>JAPDLB010000022.1:0-600000 GCA_027569935.1 Clonostachys sp. G952 | reverse complement strand
TCTTGGGTGTTTCAAGAGCTATTCTGGCTGCCGTAAGCGTGCTCAGGCCCAGTGGCCAACACACCCACGTATTATGTGGTTTTTGCACGTTTCAGCTTCCAACTATTGGACTCGACTTCCTAAACGGGCGGTGGAATTATCCGTCAGAAGCTTCAATCGACTCGTGCCGCTTCGCTGATCAGTCTCCCGGCTCACCTGCCCAGGCAAGCTCAGGTAGATTTATTAACCCCTGCCAGAGAGAAAAGAGACAGAAGGAACAAAGAACTCTTGCTTCGTTTCCAAATCCCCCACATGTAAGACAAGGTGACGGAGCGCGTGGATTTCTTCTCTCTCCCTTGAGAATCAAATCTTGCATGCCAAGATCCTAAGCCCGCAGCCACCCACCGCACCGCAAAACGCTGAGGCCAAGCGAGATGAGAGGAAATAAATTGGCGGCAGGGGAACAAAATAAGATGATGAGGCCAAATCGAGAACGGAACTTGGAATCTAAAATCTTTTTAGGATCTTTTAGGATCTTTTCAGTCGGGAAGAAGAGGAACTCGGGAGGTTATTGATGCGTGGGCGAACGGCTTTCCAATTAATATCCCTGAAGCATCGTAATGGCGTCACTGATACTGCGGCTCTCTGCCCTCAACGAGTAACATACCAGACATATAGAGATTAGAAAAATTCCATGGCACCTACGCCTTGATACGATTTTCATCACATGAGTGCAAAATTTGCGTCGTTAGTCACGGTGAAGCTTCCGGGGCCCTAGGTGAGCCATTCACCTGTAAATATACCAAGACCACAAGCCTGATTAAAATTGAAATGTGTAGGAGAGTCTTGTATGTCGGTAATTTGGGGGCAGCCTCATGGCAAATTGCTGATTGACGGTGTAGATAGCAGCCCCCAATTATCTTGCCATGCACTTTAGTTGGTCACACTAAATCCTACGGAAGACGCCATCGTGATAGCTAAAACAAGTATCAGGGATCATTGAGCCGATTTGATTAGTGGCCGAATTGATGGAAGAGCAGCTGCATGCCTCCCATTTGAGGAGCGGCTTAGAGGCACACCCACGAATACCTTGACTTACACGCAGGCTCCCAATGTGATTGATTACGTTGCTGATATTCTGACACGCCTCTTGAGAATGCGTGGCGATGGCTTCACGGGCAGTCGTACGAGTTGGCCCATGTTTGAAACAAAAATTCGTGTGTTTGGACACCGGGTTGTTGCAATTCAAACAGATTGAGCCAGCGGCAGAAACATTCTGGTTCAGATTCGACTCCACGAACGGCAGTGTTGGCGGCGGATCTTGGATCGTGGCATGATTTCTTATTTTCCCTGACTTCCTATTGAGATGTGCACCTCGAGGAATTGTGCGAAGGTCGTACGACTTGGCTCTTATCAAGTTTGCTGGGAACGGGGGGGGGGTGGCATGTGAACGTTCTCAACGGGTGTGCGAGGACCATCCAGGCTATCGTGATCTGGAGGGACCTCCATCAACCTGCGACACTTAACGCAGTGAGGTCTTGGTATGGCCAGGGTCTTGAAGGAACTGTGAGAGCCCACATCAGACCATCGTTAGGGCAGCCGGCATCAGAACTCATCATCTGAATTAACCGGGATCCGGACTGGTTCACTCTCCCGCGTGGAATGAGTCAGGGATTGTACATTGAACCGCCCACCGTTCACCTGAAATACGCAACCGTGGAGCAGAGATAGCATTTTGCGCGCGCAAGTTGCCGAGAGAGACTCAAGGTGCCAAGCGCTTCTTTGCAGGAGGATGCTGCAGCAGTAATGAGAAATTTTAACGGCCCGTTAACCGACTCTGCACGTGTTCAGTCGTCATTCTGGGCGCCTAGGGCACCATAGGTTGGGTAGAGGAGGAGGCGGCAGTGAGGGCAACGCAATTCGCCTGGCTATCCTGGGCGGACAACGATGAGACGTAGATCACTGATGCCTCTAGCGCAGTGGCACGATTCTATGAAAAAGTCTTCTGAACCCGTCGGCTGGCACCGAGAAGATGGAGCAACGGGTGGGAGGGATTGGCCATCGACCAGAGTTGCGTTCGGGACGGTTTTCCATTTCCCACAGATACGTAGGCAGCATCGAGCGTGGGACAAGCGTACCAGGAGGCCAGAGAAGACCAATGAGGAGAAATAACCGTTTTTGCGCTGTGCAGGGGCCCCTTCACTCTTGCATGGTGCCTGGCGGTTTGGCAGCTGTGGTTGGCTGGCTGGGCGCGTTGGAGGCTTGGATGACTCCTAGACACCGATCGACCCGCCTTGAGGGGACAAGACACAGGCACGGCGACTGGACAGGGCCCAGGCAATCCTCCCCTGGCTGTCCCTGTGGCTTGGTTTCAGAATAGTCGCCCAGCCAGTCACCGCCCCGGCTGCAGTCGCTCAGTCCGCTTGACCTGAGAGCGCCCCACTCCCCCATCGCCAGCGGCTGCGCCCACGGACTGTCTGCTGTCCAATGCCTGGACGGGGGAGGCAGGTGTTGGGACCTGTCTGTCGGACAAGGACGGTTCAGACCAAATCTATTGGCTTGGGCATGCTGCAAGCCCGGCCAGTCGCCTGCCGGTGTTTGCAATCCCCAGCGGCCTGGGCGGGACTGGGCTCTGACGGTGCTGGTGCCAGCGAGACAGGTATTCGCAGCATTGGTCGTCTGTTCGATGACAGCCAGAGGAGACGCTGATTTGCCCTCGTGATGGGCGTCTGTTTGAGACTCGGAGGCTGGCCTTGCTCCCAGGCTGACGGATCCCTCTGAATCGTACGAGCGAGCCTCGGGAACCTGGGCCTGGCGGCGAACAGGGCCGTCAGATGTGTGTTTCTCCGTGCCATGAAAGCGGCAATGGCTTAGACTTAGATGTGGTCACTGCTCAGACAGATACAGGGCCCGCGGCAGGCCCCAAGGCCCACGCCCAGCTGGGGCCCGACAGCTGGATGGGCCTAGCTTACAGGGGCTGCGAGGGGGCAAGGAGCCACGGCCAAGCCCGCCGACTGCTGGCCCAAATGCTCGGCAGGTGCTGGGGACTGCCACTTGCAGTGCGATCGTCAAAAGGTACATCATCCGCCTTCACCCTTCGTCCCTCCATCCTGCACTTCTCTGGTTGATCCATGGTTCGTCGTGCATTCCTCCCTTAGGAATAACCTCTCCCACCCCCTTGACTTTCTTCTCCCTCCCTTGGAATTTGGCTGAGCCAACACAACCTCTCTCTTTTCTTCCATCCAGTCCCCGGCACTGGTACGAAGTCGCCCAACCGCGCGCATTTGGCCACGCCTGCCCCGACTTCACTTCACTCACTCCCTTCACAACAACCAACCTTCTCGTTGACGTCGACACTGACGGCTACTGCTGGCTGGACACTCTCGTTGTTCTTTGATTGCATCTTGTTCTTGCGGAAATCTCATGTCATTGATCTGACGAGATCTTCCTCATCTCATCTCATCTCATTTGGCATAGTTCTGTGCTTAGTTTCGCCCGTGACGATCTCAACTTGGATCGACATTCGCGCTACGTTTCCTCAGACAACAAGCTATTTTTCCGAATCTCTCCCCTTTCCATCTTTCATTGTTCCCTAGCCCTTCCAGTTTGGGAAATTTTCTTCGCCATTCATCCATTCATACATTTCTCAACAACCGCTCTTATTGTTATACTGACGCTCAACCTGCTCATTGACGTTAAAAATCGATTCGGCTCATTCACCTTTTGTTGTGTTACGCCACGAGCAACTGCGCCACTTCAACCGCGAACAAGGCTGGTCCTGATCCTGATACTGATCGTGACGCATTTATCACGGCGGCCTCAGCATGCAATTGTTTTGACGAATCTAGGATTACCTATCCACCACAGCAAAGTACTCCAGACAGGCTGGTACTCTTATTCGCATAACCAAGATTCGAATTTCGGCATACTTCACCCTCACTTCTCTGATCCAGCCAACAATATAGGACTCCCCGACTTGCTTTCGCCTCCCCAACAATGGAGCAATTGAGTGACGCCCTGGTGCGTGAGGTCGCTGACCCCAACGCCATCGACTGGAAGGCTCCCGCAAACATGTCCACAGGCCCTTCGGCTTACTACCATCACCTCAATGGAGTCAACCAGCCTGTTAATATGCTCTGGAAGCAAGTCCTCTGGTGGACTTTGGGTGGCATGGGATTTATCATGCTGGCTATTCGTATCGGAACATTGGTTTGGTCGAAGCTTCGCCATGTGGCCGCCATGTCTGAACCCCGCGAGAAGCAAGGATACTGGAAGATTTCCCAATGGAGCTGGATGCCCTCTCTCAAGAAGCATCTGGTCTACGCCCCTCTCTTCTACAAGCGCCACAACCGCGAATTCCGCCTCTCTTCCGCAATGAACGTTGGGACACTCCCATCTCGTTTCCACTCCTTGATCCTTTTCATCTACAACGGGAGCAACCTCGCTTACATGCTGGTTCTTGACTGGAATCAAGAAAACAAGTATGCCCTTGCAGCTGAGATGCGTGGCCGTGCCGGCACCCTCGCTCTGGTCAACATGGTCCCTCTCATCATCTTTGCCGGCCGCAACAACCCCTTGATCGGCATGCTCTGCATCAGTTTCGACACCTACAACCTGCTACACCGCTGGCTGGGCCGGCTCACTGTCTTCCAGGTTGTAATCCACACCATTGCCTGGTGCATTCCTGCTGTCGCCGACAGGGGCTTCCAAGGCATGGTCGACCTTTCTCTCACTCATGCTTTCTACTGGTCTGGCTGGATTGGTACAATCACCATGGTCATTCTTTTGATCACTGCCTTCTCCCCGATCCGACACGCATTCTATGAGACATTCCTCAACATCCACATCGTTACTGCCCTTATTGCCTTCATCATGACTGTGATTCACTGCCTTGACTCTAACCTTGGTGCACCTCTTCCTCAATATCCCTGGATCATTGCCATCTGCCTGATCTGGGCCCTTGAGCGATTTGCCCGCTTTATCCGCCTTGCCTGGACCAACTATGGCTCGACTGGTATGACCTACGCTGTCTGTGAGCCTATGCCTGGTGAGGTTACCCGTGTCACGATGCACCTGCCTCGATATGTTAGGATTAAGCCAGGTACCCACGCTTACCTTCGATTCTTCGGCATCCGATCTTGGGAGAGCCACCCGTTCTCCACTGCCTGGGTCGAGCATAACCACGGTTCTCACACTTCGCTTCCTGTCTCCGAGAAGGACCCACTTGCCAATATCAGCCGCGACTCTTCCTCGACAAGCGTCTCATTCCTCGTTGGTGCCCAGACAGGCATGACCAAGCTTCTATACGAAAGGGTTAGCCAGAGCTGCAGCATCGGCGGCAGCATGAGAATCAAGGCCGCCCTCGAAGGACCTTACGCCGGACACCACAGCCTCGACTCGTACGGCCACGCTGTGCTCTTTGCTGGCTCAACGGGCATCACCCACCAGCTATCCTATCTTCGACATCTCCTCCAAGGCTACAATGATGGCACTGTTGCAACGCGCCGTTTGACTTTGGTATGGATTATCCGAGACTTCGGTTCCCTCGAGTGGGTCCGACCCTACATGGATCAGATCCTACGCATGCCCAACCGAAAAGATATTCTTCGCATCCAGATCTTCGTTACACGCCCACAGAACCCGAGCGACGTTACCAGCGCCAGCAATACTGTTCGCATGTTCCCTGGACGACCGAATATCCCCCTTCTCCTGGTCAAGGAGATCCAAGAGCAGGTTGGCGCCATGTGTGTCACAGTCTGTGGCCCAGGTGCCTTGGCTGATGATGTGAGAGGTGCCGTAAGAGCGGTACAGGGCGAGACTGTAGTTGACTTCGTGGAAGAGAGCTTCACCTGGTAAACGTTTTTTCCAGGTTTCTGCCGCCTTTTTGACTGATGGATCGATCGTATATACACCTGAGTTGTCCTTGAAATATTTTCCGCATTTTTTTATACTGTTTATCAATGTTCTATCTGTATATACAAAACACATTCCTTCACCACCAGTTTTGGGGGGAAAATTACGACACGACGTTGGCGTTTCCATGGAAAAGGCGTTTCCAAGGAATTGCATAATATAGCGGAGCATAGATGGCATCGCATTTCCTTAGTTATTTGAGAATATATCCAAGCAATCAATCAATCAATCACACATTTTAGATTACTTCTCTTGCCTTCAAATCTGGTGCGTCTCTATAAGTGATGTGTGTTTTCTTTAGCTTAGCCCAGCCTTGGAAACCCAGGAACTCCTACTATGCTATGCTTCTATCTTATGCAATGAGATCATGAACGTAACCAAGAAAAAAAACCGTCCCGCTAGAACAAACGAAAGGCAAGCAGTCAAGGAAAGCAGTCAACGAATTGGTCCGTGCTACATCCTTCACGCGGCCAACTTGGCCAGCTCGCTGACACCCAAGTCGTCAACCTCCAGACCCCTAAAGCCTTCCTCGACGGCCCAGGCCCTGCCCCTTTCCTGCTGGTACAGGACGTCACATGACTTTCCTACAACCAGCAGCCCCGGGGGTCGGCTGCCCTCGGTCTCGATCGCCTCCGCAACGTGCCTCAGCGTCGTCCTGATCACCCGCTGGTCGGGGCAGCTGGCCCTCTCGATGACGGCACAGGGCGTGCTCAGCGGCCACAGTGTCCGCTGGGACTTGGCCTTCTTCTCCTCCTCTGCCTTCTCCTCCTGGGCTTCGTCCTCGACGTGCGTGGTCAGCTCCCGCACGAGCCCTCCGATGCGGTGGAGGGCCATGAGGAAGACGACGGTCCGGGTGGCGACGAACTCAGGCGGGGTAGGGGCCTTCCCCTTCTTCCCCGTGCCGGTGCAGATGAGGACCTGGTCGGAGACGTCACGCTGGGTGGCGGGGATGGCGGCGAAGAGCGGTGCGCTGAGGGCGCTGGTTATGCCCGGGAGGACGATGACAGACGAAGAAGTGATGCCCTGGTCGCGGAAGAACTGGACCTCCTCGCCGCCGCGGCCGTAGACGTAGGGGTCGCCCTGCTTGAGGCGCAGGACGGTCTGGCCCTGGCGGTAGCCGGCGAGGGCCATGTCGAGCAGCTCCTGCTGGGCGAGGTCGGCGTTGCCCGGGAACTTGCGGGCGATGTGGACGCGGGTGCGGCGGGGGATGAGGTCGAGGACGCCGGCGGGGACGAGCTTGTCGGCCAGGACGAGGTCGGCGGCCTGGATGGCCTTGTGGGTGGCCTGGGTGAGGAGGTCAGGGTGGCCGGGCCCGCTGCCTGCGAGGATGATCTTGCCCTGCTTCGATGGAGGAGAGGAGTTGGGGTTCGGATTGGGGCCGCTGGAGAGGCTGCCGGTTCCCTTCTCGGGCGTGCCGGGGTAGGACTTGAAGATGGCCTCGACGTCGTCGTCGCCGATGCTGGCGAGTCTGCGCAGCGGCCAGTACTCGCAGACCTGGCTCAGCCACCGCATCCGCCTCGTCTTGGCCTCGTCCTGGGCGCCCTCGAGGACGAGGCGGTTGAAGTTTGCGCCCTGGCCGCCCTCCTCCTCGAGGTCGCCCCCGGCGATGGCAGACTCCTGTTGGACTCTTCTGCGGACCTCGCCTAGTCTGGCGCACGCGGCACCGAGGTTTGCGGGGAGGGAGGCGGCGATCTCGCGGCGGATGCGCGAGGCAAGCTTACACCCGCGGCCGTTGGTGGTGATTCCTATCTGCAGAGGCCCGTCTGTGTGTGTGGAGAGGAGGGTGAAGGTGCAGAGCTGAGGGGCGTCAACGACGTTGACGGGGATGCGGTTGCGCTTGCAAACCTCTGAGATGTGCTGACCTGGTTTTCATAGTTAGTCTTTGTACTCCTTTTTATTTCTCATTTCATCCTCTTCTGTGATCATGAGCTTCAACATCGTCTCAGGAAGAACCTACTTTGGGGGTCGTGTGGTCCAGATGTTACAAAGACGCCGTCGACGACATTACCGACTTCCTCACGGCCAAGCGTGAAAAGATCGGCATCCTCGAAAGCCTTTTGCTGCCACTTCACCTCGCCATCATCGATCCTCTTTTGCAGGCTGTAGTGTACTTCTACACCGGTAGGCGCCACAATGATGGGACGGGCGCCTGCGTTCAGGGACTGTGTGCAGCGGGAGGCAGCGAGAGGGTTTGTGCCGATGATGAGGTGGGTGTTGCCCCTGCAATTGAGGCCGGCGAGGAGGGATACAGGTGGTGACCCTTCGGTCGAGGGTCCCTCCATGGTGTATGTATGTATTTTGAGATGACTGAATAGTAGACTGGCGCCGTGACAAAGCTCGTGAAGCCACAGACTTTTGTGATCTAGATGCCTTGCCGACTTTGTTCGTTTACATATGCCACAGATGAGCACAGGCGATACGAGTGGATCAGCTGGGACGAGTAGAGGCTATATGTATTGATCTCAGGCGAATCCGAGTCCTCGAGATGATAGGCGAGTGTGAGGGCTTATCATCTGCTTCCGCGGAGAAGCATCGACACTGATATGCTAAACCACCCAAAAGTCCATCTCGGCCTAGCGACTGGGAGTATTTGTACATGTCCATTGGCTCCCGGCAGCCACTGATAAGCAGCCTATCAGGACAGCCAATGTCTGCTGAACCCTGATTGCATGCTCCGGCAGATGGCGCCCGAGTCGATGGCAGCAGATGGAGCAATTGTGATGCCGCAATCGGCCTTGCGCGGAAATTGACGCCATACCGCTCCGAGCCGGCATCCGGGCCAATCATGAGGGACATATTGTCAAAAGCGTTGAAAATTTCAAGAGAGGAATTTTCAACTTTATTTCCCCCACGTTGCGGCGCTTAATCATCCCTGATCCCCACTGCCGGGAGCCGTAGTCAATGACCCTGCTTCCAGGCTGCCGGGTTAGGCAATGGGAAGATATCTTAGACAAGGATAGAGGGGTTTCGAGATGAGAGTCAACTTGAGGCTGTGAATAGTCTATTGTTCATGTCCATTACAAAGGCCGTCTAGGCTCGTTCCTGTTCTACATTACTATACATCATATGAGGTGGTACATCAAGTTATAGTACAGACATATACAAGGAGAGGTCATCATCATCATCAGCTCAGTGCCTACTATGCCTGTCCAACTCCGGGTCTTCTCCGATCACCTCGGCATCAATCTCCTCACCCAACAGCCTATCTCCCTCGGCATGGATTCGTTTCAGCTCCGCCAACAGATCTTGCTGCCGTTTTCTGCCCTTTGATTTTCGATCATGCAAGACAGTCTCTGTAGTGCCGTCCTCGTCCATGTCCACCCTCGTTGTTCGGGGTTGCCTGACTTCTGCACTGGCACGCTTGCCTCCATCGTCTGGAACACCTGTCCTGACTTCTTTCTTTGTGTGAGATTTGGCCCCCAGAGCCCAGAGGTCGCCCCATCTTGATTTCCTGGCGTCACGATACGCCAGCTTGCTGAAACTCTTGGGTACTGTCCAGCGTTCGATCGTGCCTGCGGGTGTGCACACGTCCATCGACACATGCCCCTTTCTTTTTATTGCCGGTAAGATTAGGCGGGGTAAGGATTGCATATCAGGCTGCTCTTGGGATTTTTCGTACCCCCTTTTCGCGAGTTGAGTGGCTTCCTTGCCTGCGAGGGCCCCTTGTCGGGAAACGCCTCGCTGGACAGCCACGTAACTGAACTCGACCTCGCCACGATTGTCAACCTTCTTCCTCAGCATTTGGTTATAAAAGCTGGGTCGCACGAATCTCTGGCTGAAGTGGCAAAAGTCTTTGCGTCCGACACTCTTGCCGGGCTCGGGATACATTGGGCACGTGCCTTGATTGGTACAGGGAGCAATAACATGTCCCGGTTCTGGCTCACGGTGCCAAGTAGGGTTGAAGTCCTCAGGAGCGATCCGCGATTCACCAGAAGGCGTCAACAGGAACTGGTTTAGAATGGTATCCCGCGCATGGGCAACGGCCTCAAACCCTCGCGGGTGGGCTTTCTCGATGATGATGAGAACACCCCCGTCCTTCTTGAGCAGGTGCCACAGGTTGTTCAGGATCGCCTGGCGGCGATGGCTTTCTTTCTCGCGGAGGAACAAGTGTGATGAGATGATGATATCGTAGCTCTTCCTTGGCTGTTGCTGGCTGCCTCCCTCAAGACGAGGCCCACGCATTTCACCCGAGTGCTCATAATCAGGCATGCGAGGCAGAAAGGTTGTATCGTGTAAGAAGGTTTTCAAGCGGTTACGAAGACGCTCCGAGGTCGCAATGACCGTTTTCCGACCCGGAGGCTGATGTCCCCTTACTTCGCCTTTGTCTATTAACAAGTCCCACTCTGCATTGAGAACCTGCTCCCATGCCAGAAGCCCCGCTCCACCAGCTCCCGCATCAAGCACGCTGAGGCCCTCGCCCTTGTTCTTCAGCTTCGACTGGATCCAATCGCTGCCCAGACGCTTGCGAACCTCCCGGACCGTTGCGAGGATCGAAGCATATGCTGCTGGCATGAACCCCGCGAGAAAGGCATCAGCTTCGATCTCTGTCATATGGTGCTGATCTGCGAGAAGCCCGACACCTCCCATGTGGCCACTCCTTCTCTTTAGTACCATTTCTGGAGATAGAGGCAATCCAGGTCCACCGTAGACGCTCTCTGCAGCCTCCCTCACATGGTCCACATGCGTTCTCCTCAGAAGATCAGTAATAGGCTGCACAAGTTCCTCCTGAGGTAGAAGCACTTCAATTGGGGTTCCGTGGAAGCGGCCTGCTTCGGTAAGTGGGTGGTAACGCTGGCGAGCTGACCCATGTTCATATTCCTCCTCTTCAGCAGCGGTTTCCTCCCTGGCAGGCCATGATACTTCCTCCACCCGTTCTAAGTTTTCCACCTCAATTTCGTCCAGCAAGGTCTGAGACTCCACCCCCCGCTGTTCCTTCTGAGTTTCTTCGAATTGCTGGACCAGTTTTTGAAGGGCATCGTGCTCTCTCTGACTCCTTGCCACGGACTCAACATAGGTGGGGGGCTTTTCCATCGATCCTTGAGGTTCTAGCGCAGCTGGTCGAGTCTCGTCAGACTCTAGACCAGTTTCCTCTGCCTGTGTTGTGGATTGGTCCTCCCCTGCTGCCTCTTTCGGCGGAATGTGGTATGCCACTTCCTCGTACCGCCCCTCAACCTCCCGCAACAAGGTGGCTTCATTATCTGGTTGCGATTTTCCCGGCGTTTCCGAGCGTCCCATATCGGCGTGCATGTGTATTCCAACATCCTCAGGGTCCGTCTCTCGAAGTGGTGGCCCATATAACCGAACGTAGAGTGCATATTCTTCATCGTTTAGGTAATTCTTGGGTAGGGTGTCACGAAACCGTTGCTTCGCATCCCGGACGACCTGCTCGATAGCATTGCTCGATTCGCTCGCTGCGGTCGCGGCCGCCTCCTGAAGTGCACATTTCGAGGTCGAAAGCAATCGTGATTGCGGTCTATTTTTTGCTTGAAACTGATCAAGGTGCGTGTAGGCAATGGAAGGAGAGTATGTCGATTGTGAAAGAATGGAATGAGAACGAATTAGTACCCTTGTGGAAAGATGCCGCTTTGAACAGGCATTCCGGATGCCCCTCGAAGAAAGCATTTTGCAAAAAGCTGTTTAAGCACAAAAAAATACACGAATGGCGAGGACGGGAATAAAAAGCTAGCCGTCCCTTCGTCATGGATAGCTTTTTTCGACGATGCGCGGTGGCACGTGACTACTTAAATGGAAATCACTTTTATCATGGCTCTTATTGGCCAGCTACTGTTGGAAGGTTAGAAGCATCCCCGCAGGGACTATTTAGATATGCGATCTTAGGGTGGAGCTCCGAATTGAAATGCATTCATCGAAGTTGTTTGACAGAGTGCGGTGTCCATGATGGCTGAGAGACCGATTTCCAGGGTAGAAACTTCAAGTTTGGGTTTCAAGGCCTGGCTGATCTGACAAGCCCCTATCTCGACACAGCACTCGGACCAATATTGAGAGGGCGCATGGAGAATGGAAACATCTTGATACTATCGCATATGATCAAACAAAAGGCCAACTACGACCCTATCCCAACGCCATAGAAATTCCGCACATTCACAAAAGAACCCCTCGCTGTCATCATGCCTCTACTGCTCGCCATCCAAATCCGCCAATGTCCTAAAGGAGGGCTTTGGTGCCGCCGGCTTACCATTTGCACCCAGCTTTGTTGAGCTGGAACCGAGGTTCGCCCTGATATCCTGGGCTTTTCTGTGCTTGTTAAACCACGAGTTTTCGGCTGCTGCGAGCGCATCAAACTAAAGATCAATGTTGGTCAGCATGGCCATTGTCTTCACCATCCCTATTGCCTCTTATGATCCACATACCGAAAACAGTGTAACAAAATACAGCCCGATGAAAAGCACGACCATGTTCAGAGCCCCGAACACGCTGAAATTTCTGGGGAGGCCGAATCCAGAGCCGGCCACCGCCCTCTTACCGCCGCCGCCGCCGCCGAGAGTGCGCCCCGGCTTGCTGAAGGCCTCGGTTGGCTTCCCAGCCGGGGTGGTGTCAGAGAGCTTGACGGCCTTGGAGATGGCGGAGCTGAGAGAGGAAGGGTCGGCGCCCTTGAGGGTCTCGACGCACTCGGTGCCGTGGAAGATCTTGAACGTGGGCATCGCCGACACGCCGTAGGTCTTGGCAATGGTCGCCTGGTGGTCGACGTTGACCTTGGCGAATGCCATCTTCTTGGGGCGCGAATGCTCCTTTGCGAGGCGATCAAAATGAGGCCCAATCATCTTGCAAGGGCCGCACCAGTCGGCATAGACTATGAGATCAACGCATGTCAGTTCTCAGTTCACTTCGGTACCTTGGGGGAGCACGTACAGTCTACGATTACGACATTGGTGCTCCCGAGCAGGCTATGCCACTCGCCCGTGGAGCCAATATTGATAGGACCGCTCATGATGAAAACCGATGTGAAAATATTAGATGATGTTTCGTGTCGTGAGATGGAACGGAAGAGCCACGAGCTTGTGAAGGGACATGTTGTTTTCTCAGCCAGCCGTTCCCATACGCAAGTTCCCCGGTTGCGCTAGGTGGCGTGAACCCGCATTTGGCAAGCGGTCAGCCACGCGATCTCAGATTCTGCCGGACAATTGTCCCGCGATCCAACTTTTTTTTTATCAAACTTACACCGACTGGAAGCGACCTCTAGGACTGAACAACAAATTCTCGGGTCGGCAAACAGCAATAAAAATGTCGTACCAGGAGCGCCAAACAAAGGTAAGCTAAACTAAAAATTCACATCATCAATTAATCCAGCAAAACAGAAAAATACTCACAACAAACTAGAAACGCAAAACCGGCCACAATGATGGCGGCCGCAGCGAGCAAAGAGCATTCAAGCCGTCGCCTCACTTCGCGCCTCGCAATGCCGGTCGAGATTGGACGGTGTCCGTCGCCATCCCCAGCAGTATTCTAGCCAAGTAAGGCCACAACCGCAATACCTATTACCAATTCCCCTCAAGAGAAGCATTCTAACCCGAGCTCCTTTTTCAAGTTTGGCAACCGCAGACCAGCGCATGTCAATCCCCGGACGAATCGCCCGCGCCCTCTCCATCTTCTCCGTGGACGAGGTCGTCATCTTTGACGACTCCGCGCCCGCCACCCGCCCTCGCGCCTCAGACCCGGCAGCATACACCGGAGACACCGACCCCTGCCACTTTCTCTCACACATCTTCTCCTACCTGGAAGCGCCGCCGTTCATGCGCAAGGCACTCTTCCCCCTCCATCCCAACCTGCGCCTGACCGCCCTGCTTCCTACGTTGGATATGCCACATCACCCACACCCTAAGGAATCGCTCGAGTACGCCGAGGGTGTGACGGTCAAGGGGAAGACCAGCACGGGAGCTGGGACCTTGGTGGAGGTTGGGCTCGAGCAGCCCGTCGAGGTCGAGGACAAGATCCCGCCGTCGACAAGGGTGACGCTCAAATTCTCGGAAGACGAGGCCGAGAACCCCAAGTGCGTGCACCCGGACGCCCCCCGGACCGAAGGTGGCTATTATTGGGGTTACAACGTGAGGAAATGCGGTTCTCTCTCCGCCGTCTTTACCGAATCTCCTTACGATAATGGTTACGACATCAGCATTGGTACATCAGAGCGCGGCACGCCTGCTGCAAGAGCCTTCCCGTATGGAAAGAAGGTCATTTTCAAGCATCTACTGATTGTTTTTGGCGGGCACAGAGGGCTGGAGTACGCGTCAATGAATGACGAGGACTTAACTGGTATGGATGTACAAGGTCCCAAGACCAGGGAGTTATTTGATCATTGGGTCAACGTTCTTCCCGATCAGGGAAGCAGAGCTATCAGGACAGAGGAGGCAGTACTTATCGCTTTAACGGCATTGCGGCATATTTGGTATTCAGACTAGTTTACCCATACCCTTAGCTGGATACCCTTTTGTTTTCCACTTATTGTTCGAATAATCTGTCACGCTGTGGCTGTCTCCATCAACCTGGGTCCCTCATAAGTTTTGGATCAACATCTTCAAGAGGCTAGAGCTAAAGCAGTATACGGGAGGGCCTACACAGGACGGTATAAGCCCAGGGTGTCGGCAAAGGTACTGTTGTTGAGGACTGCTGGGATGAGATCTCGTCCATCTTGCTCAACCATTACCCTTGTTCCTACCGTGCTTAGCCCAAAAATTTCGATTCCTCCAGCACTATCCTGTACACTTAAAATCCTCTCCTGGCAGTGTCGAGTCGAATTGGGTCTCGAGCAGGTATGGTCATAATTGACGAAGAATGAGTATAGCCCAGCACCGTAGATCACAACATCTCTGGACCCCTGCATTTTTATTCCCCAGGAAGTTTCGCAAGGTTCAACGGACGGTCCATCGCAATCCCGATTAAAATCAGGGTCATTGAACTGCGCTAATGCTGGAAACGGGAAACGAGCAAGAGGTCGTGGTTGGAAGTATGGGCTCTCAGTCTGAAGATGACCCATATAGATGTTCTGGGTGTTCAGAAAGTGATACTGGTACATGACATGATGCTCGGAACCGGTGGCACTGAGCCAGATGCGACCTCTCTGGGACTCGATAAGTAAGCCCCGGCCGGCGAAGATAGTCAACCGCTGGTACTGATCATCTTCCAAGTCGTGGTCGGCAACCCAAAACCAACAGTTTTCTGAGAACAGGCCCCCAGATTGCGGAGTGAGATGCATACTCATAAACGCTGCGATGCATTTTGGATTGATTGCATCGTCATGTTGGATGGCGGGACACTGCGGCAGCTGAAGATCTGTACCAGGAAAGCCCCCGATTCTCGTATGTATATCCCACATTCTAGATGGGACACCATCTGAGAAAAGGTTGTATTCTATAAGAATAGCACCAGCACAAGGGCCTCTGGTTGACACAAATGTATCGGACCACTCGATGCGACCAACCTGTAGGGGGGTCCCTACTTTAACGACGGGCCGAGGGTTGCTGAGGTCTTGAAATTTGGGACCGTATGCCATGATTGTTGATGCCATCGCCTCACCCACAATCCTCGAGTTGGGAGGTATGTACACGGTGTCGGTGACTAAATATGTTCCGGCATCAAGATGGAGGATGAGCCCATGTTCAGCAGCATACTTCAGCAACGCGTTCAACGATTGGGTGTCGTCTGATGAACCGTCACCCTTCACCCCGTATGCTCGCGCCGAGAGGAATGCAGATGCGGGAAACTCTTCGTATTGCGGCTAGCCCTTGATTTAGCCAGGTGCAACATACTGAAGAGCATGGAACTCACCTTTGATTTTTCGTAGTATTTACCTCCCTCCAATAGCAGTGGCTTGCGACTGGAGGGAAGACTGTAAAAGCCCGTTTGGGCGAAAAAGCCGATACTATCAACGACGTGGCCCTAGATGAGAGTGAGTACCGACAGTCATTTCCCAACCTTCCCAAAGGCTACGCGGCAGAAGGGCTTTACCATGATGAAAATATCACCTCCGCCTTGTTTGACGTCGTCTTCTGTCAATATAATCCCGTCGGGTCCCAGAAGAATCTTATTGACCGCGTTAAATTTCACGTTATCCATGATTAGCGTCCCGTTGGCCCCTTTATTGTCATTGATCTTCCGCGTAGTGGTGATTGCGGTATCAGTATGCTCGAACCAGCTGTCGAGTAGGGTAATGGAGCCCGTCGAAGCCTGCTCCTCATCCATTTGGATGCCAATTCCGCAATCTTTGAAGTAGGCGCCTTTGAAAGTCCAGCCCCAGTTCCATTTCATGCTGATCGCAATCTCCGAACCATAAAACCATAGATTCCTCGCCGTATACTGTTGATTGCCAAGTATGGCTGCTGTGCCACCACCAGAAAAGTAAAGGTCATTAAGAAGCCCACCAGAGCCTTCCTCGATAAAGAGTCCAGTATGCTGGTTTCCCGGAACTGTTGACAGGAGAAACACACAGTTGGTGATCGCGGTCGCCTGAGACGAAGGCCAATGGATCCCAACAGCTCGAACATCAGCAGGCATGGCTGTAGTGTCGAGGATGAGATTCCGAATCTGTCGGAAAAAGGTGTTTGTGGAATTCCAGGCAAGCGAACCGCCCGGCTGGTATGGGTTCGCATCAATCAACCCAAATTTCTCCTTTGGGAAAAACGGTGCCGCCTTGATCGTCGGACGGTCAGTAGGGTCGCCGATGAGTTGCGTGTGATAGAAATCGATGATGGAATCAGATATAAGGTAGGTTCTACATCGCAGTTAGCAACTATATGTCATGCGCCGTCGATAGAGCCCTTCGCCGTAAGTTAGCTCACCCGGATGGAAAGTAGACAGTGGCGGGGGAAACAACGCTGCCTTTGCAGAGGCCTGGAGCACATCTCTGCCCTGCTGAAATGGCGGCATTGATAGCCATCGTGTCGTCGGTGACTATTTCTCTGGTTAATCATAAATGGTTCGCAGATCAAGGTCCTAGTCTATGGAATACCTCCATCTCCAATTGCGCCAAAGTCTTTCACATTGCGAAAGATTTGGTAAGCCGCACCGGTTGGATGATATGGAGAAATGCCATAGTGTCCAATATCCTCCAGCCAAAACTTGGCTTTTGCGGACCCCAGGAGAGCGCAAAGAATAAGAGCGCGGAGCGCCATGAGCATCGAGTACTTGGCCTCCAGCATTGGTAGTAGATGTCAACCGCCTCGTGAAGCACGTCTGCGGAAAAGAAGAGAAGAGAGAAGGCTGAAGAAGAAGAATAGTGAGGGTATAACGAGGGGAGAGAGGAGGAGAGGCAATAGATGCGACGATGAGGTGCACAGAGTTTTGCGATCAAGGACGACTAGTTAGTCTATCGGTCAGTGGAAGCTATCCCGTCTCATGAGACTGTAAAAGCGGAACCCAGACAAGTTTGCTTTGGTGTATCCCTTCTCAAGCGAGGAAAGAGCCGCCCGGCTCAGCGGATTTGGGCCGCCAAATTGCATCATCTCAATGAGTACAAAAGGCAGGTGGTAACGGCTGAGAAGCCCCTTGAGACTTCCGATTGTGAGTTCTGGATGGTTGATTGACCGATCTGTACAATCGGCACCTATTCATTCTATTGTCGAGGTCCCATTCAAAAAGGCGGATGCAGGTGGTGACAGTCGTCTGAGAAAAAAAGAAAGAGAACAATAGTGGGATGTGATTAGGATACATGCCTATTTAGGTATTGTTAGCTAAATAATAGAGCCATTGTTGAATGCCCATAGCCTCTATGAATATAAAGTTGAATCACACCTCCAAGTGTTCCCGGTTTCTCCAGTCAACGCCATCCGATGCATACATTTCCTCAGAGGAGGTTTGTTTGGATTATATTTTGTAAATGTACCACCCATTTATAGAAAAAAAGCAGACAGTGATTGTAAATGAACAATCTCTAAAGAGACGAGGGGCGCTCAGCATCCAGTGCGACTGCGCTCTTGAGGCTCTCTCCTCCCACAGGGGCCTTGCCAGCCCTCTTACGAAGGACATTCTCAATAAACGCCTCGCCTGCCTTGTAGGAGGACCTGACTAGAGGTCCACTTGCACAGAAGAGGAAGCCCATTTCCATGGCGCGCTTGTGCCACATGTCAAACTCGGCTGGTGTGACATACTTTTCAACCTTGAGGTGCCTCTTGGTGGGTCGCATGTACTGTCCAAACGTGACAATGTCAACATTGACCTTTCTCAGTTCTACAAGTCATCATTAGCTTTTTTTTTCCCCACAGGGGGTGGGGACACAGATTGCATACCAGCGAGAGCATTCATAACCTCATGCTCCTGTTCTCCCAGACCAAGCATCAGACTGGTCTTGGTGATGATACCCTCTTGTCCTTTAACATCCTTGACATGCTTCAGGACATTCAGACTCTGCCGGAAAGTAGCTCGCCTGTCTCGTACATAGGGCGTAAGGTCCTCGACCGTCTCCATGTTGTGAGCGTAGACATCAAGTCCACTTTCAGCCATAATTGCAACCATGTCCAGATCGCCCCTGAAATCACCCGTCAGGGCTTCAACCAGGAGAGACGGCTTCTTCTGCTTGATTTTACGGATGGTCTCGGCGAAGTGATTGGCGCCACCATCAGGCAGATCGTCACGGTCCACGCTGGTCAAGACGACATACCCAAGACCCCAACGGGCCAGGGCTTCTGCGGTATGCTCGGGTTCGTGAGGATCAAGCGGAGCGGGGGCCCGGTTGGTCTTGACACTGCAGAATCGGCAGCCTCGCGTGCAGGTATCGCCCATCAACATGATGGTGGCGGTCGCAGCGCTCTTATCGGATCCACCCCAGCACTCGGAAATGTTGGGACACCGAGCCTCCTCACACACAGTGCTCAGCTTCAAGCCGCGCAGATCCTTCTTGATCTTCTTGTAATTGTCATTGCCCGCGGGGATAGGCGTCTTCAGCCACTCGGGAAGTCGCGTGATAGTCCTCTTTCTGCCTTCAGGGCCGACTTCGGCGGTTCTGAGTGTGTAGGCCTCTGTTGCGGACAGAGGCTGGTTGGAAGACACGAACTCGCCAAAGGGGGCAACAGTGGTGTCCTTGAAGTAGGTCTTTCGCCTGGGCTTCGATGCGGTGCTATCCGTTGGGTTGGCGGTGGGCGGGACGGTGGCCATGCAGCGGATTGAGGGGGTCGAGGAAGAGAGCACCTTGCGCAAAGGGGCGCGTGCCCGGTGCATTGAGGGGGCTATCGAGGCCATGACAGCTTTGGGCTCTACCGACGATGCCTTGGTGATGCGGCAGGCAAGTGTGAGTTGATAAAATTGATGATGGTTACATGCTCTATCCAGATTTCGTTATCAGGAACGGCGAAATTCCAGCGAATTCGGATGAATACCGAGATTTGAGCCAATGAGCATGCACAGCGCAAAGCCGATGGGACCCGTAGCCACCCTTGGACCCCTCAAAGCAGCCCGAAGCTGCGGGCAGAACCGCTATAACCCAATCAACAGCTCGCTATTTTCTCTGACCACGCTGGAAGCTCCCCTGCATTGCTTCCATCGGCAATTATTAATTGTCCTGTCCTGCCCGAAGCTCGGCCTGCATCATCGGCTATATGCGCTTGGCTATGCTTGACAAATAGGAAACGGAGACATTCGGCTTTCAATCTATCAAGTACCTTATTGTGTAAGGCAGGTACTTCCAATTACAGGATATTCTGTACTCTCTCAAATCTATGGTCCAGCAACTCACGCCAGTCGATGTGAAGTCAGTCCACTGAACGCATACATACAGGGACAGAATGCAGATAATCACAAGGGTTGCAGCTTACCCATCCTGTTCCGTCTAATTCTCACGAATGCTACGTGCAATGAGACCACCTAGACAGCCTAAAGGAATACCACAGCCTCAATGCTTTGCAACAATCCACAGATGTTTCTCCTGAGTGTCGCCTTCAACCTCGCTCTTCTCAATTGTAAACCCGACCTGCTTCAGTTTCGCGGTCGTCTTCTCCATCCCTAGCCCACTCCAGAACATCCAACCCTTCTCATGGAGCCACGACTCCATGACACCGCTAGACATCTCGTCAAATGAGAAATTCGCAATCAAGATGCCGCCTGGCTCCAGCCATTCCGCAATCTTATCCAGCATCTCCTCTTGCTCCCCCTGCGGCAGGTGAATCAGGCTGTAGAGAGCCACCACCGCCGTCAATGATTTGGGCGCAAACGTCAACTTGGTCATATCACCAGGCTCGAACCGCGCCCGATCCCCGTACGCAGCAAGGTTCTCCCGCGCCAACCCGATCTGCGTGTCCGACATGTCATTTGCGACCACCGATATCCCGGGTGCCCCTCGTTCAAGCAGCGTGGTGAGGAACGGAGCCCCGGATCCGCACCCGAGTTCAAGTACCGACGACTTCTCGTCGACGGCGGTGCCCAGTTTGGGGATCCGGCCGAAGAGCTCATCCAGGTAGGTCATCCGGATGTGGTTGTGCCGCTCGGTCCAAGAGTTGTAGACTGGCGCCATGGCATCGTAGGACGCCTTGATGCGGGCTTTAACATTTTCAGGTAGAGTTTGCGTAGTCATGTTGCTAATTGATTCTAAGATACTTTCACAGTCCTCTTTTAAGGTCCCTTGCACAGGTGAGTGTATTTGACAGTGTGCATTCTGGTTGCAATTGTAAACCGGGTGGGAGCCCATACATATAGGTGAGGGGTGTTCCCCATCGCGGCGTGACTCACGGATAGAGCTTTAACACCAGAAATATTCGTCCTCCGATGAATATCAGGCCTTAACTAGTACCGCGATATAATATAACGTAAGTATATCTTGTTCTTTCTCCTCCGAACACAGGATGGATCAAGAAAGCATGCAACTGCCTGGCAGATGCTATAATGGATAGTTGAATAGTACCTTTAAATGCATATATCGAGGTCCCACATGATATCGAGTTTAGCTTCCATTGGCCCCATTCCTCGCCTCACCTCATCAATTTCATGCTTGAGAAAGGCAATGCGGTTGTGAAACCCCAAAAAGATGCGCCAAGATGGAACAAGCCGCTAAATCTGCAACAATAAAGGTGTTCAGACAGTTCCCCAAAGAACTCTTCCGCATCAACAATGGGTGGCAGGTCCTTCTGCGTCCGCGGACTAAACGCTCCTCAGGGCATGAGATCACCACCAAGCCAAAAGACTTGTTCGACCTCCCGGACAGCAAGCCTCGCGTAGAGCCAAAAGCCTTGGATCCGGAAACTTACAGTGGTGCGTCATACATATGTGCGGATGCAGATCTAGCAGAATACTGATTTTGTGCAAAGGCCCAAATGGCGCCGCAATGTTCCCGAATACAACTCATCTGCAGTATTGTATACTAGGGTTTCTCCGCAAAAGAAATCCCGTCATTTACAAAATTCAAGAAGGTAATATTTGGCCAATTCGAGAGGCACGAGTAGACGACTAACAACTGGTCCAGGTACAAAGCTGCCAGATGAACTCCTCTTAGTCCGCGATACACCAGATGGACGGAACTGGTCGCTGCAACCAGCACAAGAGATGACCCTTGAAAGTAAGCGTCGCCTATATAATTAAAACCGCATGGCAGGAAACTAATATACTTGGCTTCGCAGATTTAAATCTAAAAATCACACAATTCCTAAGGGACAATGGGGCAGCGATGAACCGGCAGCAGTTCCTGAAAGTGTATCCCAGAGCTACTGACCCACGATCGCCTCTGCATCCCCTTCCGAAAAATTGGAAGGTGAAAAAGTAACCGTCTGATTAAAGCGCAGTGGGTGTGGTGAATTGCATGTATCAGTATTCTGTGGATTTTTGTCATGTAATTTTAGGCGTTTTCGGCACACGAGAGCATTTCAGCGTCATGTTTTATTCTATTTGAATAACTAGACTTCCTCATTAGCAGACCAAAAGACTACGGTGCTATTGAATTGTTTCACACAAAACAGTCAAGCAAAGATTAGTGTCGCTCTCAATTCTATCCAGTGCTGTTTCACTTAAGTGCTTCACATTCATCACCAGGCACAGTTATGAGTATCTTGAAATGCTTTTTGTATATTCAATCATCCGAAACTACCAAACCACCAATTGAAAGAAGCACTATCCTCTTAAAGGTAGCGAAAGAAGAGAAATGTATAAAAAAGAATTGATCCCCAAACCCGTAAACTCCAGGCCCAACAATCCTGTGTCCAAGAAGCCAGAGACTCTAGTTAAGGTATGAAGCACACCTCTATAGGTCAACTGGATCCCACCATGGTCAAAATGGGTATCAAACCAAGAATGAAAACACGCCCCCTTCATATTCGCCGCTAATATAAAAAAGAGAAGAAGAAAAAGAAGAAAAAAAGCAGCGAGAAGAGAAGAGAAGAAGGAAAAAGAGCCAGAACAATCCTCATTGTCTCTCTGTAAGAGACAAAGATGGTTGCCAGAATGTGCATTGTTCTGCTCCAGCCAGCACAAATGAATAAAACCATCCTGTAGAAAGATGCTGCTTGAGCGTATCACACAGGATGATTTGCGAAAAGAAAGCCGTCCATGTGCGGCTGTGTGGTGAAATAAGACATTAAGTACTCAACTGCCTTGGGCAGACCAAATCGCAGAAGTGGCGAACTCGACTGTAAAGGAAAAAAAGAAGAAAGGAAGAAAAAGCAAAAGTGAATCAATGCCATTGACAGGTCAGTGGCCGTGAAAGAAGAGGAAAAGTGATAACCAGAACGCTTTGGATACCGACATTATCGAAATGCCTTGATGGTCGGATATATCGTTGAATCGTTCATCGTGGAGACAAGAAACGTAAAAGCCCACAAGGTGGACTGACACATAGAGAAATTTGTCGAACAGTTGCTATGTCGGTAAGCAGCTTTACATCAGGGCAACGACAATAGCGCCCAAGGCGCCGGCATATGCAATGCGAGACACGTCGAGGGCAGAGGCAGCTCCGGGCTCGTTGGTCGAAGAAGGCTGGGATGAACCAGAGCCGGTAGCGCTAGCGCTCGTCACAGTAGTCAAGCCGGTGCTGCTGCTGCCAGGAGTTGTCGTAGCAGAGGTGGTGGTCGTGGCGTTGGGTGTCATTGCTGACTGGGCGTCTGCTGCGGAGAGCGTGATGTACTTGGTACGAGTCAAAGTTGATGTGAGAGTAGTGGTAGCCTCATCATCCCCCTCCGCAAAGACGAAGGCAGGCAGGGCGGCGAGAATGATATTCGACAGACGCATGGCTGCGGTAATTTGTTTGCTGTTGCAAGTAAAGATGTGGTTGTATGAACAAGTTGAGAACGCGTTGTCCTGTAGACTATGTTCGAAGAAAATTCAAAGCAGAATTCCAAATAGCCTGGCTGGTTGCTTGCTGATATCCAAGGATCAGATAGATGGCCTAGGTGATAGATGGTAAAGGCAAAACGTTGGAAGTGAGAGGCTTTAGATATTCGATATCTAAGAAGGCTTGAACAGTACAATACTGAAAGAATGTGTGAGCAGCAGCTAAGGGTGCAGAGCAAGTCAAAAGACTGGGGAAATGAAGTCCAACACGGACACACGAGGCTAATAAACAATTTGCGAAGAGGACGAGACTGGGGGAAGGGAAGGTCAAGGACGGCGCAGGATCCTGTTGCGGACGGATATGGGGGGGAGGGTCTCCCTTCGGTCACTTGCATGCGGGAAGCGCCCACATCACTCAATCCGCCCAGCCCAGTCTCTCACGGGCCCAGCTATTAGCGTGCCCTGGGCGAGTCGGCCACAACGAAAGAACAGAATAGAGCAGCCTGGCCTGTCCCTGTCAGTCGTGACCTGTGACACATGGCTCAGAGACTGAGGGTTCAAGTCCAGATACCTGCGATGCTGGGGAAGCCAGACCAAACAGCGGTGCGAGAATGGCTGCAGGTACGGTACCTGGTACCTTGCATCCAACCTGACAAGGTAACGCGGTGAGTCGCGGAAATGAGGGTCAGGTACCAAGCCCATGTTTCACTTGCAGCCGGACCCAATGAGGGTCTGCCCATAATGGCCCGGGGCCCGCTCTTTTCTTAGCAGCAGGTGCTTTAGCAGCTCTTGCTCTGTTGGGCTGTCTGACAGTGCAGGGAGGGTGGCCATTGGCTCTGGAGCTCCAGCTGTTCTGTTCTTAGACGCAACCACTCTTGCGGATCTCCTCTGTGCGTCTGCCAGCGGTAGTTCTTTTCTGACTGCCATGGCCAAGATCCGTGCCTCCAAGAACTCTCCGTTCGCCAGGGCATAAGCAAAATAAACTCCCGCTTCAACAAGGCAAGCCCTATGTGTTTTTAGGAACTCCAGCCTTGGCGAGTTGTGTGGTTGCTAATTTGGGTGTGGGAGAGGACGAGAGGCGGCCTGGCGTCAACCAGGCGGCATTTTCGTCACGCAGCCTGGCGAGATGGACAAATTGGGCTGTTGGCACTACGCTTCCCAATGCTCATGCGAGGGCACGCGCCCACACTTCACTTTAGCTTCAATTTGCGCGTAGAATTCGTACCTGCGGGACGGAAGAGCTCTGCAGAAGGGCTGAAGATCCTCCCCCCCCCCCATCGCGCGCCGTGATTCGCCAGGCGAGGGCCATTCATAAAAAAAGTCTGCACTCACAAAGGCTGCCAAGGAGACAGTCAAATTTGCATAATTTGCCCCCGCGGGTCTGATTGGCAGCTTGAGCCGTTGGGCGGGCTCCTTCCCCTCCTCGAAGCCATGAATGGCCCCTCCCTAAAAGGCCGTAGCGTGGACGGTACCTGCATTTTGATTAGCACCACCCGCTTCGTGGCTACCGCCTGCCTTCTCAGGCGGTTCGCTGCTTCCCGGCCTGGGGAAAGCGACTGCCGTTTCCCAAACAGGCATCGACTCAGGCACACGGCGCACCCTTTCGCAACAGGCTCACTTTCGCGTGATTTTCCCCCTCCATCTTCCCTGCCCGCATGCCAAAAGACTGGGTACAGAAGAAAGCCTGGGCGATCACCACAACGGTCGGCCTGGATACACACAGCGATCCTGTCGACTGCCTGTGGACAGCACAACAGCTGTGGGCGGAGTCAGTTGACCTGACACTTGTTCGCCCTGGCGCCGAGGGTTCCTCCAAACGCAACACGTCTCTTGTCCCGCCGCCCAACTGTTTCAACCTCCAACCAGCCAGAAACACGTACGCAGGTTAGGTCAGCGCGAAAGAAAATTCTGGCCCGGTCAATGGGCTAGAGCCCCACGTTGACACGCCAGGTCTAATTCCCCCCTCACAAAGTCGCCATCACGCCAAGCCAGGGCCGAAATGACGTCCCCTCCACCATCAGACTAGGCGACGCGTGCGAGACACACGAAAGGACAAAATGGCCATTCCGCTTTACCCAATCTTGCTTCCGCGCTGTGTGCCTTGTTGACCGCTTGCCCGTGCGCTGCTCCACAAAGCTGAGGTTCTACATAGTACAGCAGCCGAGCCCAGATCATACATGCCCTCAGCCGCACAGGATGACTGCTTTTCGCGCCAGCTCAGACGGCTGCTCTCCATAGCAACCAAGGCTGCCTGCGCATTAACCCCGTTCCTGCTGGTCCTGTGAGCCGAGCCCTTACATGAAGCCGCGCATTACATGCTGGGTGGCTGCACATTCAGGGCTGACTGACTACGGCACCCAGCGAACATACTCTTATCAAATCTCTAAATCGTCTCAGAGCTGCTGGGACTTGGTATGTAGCGTACACTGAGGAATGATGAGGCACATTGGTCCCAAAGAGGTGGACGGAGGCTATTCCATGTCCCAGACACGGCCATGCACGTTTTACCTCAGTTTTGCAAGACAGCTCTGGGTCTGTACCATCGGACGAACCCGGGCTCCTGCATTCGAAACGCATGGATCTCTTAGGTCGTTTCCTGTCTGAGCCAACATATGTACGATCCAGTCGTGCTTGGACTGAACATCGTCACCACTCCACTGTAGTGTGCTCAGAAAACATGCTAATACTAAGCGTAAAAAGCTTCTACTCTGTAAGTCATTCCCATGTGATAGGCAGCATGAGATGGCCGCGGCTTTCAACAGCTCTAGGACATGGCAAATGTCATATCAGAGAATGATTAATGACGGCGACGGGTCCCATCATCTCGATGGCTGCAAACCGAGTTTGGACTACAGTACCCATCTGTGACTTTCCTCTGAGCACTAGCCTCGCTACAAAGTTTCACTACTGTATCATTGTCCCAACCAAAATTCGGCAGTGTACCAGTGCCAGAGTATTAGAATAAAAAGCCTTGTTGGCCTCTATGTCGTATTCTACGAATTTCTCTTGTCGGTGGCTTTCATCGTTTTATGAATGTGGAGGGGATGGCTTGCTCGTATGGGGCGGGGCATAGGTTCAAACAGGTCGACATTACTTCCGATTGGATCCCATCCTCTTTCTTTACAATGTAATGAAAATCAGGAGCGAGGCCAGTGATCTGGAAAGCGAGCGCACCCTGATATCGAGGAAGCCAACGACATCACGACCGGCGAGGCTCCGAGATATGACCCACCCAACCATCGGCCGTTGATAGCATTTAGGCTTGCTCCATAACATTTCCGGGCCGCACATCTGCTATTGGCAATAGTGGGCGATCACGGCGCAGCTGGCCTTATCTACGTTTGATTTTTGTTTGCAGATAGGTTATCAAGCAGAGGTATTCATCCGTCAAGCTCAGCGTGCGGATGTGGCTTGACTACCGCTGGATCTCCGTTCTAGTCTTCCGATCCGGTACACAAGGCAATATGGAACCCCTTTAGGTAGGATAACTAACGAAGAAAAAGACACTACCTTACCATTGGACGCATAAGGCTTCACTGGTATTATCATCCTTAGGTATAGCATAAAATGAGCTGCATAACATATATGCACGCAGTGTAGATATGGAGGGCTCCCACCCGCGTGGATGGCAGTTGAATGACGCGTCCTCCGGCGGCTCTCTCCAACTAGGGAACATCAACAGGGTTCGCTTGCGGGTGTTTGAGGTGACGGCGAGCCTAACGGGCGGGACGGGACCAAGAATGCTTCTCTATCCATGTCTGCCCTACACGTGCTGGGGATCAAACAAGAAACGGAACCAACGTACGTTTTGTCAGGGTCCAGATAGCATACTGGTTCGGTGCGGATGAGAATGGGCTTGACTCTTGGGACGCGGAACTGCCATGATCGTCTAGGCACCGGGAGGTGACGAAATAATCATGACAATGCGGCAGTTGGATAACTTTTGATGCCCTATTCGAAGTAATGGTTCAGCATTCGTCCCCGACAGTCCCTTGATTAGCGGTTCATTAGTACGCGCAAATGCAAATACCCACATATCAAACAACATTCCAGATATGTTTCCACAGTATCACGGACGGAAAATATCTAGCTTTTTTCTTAAATCAGAGTGAGGCTATGACAATCTTGGACAGGAAGAAAAATCATCAAACGCCGTGACGAAATAGGTCGGGTCAGGGTCCATGAAACAGGGGACCAGTCTTGAAACACCCGGCCACGCGATGATGGTAGTTCACCACCTGTGGGACCCAACGTTGACGGTGCAATCAGCGTCGTAGGCCTGTTTGGCGGCATGGGCTTGAGCTGCAAGCTCTTTCAAGAGCGAGACATGGATGGCTGGCCAGTGGTTGTCGAGCCATGTGACGCTAATCTAGCCTCTCGTTGGTGATGTGATATCAATCATGGGACTGTTGCAGACATGATTCACGACCCTTCGCAGATGCTGGTCCAAGCCGAATTCCCCGGAATCCACATCCAAGCATTTCCTAATAAATGCGTCAATGAATATCAATATAAAGGAATGAAATGAATGTCAATTCTGATCCTCGCGCTGCTGCCCTATTGGTAGCAAGCAGCCAAAGACCTGCCTGTTCCAGGACAGGAATATTCAATAAATTCCCAAGGCCTTGTCAAGCTGCGTAATAAAGGATCGAGGTCCCAGGCACGGACCGGCGGGGTCCCACGAGCATGGATTAGAAACGTGGAGAATCAAGAAATCGATAAAAAACCTTGGCCTCCAAGGGCTCGCGTGTATTATTCCTCCCCCGGTAGGAAAAAAATATACTTGATTGATGAAACCTGCCCGGGGCAAGGCACATGGGTCGCCGCCGAGGTGCACGAGGTCAAGAACCATCGCAGAAATCCAATCTTTGAAACCCGGACTTGACGATCGAAGAGCTGCCCCTTTAGAAATATGGTCAATTGCGAATCATCGGAAGAAGGACGTCGGGAAGTCTAGGCCTCGGTCGGTATCTGGGCTCGAATCCTTGCTCGAGCCTCATGGGATCCTTGCTTCATTGGAAGCAACAGTTGGGCGTTAGTGTTCCAATACCACGGATGATTGTCCGAATGAGGGTTGAGCGCCCAAGTGATCCAATGCCCAGGGTTGTTTTGCGCCATTACCACACGCGGAACCTCCTGATACAGAGGGCTTGGTAGCATCGTGGTGATTCACCTGTTGCAGGGACGGATAGACGCGCCATCTTTCGACTCGCTCGTTGGTTGAACCCAGTACAGCTCCGGCAGCCAATTGGTCGATTTCGAAACTAAGGTTTTGTGATTGTCGCTTCTGGGGTAACGGTCGAGTAAAATACACGTCTTTCATTCGCACGGGGATCTAGAGTTGGCATCCTGAACGTCGTCCTTATCCAACCAACCATCCCTAGACACTTTCCTCGCTGTAGTGTACCACGAAGAGGATCATGGCTTCTTTATTGCGTATAACTGGCAATCGAATATTTATTATCAGCAAGTATATCATGAAACTGCTCTGCAAACCTACAAATCCACTCTGAGCCAAACCTGAAAACTACCCGTAGGGTAGGTAACCGCAAAAATGACCAGGTCATGGACATATATGTAAGATGATATGGCCGGGTTCGATCGATTGGGATATCAGGATTTGGAGATAGGTTTCAAACGAATCAAGCGAAAGCTGAGCTGACCACCAAATTACTGATCAAATCACAGTGTGTCGGCCTGATCATCTTCCGGTCGAGATGAACATTTGACTGTATAGATGCTGGCATCCTTTGTTTGTTATGCTACGCGCACAGGTCGTTCCGGTGAAAGGAGAAGAGAAAATCGATGCTTTGATACCTTGAGTACGTGGGTCTTCATATTTCTATATCTATCAGCAAAGGTAACCAAGTACATTACTAGAATCTCGGGCTGTTCGACCAACTACAGGGCAGACCGCGAAGGCCGAGTTCAGATGTCAAATACTGCTTCTCAACAATATTCGAGTCATACCTTCTCAATATTCCATTATGACTTGTGCTGGAGCTGGAAAATCAATCCCTCAATCCTCGATTGTTATTGATCGAGAAGGCGTCAAGTGGTGGTATAGGGTACCCAAGATTACGGGAGACAACTTAACCCCTTCGTTAAACTTGATGCCAAAATATCCTCCGAGATGGTGTGCCGATTGGCTATTGCCCTGAGATGAACAGCCCTCATCTGACGGGCCGAATGACGTTGGGGTGTTGGTGCCTAGACTTCCGTTCCTTTCCGCCATCAAGATTTGGATCGCGATCCTTGAGAAGGCTGGCATCTGAATTTCCGTCGGACCAACAGCGCGTCGGAGCTGTGACACCCTCTCGCACGTGGCAGGTACACAGAAGTACCCGATCGCCCACCCATCCGTTATGCCCCCCTATCCTCGCGACAGCAAGTGAAGTCACCGACTTGGAATGGCCATCTCTGATGATGTGGGTGGAGGGTTAGCCGAGGAAATGCCTTGTTTCAGAATTACTTATCAGCTGTCAACTTTGAGTTTTTAGGTTTCGAGTTTACAGTCTCTCTAGAACTCTCCACGCTTTGGTGCCTGACAAGGGGCGTGGAGACTATCGAGACCGAAAGTTGAGCCATCCTGCGTGGAAACTTCGAGAGTTCAAACCCAGCCATGACGAAACGATGGCATAATCATACCCAACCGTGGCAATCGAGATCTAGCCCGTGACACAGAGCAGAATTTGCATCGCTGGGTCCCTCTGGATCATCCAGGCAGCCGTGACAAATACCGGAAGAGAAGGAAAACAGACGATGGGATACGGATCGTCTCAGCCTTTGGTTGGGGAAACGGCTATTAGTGGTGATGGCCTAGGAGCATTTGCTCCGCGGACGACCTGCGGATTGCTGGACCAGCCGGACCAGACAAAACCCCCTCAAGTCCTGCAGCCTAATGACACACCGCCAGCGCCGGACGCCAGACGACTGCAGGTCCTGGTAAATTTTGGTCTGCGCTTCCGAAGGCCAAAGCCAAGTTTCTTCGATTTCTGTTCGGATAATCTTTCGCCCTCACCCCTCCCCTCGAGCTCCTTTGAGGAGAGTAGTGGACCCGACCTGGTATACTGGGGTCTCAGGGTCTTAGAGTCTCTCAAAGGCCCCGACCGTGACCACAGACTGCCTAGGCCCTACTGAGTAGGAGCCCAACCCCGACTTGCCCGAGTGCTGGTGCGGGTGGGTGAGGATGGAAGGTGACTGCACAGGGATCAGGGGAAAGTTGAGGATATGTAGGCGTTATTGATTCGACCTGCGGCAAGCGCTCATTACTCACCACTAGAGTCGATCACTAGCAAGGCTACGGTTCCCACAAATGATCCGACCAACTGTTAAAAGTACCGCTGGTCAGCAGTGACATGTACTGACGATTGTTGAGGTTCATGGTTCGATCGTGGCTGTACATGTATTCTTTTTTGTGGATATGGCTACCTCGCATTGGCATGACGGGACCACCTGATCCAGTGTTGCAAAATCCGCAGGCCAATGATTCGCCATGATCTCGAACCGCAGATTGACAAGATGGCCTTGATTAACCTCACGTTCTGGGAAAGGAAGGGATTTCATCTACCCATGCGGGGGGGGGCACACCCACTGGTATGGTGGGGCATCCCTGCAGCTTGGATGAATTCTGTGATATTCATGCGGGTCTAATGAGCTCTGAGGGCTCTTGGTGGAGTATGGCCGACTGGGCGAGCGACGTCCTGCAAGTCAGATTTCAGCGACTTTAGCCAGGCCGTTGAGTAATGGGCTCCATCGAAGGACGAGGAGCACGCCTCTTTTGGTTGGACAGAACTGAGGCAAAGGTAAGGGTAGGCAGCACAAGAAGACTCGTTGTCCGGGGCTTTTACTTAGCCTTCCGGTGCCCGGGAGCTACTCACGGCATAGCGGCTTAGCCCAGCAACCCCTTGCCCGCTGATCGATGCCTTGGGTCTATAACGGGATACGGGAGACGTACATAACTGCCTAGGCAATGGAGACAGTTGTGGCTTGTGAATGAGTTCAAAGTCGCCACCGAGGACGTAATATTCGTAGCCTGAGGTCCAATGAGCTTGGCAATAGCTGAACAGCTATTCCAAGGCAGACTGACATTGGGCACTTCTGCAGCGGGATGTCCGCCGTCCCAGCCACAAGCCACCCGCATCAATGACGGTAGTGTGGCAAAACCGAAGCGTTTCGAGAGAATTAACCGTTTGTCAAACCGTCGAGTCGGTATTGTGAAAGCAATGCGCCACACACGGATCCGGCCGATAAGCCGAGAGGTGGGGTCAAAGAGGAGGGGCGATTGAGAGAACGACCTTGTTAGCCTGCATCATGAGCGTCTGCTGGTTCGCCTGTTGGGGGAATGAATGTTGTACCGTTGCAAGTGGCTTGGTAATTAGCATCGAGTGATCGACATCAGCATGTCTCCAAGAATAATTCTGGGATGGCAAAATCGAGGCTGTCATGTGAAAACAGATCTTTTCGTTTGTCGTCTTTTCTTTTGATGGCCAGCGACCAGGTACATCCTTGTACCGAGACACCGTCCCTCAGCTGCCGTCGACCATGGTGTACATACAATCGATGTGTGGCCCATGCATTACCATGGAGATCAGGAGAATTTGTAGATCGGGCGGACAAATCTAGGAGGCAGCCTCACTGTCATCGCCGTAGTTTGTAATTGGAGAATGTGCGCCCGTGGCAAGGGAACGCGACAGCAGGTTCCAATTGGGGTAATGCTGCGAGATGGGGGGTCTGGAGCGCTCCATGGCCAGCCTTCGATCGCTTCTACAAGGCCAGGGTCCAGCTATCGCGGGCTCATGGTCCAACCACGTCTTCCCATGCCTCAAACCGGCTTGGCGAGCAGAGTAGAAGAAAACCAGACGGAACGAAAAAGAAAAGAAAGGAACGGCGCCGGATTCTGTGGGAAGCAGAGAGAGAGGGGGGGGGGGCAGAAAGAATGAGCCAATTTCGCCATTTAGTGGTCAGAAGAAGGCAGAGGTCGATGAACTGAGATCCTAAGGGTCCCTCTCAGTGCGCTTAGCATCTGCGGAGGTGTGGCTGATGAGCGATCAGATCAGTGTGTCGGAGGAGGAAGAAAGTGTTGTGGGAAAAAGCGGAGCGGGCTCACTGGTCGCGCACTTCGTTTTGGTAGACGCTGCACCCGTAGGCGGGAGCCTATCACACCGACCATGGAGCTTTTGCTCCGGGTACCTGTGGCTTGAGTGCCCCCAATTCCACCAGGCCAGACAAATGCTTGTTGGGACAGCAAAGCGGGTGCACAGGATTTAATTGTCAAAATGGCTCTTTCCCACTGCCTAGACGTTGTGAACTACTGGATATTACAATGTGTTCTGATCGTTGACGCCCATTGTTGCGTGGTTCTACTCCTGTCCCTCGCCCTGCCCTTCGCCTAGGATCCCGGAGCTACCAGTGCCCTACCATCGAGGCGATTGCCAACAAGCTACATTGGGAAAGTACTCACCTGTCTGCGTTCCTGGACCTCCGGCCGGAGCCCTGTGGGTGGTGGCGACCGTTGGCTTAACAGTGGTACCTGCTTCGCTGTATAAGCCAGCCAACTCCACGGACTGGAGACAACCTCAACCTGCCAACCCACTCATTGAATAGTCAGTGCTTTGTTCTTTCCTATAAATTTCCATCTTCCTCATCCCATATTTATACGTTGTGTTCCTTTTTCGAACCCCCCCCGGACTATCAGCATCCCCACCCTCCACTCCATTTTCCATCTTACAATTTTGTCTAGATCGACATTCTTTCTTCGGAACTCACATCTTCATGTTGGAATAATCTATATACTATCACCCATGATTCATCGCTACTCTTCGCCCTGCCGCTCGATGATTCGGACTTTTTCAAGCTCACGATAGATGTGTACGCAGCATACGGCCCAATGCCCAGTGTGCGGGAAGGATTATCTCGTCTATGTTGCTTTCTGTCAAGAATACCACCCTCCTCTGCTCTTCTGCCCCATAGGAACGATTGTGGTCCCCATTGAGATGAGGGAAGGGCAGTGCCCCAGCCCGGTGTGCCCTAACAGCTTGAGAGGCGGCTGCCGTGTCATGTAACATTATTCAGAGGATGGTCTCTTGGGTCAGCTGGCTTAGAGCCGGTGGCCATCCGCAGCGACCTCAACCACCTGGTCAAGGCCCTCGTACTCGGGAACCTCAAAATCATATTTTTTTGCAATCATGGGAGAGACAAATCTGTGTTTCTCCATCGTCAGATCCGGTTGAAAAGGTTGGTCAGGAACCAGTTGAGCCTACCTTCCCCCAACAAAGTGTCGCCCTGTGAAGTGCTTCACAAGCGGTTTCGGTGCCGTGAGGCTAACGAGAGTCGCAGGCATAAAGTTACTACCTAACCCGGAATTTGGAGGCCCGTTTTCAATATCCCACGACGAAGGAGCATCAACCGAAGTGACGGGGACCTTTGTGTCCGCGAGGGCTTGTATCACCGCCGGGAATGGCTCCCGAACTTCGCCTGAAAAGCTGAACCCTGCCGCTCTTCGTCAACACCTTAAAACTCTCCATCGTGGCAAGTTTAGCCTTGCTCACCGAAAATCGCGTCGACAACGTGGTCCGTGGAATCCAGGGCTGTGCGGAAATCATCTACGAAGGGAACTCTGAGATCCTCAAGTTGCTTGGCAAGACGCTGGGCCCTGTGTTAGTCGTGGTCAATGGTTGGAGAGTTGGGTTCTGTGGCCGAGGACAAGTAACGAAATAAGAGGCACACATGCGAACCGTGCCCGGAATTTAGAATCACTTAATCCTAGACAGCAAGATATTTATGACGATAGCATGCTCATACCTGGTACAGTTCATTCTTGCTCCTCTTTGGATAGAAAATCGTTGGCGAGTAGCCATAATGAAACAGGTGTCTGGCGGCAACGAGGCCATCACCCCCTGGACCACACTCAGAACCGCACACACGAGAGGCGACTTCTCAGCATGGGAATTCCACACCTACCGTTATTCCCAGGGCCACAGGCAACCAAAATCCGAGGACCCTTCTCAAGGGGATGGACCCTGAATACTTGGTGGTGGGGATGTTAGTGCCGGTGACACAACCCTTAGCTTGATACTTACCAGCTTGTGAGACTGATAGACCAGCCAGCTCCATCAACTGGTCTATGGAGAAGGCGCAAGTGCTCATCAGTTCCTGGTCGAGGGCAGCGGCCGCTTTTGCGCCCAAGGTCTGACATCATAAGATAGGGACCATCAGCTTTATCCCAGGCAAGTGGAACCGCATTATGGAGCTGGGGGGTGGCGTACTTTCAATGCCATGATGTGAATAGCTTATTTTGGACGGAAAAGTGAGGCGTGGGAATGGGAAAGATCAAAAGTTGGCATTGCAAGCGAGGAATTGGGTCGAGTACATGAGGGCGGGTGGGAATTGAATGACACTGACATCATTGGTGTGAAGTGATTGGCTGAATTGAAACAATCCCAGACCCGGTGGGGCAGAAGGACCACAATTGAGAGCATTGGCGGAGAAAAGCTAATCCGCCGAGAAAATTCCGTGAGACCACTCAATACCTGCTCTTGAAGCATCACCACCCATCCGTCCCGCCAGCTTGGGAAACGCCCAGACGCAATAAACTATCAAACAATGGTAGTCAAGATCCGCCTCGCCCGATTTGGGCGCCGAAACTCCCCATTCTACAACGTCGTTGTCGCGCACGCCCGGTACGCACCTTCATGATGCTCTGGACGCCCTAATCGCCGACACCCAGCTGACATAGTTTGCTTCCGATCCTGTAGAACGGCACGAAATTCGAAACCCATTGAGGTCATTGGCACCTACGACCCCATCCCCAAGGCGGACCCCTACGGCAACCCGAAATCCCTCCACAAGGACATCAACCTCGACGTTGATCGTGCCCGGTATTGGGTCGGTGTCGGCGCCCAACCCACAGACACCGCCTGGAGGATATTGAGCATGGCGAAGGTCCTGCCAAAGAAGGTGGTTGGGCTTCAGCGCGAAAAGCCCTTGGGACCTGTCGAGGCCAAGTCTGTGAAGATTCACTGAGGACCGAGCGTTGAGTTTGGCATAGAGAAAAAGGGATGTACGATAATACCTGTACGGCATTGTTCTGGCGTTGACTTTGGAGAAACGAGGATTTATTGGCACGCGGCGGTCCGAAATCCGCCGTCTGGCCTTGTTTCTATATGTATTGAATGGCATGTACGACCACTTTTAACTTCACCCGATTCCCGTGTATGCAAGGGCCCCCTCCGCCCGATTCACCGTGACTGTATAAGAATCACCGCGTTTCATCTGAGAGATGTGATTAAACTAAATATATGGAGGTCTTTAATCTACACTATAAACTTGTATATAGCTATTTAGTTATTATAGTATCCAATACTCTCTATTACGCCAACCCCGTGTCTGGGGAACGGATTGAATTCCGCTTTCAAACTCCGCTGATGCCATGCCGCACTTGATAACGTTAACTGAAAGAATGTGAGAACTGGTGCAAGGAAGGGAATGTGAGAGATGAGAAGTGCCTGAAATGAAGGCCGTCAAGTCATGATAGTAATCGTGTGCGCATGTTGGATTAGGTTCTGTGCACAAAGAAGATGTTCAGAATCAAGCACACTGTCATGACGATGATGCCATACACAGCGAGACTGAGACTGAGTTTGCGGAGGAGGCCCTGATCAATGTGCTCCAAATCCCATCGCCACTTCCTTCGCCATCGCCAGTTATTAGTGAGCGTCGTACCGGTTTCTGAGGCCGATAGTAAGCTAGCCGTACTTCCAGCGACTGTGACGGCGGAGTCAGCGATCTCGGAATCGCTCACTTCGTCAATATCATCATCTTCCTTGATGAGCCGTTGGTGGTGAATACTCTCCGGGTCGCTAATTTTATAATAAAAGAGACCAGGAAGGATAAAACTAATCGATGTAGATCCTGTGCTTCCAACAAAGGCTAGAACACGGTCAAGACTGGAGACCGAGAGTGCGGTGATATACGAGAGGATCAAAATGACCGTGGTGAGAAGCGCAAAACGACCGTCTGACATGGCGGCTTGACCACCATGATCGCTTCGCGTGGCTGGTGCATGAAGCAGCGGCGACGCTGGGCGGACAGGAGCCAGAGTCGGCCCTCGGTTGGGGCGCCACTTCATGACGGCATCCAAAGATGCACGGCATGGGTGAACTTGAAGAGGGATGGAAAATAGAACAAGAACGACGATGGCCGCTTTTCCGATGGTGGAAGCAACGCCGGTAGGATCTAGTCTTGTAAGTATGTGGCAAGGATGAAATCCAGATTGAAAATGGGATCACATACACATTGAAATAATATTTGCCACAATGGCATTGCCAAAAGTAATGTAGCCAGCGATCGAGACGACTATGTAAATGACAGCCGCAAGTCCAATACTGGACCCAATTACGCGTGTAATACTGGAAGGCGAGTTGTCTTTGATCTCGTTCATAATGGAGAACATCTGCGAAAGGAGTCAGTAAGTGAAAGTAAGGTCGCTGAGCAGTGGTAGGGATGAGAGCACCGACATTCTGATGGCACGTGTATGCGAACACAACGACAGGCAAAGCGCTCAACGTCTGGATGGGCCCTGCCCACTTGATAACGCGGATATCTTCGGGGCTAGCATGAGAATCTACAGCGAAGTGATAGATGACGAGCACAATCAGATAGCCTATGGACACAAGCGCGATGAGACTGGTGTACTTGAGCGAGTCAAGTCTCCGCAAGAATGCCAAAGGGATGACCAGAAGCATGAACGCCGTGATCCAGAAATGACGGTCAACTAGATACGGATAACCGTTGGCTTGGTCGTTGAATCCGAGCACCACGCCAGGCATCAAGTCGCCAATAATAATCATATAAGAAACACCGACACCAAAGCATTTGACGGCGATTGCGAGATCGAAGAGAACCGCGGCATTCGGGTATGTAATCTGCGACAAGGCGAAAAACGAGGACGTTCCGCGATCAAGATATCGGGCGCATTTCGATTGGAGATAGAGTCCGAACGCTGCCATACAACCGGACCAGACAATGAGAAGGGTTCCGAGCATGATTCCCATATGGGATAATATGGATGGCATTGCAAGAGTACCAGCCCCAACAACTGTAAGATGATTAACATATGAGCACTCGCCCCAGGTGATGCCGGTTTCGACTGAGGATGGATGTGCGTACTGGTATTCAAAAGATTGACGACGCTGCTGACCATGGACGCCTGGCCACCGCCGTGGCGGATGTCCTTTCTACCTCGTCTTCGAGACCTGTTGGGCCAAATAGTTCTTGTCAGTAAATTGATTGGAGAAACGGGACGAGAAGCTGCAAGGCTCCTCCCTTGAATGGACCGACCTCATTGTATCGCCTCCACCTGCGCGAGAAGAAGTGGCATCGGCTATTGTCGAGTAGTGCGTCATGTCCTGACAGAAGTATGGTAGAGTCGCCGCAGTTGTTTCGTTTGTAAGCAGAGAGTTGCTGGGCTCCGAAGCGATGTATGTTCTGTTTGAGTTGGGAGGTATGTACAAAAGAATGTCCCAAATGACCTGGACGGGCGGTAGGTCAATCACCGGGTCGGTCTGGTCGTGTGCCGCCGTCGATCACTTGGGGCGGCACGGCGGCCAGATACAAGCCGCTTCGAGTTGTGCGACCTGGACGTCCTTCACTGAGGGAGGGCAAGGCTGCAGTCTAGATGTGAGGAGGATGATTTAGTGGTTGCAGGATACAGAGGCATGCTTCCTCTGACGTTTGAGGCCACGATCAGTCGGTGCCCGTGCCAAGACTGGCTTGTGGGGGTGGGTTGTGGCCAATCACAAGGCGGCGCGGGCTACCGGGTAGTTTGAAAGCAACTAATCGCAGGCCAGAGATTGCTCGTAACAAGGCGCCATGCTTATTCTTATCCACACTCCTTTACCTCTGCTCCGACGTCACGCCAACACAGCCTCGAACGATACGAACGCCGCCGACGTCGGGCCGGCCTCAACTGATAGCCTTGCGAAGGACTATCGCCTTGTTGCGGTCATTTGAGGAGGGCTACATCTTGAGCAACACTAAACCCATTGATCGCATTTATCTGTGTTGGTCCCCGGTTCAGCCCCCAAGGCTCCGTCGCAATGACAAGCTCCTTGGACGACACGACCCTGTCCACCCTTTCCCTGCTCGAGTCACGACTGCTGCAGATTGAACATCTTCTTTACGGGCAGTCGGATATTTCATCAGGCCAGGAAAAATCAGCTACGCTCAAACTGGCTGATTTGGAGAGACGATTCAATGCTTTAACGTCTCACATACGTGTATATGGAGAGCTTCTGAAGATTTGTGAGTCCATTACTGGCGGCTCTCATCACTCCTCGTAAGATGCTAATTCCCTTTGGTAGACCGTGCACACCCCGACTTCTTCCACTCGCCGGATCCATCAGAGGCTCCGACACAGCTCACAAACGATGCCATCCTGTCCATTGTCCTGTCCGCCGCGTCTACGTATCCGGCAACACTTTCAGCCTTGACCGCTATCAAGGACAGCCAGATCCCCGATCCAGCAGAGAGCGCTGCACTGTTGGCCCAGGCCGAGAGGATGACGGCTATCGAGGCAACTCAACTAGCTCAGGCAGCTGAGATCGCCGAGCTTCGGACAAGGAGCGAGGCTGTTCTACGATCCTGGTACGAGAGCTCCATCTTGTCAAACTCTCAGCTGTTGGCCGACGTTGAAGGCCGACTGGAAAAGATTGAGCGGCAAGTCAAAAGGGTTGAGCGAATCCGTGATGAAGATGAGGCGATATGAATGGACGAATTACGACACTTATGACCCGTATGAACCAACACCACAAACCTCGCGTGGATGACGGTGCATTGCCTCTATCAACGCCAATGGCTTGTAGGAAACCGCACCACACCGGGAGTTGATGGAAGTATCAAAAACTGAAATATCGCGAAGTTGGGTTGGCTTAGCCTCGAGACTTTGCAGGATATATTCTTTTTCTTTTTCGCCGTAAAGAAAACAAAGCTATCCGGCAAAGTCTCGAGGCTGAGCCAACCCAACTTTGTGGTAGGATATATTAGATAGCTGGTGTGGTGTAATGACCTTATGAATCACCCAACAATATACTCATAATATTCTTCGGAGTCATGGTCGAGGGCTTGAGTCGGCGACATACATGTTGACCAACTATCACCCTAATAAATACACCTATGCATGCGTGCATATGAAAGTCAGGGCTGCCGATTGGTATTGTCTGGTTCTTAATCCTCTGAGAGAGGGACCATCTCGCGTGTGGATCGATCGGACGTGCCAAGAAGCGGGAAGTTTTTTCCAGTTTATTTTTATGTGTGGAAGCCGCAAAACTAAATCCACAGGCCATCCACGGCGTCCAGCCACTGCGACCGGCCTTTGTCCAATCAGGATGCTAGACCGGGCTCAGGATTCAAGACGCATCATGTCGAAGGGAATAGCTCTGATAACAGTCAGGGGTAGGCACATACGCGGCACAGTGCGAGAATAAGCAAATAAAGAACGGGCCAGGGGGTGCCACCGTCGCATCGTCAGTCTCAACGGTCGAGAAACGCTGGCAGACCAAGTGGACTTTGGATGCCTTAGGTGAGAGCTTATCCTGGGCTGGGCTTTGGCAACGGCCAGCCTGGAGGCGAGCCAGACGAAAAAAAGGCGACAAGATGGAACGATGGGAGAACAGAGGCTGGCACATAGATACGAATATGTATATGCAAATCAGGGAAATATGATATGCATCCCTTCCTCTGCCTTGCCCTTGGTGCCTTATGCAAGGTTTTCCGAGGAGAGATCCATGGGCGTTCTCTCTTTATGGCAACCCATGCCTTAGGCTGGGTGGTTCCCTGTTCTCGGATTCCGACAAAGGCTTCCTGCATAGACCATCTTGACAGCAGCACGCATGGAGAAAAGATCCTTTGGCACCCGTTGAAGCCTCATCCTAGTCCACGCAAAAGACCATTGTCTAGAACCACCGAGAATTTCTTGAATGTCGCTCGGTCTTCTTGAGCCAGGAGAGCCGTATATTAGTTCAGATCGTGAAACCGCCAACTTGGCAACTCCCTGTGGGACCCCTGCAGCAACCAAGTCTCATCACCCGATAGAGGCCTACCATAGGTGGGAGCGTGGTGCTACCGGGCAAGGAATGGCGAGCCAGTCGACTTGCGCACGGCCGTGGTTTGTGAGGCATGTTCCGGAAAATCGCAACGCGCACGCACGATGGGCACGAGTACATTCAATGTTGACTCGAGAAGATGCTGGTCTCATGGGTGGAATGGTGCAGACCTACCAGCGGGTAAGAAAACCGCGAAGCAGCGACATGCCCCATGAAGAAGTACTGCAGCCGCGAGTTATGGCCAGGCAGCCCGACTAATATGTACCTCGTGCGCGGAGGTACTTTTGCAGGCGCTGGCAGCACACACATCCACGTGTATCGCTACCTCGTCTGCCAGAATGCATGATCCCGGCAGCGCACTGTGTACTACTGCGCCAGGAGCCGGGGGATCCAAATTGGCTGCAATTCCCACCACCTCAGCAGCGGCCCTGTGCCGTCCATCCTCAGGGAAAGGCATTTCACCCAATATTAATATGTGGCTACCAGTAGGTGCATGCATACAGGTACATAAAGGTGCTAATAATTGCTAGGCAGGCTGCGCATCCAAATCGGCTCCCCACTTGGACGCCTCAAATTACTCCCAGTAATATCGTACAGTTAGTAGCCGTAAATTAAGAAATGCTGACAGCTTACCGACGCCCTCAGCGCGCAAATTCGGATGCTTGGTGCAGGCCCCCCTACGCACCCACCATCACCTTGCAGCACAGGCGCACCTAGGACCTAATACTGACCACCCACCCGCCCGTAGCCGCCAGTTCCTCTCCCCCAACCAGCTGCTGCTGCACGCAACCTCGCGCAACCCCCCTCACCACGCAGGACCATTCGTCTGTCCACTCGTTCTTCACCAACGTCCTTCTTTTGAATCTCTCTTGTCTTTTGCCTCGCCCATCCCATTTTCCCTTTGCGCCGGACCTGGGCTGTGCTCACCACTGTCTTATCTTCGTCGACGTTGCTGGACCACTCCCCCTTCGCCCAACCTCGCCACGACCCTCTTGTTTTCAGCTTCCGCCCGGCGAGACAGTCACGAAAGACAGACACGACACGAACCATACGAACCCCAGCCCAGCCACCCGCCTATACTATACAGTGCCATACCGAGCAGCATCATCGTTGACGTCGGAACCCGCCGTTTATATATTCCCGTGTGGCTTGGTCTCTATTGTCGGCACGTCGCCTTGCTGTCCAATCCCCCCCTTAGGCCTTCGCTCCCAACCCCGACCGCCCGATTTGCGAAACTGCGCTGGAATTTCGCATCGCGTTGCCCGCCTATTCTTCTGTTGGAAAATATTCTTCGCCTCGATAACCCTCCTCACTTGGGCAGCGTCGCAAACTTTTGTTGAATAATTCGCGAGTCGCTCGAGGACCGTTGCTAGCTTCTGCTTACTTCAACTGATCGACTCGACTGATCGACTGATCGACATTGGCGCTCAATTTACTTTCTGTGCCACTGTTCAATCCGTCTGACAACATTGCGCCAAAGAGACTGGCCGCTCCCTTATGCCATCGTTGCTCTCACCATCACTGAAGAACATGGATCACTCGAGAGCGTCGTACGGTCGCCGCAAGGGCATCCAGATGGGCAACATCCTGGGTGACCCCTTCGCACTGGCCACAATTTCCATCGCTATTGTATGATGCACTTCCTTTATTCCACTTGGTCAACCGCTAACACGCGACAGCTTGTCTGGCTTCTTGCCTTCGCCGCCCTTATTGTCGTATTCGTCGAGACCAAGGAGAAGGATAGCTTGCCTAGTAATTTCGTCTGGTGGTCTATCGCCTACGATTTGTTCGTCATCTTGGGTGTTTTTACTATCGTTGCTAGTGATACAATTCACACCTACCACGTTGCGCTAACGGCCTACTGCTCCGCTGGCATGGCTCTGACCAGCATCGCGGTGAACAGTCTGATTCACAGCTCAGAGGCTGCGAAGCAGGCATCCGCTGCTGGTTTCATTCTGCTCGCTATGCTCATGGTATGCACTACAGTATCTGCAATGCGAGGTATATTTTGCTAACCTGTTGGACAGATTATCTGGACCTTCTACTTTGGATCCACGCCATCCTCAACCCCCCGAGCTTTCCTTGACTCTTTCGCACTGACCAAAGAATCCGCCATCCTGCACCGTCAAACTATGAGTGGCTATGGAGGTACTGGCCGCCCTGAAACTTCCAACTCTGTGCAGCCTCCTCAAATGTACACCTCTGCCCAATTGAACGGCTTCGAAAACCCATCTAGCGTTGGAGGCGCATCTCAAATGAACCGTGGCTCAGCAGTGCAACCATACAACCACCCGTCGGGCCAGATACAAAAGTCTGCATCGCCCGGTGCTGATGCCGAGGTCGTACCACCCACCGAATACCCCTACCGCGCCAAGGCTATCTACAGCTACGAAGCCAACCCTGATGATGCCAACGAAATTTCTTTCTCGAAACACGAAGTACTTGAGGTTTCCGATGTCAGTGGAAGATGGTGGCAAGCACGTAAAGAGAACGGCGAAACGGGTATTGCCCCCAGTAACTACCTCATCTTATTATGAGCTACGACCGATTGATTTCCTTGCGGCTTCTTTTCTATCAAATCTTTTTTTGACCACATCGGAGCTGAGCAGCTCATGGCTACCCTCTTTACTCTTTTTTCATAACATGAGGCCATTGGTTTTTCGGATATGTTGGATGGAGTATATACGGGCTGACGGTAATTGTCTGTGGTCACACCTGTCGGACATGTTTACCAGCTTTTTTTGGGCCATTGGCTTTTTATTTGACACCCCTTCATTTCTTTACGTCTGCTCCTCAAAATTCACCCTACAATGGTTGTTATATCTGCGGTATGGCCGATTATGAAGTTGATGTATTGAGGGCATCGCTTGTAGCTACGACTCATGAGGAGAGATGTAGGCTGAGTGTAAACTGCGATGTATATAGTATTGGAGTTTGGGCATCAATGATGATTCATCTATCGTGTTTACAGTAAATAATCAATTTGTGAGCCGTGTCGCTATTTACTGGCCAGCAAGTACGCCTGCTGCCCATTATCCAACTTGAAGAAGATCATGTCTAAGATTGCAAGTCGATAAGTTTGAGGAGGCTTGACCCTTATGTAGTTCACATACGGCTGCGAATATATATTGCCGTGTGGTCCTCACCTAATCTGTAATGTATGGTAATTGGGTATAAACTTCAAAGATGAAGAACATAGAGACGCGCTCTCTGCCGTCCTAATCCTGCTAAAACGCCGTAAATACGCACCTTGACCAAAAAAACGTCCACAACCTTCCCAGCATGCATGTAAGGAGACATAAGAAAACCAAACCTAGGACGCCTGGCCATTCATCCCTCCAGCTGCTTCCTCAGCTCCCGCTCTTTCTGCAGGACCTCGAGCTCCAGCCTCTCTACGCCGTACCGCAGGGCTTCCTTCCGTTGCTTCACCGCCCGAGCTCGCAGCTTGTCCTCGCCCGTCAGCTTCCGGCCCTTCGGCTTGGGGCTCTTGGCGGCGCCCTTGCCCTTGCCATCAGTGTCGGCGGCCAGGCGGCCGTGCTGCAGCTCCGAGCGGGCCTTGAGGGTCTCTATGCGCCGCTCCTGGCGCTCTATCTGCGCGTCGGCGCGGGAGAGGAGGAGCGCGATGTAAGGCCCGATCTCGTCGCGGAGAGAGGACTCGGCGGCGGCGAGTGTTGACTGGGGGATGAGTTCGTAATGCTAGATGCGGGAAATGAGCAAACCGTTGCCTGATTAGATGAATGGCGGGGGATGGGGGAAAAGAAGGGGAAATTGGTTTCCGGGGAGGGAGGGCCAGGCAGGCAGGCAGGCAGGCAGTCGAATGTGTGTGTGTGTGGGTGTGGGGGGAGGATTGTGTACATACGCGAACTGTTTTGAGGACGCTGACTAGGCGTGGGAAGTCGGATACGCCCGAGTCGAGAGTCTCAACCGACGACTCGAGGAATTTCAGGGACGAGCGGAGGGAGGAGACGCAATCCGCATAGGTGGTAATGTTGGACGATGTCGCCATGATGACTCGGCGGGTTGGGAGGGAAGCCTTTCACGATGGGCCGGTAGGTGGCCTCCCTCGGGAATGAGAAGGAGATTTCAAAGGCCGCGGTGGTGTCTCGTTGTAATTTCCCTTTTCGGTCGAAGGGCGCTCTGGTGGGAGGGGGGACACAGGAAGAAAATGAAGGTATCGTGAGATTGAGATTGTTGTGTCCCGGCGAGAGACCGGGCTATTAGGTGGTGGGTGAGACGCGTGCCCACTGCCCCGCGCTTCGGTGACCAGCCGCCGGTGAGGAACGCTTAATTACAGTGGGACAGCTACTAGCGGTTGGGCTACGAGCTAGCACAAGCATCAACATGGGTAACCTGGAATGGGCTGAGCTGTTGATGCTCACAGCTGAACAATAACACGGGTCTGAACATGCGTACTTGCGGTACCGGAAGTACCTCCTTTGCGTCTGGTCCTTAGAAATACGGGTTGTTCTCAGATACGCCAGCATCACGGCGTAAATGCGGCCGATGTCTGGATGGACGTTTCGGTGACACCATGGCCAGAGCCGCAGATTGACACATACGTCTACATAAGGTACTTATCTGCAGCTGGTACAGTATCCTGAGCTGGTGGTGGGCGAGTGACACACTACCGATGTGCTCTCCTAGGCGAAGTGGCAAGGGCTGATACAACACGTACCGTGAATCAAGATACGGAGCTGGGACCCCTACTCAGATGGGTGGCATACGAGTTGCGTCGGTAATTGGGGCGGATTCCGGGCTTATTTCGAATCTAGAAACAGGAGATCTGTGGGTAATCAGCCCGAACAATGGTAGAATACTGAGCAAGGTAGGCAAGCAGGTATCTCTCAAAGGCACAGCTTCATCTCACGTTATGTGTCATAGGTTACCTGCTAGTCGACTAGAGCAAAGAGCACAAAATTCTGTCTGTCTCACTGCACCAACGAGCTTAACTTGCTGCCTGGAATGTCAATGCCTGCATGCCAGTCACTGCCGTATCATTTCTCGCTGCCTTTTCATTTCAATTTGACTCTGCTCGGCCTGCGGCAGCCCGTGACCCGCGGTGGCTTTGTGTAACTCATTGTTTCGCCGCTGATCGGTGTCCTGGTGCAACTCGATCCCAGACACCACCATGGTGTCCGCCACAGCCTATCAGTCCTTCTGTTCTCGGTCCATACATGCTAGTCTCCCTCTTGGTGTCACCTGAGACTCCAATCGGTCACAGATAAGGCATCCACGGAAAAAGGCACGAGTAAATGGAAAGAGAGAGCTGTGGTGTCGTCACTATCGCCAGTATCAATACCGGCTATCATGCTGATGTCCACCGATTTTCTCAAAGGACGATCATTCCTCGAGCATGGCAAAAGAATCTTCGATCTTTAACAAAATAGAGGAATATATCTTTGGGTCTTCGCCCGCTTCGTCGGCCGATGCCCACCACGCCCAAAGCCCCACGGAGAAATTGCTTATCGAGAACGCAAGCCATGACTCTCCGATCTAGGTGTGAACTTGACTGCGGGTAGCGCCTCCAGCGACGATCACCGGCGCAAAAACGGGGTAGCCATATGGGAAAATCTTGATGATGCTTCTCGCCCTTGTCCCGATGACTAAACTATACTGACTCTCCCTTGCGCGACTGAGACCTGACACCACGGGCCAAGTCCCCAAGTTCTCTCGCATGGCTTCTAACCCCAGACAGGGCCCCCATTATTCTGTCGCCATCATACATGCAGACACAAGTGGCAGGCGTTTATAATTAGATATCTATATAAAGGGCCCAGCTTTTCCTTCATCAATGTTCCACTTTCCTCTGGGTAGCCGCCGCCCAGTCCAAGGACGACGAAGCTATCAAGGCCTCTCGTCAGCATCCTCCAGGCACGGCAGACATGGCTACTGGACACATCGGTGGCTACTTGGCCCAGCAGCTATCAGACCTCACCGGAGTTGAAGACAGAGGTCTGCGGTTCATCAACGAAGACTGGAACGGGAGTATCTCCAACGGAATACCGTTCACCCTGAAGTGGAACGAGACGATTGATGATGAAGATGGAGAATTGAAGCTGTATAACGTTTCCTATCCTCAAGGAGGAGGTGTCTCGTTTGAGCTGGTCTCAAACCTTACAGGTGAGCGAAATGAATATTTCCCCTCGGCCGATACGCATATTGCGGATGTTTATTTCTAACTCGAGTAACAGGATCATTGGCCAACATGTCATATGTTTGGACACCCAAGGGATTGAATGGTAGTGACTTGTACGCATTCTGGGTAACGAGGCAGCGAGCCCATGATGCGGAGTGGGCGGTCTCGCCACCATGGAAAATTTCAGACGTGAGTTTATTTTCCCGGGCTTATTACAGTTCTAAGAATGTGTGTGTATTGACGGCATTAAAATAGGAGCCTCGTGGCTTCCACTGGTCGACCCCGGTCGGCGTCCCTATTGTTGTTATTCTAGGAGTGTACTTTGCGTGCTTGATATCGTATCTTGTCTACCGCCGACGCAGAAAGATCAAACGCGAAAGAGATCGTGATGGCAGCGAGGAGCAGGCCGAGGCCCAGGATACCCCAGATGCCGAGAACGCTGACAGACATCCGTCAGTCAGCTCCGTCGCCACAGTGCAAACATTTACCCAGGACGATTCTATTGCAAAGAATGATAGCCCTATTGCATTGGCCGAATCACCAATTAGTTACAGAAGTCGGAGTTGCAGCTGCTCTAACCGCGGGCACGCACCCACATTGCAGCTTTGGACAGACAGAGAAACAGACGATTCGATTGGGCAGGCAAGATAACGAGAATATCTCTATCGCACACTACTTATATCAATTTCTGGACCTATATCTCCTGGTGGAGATTGCTTCTTTTACCCACGGGTATATTTATGTCAATACAAAACTAATTGCTTATCCTAAGAAGCAACACATTGGTTGGCTCGGTTTTCCTGGAGAGGCAAATCACTTTTTGATAGTATGCAACAAGTAAGTAACAGCTCAATATAGCCAGATCTGACGAGAAAGAACTCATGATGAAAAATGATGATGCTGAGCTGAAAAGCAGGCCAGGTGAATATATTACACTAGGGGCCTTGGTTTGTTCTCAGTGCCAAGATGTCAGAACCATCTACGAGGCCGCACTCATGGTCCGCATCAATGTTCATGGGGCAGATGCCCCTGATGTTGGTTCTTGCTTGAAAGGATAGTCAAAGTCGACTTAGATGATCCATATGGGTTACTCTTCTCTCACCCAGGTATGAACAACTTTTACGAGCAAGTTCAGTGTTGCGTCAGCCCTCGGTGTTGAGCTGGGCCGGAGTGCAATCGCGCTATCTAGATTGGTTTGTTTTGTGCGCGCGAGTGGCTATGGTCTACGTTCTCCGGGAAGCTTGACACTTTGGATACTTTCTGTGTAATGTAACTGGGTCAATTCTTCCAGCTAACCTCAGCTTACATCTTCATATCTTGACAACCCTGTACATGATATTTGCTCGACTTGGCTTCGGCCTCTGCTCCGGCTCCGGCCCCACAATCTTGGTCCCGGGAACGGCATGCGAGGAGCTTGTCTGCCAGGTCATGAGTGCCGACCCTGCCAACCTGCTTGTTCAATTTTATCGATCAGCCATATTTGAGGTTTATTCTAGCGTGAAGAAAAAAGGAAACTATGCCTAGATTTAATATGGGTCATCGGTTGGGAGTCGAGGTATGTCAACTTTGCCTTATGTAGCCTTGTACGAGTGACTGTAATGAGTCCCCCCAGCATTTCCTATCCCCCTCCTCTCTGAAGCCCGTGCTCTATCTTAATTTTTAGCTACCTATTAAATCAGAGATTACTTGTTATTCTGGTCACATATTTCTTTTCAAGCTACCTTGTTCTCTCACCAAATTCAGCCAACATCTCCAGAAGCCTTGAGTGAGCTGTGATATCGCACCCCCTCCAACTCAAAATTCATTCGCCGAGGTCAAGCCTGAAAACAAGCCGTCGAATTAGAAATTTCCTCCAAAGTCATACAAATTGATAATCGCGCTGTTGGGTTGATATTAATGGAAAGTAGCTTTTGGTCAGCAAAATGTGGCTGATAGCATATTGGTGGCCGAAAACATGCTATATTCCGAACCAGAATATGTTACAACAGCAATTGAATTCTCGGATATTTCCTTTACAGTTAGCTCTATTTATTTAGATCTTAAGAAAGGAAGAGAGAGTTGCCGTCCGCAAAACGGTTACTCTGAGTGGTACACGTGACACAAGTGGTGCCGCCGGTATCCGGAGATAGGATTTCCCGAGCGCCAAGCTCCAATCCGCATCATTCGTCAGAGCACTGCTCGTAAGGCAGGAGCCTATTGCGTTGCCCTGCCTGCCTCATAGCATTAGTTAATCGATCCCAGCTCAAGAACCCCACGAACCCTCACGAATCCGTCGCCCAGCACCTTTGGCATTTCCTCACAATCTCACCTCCAAGCTCAGAGCCAAAGTAGATTTTTCAAAGTCGGCAAACTCTTTCTACCGTCAAAATGTCTGACGGAGCCTTGAAGCCCGAGAAGGACTTCTCGAAGGAGGTCGACCAGCAGCTTCCAGAAGCCGAGAAGCTTGCCACGGTGCGTCGACGATGCCGGCATCTCACGAAATTGTGCCCGAGGCTAATTTGGCATGCAGAGCAACCTTCAGGGAGCCGTTGAGAAGCTTGCTGCTCTCGAAAAGCAGACTCGTCAAGTAAGTAAGCGTCGGAGCGGGACTGGAAGCGTCACTGACCCATTATAGGCCTCCGATCTGGCATCGACCTCACGAATCCTCATCGCAATCGTTACACTATGCAAGAATGCAGGAGACTGGAGCTTGCTGAGCGAGCAGACTTTGCTCTTCTCCAAGAAGCACAGCCAGCTGAAGCAGGCCATCACCAAGATGGTACAGACCGTTATGGGCTTCCTCGACGACACACCGGATCTCAAGACGAAGCTATCGGTTATTGAAACTTTAAGAACTGTCACTGAGGGAAAGATCTTTGTTGAAGTCGAGCGCGCCCGAGTTACCAAAATTCTGTCCGACATCAAGAAGCAGCAGGGAGATGCTCAGGCTGCCACCGACATTCTCTGTGAGCTACAGGTGGAGACCTTCGGTTCGATGTCCAGAAGAGAGAAGACGGAATTCATCCTTGCTCAGGTCGCCCTGTGCATCGAAGTTGGAGACTGGACCCAAGCTGGTATTCTTGGACGCAAGATCAGCACCCGATACCTTGCTCGAAAGCCTAAGAAGACCGCCGAGCAGCTAGAGAAGGAACAGAAGGAAAGAGAAAAGAAGAAGGCCCGTGGTGAAGAGGTTCCGGAGGAGCAGGAAGATGACACAACCGACCTCAAGCTACGCTATTACGAACAACAGATCCAGCTTGCAAAGCATGACAAGAAGTACCTGGATGTTTGCAAGCACTACCGACAGGTGCTGGACACAGAAGCAGTTGAGGAAGATCCTGCAAAGCTTCACCCTGTAAGTATCATGTTAATATGTTTCCCCTTGGCATTCGTTGACTAACGATCCATTATAGGTCCTCCAAAGAATAATTTACTTCGCTATTCTTGCCCCTCATGATAACGAGCAACACGATCTCCTGCACCGAATTCACAAAGACACTCGAAATGCAAGCATTTCTCTCGATGCAGAACTTCTGAAGCTGTTCACAGTCCACGAATTGATGCGATGGCCCGAGGTTGCGAAGGAGTTTGGCCCTCATCTTTGCTCCACTGATGTCTTCGAGGCACGAGCAGGAAACGACGAAGAGGCACACCAGAGGTGGGAGGATTTCCGCAAGCGGGTCATCGAGCACAATGTGCGTGTCGTAGCCAAGTACTACACAAGGATTCAGATGAAGCGTTTGACACAACTGCTTGATCTGACAGAAGATGAAACCGAGAAGTACATCAGCGAACTGGTGACATCCAAGACAGTCTACGCCAAGATTGATCGGCCAGCCCAGATTGTCAACTTCGCCAAGCCACAAGACGCTGATGATATTCTGAATGAATGGAGTCACAATATGAAGAGTTTGTTGGGATTACTGGAGCGAATTGACCACCTCATCACCAAGGAGGAGATGATGGCACGAATCCAACCAGCAGGTTCAAAATAAATTAATGGACTGGGTATCGGCAAGGGAGTTCGGCATTGGGAAGCCCCGGGTCAAATCAGAGGCTAGGGGCTGTACAAGGTAGAGGGTGCCTCCTATGATGAGGTTATTTGTAAAAGATAGATAGATGCCAGGCGCTTGGTCTAATCTTCTCTATATGCTGATCGTCCTCCTTCTATTTCTAAGTGTATACTTTTGGTTTCTATTCGGTGTCCGTCTCTTCCATCAAAGCTCTGATTTAAGTTCGCGCTCACTATACTGCTTGATGAATCCCGCCAACGGGAGCGCCCACTCTTTCGATACCGGCACGTAATGACCACCAGGATGTGTCACTACCAAGGGATTCTCGCATCGGTCTATCAGAGCTTGGGTCCTACTTTCCTCAACGACGGTATCCAAGCTTCCCAGATAATGCAGAGTTGGCGTCGTGATCTTGGGCTCGTAGCACCACTGAAGCTTGTCGACTGGGGCCCAAAATCCTGAATATGAAACGGCAAACTTCAGAGGCTGTCCGCCGTTTGCTTCTCGCAGAATTCTCGCCCACTCGCCCTCGGCGCCTTCCGGGGCCGCTCTGCCACTCTCGAGCGCAGCAGCAACGATACCAGTCACCGCACCGCCCTGGCTGAATCCACAGACGGCGTCAACGCCGCCGGCCTCCTTGATTGCCTCGGCGACCGCGGCCATGCCCTCGTTGAAATACCTGTACTCGCCCGTGGCATCGTTCTTGCGGAACCACGCCCAGGAGTCGATCTGCTCCTCCTGCCCTTCGGAACCCGGGGCCGGCTCGTAGCCGGGAATGTCCTGCGGCCTGAGGCGGTTGGGCGCCGTTGGGTAGAAGAACACCGGGAGGATGGAGATGGGACCCAGTGACTTGGTCAGGATCTTTTCTAGAGCGCGTGTCTTTGCGCGGAAGAGAGGGCCTGACTGTGTGTAGCCTGTTTGGACGTGTAAGCAAAGATATATTCATAGATTTTTCTCTCATGTTGAGAAATTCAATGTAGGTCTTTTTAAAGGAAACGGCGTCGATGCAAAGCCCAATAGTCTCCGACATATTCTCTATAGAACTGCGGTTCGATTCCAAATCGTACTTACCGTGGAGCATGAGAACCTTGACCTCTTTCTTTCCGGCCGGGGCTTTTGGCTTCGGCGCAGAGCCGTTTTGCTGGGGGGTCGTCGACATGGTGGTGAATGCGAAACGTGGGGCGAAAGCAAGCGACACGAAACCTCGGGGTGATCTAAGATGGGAAAATGCAGATTTTACAAGAAGCATGGGGCAAAGTGTATGAAGGAAATGGCTGTTGGTGAGTGGGAGGATGGCGCACTTGATGAGTGTGATAACGAAGTCGGCGTTCAAGTTTGAGTGAGCTTAGGTAATTGGCAATTTTCTAGGCCGACAACGCAAAGTACATACTACGAGCAAAGACAGCGGCTATACTCGCACCGCCGACACCCCTCAGAACGTCATGAAAGGTGCTGAAGAGCTTCCTTTCTTACAGAGTGGGCATCGGATGATATTGATTGAGACCTCATTGCCATCAAACAAGAGCTAGGGACAGACCCGGCTCAACGGAAGATCATCGGGAGGTGTAGACAAAACCGAGTATATCGCGTTCTGGCGGACATTGATCAACATGGTCGTTATGAGGATATATTATGCCTTGAAATGTCGGTCGGCGGACGGCGGAGGCGAGATATCCGGCATACATCGCCTCACATCATAAGCCCCTGGAGCTTGTGTCTTCGAACAAATGGATAATGTACGGTTTCGTCAAGCCGTCGCCACAGCAGGTCGATTGAGCTTCATCTGAAAGTCTATTGATACAAATCTTTGCCAGACCAAACAAGGCTGGGTGTCATCCTCGAGCTGCCTGTATTCCGTTGCTCGTTGTTTTGCATCTCCTCCTCCTCGTCTCAATTCGTTGGACGACCTTAGTGCTTAAGCTTGGCGTTGGGGTTGCGGGGGTCGTTCTTCCACTCGTCGGCTATTATAGAAATGTCAGTCCGGAGCTTCTACTGGGAGAGTTCGTCGCTGCTTACAGGCCAGCATCTTGTTGGTGAGGGAGTTGGCGCCGTAGGCGATAACCAGACCTAATATAACCGTCAATATCCGTTGTCGAGGGCAAAAATCGCTTCTTCCTCCTAATATAATTCCTGGAGGCGATTGACGAGCAATTGGCGCTTCGTGATCACGTACCGGCAGCGAAGAAGGGCCAGTAGGGCTTCACTGTTGAGGTGTCAGTTGCGAAAGCGCGGCAAAGTCAAGAGACAGGGGGGGACGCACGGAAAGGAGCATTGAACTTCTTGAAGGGGGCGACACCGGACCAAGACATGATGGCGAGATCGAGGGGTTGTTGGCTAAGAGGAATTGGTTGGGAGGGGATGATATCGACACTGGATTGTGGTGAAGCCTTCAAAACGAGCCTTTTTCCAATCACGGCCAAGCTAGGAACGAGCTGCGAGTAGGTTGATCCGTAGCCGAGAAACCGGTGGTGGCCTGAGGCAGCTATGTACGGGAGATCGCGGGACCCGTGCGAACATTATTCCGACCCCGCACTCTAGCTGCAGGTGGATAGCTATCTCCCTGAGCTCATCGCCAGCAATAACATCAGACGTGTCAAAGTGGCCTTTCTTTCCTCAGGATTGATGCCTCTTCTCTGCCCGCAGAGGTCAAGTTTTGCGAATGGCTCTTTTACTTTTATCCTATTTTCATCTCAGATTGTCAAGGCAAACCCCATCCAAAGGACGTTACGTGTCTGAGGACGACTAGCCCAACATGCCCACGAAACGATAAGGGCGAAAGAAGCGAGGCCTGAACTCCCTCGTGGAAAGTGTAAATTCTCAACCGTCATCAGTCTCATTTTTTCCGCTTCTTTTTCTACATTAATACTTGTCTAACAACACCACCCTGCTCAACATCCCAGAGACTGGTACCGTGCTCACCCAAAGTCCCTCCTCCCATAGATGCTCTCCATTTGGCCCGTGTCATTAGGCAACAGTGACTCCACCGAATTTTCATAATTTGCATTAGCAGCTGCCCTTACAACAAGCACCGGAAAGGTGCCCGGTTAGCTCAATCGGTAGAGCGTGAGACTCTTACAGAGTTCACATCTCAAGGTTGCGGGTTCGACCCCCGCATCGGGCTGTTCCTATAATATATGGATTGAGAAATCACTTTTTTGCTCTATTTTCCTCTAATTTTTTGGCATCCAATCTTGGTGCCAATATGCTTGATTCAGCTTGAGATGCCCATCAAACCTCGAGACGGAGAAGGCTGATTAAGCGTGCGACATCGGATCATGGTGCCTGAGAGCCTCGCACTCGCCTGATTGGTGACATCACAGGAGTTACGCATTAGCTTGCCAGGGAACTTGGTTGGCCTATCTCATTGTTGCAGCTAAGCCAACACCACAACCATTGCCGGTGCATTATTAGTTCCTAATCCCTGCAACAACTAATATTGATAGGCAATGGGTGTCTACTAGCATTGAGGCGTTGATGACCTGTTCTCGAGCTAGGAATCGTCAGCTTTATGTAATGTTGGTGCCTACAGTTTTGGACGGATTCGTCTCGAAAAGTATCTAGAGAGCCGAAGGAGGTGATCAGGAGCATATCTCCTCCCATTGCTGCTTGAAAGAAACTGTGAAAGGTGAGCAAGGGAGCTCAGTATTATTGCCTTGCAATCCACCTACGGAGCACTGTGGAGAGCTAAGCTGTTGCAAAGCTCATTCCCAGCCGGACTAGCCACTAGAGGAGACCAGTCCAAACCTTGTCATCAACAGTCTGGACCTGAACTAAGTCGATTCGACGCGGGGTAAACGCTCAGAGTCTGCCGATCTCGCTCGTGTGACCCGTTTTCCTTGACTTCGGCTGTATCATCTGACCATACGCCCAATTAGCTAAAGGCAAGTTGTCATTAGCAAAAAGAAATCCGGGGTTCGCATAAGCCGTTGGCGTGAAGTGCGGGGAAGGTAGGGGAGGGGCTAGGCCACAAAACGGCAAAAAAATGATTCTCAATCCACATTATAGGAACAGCCCGATGCGGGGGTCGAACCCGCAACCTTGAGATGTGAACTCTGTAAGAGTCTCACGCTCTACCGATTGAGCTAACCGGGCACCTTTCCGGTGCAAGTTGGAGACTCGCTCGCAGTTTGCCTAGATAGTGCCGTCGCCAGAAGCTTCCCCACATACCTGCGGACCGGAGACAGTATTAAACTGACGTAGTTCCTTGGTAGCGACTTGGACCTTCCCTCTCCATCTCACGTCCTCCCTTGACCTCTGTGCCTCTTTTTAGATAGACAACTTCCCAATCCAGCTGCTCTCTGACTGCTCTGCTTACTGCGTTGCCGCCTGCTACCAACACTGTTACTTTGAAGGGTGGTACTACCACACTCATTCGGCTCAACCCAGGAAGGTGTCTCATCTACGTCATCCCTCCCTCTCATCTGAGGGGGCAAGCTACCTCACCAAACACCAACAACAATAACAATCACCACCACCACGGCAATCATGCTGCGCCTAAACGTCGCCCGTGTCGCCGCCGCCGCTGCTCCCAGCTCCGGCGTCAGGGCTCTCAGCTCCACGGCGGCACGACGGTACAAGTCGCCGTCCATGGGCGACATCAACCCCTCCCGCGCGACCGTCGAGAAGTTCAACCAGAAGCAGAAGGAATTCAGAGAGCAACTTTTTGAGGCACAGAAGGAACGGGATGCTCGTGCGTTGGCCCAGGACAACAAGACCCCCACTGCGTCGTCGGGTATACCAGGTGCAAAGCCAGCTACTAATGCCGATGCAGGAGCCGCGGCTGAGTCGAGGGAGTCGGAGCCCGATCGCAAGTCTGGCCCCTTGACCAACCTCATTTACGGAACAAAAGAAGGCCGTGAGCTGGAGGCCCAGCTCGAAGCCAGCTTTAGTCAGGTCCTTGCACGTGGCAAGTATGTCCACTCCATCGTGTTCCATGAGGTCAAGCCAGACAAGGTATCCGAGTATGTTGATCTCGTCGGCCAATGGTACCCTAAAATGGCGAACATGCCATCCAACAAGGTCCATCTCGTCGGCAGCTGGCGTACTGAAGTCGGCGATTGCGACACTTTTGGTAAGACAAGAGCTATTGTTCCCTATCTTTGATTGTGCAGATTGATGCTAATTGCTTCCTGGCAGTCCACATTTGGGAATACCAAAAGTACGAGGGTTACCACGACTCGCGATACTCCATGACCCACCACCCCGAGTTTGCCGAGTTCGAGCGCAAGCTCACGACTCTCATCAACTCCAAGAAGATCGACTTGATGCAGGAATTCTCATTCTGGCCTACAACACCCCCGCGCCAGCTTGGCGGAGTGTTCGAGCTCCGGTCATACACACTTCACCCAGGCAACCTGCTTGAGTGGGAGACTCATTGGAGACGCGGTCTCAATGCCCGACGGGAAGTGATGGAAGGTGTTGGAGCTTGGTTCGTCCAGATTGGAGACCTTAACACCGTCCACCACCTCTGGCAGTTTGCCAATCTGGAGGAGCGCCGCACCCGACGTGAGAAGAGTTGGTCAATTGAGGGCTGGAGTGACACGGTTCACAAGACAGTGCCTCTCATCCAGGAGATGAAGTCCCGGATCCTCATCCCCATGCCTTGGTCACCTGTCGCATGAGTGAAGCGTATGTGCTTTCGGATATGCATTTTCTGTGTATGATGTACTGTTTTGTTCAGGTTCATTTCTGCTTTTATTTGCATCAGGAACTCGCGGCCAGGGGAAGCAAAGGACACGAGGAGCAACGTGGAGACAAGCTCAGGAGAGATAGCATAGGACAGATAGCTCCTACGTATTAGCATGAACAGAGAGGATTCGCCCATGATGGGGACCCGGAGTGGGACGCCGTTATTAATTGTTTGCCCCGCCAGCCGTATCTCCATCAAGCCGGTGCAATCTACAACGGCACGAGGTTTCTAAGAAATGCCAAGTTAAATTGATATGCTATAAAGTTCTGCCTTGCGCCAATATATATTTCCAATGACTGCCTTGTGCCCAACCAATAATTAAGTATCCTGCTCAAGCCCCATGACAGCAGTCAGGTTGTTTCGTGCCTGGTCCAGCACATTGTTCAGATGACCCAGTTTAGAGTATAGCGAGATGAGGCTGGGGTCGGCGCTCTCGACGCGGACCTTTTCCCTCACGTAGACGTCCTCGAGGCGCGACGGCCGCAGCGGCGGCTTGGATATGCCGCCCGTAGGGTGGCGGGCAATGGTCCTCTTGCAGTCGGCATCCACGGATCCGAGGGGGTTGTACTTGAAGACAATGTCCATCTCGTCGTGCTCCAGTCTGCGCACCGTACCGATGGCCAGGCCGAGCTTGGTGCCGAAGTGGACCGGTGCGTGGACGGGCTCTAGGGCGCGCAGCCAGAGGACGACGCAGCTCTCCTGGAGACTGAAGTGTAGACTCAGATTCGGGCCGAGGGCGGGCGAGAACTGTTCGGGCGGGACGGAGGCCAGCCGCCAGCCCGGGTCGGAGGAGGTCAGGGGGGGTCCCTTGAGGAGCTTGGTGCATTCCGAGAGCGACTCGGAGAGGACGGTGAGGTTGGAGGCCAGGGACTGGACGTCGGCCGCTCTGTCCTTGTGGAGGGTGAGCCCGAGCATGTCGATCGACTGGGTGAGGAGGGTGTGGATGGTATCGAGGGCTTGGATGTGGACTGCGCTCGTCTGGGAGAGGGAGAGGGCCAGAGACGGCATGGTTCGGAGCTGGACGTGGAGTGACTGGCGACTGGTCAGCGCATTGTTCACGAGGAGAGCTTGTGGCCGCCGCGGGGGGACAACTTTACCCCCTTGACGATTCTGGTGCCGACCCGTGTGATGGTTCCCTTGACCTTCTCATTGCGCGGGGTGCTCATGACCAGCGTGCTGCCCGGGTCGATGGGGGCAAGCAGCGCATAGCAGTCCTCGAGGCCATGCCTGAGGTACTGGCAGACCTCAAGGGTCTCGTCAACGATCCATTTCAGCTCCCTTTCCTGGAACCTGATTAGCATACTGCCTTGTCCGGTCCTCCGTTGCTTCGTCATGGTGGAAGCAGCTGTGGAAGGGGGATTGTCTGGTGATGCGGTCGTCATCGTCATACCTGGGCTTCAGCCTCTTTAAGCTTGAGCTCTTGCGCTGTGACAGGTGGCCAGATGTCAATCGACATAGCTGTTTTATTTCGTCGCTAGTAGGTCGAAGCTGCAGCTCCAGTGCAGGCAGCCATTCCGCGGGCTGGACACGGATATGTGGTGAGGTGTGGTGTAGATGCAGGCAGCAGGTAATTATGGTCCATGGATGGGGAGATCTCCAGGGCACGTCACAGCCCATGATAAGATGGACCCTGCGCCTGCAATGCTGGTGGCCTGCACCTGTAAATTAGTGGCCTCCAGAAGGGTGTGAGTGGGTCATCAGTCTTCAACCAATGTCAAGATTTCATAGCGCCTGTATTCCTCGTTCACATCACGCACCTCTATGTAATCGCCGTTGTATTGCTGTATATCAGCACCATTTCTGTCATTCATAAAAGAAGTATTGTTATTATCTTCGGTGTTTGAATACCAATAATCATCCCCATTTTACCCACTGGCCGGTCACTCACTATAACCCACGCGAATCTGCTGCCGCCCTATTTCTTATTTCGAAGCCTCTGCCAGGCAGAGACAAACTACTACAGACCCTCAACAATCTAGTGAGAAAAGCTTTATCCAGTTGCCTGACTGTAATATCCGGCTACAACATGGCCAAAGAAAAGTCAGACGGGAAGTCCGCAGAGGTGCTGCCTAGCCCCGTTGTGAAGCTACCTCCCATCCCCAAAGGCAAACCGCGATCTGGTTCCTCACACGACGCACTAGAAGCTAACACCTGAGAGATAGGTGCCAAGGTGCAGAAGCGCCCCTTGAACAGGCGCCAACCGCCAGCTTCATCAAATTCAAGGATCATCTACATCTCACCAAGCACACCATTCATGTCTGCTGTGAAGCGGGTGCAGAAGCAGCTCAACGCCGGCCTGCGGACTCAAACTGCAGCTCACAAAAACGCCTCTCTGGGGTCCAGGATCAGGCAAATTGAACGTGATTCTGCGAGTTCGGGCGAGAAAGGCTCAGCAACTGTGACTGTCATGGGCACAGGTAGAGCGATAGAGAAGACACTGTCGTTGGCCAGCTGGTTCGAGCAGGCCGGTGACTATGAGGTTGAGATGAGGACAAAGACCGTCGGAACCGTGGATGACATCGTTGTAGAGGACGATGATGGCGAGGACGAGAGTCGGGTGAGAAAACTGAGTGGCCTTGAAGTCTCAATCAGATTGAAATAGCTGCACTGCCATGACCACATGGCAATATCATTAATACGAGACAATGAACGGCCTCAGCACCTATACGTTTGACGACCAAGCAGAAGACAAAAGGTACGACAGAGAATCGAGCGAGGTTTTGTTAAGAGAAAAAAGAACCATGTGGTTCATCGCACGCACGTATATACGCACAGCTATGCTAACGCTTTCATACAGATACATTTCAACATTTCTGTCCCCCCTTTTGACGGACCCGACATCCAATATGCGGAGAGAAGCCATTAATACCAACGCCGTGCTTCTCAGAAATCAAGACCCCCAGATGTCTCTGTCCGACAAGACTCATTTGCGGAGAAAAGGGTTCAATCCAACGCCGTGTCCATGTACCGATGCTTCGTTTCCAGAAGTCATACCCAAATAATACCCAGGTATCAATAATAGTGGTGATAATGAAAGAAAAAAAAATCCAAAGTCCAGCAATCGCAATGCAATAAGAAGAAATAAAACGCAGATGCAAAAAAATAATCGTTATCGTCAACGCCGGATTGGGGAGTAAAAGGAGGTCTAATCCCTTTGATCGAAGGAAAAGTGTTGATCCGAGTGAAGAGAAGAAACCGATGAAGAAAGGTCGGCCAGAACCAGGTTGCAGCATTAATCTTTCAGGAGTCCGGGTGATCACGCGACGCGAAAGGCATCGATGATGAGCTCCTCGCCTCGCCACACACCGCTGGCGACCCACAGGCCGCAGTTGACAATGTCGGCGTAGCGCTTGTCCGTCGTCTTGATGGTGAGGAACATGCGGAAGCCGTACTTTCGAGGATCAATCTCCCTTGGTTTCCGTGAGCTGAGGAGCGCATCGAGGATCTCGCAGGGCCCTGAGAGTGAGCCTCGGGTTCTCATCTCCAACCTAGAATGTCATGTTAGGAATCCTGTCACCGAGCTAGGAGCGTGGGAAGCTTTAGCTTACACAGCTGGTGGTTCGTCAGTGGTCCTCATGATGAAGGCGCCCTCGACAATGCGGATGGGGCGAAAGCCTCTTGCTTGCCCGAGATCGTAGCCTCCAGTCTAGTCCACGTGTTAGAGTCCGGGCTCGTTTGCATTTCTTGTGCCTCAACCGGGGAATACATACCATGACTTGTCCATGTCCGAATGAGCCAGACCAGGTACCCGAGGAGATGGCGGTGATCTCCTTGTGTGCTCGCCCCGGGACGTGAGCGGGCTCAGGACGCAGGGTCACTGCTAAGCGGAAATCGAACTCCAAGGTGGGAGTGGGAAAGGCGAAGGCAGGATTTGGGAAGTGATCCAGCGATCGTTTACAAGATTCTTCTAGGCTCCTGAAAGCGAAAAAAGGGAGGTTAGCATACACCGACTCACATACAACCGCATGGATCACATCCAACGCTTTGGTGCCACTCACTTTCCACATCTTTCCTCAGCGTCGATGACAGGTTCTCGTTTGGGCAGGCCGCACGGCAGGCCCGTGAGAAGATTTGGTTCCCATGGCGGCGTACTCCTGTCCTGAGGCGGGGGAGGGCTCTGCTTATCCCTCCGGCGCAGCTTCCTGGTGACCTCGGAGACGTTGGCTGGTACGGTGGTGGTGTTGGTCCTGGCGGTGGCCTCAGACTCGGTGAGGGTGCGGGCTCTCTTGGATGGCGGTCTGGACGACTCGGGAGGTGACGGCGGCGCCCGCTTAGGACGAGATTTGGCCACTTCACTCAGCGTTACCGTTGCCATTCAGGCAGTTCGATGGGAGATGTGTGCTGTGTGTGTGAGTGTGAGTGTGAGTGTGAGTGAGAGCGAGCTCAGTAACGGCTGCTGCTTTTGAATGTGGGTATGTATGTCTGTATGTATGTATATATTACGTATATATATACATGTGTGCTTGTTCAGTCCGGGAGACAGTTTCACGGCCTGCAAAGTTGGGGTGGGTGCGAGGGGATATGAGAGGCAAGATAAGTGTATCGTGACAAGACAGGCCAGCCATGATCCTATTATACTGAATAGGGCCACTATGGCCCTATGTATGCACAACGGACTTATGGTGTGCTGATTTCAAATGCACCGGCACGTATGCTACCCACCCGAATGTCAGGGGGCGCTGACGAACGAGAGAACTCGCACAGGAAGCGCGGTTCGCCTAGATCCGGAGTCGCCCATTAACCCCCTTCGGGTGCCGAAGGGGGGGGAGGGGAGGCAGCGGATCGTACATTTGGCACCATCTCAGCTCACTCATCAGCTCATCAGTCGGTCGCGAGTGGGCCCGGATCAGCAAGCCATCGGGTGCCCTCGCTGATCAGCCCTGGCCCTGCCCGTTCATTAATGCCCTAACAGAACAGCCCATCCCATTCCTCGTCTCCCCGACCAGGCGACTGACTGCCCGTTGTTTTACCTGTTGTTTTGCATTTCTCCTCCCGTCGTCTCTGCGCGCTCACGCCTCTCGCCCTGGGTCTGTGCTCGTCGTGCTGCGGCCGCTGCGGCTGCTGATGGATGGATGGATGGATAAGCCTCTCTCTGCCCGGCTCGAGGCCTCGGATTTGGTCGCGCAGCTCCTTTAAACTCCGCCGGTAATTCCTCCAGCGCCCTTTTTAGCGCGCCACGTTGTTCCCTCCCAGGCGCTCAGAGCCGCACTTGCCTTACTCAGACAGCAGCTACAGTGGCACACCCTCCCTTATCCTCGGGCTGATAAACACCGCCCGTTCCGCCGTACGCTACCTTATCCGCAGCACCCCGTTTGTCAGATTATTATAGCGCGCTTGGCCAGAGGCTAAAAGCCTCCCTTAAATCCACTAAAGGCGGCACTCCCGGTCTCGGCCAAGGGCCGATGCTTGATAACGGGAAAAAAAGAACATTCCCTCGCCATTATTCATCTGATTTGTCGTAGGTGAGGTAGTCATCCTCTTCGCTTTGTAAACGCAGGGGAAATTACCCAAAGCGGCCGCCCCAAAGTGCATGCATGCCGCTACTTACTAACCTCGGTGTAACACACCTTTTCGCTCCTCCCTGCAGGTCGGTGGCTTGGTTCTGTTCCCTTTTTCTATTCTAAGATTTCTTGTTTCGATCACGTTAATTTAAATTTATCTCTTGACTTTGCCTTGTTGTTGACCGAGCCAACACATCTTGGCGTGACATTGCTTGATTACCTGTTTTATGTACTGCCTCCGACCCTGGGGGGGGGCCTCTAATAGTCCTAACAGTCCCATCCGGCCAGGAGACCTAATCTGATGTCACAGTCATCTCTGCCTAAGCGATGGGCGGAATAGGAAAGCAGAGCATGGAGAATGACGAAAGAGCCTTCCAGGCCACGGCCGCAGACATCACCCTAGAGAAGAAAAAAAGCGAAAGCTACCAGGGGGCGAGGAAGCGAGGGGACGACAGGCGAAACGAGGGAACAAGCAAGCCCGCAAAACTCCAGCCCATCAACAACAAATGGCAAAAAAGCTTATTCAAGACCCCAAAGGCAAGACGGAACACTGAGTGGTAATGGGCCTGCATATCAGCCGGCCTGCGTTCATGTGGATGAGTATGACACACGAATCATGAATGTACCAAGGGGGGCCAAGGGGAGTAGATGGGCCGCCAATATTTCCACCCTTCCCCTTCAGGCAGGGACGGAGGTGGAAGATCACGGAGCAAAAGCTCACACGACCACGCCGGGGCATCTTGGTCATACTGCAAGATCGAGGTAATAGCAGACGGGGTGGGACCCTGGAAGGGCAAAGGGCTGTAGCAGGTTTTGGGCACATATTAGATGTTGTGTGTTAAACCGCGAACCCGTTCCTGCCCAGGCGGCCACCTTACCCCAACGGAAACCCTTATTCTTCCCTTGCCTTCCCGATAAACCACATCATTGTCACGAGATGGGCCGCGAGACTTTGACTCCCGGTGGGATCATGCGAGGTTCAGATTCTGGGTTGCTTCACGCGCTGTTGTTTCCAAGGTGGCTGCCGGTCTGCGGGCGGCCGACAACACCACCATTCCCCCCCCCCCATCCATGACTCTTTTCTTTCCTCCTCCTTCCTGGTCCCTCTTTCAGCCCAGCGAGATGGGGATGCGATCCGCTCGAGGCAAGGCCATGTGGTAGCTTGGCTTCACCGACTGGGGGGCGAGCAGAAGATGGGGTTGGGCAGGTTGGACGCAAGATCGCGAGCGACGAGCTAGCAGACCGCCGAGTTGGCTTGCCCGGCGGCGTGCTAGGCCCAACGGGGACGGAGATACATTGATTGTTCTGGCCGAATGCCTTGTGTCTGGCTGGATCTCAAAGTCTAAAGCCAGGCCTCCCAGGAGGAAGAGGCAGCTGTCGCAAAAGGCCAGAGGCGGAGGGCAGGCTGGGGAAAAAGTGGCGTGATGGATCGTGAGAATAAAACGATTCATGACGTCGCGGTCCCGGATTCAAACGTACGCTCCAGACCCCGGCCTTTTGCTCTCCCGAACCCTTGCTCTAACATACAGCCTGCCGGGGTGCTGCTGGCTGGGAAACAGGCCTAGACGCAGCCCAAGCCCAGGCGGTGGCCTCGGTAGGGGCCCTCTGGCAGCAGCGCAGCACAGCAGCAGCCCGACAACTTGATCCATTCTACTCCATATTATCCTCGATATACCCGCTCGTGTAAGTGCAAGACCCTGATCGGCAATGCGTAATACCTAATACAAACAAACTTCTCTCATCGAGTTATTATCCGAGAGGAGAAGCAGTCCTTGCACGCGCCCATGATGCTTGAGAGAGGGGAAGCTTTTTTTCTTTTTTTTCCTTTGTCTCCTTCCAAATGGGCAGACACTTTCCCCCAAAACCCATGATTTCATGCATAGCTGCATGACCATCTCCTCATCTCATGCCCTTTCCCGTCTCACTTTCCGCATGATGTGAGGGGAAGGGCTGCAGGAATCATGTAACATTGTTATTTTTCTTCCTTCATACATTTATCCCTACTTCCATTCGTCACTGCGCATGCTCCCCTTCAGCTGTCTCTCCATGGTGGCGACTGCTGGAGAGTTGCCGACCCAAGCCGCTGGTTTCGCTCAAGGGACCGAGGGAACGCTCCCGTAACCCCGATGACCCGGCCCGGCCCCAATCGACAGACAACCCCCGACTCGTCGATCTCGTTCGTTCTGTCTTTCACACACACACTGACTGGCCAACTGATACGTGAAGAATACATAACCCCTTGCATAAAAGACTACATGTCACACTCTACGGCGAACACCGGATCATGCAATGCAAGATGCAAGCATCCCTCTCATTGTGCATATGTCAGAAAATGCCTAACTAACACAAACTAAGTGTGATTGTAATATTCGTTCAAAGTTGCCAACGAGTCCTCCATACAGACAATCCAACCAGGCGAGCACAGCTAGCCAATCCCAGGCCAGCTTGCGACGCTCGGTTCTCATCCAGTTGATAAAACTCGCTCCCTCGTGGTGCTGAGAAGTAAAGACTGCGCCATGCAAATATTATGCAAGTGTTGTCTTCCTGTACCCGTCTTCAGGTGACTCACTCGTTGCCAGAGAAAACCCGCCGTGGCATGCAATGCCACAGTGTTGTATAAAAAAAAAGCAGATCATACGGCAGCCCAAACATGACATGCCATGTATGTCCTAAGAAGAGAAGTGGGAAGATCGTGCAGTGCGACTTGGCATAAAGTACATGTGAGAATCGAAAAGTAAATGTTGCGATGTCCTTGATAATGTACGAGACTCATGAGAGCCCGTCAAGTAAGGGCTCTATCCCGAAATTAAAGACCAGCTATTCATCACTACTCATCAATCGTCACCTTGATTGTGTCCTGCTTGAGAGGCGACATGACGTTCTTGCCGTACTCGCCAGCGTAGTTGCCTAAAATCCATCGAATTAGCATCATGTGCGCCCTGGAATCAAATTAATATAAAGTCGTATCTTACCTGGGCTACCGTAGTTGCAGATGGTGTACCATCCCTGGTAAGCCAGAACAGTACCAGCACCACACTTCACAGTAGCACAACCAACACGGTTGGAATCCTTCCAGACGAGCTGGGTGAAGTGACCCCAGAGATGGAAGTCAGTCATGGGAGGGTCAGCCAGACCGTAGAAGGAAGAGTACAGAGGCTCCTCGCCGTTGTACCACTGCTCCGTAACAGCAGCAGCACCAGTCGAGATCTGGAGGTCATCGATGTCGCCAGTTGAGCCCCAAGAGGCCAGGTTCTGACCGTAGTTACCATCGCCTTGGTTCCTACAGATGATTGTCAGCAACTCTAACCCTTATACTCATGCAAACAGCTCTTGTAGACGTACATGTCATGCTCCCAGACACAGTTGCTGGCACTGTTGTGAGCATACTGAGCGAGTGTGGCATCCCACTCCATGGCGCCAACGGAGTGGTTGGCACGGTGGATGTTGTGGTGGTACAACATGGTTTCCTCGTATCCAGTAGGAGTGGCGGGGGGGGAAGAAGAGGTGGAGGTTGTTGGCTGAGCGACAGATGTAGAGGTGGTGGTTGGCGCCGGTGCAGACGTCGAGATCGAAGTCGTGGTTGGTACTGGTGCCGAGGACACTGAAGTCGTCGTGGGAGGAGGAGCGACTATCGAGGAAGAGGTGGTTGTAATCACAGGAACCACAACACTTGTGGTGGATGGGATAACCGGTGCGACCGACGTGCTGCTGGACGAAGGCTTGATAATGATCGTAGTCGGGGCAGGCTGGTCAACAGTGGGAGGCTTTACCGACTGTCCAGCAAGACAGCTGACCGTCACGGTTTCGGTGACCATCGCAGTCTCAATGACCAACTCTGTAATGATAGCGCGCTTTGAAAGAGGCTGAGCCATAGAAACGGCAGCGCCAGTAGCCGCAAGGAAAAGTGAGGCCTTCATCTTGGATGGGATATTTATCCTGTTGTTTCTGCAAATACCATCGAGTTAGTCACTTCTACTTCTTAATGGCAGTAGCATAATCATCAAGCATAGATTAATGCCAAGCGGCCATCAAGAGGCTGGTGGTTGATCGTCCAGTTCTTCATTAGGGATTTCTCGAACATATGTGTCTCAAACAGATCTGAGTGATCTGTTTCATAGTTCATCATGGAACGGGCGCCGTGTGGGGGAATGTGAGTTGAGACATTGCTCACGAGACATGCTGGTACAGACAGGTCGAGGCTAGATGGGCGTTTCCATACTATCGTGTGTGGTCATGGTGTTCGAGAACGGGCATATGAGGCTATATTCTCAACATTGAAACCCTGTCTCCAAGATTGGACTGCATCCAAACATGACGATAGTGGTCTCCGAGTTTAGACAGGCGATGGAGGGTGGTTGACCACGAGGCATCTCAAAGGTCATGGCAGGCTTGGCATGTATTCACGTTTTTCCACATACCTTTGAAGATTCGGATAATCAGAACCAGCTGGGGTAGCACTTCTGGCTATGTAAAAGTTGGCGAAATGGAAAGCTCGTCGAGAACTTTGAAGAGGAGATCAGAGATATCGAAGCTGGTGGCCCGGCCAAAATCTGAGAAAGATTGCTTGGTGGAAAGGTTTGTGTCCGAGTCGACGAATAAATCTGATTGGTTTCCTGGGGAATGGATGGTGGAATCGTAAGGTGAATGCTGCAAAGAAGACGATGTGAAACCGCACGCGGCCGCTAATGAGTGTGTTGTGTCGTGTGAATGACACGCTAAGGAACGAATGAAGGTGAATTGAAAAGAAAGGATGACTAGAGAAATCTCTGTCGTATAGAGGCCGATGGAGAAGGAAGGAGAGACGATGCAGCCCACGGGGCGAGCGACGACGTATATAAAAATGATCGACCTGACGGGGGTGTCAAAGGGTTGTGGCTCCAGCTGGGGAGTGTAGAAAAGAAGTGGGAATGAGTGGAAGTCGTCGTAATGAGTGACAAAGTACCAGACCGGGGTCGCAGAGGCGAAGGTGAAGAGAAGGTCAAGGAAAGATGGGAGACGCAAACCAGGCAGAAGATGAGGAGGACGAGGACGAGGACAGGGCCCAGGCGAGGAGCGAGGGAAGCGTTGAGCAGGAGCTGCCTGCCCCACATCCAGGTACCGATGCACCCCTGCCCCTCACCCCCAGACCGCCACTACAGGGAAGGGCGGCTGCCGCAACCGCCTAGGCGATGACTGGCTCCAGGGCACCGACAGCCACTGTTCTAGCGACTTCCCGCTGTGGCAAGCGCTAACCGGCAGGCGTTGGTAGCTATGCGCCAGGCCATGGGGGCCGCCCGCCCCACTAGGGGTGTGCCGATGCAAGGGTTGGGCATTTTGAAGCCCCGAGCTCATCTTCCTCAAACAACAGCGGCATACGGCATACGCACTCGGGTCCAATGCGGTCGCACAGCCAGATTCGCGTACGGAGCACACTCTCACTGATTGGTTTATCTTCTGGGCCCTGGTATTTGTTTTTTTTTTTTCTCGCCGTCTCCGATGTACATTTGTACCTACGATAGCTGTAGCATCGAGATACTCGACCTTGGCAAACGGTCTTGACGGTGATCGTACTTGCTTGTTGGGCATCATGGCGATCCCCCTCAACAGGCCTCCTTCTCCTCGGAGGGGGCGGGAAATACTTCATCTCGCAGATTACTTTCTGCGTCCTTGGTCAGCTAATCCAGATGCAAGGAGCATCTGCTCGTTGTCACGCCCGTCAATCCAGCTTACCGAACCCTTTCATCTTCGCTAAGGCCAACCGGCTCTCTCGCTGTGGCAAATCCTTGCACTGCAAGCAAATGTCGGGATCACTCCCAGAAGCCGCCTCCTCTCATCAACAGGATGTAAGGTCCAAGGAAGTTCATCCACGTACAAGAGTCGTGCAGCCATGCCGCCGTACCTTGCAGGACGAGGTGGCAGTGGGGTCTGAGCTCTGATCCTTGCCCGTGATGATCCAAGTCCAGGGGTTTTGGCCAACGGAATCCCTGCGTCTCCATTAAACAAGCTATCACTGCATTGATCCGTCATAGGTCTGCGTGCTTTTCTGAAACCGCCTCAATCTCAGTGCCTGAAACCCCGGTCGGCCACAGCTCTGACTAACAAGCAATGCAATGCCAAGTATTGAATGCAATGACATAACGCTCTAGACGACGATGATTCAGGTCATTTTCGCCCTTGGAAGCAGTCGTTGTTTTTGCTTCCATTCCTCAACAATTCGTAACATTTTCCGCACTCCAGGTAAATTCTCGGCCCAAATGACAACCTAGCAGGATGCAAAGATATGATTATGGGGTCATGACGGCGGTTTGGTTGTACTCATGCTGCATGCATCGACTGTTCAATGCCGGCACAGGGCCCCCGACGCCAGTGATTTCCATGGTGCCACTCTCCATCGGACCAAATTTCTTGTTTCTTCGACTCCTTGCTTCCTCGCTTCCGACAAAGTCAACGGGGCATGATGACGGCCACGGGCAAATCATGCACTCTGAGACAGAGGGGAGAAGACAGAGCAGCCACATTGATGCATCCAATGACGGAGCACTGCATTCCAAAAATGCAGCTGTATCCGCCTGTACATCTTCACCAAACAATAAGTCAATATCGTGGCATCCGAGTTCCGATAAGCTGGTGGGATTCGCCCCTCACTCCTCGTTCTTTGACAAGTAGCGGCCGAGGAGACAATATAGTACGATGCTCCTGCCAATTTGCTTCAAGTTCCCCATTCTTGCATCCGCCATCCTTAGAAACCCCCATGTGGCAATTTCGGCCGTCAACCTAAATTACTCATATGCCGCTACAGGGCAAAGCTTGTTCGCTTCCTCCCAGCTGGCCGCGGAGGAACCTAAGCCGCGCCTAAGCATCAATCTGATCTGGACGAGCAATTTCAGTCAATTTTGTTGCTTTTCGCTACGGAAGCGCACCGTATGAACGCATCGCCAGGATTTTCCCCCCTTGGCCCAGCGTTCGCTAAGTGCACAGACACGACCAGGGGTTGTTACAGACAAAGGGATAGGTTCTATTTCTGAGTCCTCCCACGACACATGGGTAGGCACCAACAATGAAAAACTTAGCCAACACATTTAGCTAGATGGCAGCATTTCTATCAGGGACGAAAGCTCTGATGATTCTTTTTCTACCTACCCAGCCGACTCAACGTCCGTTGTTTGGTCATGTCTCACCATCACAGCTGAACACCATGAAGCCCCACCCCCTCAATACCCCGAAACACTGGTACTTAGATACGCCAATTTTAGGAGCTGGAGTGGCTCCCTCGTTTAGCTTTCTCATTCGCACACGCCCCCCAGCTCCTCCATCCTCCCCGGAGTAATAAGCTGCTAACAACGGATCATTTAGTAACATCATGGAACTTGCCGATTCCAGTAACACAGGCTAAAGACAGTCCTCAAAACAAATACTGCATTGTGTTGTTTTCCAGTGACTATTTCTCACTAGATGTTCTCAAGATGCCTTCATCAGAATGAGCAAACGCCATTTCCCACAACCGACAGACCGCATCCGCATCAGGCTTTACACTGACAGGATGACCGTCCTGCACAGTTAAGGGTTGACTGACATTTTCACGGACTTGCAAACGGAGATAACACCATCCCGCAGGTCATGGTTCTAGAAGCCATTCCTTTTCGCCCAGGGAGCCCTGTGAAGTCCGACATATCCTCTCATCCATGCTCCTTGATCCCGCGGTGAACGAGTGGCATATTTGATTTATGGGATGATTTTTTCTGTTGAATAATTGTAAATAAATCACAGCCAACACATGCCACAAGACATGCCTCCAGGTCCAATCAAGCCTGGACAGATAACATTTACGCGCTGCGCATTTGATATCCGCAATAAGAAAGTACTTCCTTCTGCCTTGTTGGTAGTTGCAGGATTGGCTCATTTGCACTTTGGCTTGGAATACTTAGTCGGATTTAGAAATGACCAGCCTTTAGAAACCTTTGGTCAGTCACCTCCTGAACCACACGTGGGCATTAAAGGTTACCCATACGAACATCTTCGGATATTCGTCGTGTCTGTGACACAAGCATAGTCCTCGTGTCTGTCGTGAACCAAGACGCAAGTCTCACGTTTCCACGTATGGCGATTCATCTACATTCCGGGTTTTCGTGTTTTCGTGTGCGGGGTTCGGCAAAGTACCTTTGTCAGATTGACTGGACTCGAATGCTCGGTCCGATCCATCAGTTGCACCAATTGGCCCAGTATCACAGAGCGACGGGCTTGCCAATCATATACATGATTTCCTGTAGCAGCGCTGCTCATCTATTGAGATCCATTTACGGGCCGCCCAGGTTTAACTTTTACTTTGAAGTGCTCACCTGTTAACAGGAGAACTGTAGAAAGAACAACCCGAAAACCCATAAGATAAGTAGAAAATGATACCAGACAAAAGGGCAACATAAAGCCTCCATCGGCGTGATCTTCCAACACGATACCAGCAGGTGTAGGGAACCAGCAGCGTGAGAAATGACTTTATTTCTTAACATCTAGTTTTTCCATGTCGCCTAATCATAAGTTGGTACCGGCTGTCCACAGCCTTTCGATAGGTATCTCAGCTTCCAGGCGGACAGCTTACGAGAGCAACCATTGCTAATTACGCCGCGAACCGTAGAAATAACTACATTCGTTTCGAACTAATTCAAGACACCTCCGCAAAAAATAAAAACATAAACTCGAGGGTGTCGCTCTATTTACGCAAAACAGTCTAGGATCGCTCGGGGATGTCTACGGCTTCCACTTACTTGATTTTTAAGGAACCCTAGAAATAAGCTGCCGAATGCAGCGGGTTGAATCCAAAATCCCTAACATTCCGTCACATTTAGCCCAAAAGCAGGTACCGTCGTAGCAACATATGGAGCTCAAACCCGCACCAGGTATTACAAAGGCCGGAAAAGGACGTATTCATGGTAGTGAAAAAAAAATGGTGGTCAATCCTCTAATTTATCAACACAATGTACACAAGGTAGGGACCGCCCTCATCGATCTTTGATTTCCGTTTCCCAAATTGCATCCGTTTATTGCTTCGCCTCCTGCCCAGGAACAAAGGGCTTGCCCTCGATGGAGCGGAACTTGCGGTCGGCAAAGATCTGCTGCGGTCGAAGCTCGACGGGGGTAACATTCCCAGGCTGGTCGGGGATCTTCTTCTCGATTTTCTAGATTGGGGGGAATGGTGTGAGCTTTGGGGTCTTCGAGGATTTATATTGCATAGATGTATGTCGCAGGTTGAGCGGTAGGGACTCACCAGGTTGTCAAAGACACACTTGTTGAGCCGCCACTCGAAGGGGCGGCATTGCCACAGCTGGTGGTTGTGGTTGTCGAGGCACTTCCAGTGGTTGGTGAACTGCTCAAGGCAGTGCTTGTTGACGTCCTCGATACTGTGTTTCCCTGTCAGCGTGTCCGGTCGCATATTCTGAGCTTTGCAGAGCCTCATATATTTCAATGAGACTGCTTGCGGATTCCAACGTACACGCTGGAGGCGCAACGAGTAACACGGCGGCCCTCCTTCAAGCACTCGAACTCGCCGCGGCCGGGGTTCTCGTTCTTGCACTGCATGTAGTCATCGTTGTAGTCGCGGCAGCGAGCGCCGATGAAGTAAGAAGCGGACAGTAGGGGTGCAGAACTGGCGCCGACCTCCTGGACCTTGGGGATGTCGTCGGGGAGGGGAGTGGTGTCGATGAGGACGGTCTGGTTGAACCTATGAGGGAACTATTAGTCGCATCCTCCTTTGCTGGGCAGCCATTGTGCCGCATCTTCGATACAGCGGGGATTAAAGACACCCATTCGAGAGGTCGGTACGTACTGGGGCCTTCGGGTAGACATTTTGGCGGTTCGTGAGCTGCCAATCCGCGAGATTAAGTTGATCCAATGGTGGTTAGGAATCCCGGGCTTTGGATTTGACGTGAGGTTGGAATTGGTGTGCCGTGATTGGCTGGTTGGCCAGTCCTACGGCCATATCGATTGTTAGTAATCAGCCGAGGTAATGCCGGTACATTCTGTGAAAGCCTCTTGATGGCTGAGGTTAATCAGCGCTTCGACATGACTTCTCAAGTCATCTGCTAAGTATTTTGAAAACATGTATTGGGTGGATATTGGGTACTATAATCTTGGTGTCCGATATATTATTGTCCTCTACAATTTACTCGTGTTCTTCCTATGAGTAATCCTTCTTTACATACTTTTCCTTGTGAAGCTGAGACAAGCTCCCATGATGAAGATCCATCCAGCACATGTAAGAATTAAATAAGAGAATATAAGGCCCCCGAAAGATCCCAAAGACTCCTCGCGCGGCACATGTCGATGAATATTAGTTACCGGTATAGTCGTTTTCAACGAACCTGAGTGAGATGAGGAACAAGTAGAAATGCTACAGGGTAGGCTGGCCAAGTGGTTATAGGTTAGGCTTAGTGGCAGCACAGACGCGCTTCGCTAGGGAAATCTGGACAGGCCGTGTTGTGCCTGGGAGAAAATATACAAAAAGTACCAACCATTGTTCCAACAACGACAAAAGCTTTCTGAATTCAAACCAAGGGCGGTTTGTTATTGCAAGAAATACACTCTGATCGCCAAATCCATTCAATAACCAGTCAAATCATCAGATTTACTCTACTCGAAGACAGATGAACGGAGCACCTCGACGCTGAGCGCATCCGTTTATCGAGCTGTTCCAGTCAAGCTCCCGGATCATCGAAGCATCACGACAACAACAGCAAAAGCTGCCACGATGTCTCTTTTCGCCCAAGCAGCCGCCACAACCCAGGCGAAGCCCACTTTGAGCTTGTTTGGCCAGCCGCAAACAGCACAAGCGACGCAGCCTGCCCAACCAAACAGGAGCATTTTTGGTCAGACCTTGGGTGCACCTCAACAGCAACTGCAACCGCAGCAACTACAACAGCAGCAACTACAACAGCAGCAACAGACAAATGCGCTAGGCGGCTCCTTTCTAGTGCCGCAGCAGCAGCAAGCGCAGCAGATGCCAGCCTTATCCCAGTCCCAGGCCCAGCTATCGAGCTCGTTATGGCAGCCTGGAAAGGAAACACCCCGTAAGAGACCATCCCCAGACTAAGGTGATCAATAGCAGGAGCAAGGATGCTAACAGGTGCGAACATGCAGACCAGAAGCCGATACTCGAGCAGATGAAGCTGGTAACAGAAAAATGGGACCCATCGAACCCGAATTGCGTCTTCAAGCACTACTTCTACAACAAGGTCGATGAGGCTCACATCCCTTTCTACAAGCCACAGCCCTTCGAAGACCCGCGCGAGTGGGAGGAAGCTCTACAGAATAAGCCTGCCCCGGGCTTCATGCCCGTTTTGTGCTCCGGCTACAAGGGGCTCGCGGACCGCCTGCAGACACAGAAGCGTGCCATCTCCGAATTCAACACGCGACTACACCAGGTCAATGGCAGTCTGGATGCTATCCTCCAGCGCCACGAGTTAGAGACGGAGGTGCGCGCCTTGGCGGCCCGGAGACGACAGACGGCGATAAGCGAGCGGTGTATGGCACTGGCTGCCCGCGTCCAGGTCTTGCGCAATAGGGGATATTCGCTGAGTGGTGACGAGGATGACCTCAGCGCGAGGCTCCAAGGACTCGAGAGGGACATTATGGACCCTGCGGTGGGGGCTAGGGAGGAAGAGCTTTGGAGCCGACTAATCGTGCTGAGAGACTACGCCGACCAGCTGAATAAGGAGAAAGAGAAGTCTTCTAATGGAGAGGATGGTGGTCTGGATGAAGACAGTGAGGTGAAGGCAAAGAGGGTAAGTTTTGGAACTTGAGTCTGGTCTATTTATGTTGCATTTTGCTAACCAGGTTTCCCTGCAGATTTTGGAGGATTACGAGAAACAGCTCCAGCACCTGAAGAAGGAATTGGAGGCACTTAACGGTGACTATGGAGAGTGGGAACAGAGCAGGACTGCCTTGAGGTAACTCGGCAACCCATGGCTTGGGTGTTAGAATATTGGGTATTGGCGAATGGTTGGTTTATTGCGGCGTCGAGTTAGTCGAGCAATACATGGAGTTAGTTCAAGGGTTCCTAGGCAAGGATAGTTCAACTGGTATGGGCTATTATTAATAATGGAACCAGAGCCTCACCACTGCCTCATTGATTGACTATGATGTATTTCTCCCCACTGCAGTCAATCGTAACCAGACATCAAAGTTATAATCTTGATTTGACATAGTCATGTTCCCCCCCTTTGTTGGATCCGCTTAAGCAACTAAGAGATAGGAGTCATGTTCCTAAACGCAGCCGGTTTACCCCAGATTTTGTGTTGTGAAGCATGGCAATAAAGTAAGGATACGATGACTCTAATTGGGCCGGTCTAAATCTTACCAACGCCTTTTTGTAGTGTGAGCTTGCTGAAAAGAGAGGGGAGGATATTAAAAGGGTCTCGTAGCAGCCGGGATCTGATCGATGGTTTGGTTATTTGAAACCATCATGGAACCCTCGATAGGTAAACACATCTCATGCTTGGAGACTGAATGTATATTGTACAATTGTTGACTTCTATTGAGTTTGATCCCAGTGTCCTATCCTGGACACGCTCCTGATACTATCGTACAAGGGCGGGCCTGTCTTTCCGGCCCAGATTTGCTTCATAAGGTCCGTTCATATATTACTGTATAATCCCCGAGCCTAGGTCGTCGTACATGTATTGCTTGCTCCTTTCTGATGCTGTCCGCGTATCCGCTCGAAGTAAAAATATTTAGAAAATCTTGCCGACCATGTCAATGGCGAAGGGAGCTGCGAGACGTTGTCCTTGTTAGCTTCGCTTATCGCAGTAGGCGTCTTCGTCGTGGGTCCGGGTTGAACGTACACAGGTAGAGGAGGAAGGCTGTGGCAACGACTTGCTGGACGGTGAAAGCAGCCTCGGCCTCCATGGCGCGGATCTCCTCCTGGGATTGTTGAGGGGGGGCGACTGTCGTCTCGTAGTCAGTTTATCTGGCATATCCAACGCGCTCGTGCCTGGTAGTCTTGGGAGCTTTTGACTCACATCCTCCGAACATTTTGACAAATGGTTTGGTTGGCTGGAAATAGGAATCTGAATCGGGTAGCGACTGGGATGGCGTCTAATGCGATGCGCTCGGGACTGTTGGTGATTGAACGAAGTTGGTATTAGAGGGGAATTACGTCGTCGGAACTGTCTTCAATGCTCCATGAAAAACTCACTCTTGGTGCATATGGCTAAAAAAGCGTCGATGCCCGATAAGCGCCGATAAGCGCCGATAAGGACTCGAGGGCTCGCTGCGTCACTCGGAGCGGCAATGCCAGGGAGCATGGATCGATGATTCGCTTTCCCCTTGCTTCCAAACAAAAATCTCCGAGATGGGCAAAATCTGATTGCCATATGATTCCGGGTCAAGATGTCTTCCCCACAGATCTCTTAATGCTATCATGCGTTTATGACAACAGGTGCTAAGAGACATCACATGTGAAGACCAGGTACTGAGGAGGTTGAGTTCGTATGTTTTTTTGGGGGTTTCTTGAACGAACCCTTGCTCTTTATATATTTCACTAGAGGTATTCTAAAGTCATGCAATCATGCTCATCCGACCTTTCTTTCCACTTTGCTTTTTTAACTTTTACCGTATATTTTCTCCGTCATCATTCATGCCTCGAAAACAAGCGCTACTGCATCATCGCCTGCAGTAACCACTCTCTCACCCGTCTCGCCCTGCACGAAGCCCAGAACACCGCCGCCTTCGCCATCTCCTCGGTGGCCCTTCCATACCTTCACTAAGCCGGAGTTTGAAGCATCTGCAGCACCGGAGCCTGCAGCACCACCGCGGAGATCCCATCTCCGTACCACACCATCCATGCCGCAGCTGGTTAGTACCCATGAGTCCTTGATGAACTCAACCTTGACAACGGAGTGCTCCTCATGAGCGCCGATGATGTGTCTTCGCACGGCGAAGCGGCGGGTCGCGTCGAATACGCAGACGGATCCGTCGACGGACCCAGCAGCAAGGAGTGTTGTTGGTGGAGTGGTAGATGCGAGGGACACGGCCAGGGTCTCGACGCTGTCGGACTGTGTGTGAAGCGAGGCGAGGATCTGGCCTCCGCTGGTAGGGTCGGCGGCACTCTTGCTGCCTTTGCCGCGGCCCTGCGACGGGGCGTTGCCGGAGAGACGGGGTAGGGAGACGACCTTGATGGCACCGCCTGCGCCGCCGGCTGCGACGAATGCACCCTTGGGGTCGACGGCGAGGGAGTAGAGACCGCCCTCAACCTCGAATCGCTGGTCCTCGCCGGTGAGCGAGACGCAGGCCATGCCATTGTCGCTTGTCAGGCCCTTGGCAGCGGCCTCACCCCACACATCCCAGACGTACAGACTGCTGTCCTCGGAGACGGTGACTAGAAGCTTGCCATCGGGGGTCCATGCGCCGGCTGTGCAGGGCATGGTGTGGAGGAAGTAGGACTGGACGATCTGGAGGGCGTTGGACGGGTCGGAGGGGTCGACGGTGTAGACCCAGACGGAGCCGTCTGAGGAGCCGAGGGCGATTGTGTTGGGGTTGGTGGTGCTCGGGCAGGGCACCACCCAGTTGACCTCGGGGACCTCCTGCGCCTCGCCGAGGAGCGATACCTTGAGGGCCTGACCGGGCTTCACCTCCGTCTTCCATGCTCGTATTCTGCCGTCGAGACCGCCGCTGATGAGGACCTCGCCCTGGGGCAGGGTCCAGGTTAGGGCGTTGATCGAGTCGGAATGGCCCTCGATCGCGAACAGGCTCTCGAGCTGTGTGGTCTGGCGGTTGGCGGCGGCATCGGGGTCGCTGGCGAAGCTTGCGGGAAGTACAGGTCTGGACTGGGCAGCGGAAGTGTCGAAGATCCAGCCGGCGCCGGGAGCGTCCTCATCAGGACCCTCAGCACCACCCACAGCAACGAGGGAGGGGTGAACAGGGTGTTGGGCAATGGAGAAAAGGGAGTCCTTGGGGACGTCGAAGTAGGCGATCGAATCGTTCTGGAGGAGGATTTCCTCCTGCTCGTCGTCTGAGTCCATAGGGATGTCGTCGCCCTGCTCAATCTCCTCGGCGGCATCGTCTATGGCGAGCATCTCGTCGAGGTCCTCCTCGCGGTCGCGGGGTTGATTTTGGTCGGCCATTGTGTCAGTCCTTGCGATCTGGATTGGTTATAGTAAATCGAGAGGATGAAAAAGAAGGCGTATCTGTCGCCTTTATGAATCTACCCTTGGGCTCCAGAACCAGGGCGACGGCAACTTTTCTTCAGGCAGTGGACGACTGAAGAAGCTGCGCTTGGTTTGCTTGATAAGCAGATACGGCCAAATTTTTGCTTAGAAAATCGCAGCCAAAAGAAAATTTGGCTGCGGGGTGATAAGAAATGCGTCACAGTTGCCCCGCCATTATCAAGGCGCAACCACAGCGGCAGTCCTGTACAAGCATGTGTAGGTGGACTAGCCCTGCTCCATCGTGTTACTAGGACTCACTGGGTACGTGAATTTGACGTTGGACTCTTTTTATGAAAGTTTGTTTACTTGTAAATGAATGAATGAATAAGTGCCTTAAGCCTGGGCCAATTTGCTATTATCCAACTAACGCCGGTCCCATTTCGTGAAGAGGATGCCAATTATCTCTTTCGCCAATGTTTCAGATGCCCTGTGTGACAGTATTAATGAATTACCTACGCTCCGTCAAGTACTTCCACCCAGTTGCACTCCGCTTTCTTCCTCCTCCATCGCTCCCCGGCGGCATCTCGAACAATCTTTTCCTCTTCACTGACTTCTGCGGCCTGGCCTGCCATCTCGCGGATCTGATGCTTAATACCAAGCACAAGCATCTTCTGCCAGCCGCCGTGGACTTTGCACCTCTTGCGCTCGCATATCCCCTCAGCCTCTCCAAGTTCGGAAGCCTGGAAGATGGCCTCGCCCTCCGAACTCTTCACAAAGGCCGCAAATGCGTCTCGTGCGGATATTGTGTCTAGTCGTGGGTCGTAGCCGCACATATCGTCACCAAAGGGACCGGCATTGATCACCTTTCTGCGACGCTCTTGTGCCAACTCAATCAGTGTCAGCATCTTGTGACATAAGAGAGTATCTTCAGCTAGGTGGAAGCGAGTATTTGCTGCATCTTCCAGAATGGACTTTTCTTCTTGAGTCAGAATTTCTGATAAATCTTCCTCAGGGGCTATAGAACACTTAGTTAGCTGAAAGTGGGACACATAATATGGTGAAATTGGCCAAAGACTCACTGCTGCCTTTTGCGTCCTGTATCTTGGTCGCTTCCTTCTGAAACGGCATTTTAACCAGCGTAAGAAGGCCATTTTCATCAACGCCCGATAGATCGCTAGTGATGAGTGCCATAAACTCGTCTTGCGATAAATGGTCGTTCAGGCCGTTCTTTGCCTTTCCTTTGGGAAGTCTTGATACTAGGCGCTCCCACCACACCTGTGTATGCTCGTTTGAGCAGAAGACGCTTGTTTCGTCTTGCCAGAGCCGTGCTGCTTTGCGACATGTCCCCAGCGCACAGGTTTTCTTGTAAATGGTGGACAGACCTTCCTTGGTGCAGTTGGGGCAGACGAATCTCTCAATGAGCGACTCCCCGATTTCCTTGCTGAGTTTGATACACTCCCCGTGGAACCAGTCCTCGCACTTCTCACAGCAGATCATCCACCTGTGGTCGTCAGGACCCCTGCAAATACAGTATGGCCCGTGGTCGGACTCATCATCATCATCATCTTCCCCGTCATCATTATCCTCAGCTGCTGAGCTGGCTCCTGGGACTGGTGTTGGCTTGGCCTTCTTGGCTGCCTTCTTGGGTCCGCTCTTCCTTGGTCGTTTGGGCGCCTTCTTAGCGGTTCCCTTCTTTTTAATCCCACCCGAGAGAGCCCCCATCGTGGCAGTAGAATCGCCAGTCTCTGTTGATGGCAGTGGTTGCTGTGATGCTGACCTGCTGTCGGTAGAAGGGGCTGGCTGAGGGAAAGGTGAGCTGGCGGGCATAGGAGTCCCGGATTTAGACTGGTGTTCTGGGAGTTTTGCCTCCGGCTCATCGCCCGGTAGCGGCGAGGGGTTTGGCGTCTCCATTGCACCGGGTTGTCGTTGAACAAACGGATTGGCTGGCCGGGTTCTCACCCCTTGACCCAAGTCGCGACTTGCCGGACAATGGTGGCCAACGAAATATGAATACAGGACTCGAGCTCAGGCTCGTTACAACGTAACAAAACCCCTGACAAATACAATATAAAGATATGATCGTCCTGCGTGCAGACGCGGGGGATGACGTCCGCTGAAACCGGCCTGTTCCAGGTATTTGTCGGTCTCTCACTTCCACCCTTTTGATGATACTCTTTCTCAGTTCTGTCCAGGAACCAACCGAATTACCCCGGCAGGTACTTACACGTCGCGCCTTCTGGATGTCTTTAATTTTTCGATGGGGCGAATTACCATATCGGGATTGGCCCACTTGTGTCACGTGGGGCCTCCCTCAGCTCTCTGATCAGTTGAAATATTTGCGAAACTGATTACAATTCAGAATCTGAAAAAAATATTGAGCAATGGCATTTCAGTTGATATCTTCGATTTTGATCCGATGACCGTACCCTGCGTGGCTGGACGGTGCTGCGCTGAAGAGTGACGGTTGGGTCCAGGGACTTGTTCAGCTCACTGGTTGGCAGAGTTGCCGTATGTAGGTAGCCTTGGCGCTCTTGAATTTGCCCATACTTTTCCTCTACCTGTGACGGTGCTCATTGCTCAATTCTACTTGTGAGCCCCTGGGTCGTTCAGGATGGGAAAGCTGAGTTGACAGGTCTCCACCTGCACTTCACCTCGGATTATCTGGCTCGGTGACTCATGAGCCTTTTAGCAATGAATCTTCCGAATAATCTATCCAAAGACCAAATGTGCCTACATTGATCGGTGCTACGATGGCGCGAGTGAAAGTTCTCTTAACTGGGGCGACGGGATACATGTAACTTCCCCTTTCCTCCTGGATATTCTCCTGCTCCAGGCAACTCACATCTGACAGAGGCGGCACGGTCTTGTCCACACTGCTCGCATCTCAGTCTCACCGCATCCGGGACATCTCGATCACAGCTCTGGTGCGTAGACAGGAGCAGGCCGACAAACTCGTTTCAAGCCGTGTGACTCCTTTGATATTCAGGGGTCTAGATGACCTGGGGCTTTTGGAGCGCGTTGCAAGCGAGCATGAAGTGGTCATTCACACTGCCTCTGGGTTCCACACAGCCTCCGCAGAAGCGTTAATCGCTGGCTTACAAAAGAGGAGCATGGACTCTTATTATATCCATGTTCGTTCTCCATTTCAGACCTACTAGTGAAACCCGGACCTCCGCGTTCTTTGCGTTTGGGGTGTTGCTAATCGAATCAACGTAGACCTCTGGCACATGGAACCTTGCCGAGGCATCTCTCGCCGAACTCGATGCGCAGGTATTGGAACTCACAGATAATGAAAATATCATAAAGCTCGAGGAGGAACTTGAGACTCAAAGGCCGTTCCCACAGCGTGCGACTGACCTACGAGTTATGTCGGCCGTCGCTGGTTCGCGGGTGAAGGCATATATAATCATGCCCCCGGATGTTTATGGCTTCGGCACCGGGCTGTTTGCAAAGACTACGCCGCAGATCGAAGACATGGCTAGAGATGCTCTGAAGCACGGCCAAGCGGCTTGCATCAGAAACGAAGATGGTATCGTGGGATATGTTCATGTCGCTGACCTTGCTACGCTGTACGTGGTGCTTCTCGATAAATTATTAGCTGATGATACAGCAGCCTCTGTGAGAGAAGGGATATACTTTTGCAGCGCAGGTACACATAACTGGAAAGAAACCACGGAAAGAATTGGCGAAATCGGATTTAGAGACTCTCGCTTGGTTTCTGTCATGCCTAAGGCGATAAGTATCAACGAGGCCGCCGAACGATGGTCTGGTGGAGATGTCAGAGACTTGAGGATGGGGTATTGTTCCAGGTCAGCGAGAGATTCAATTGACGTTGTTTCCTTCTTGATAGGCTGACGATCGGTACTAGATTCAGCACAAAACCGGCGAAGGCAATGGACCTCGGTTGGCAACCACAGAAAGGCCAAGGGGACTGGCTGGCCTGGATTGATACGTCGTTTCAGGCAGCACTTAAAAGCCAGGAGAAGGATAAATGAAGGAATAAAGAACGAACAATGTCTGCATGATATCCGCTCTCATTTCGCGCAAGGTACTGTTTAGGCTCTGTTGAATCGTCCGAAACTGAAGGGCGACTGAAGAAATCCGGCAGAAGTTTGAACGAGACAATAAGATAGGTTTGCATTGCAAGTCTCACAACCCGGAGCATTCTCCCCACTCAATCAGCAGCTATGATTCATCGTTGTTTTTTGTGCATATTAGAATCCGTTTCAACCGTATTATTATCTGGTCAATGAAATATCGCTTCCCAACACCCATGCCACGATAGATCATACGTACGGGGCCCGAGCCTCTGGGATTTCGATTCAAGTTCGGAAGCTAGCTATGTCTGCCTCTCCGTTTACATAATATGTTGGTTGGGAACCGGACGTTACGTCACTAATGAGACACGAACACGGCGAACCCAGTTAGTAGCATCAGAAGCGAAATCAAGACCAACTCCGCTTGTTGATTGGATATTGGGAAGAGAACCGCTCCAGTTAGCAACTGGAAGGCAGAGTCGGACACGCAGCTTCTTCGAACAAGAACAGGGTGATTCTGTCAGAGCCGCAGCTGTGTGCAAGTACTTCTAGCTACAACGACACGCTTCTCTTGACATCAGCCACCGTGTGAGTGGCAATGGGAACATTGCTCCATGGAACAAGTGGCTGCTATTTGGTCGCCCTGCCTTGCAGAAGGACCCGGAGTACCCGGATACTTGATCCTCGGACGTTTGCCCCAATGGCTGCTAGCCAATACATCAAGATGCTGTCTCTGGCCCACTGTCGGTACGGCCAGCCGAGATTCGCTGGATCTGTTAGATCGGTAAACGGACTAGTAACTGCCTTGAACAATGAGCCTGCAAGGCCCTTGAATGCCAATCAAGCTCGTGCTGGCGTCGGCACTTGGATACTTGTATCCACTCCCCCAACATCCATCTCTCGCTTCCGGAAACTCAACGTCTGTTGCTCTCCGTTAGTTTCTTAACGTAGGGACCGCCTCTTTTCCAAGTGCTGTGGTGAAATGGCCCGAGTGCCGTGATGGTGTTTCATCTAGGCAAGCAGGACGACTCATATGGTCTCAGTCGATGACGCTGCCCAACCGCAGGCTCGCCCTGCACTGTACTTCTTCGTCGCCCCGAATAAATTCGCCTCATCTAACTGCTGATATTTCTTTTTACAGATCGCGCTATGATGCCACCTGCCTGCCTGCTCTCCCGCACACCCTCCTTCTGTGGCTGCTCCCTATCTTCCTCGCGTCGTCATCCCGCTAGGTGTGGCGGCAAACTAAAGAGAGGACTGTCGCTTGGGTAGTTATTTTAGCCAAAAAGCATTACGCTCCTATCGAAGTATTAAAAGTTCAACACCTTCCATTTTGCCGACCTGGCCATTGTGGCAATCTTGTAATTCTCACGCTGCTCGCCGATACCTTTACCTCTTCTCCGTTCCTATCTTACCACCTACCTCCGTGACTGCGCGCTGCACCTAAACAACCTCCTTATTAGGGTTGACTTCTACTATTTAATTCTTTCATTACGTATACTGGAGTGGTCGGGAGATAGAGAATATTGAAGTTGTTCTTCACAAAGTTGCCCACCAAACAGCTTTTGGCTTCCCGCTTCTGCCGGCTACTCCAGCATCGGCCATTGTTCACTGGCACATATATCGTCCGATGAACGCATTTTACCTGGCGTTCTGACGCCAGCCTCCGGCTCGCCGGCCTGCCTATTGATCGACCGTGTTGAGTATCCTACGATGCCGGGGACCCTGATTCCGCCCTGGTTCGTCGACAATGCGCCAACTCCAGATGAGTTCGCCACTGCCAGTGTGATATGGGGCATCTCTCTGGGTCTCACTATCTTCGCTATCATCCGAGCAACGAACCAGACCTATCACCAATGGATTCGAAAACACAAGGTCACCGCATATATGGTCTTTATCTGGCTCGAACTCGTATCGAGCGCTATTATTGGAGGAACAGCCTGGGGATACATGCGAAAAGATATACCGCCTAGGTTTGTCCAACTCTGCCTTCAGCAGCCCTTACTTCGTTTGTAGTAGTAAGACTAACTGAGCCTTGACGCAGCTTTTGGTATTATTCAGGGACCAGTGAGTGCTCCTTTGGCATCAGCTAACCTTATTGTGTGAGCTCGTTGAGATCAAACCGCCACTAACATCTGTCCAGTTTTCCTCTGGTTCTTCCAGACCCATTGCATCCTGCAAATAATCATTAATCGTATCGGACTGATCGCTCTCAACAAAGTCTTCATCCACCGCCTAAAGTGGGCCGTGTTTATCATCGTTCTTATTATCAACATAGCCGTGGCTTGTATCTGGATCCCTAGTCGTCTCCAGATATCCGAGACATACATTACTATCAACAATTACTGGGACAGGGCCGAAAAGGCAGTCCTCGCCGTTATTGACCTTTGCTTGAACGTCTACTTTGTCTATCTTGTCCGTTCCAGCCTCATCGCATACGGACTTACCAAATACGTGCGGCTATATCGCTTCAACCTTTTCATGATCGCGGTTTCGTTATCTATGGATGTACGTTCTTCCGCTTTCATAAGCATCTACCCATCTCATGACAACTAACAACTCTCTTTAGGTACTAATAATCGCGATGATGTCTCTCGCTAATACTTTCCTGTTAGAAACCTTTTTGTACCCGCCAGTAACCATCTCTTGACTAACATAATTTTAGATATGTTAGCTTTCACCCACTCGCATATCTAGTCAAGCTTCACATTGAGCTCTCAATGGCTGAACTGATTGGCAAGATTGTCAAAGCATCTAGCCGAAGAGGAGCTTGTGTGTGCAATCACCATGGGGACGACCCATTTCGAATTGAGGAAATCTGTGCAGTCTCAGTGACTGAGGATGTTGCCAATCAAAGGGCCGTAATGGCGCCAACAACCGGCCGCCTTAAACAATGGCTTACATTGCGACCTTCTCGCTCTAAGCATCAAAATGAAACGCTTGGGAATAGCTTGAATCATTCAATGAATTCAAGAGCGGCTCGGGACCATGATAAGGGAGCAAGGAAGGGGTCGACGCCATCAACACTGACCTCACCAGAGTCAAGCGGAACCATGGATGGGGTGGGCGATCTAGAAATGGGTAAAACAGCAAGAAGTATGGAAGATTAATGAGCTTCTTGCACAGATATAGACATGCTAATGGTATTCGGTAATGCGGTTCATTCTAATAGCGTTTCCTTCCAAACATATCGCCACCTCTTTCCGTCGGAGGATAGCCATTTTTACGGCTTTCTCCAAGAGACCACATGGTCGTTTTCACTCAACTCTTGCTCGCCCATAGCCGCCTTGGCGGTGGATGTTGTCGATCTATTATATGGTTTGAGAAAGACCAAAGCCAATTACCTAGCATTGAGCATTGACGACGTCAGTACCGTTGGAGATATGATACAGTGCCTTCATCTACGAAGTAAGGCAAAGCCGACTGCCCCCAAGGTCGACAGAATCAAGCACCATCGTTTCAGCCCTCTCAAAACCTGCTGCTTTGAGAATTCCTCTATCGCTTTCGAATCATTGATCCTCGGAAACTCGACGCCTTCGGGGACAGGAAGTTCCAAGGCCCGACACAGGGGTTCCCACCCGTCCTTGACATCGAACATCACCAGCCGATCCTCAGGCACATTCCCCTTCAGCCAATTGACATGGCGTTGGTATGTTTGAGTTGTCGGCGGCTCCGCCTCTCCATAGCAGTGAATCCACTGGTCGCGGAGACCGTCGATGTAGTCTGGGAAGTGGCGCATCGACGGGACCGGGAAGAGCACGAAGCGCAAGAACCACTTTGTCGATGCGCTCGCCACGACCTGCATGCTCTGCTCCCAGCTGTGCATGTCCCGGGTGGTGCACACCACCTTCGCGTCGGGGTAGAGGGTCATTAGCTCGGACACCATGCTACACCCCGGCGAGTCGGTGATAGCGGAGAAGCCGTCCGTCCTTTGCCTGACGAGCTCGAGCCTCTCGCTGTGCTCGGCCTCCGACTTGGGGGGCCAGCCCGACAGGACCTTGATCCATGTTCTGATCTCGACCTCGGGACCGAGGGTGGTCTGGGTGCCGCCGTGGTAGACGGGACCATCTAGCAGGATTTCCAAGGCGCGGCTGAATGATGCAGTGCCGGTGCGAGGGAGGCCAGCTCCGATCACTTGGAGTTTCTTGCCTGGTTGGGGGTGAGAGTATTGCTGGCCCATGGTTGGGTGTTGATGGCCCGCTGGTTAGTTGTGTGCCAGTTGAAGTTACAAAAGGGGTGGGATAGACATTGGGGGATTAGACTACGAGTATATACTTAAGGTAGAACATATGTGAATTTCCAAAAAGGGTAATATTTCCAACATATTCGTCTGTTCTGTAAGGTCTAATAAGATGACGTAGGAGTATCTTAGCGGCTTCAGACGGGGATCAGCGTGGAAAGGAGGCTGACCGCTGTCGAGCGGGTTTCGATTAGTTTCTTGACGCTAATTTTCTCATACATACATCTGCAACATACTCACTGCCCCGTGTCTTCACCCCGTCTCACGGCATCCCAAACGCCACCTCTACCATTTCCAGCTTATAAGAAGCTATAAGATGCGAAATCGGGCGAATTCTGGCGGTCATGATCCCGGAGTTCAAAAACCTGTTCCCAAATTTTCATTTCTCTGATTATGGGTTGAAACTATTGAGTTAAGAAAGCTCTGTTTGAATATCTTAGAAGTAATTTTGTTTGAGAAGATTTTGCTGGTTGGGAGGCTAGGAGCGAACCCGATCATCTGGTCTCTCATTTGGCTTGCCACCTTTCTTTGCTTCTGTTTGTTCGCTGTCCCACCTCTTTCTCATTTCTTCCATCTTATCATGAATCTTATGCATGGGGCGAACGTATGCTGGGGGCTGTATTAACCACCTGAAATGCTCTTGGGACTCTTTGTTGTTCTTGGTGTAAGGTGAAAAAAAGAACCAGATAACCCAACCTTGGAGTACAGTTAAGACTTTGTTTCAATAGGGCGGGATATCTTACGTACCTCCTGTAAGCTTCAACAAGTCTATTAGGTTATAAAACGCAACTCGAATTGCAAAGCTCAATAAACATACTGGCAGCATAACTATTGCGGTTGGGACGTGGTAGAACGCTTTCCAAATAAGAGATCCATCTTTTAGGGTATCGTATCCCAATATGATGCGTCTTGCGGGCAGTTCTATCACAAGGTAAGTGAACCAAAACCAGAAATGGGCATTATAGCCTTCTTCCGGTTTTGGATGCAATGTGAGATTTTCCTCCGACCCAACGCCGATTTCGTTTGTGCTCAATGTGTCCGTGTCAAGGCTTGAGCGAGACGAAAATCTAGATAGCCGCACAAGAGAGCTCTGCTGCATTGTCGACTCGGTAAAAGATTGGTAATAACCTTTGAAGACCTTCCTGAGAATCTTACCAACCGGCGCGGCGTTGTACAAAGCAATGAATGTGAGAGCAGGTGATACAATGGCGTAAGTGATCATGCTAACCATCATACTGCCACTTGGTGCACCATCCATACCCATAACGCCGGCAGAGAAACTCAGAGGTAAGAAAATGACGGTCACATAAGTGAAAAAGCGAATATTTTCTGCACCGCGCAAACTCAAGTCACCTCGGATATGCTCCTGGCTTTGAATGATGACAACTTTCAAGGCCCTCATTTTGTCAAGCAGGTTCTGCAAACTCTTTACCAGTCCAATATTTGACGTCGTCTCCGTATTTCCATTCGTCCTTTTCGGTCCACCGAGGGTGTTGCCCATCTCTGTCGCTGTCTCGATTTTCCAATCTCTTCATGATCTTCGTCGATTCTGTGAGATCCAACTCGATTGCTTCCAGCATATGCTGAAGCCGAAGCCAATCTCTTGAGAAATAGTCTTCACTGTCGGTAATGGATATGGTGGAAACATCATTGCGAAATCCGAATTCACTTGCAATTTCCTGGTATATTTCTGTCGCACCCTCCAGCACTTTGTTCATAACTATGTCGAATAGCCATAGCTCCAAGATCTTTCTTTGGCTCCAAAGTCGTCCTGTATTCTGATCCAAATGAAAGAACGGTAAAAGTAAAGACCCGGCTTCTACTGGGGGGTACTCAGCTGAGTAGCAGGTCCAATATTTGTCAAAAAAGTCGCCAGTGAAATAGAAACTTGTTGAGCACTTGACAATTTGTTTTTCCTTCCGACCAGGAAGTGTCTCTTCCCTTCGCTCTGGGATCCCCGCATCCTTTGATTCCCCAGGTCTGAGCAACCTATGAAAGCTAAGATGAAACTCAGTCGTCCAGCTATTAGACAGCTTATCAACTGTTTCGAAAAAAACCTTTTCGTATTGGCTATGGCGGTCAAAATATTGGCTGATTTCGTATCGAGAAGACTCTGGACTGCTCATATAGCATGCCAATGCGGTTCCCCTGTCTGCTCTATACAGCCAGATAAAACGTTTCTTCGCATGCCGAGCGTCACGCGCCCCCCCAATATGCTCCCATAATTTCGAATTCGTTGCTTGTAAATAGAAGCAGCAGCTATCACTAGGTTGTCGTATGGTGGGGATCGCATTCTTTTCTGCTGATCTCTTCTTGGCAGCATCAAGTACCCTGGCCGTTTTGGAGATGTTGTCGAAAGCACCCCAACCTGCAAATGGCAAGTTCGTTTCCTTCTCTGATAATCGAGGATCTTGCCTCAATTTTAAGAGATATTCCTCTATCCCTCTTGTAATAGAGCTACACTCGGAACCATATTTGGAAGTTTGCATCCGCTGTAGAGTACTTCGAAAAAGCTCTTGGCTCATGACTTTTTCCGAAGAGAAAAACTCAGGATAGTTGTATAGCCACTCTTCCTCATAGATGTCGATGGTATTTATAGGATCATTTTGAGGACTCAGAAGCAAATACTTTTTCAACCAGGAGGCTGCCTCAGAGTTGGGGTTCGGATCGGACTTCCCTGTCTTAAGTTGAATAGGAGACTCCATCTTAAGACGCATATTATGTAGTTCATCGATCGACGGCCGCTCGTAATCGGTCTTCCAGGGCCCCTGGTAGGCTTTAGAAATTGGGATAGCATTCATAAACAAGATGAATGGAATTTGGAAGCTATTATTGAAGAATCTGATTTCGTCTCTGTCCGTTTGGGGCTGCATCGATTCTTTGGTTTCAAATTCCAGTTTCCCCGGAAAGAAGCCATTTTGGCCTGAAGCATTTATCAACCTGGAGAAGGCAGACTTGATCAGCTCCCTCGGGTGCTGGCCATTGATAGAGTTTTCACGAACTGCCATCATAAGAGCCAGGCCATATCGAAGCGCATTGTCCCATTCCAAGGTTTGATTACCCACGCAAATCTTCTGTAAATTGATAAGGTTGCTCCACGACTTTGTCTCGCTGTCAAAGAATCCCCAATCCTCGCCATAGAAGAGAATTGTATCTTGCGCATGGAATGTGAAGCGGACCCGGCGCGCTGAACGCGTGACTGCCAAGGTACGCTGCTTTATCAGAGGATTTCTGGTGGTGAAACGCTTGACAATGCCTCGTTGCACGTCACGAGGCGAAAATGACCGCGGTTGCTCTGAATCCCCCATTTTACGGCTGTCAGGGTCGGAAGGTGGAGAGATTTTCGTTTCCTCAACAATGCTAAGTGCCTTCCAAATCCATAGCTGGTCACTTAATCGGAACTCTTTTGCCACTTCTTTCAGCTTGGGGAAATAATGTGGCCAGACAGATACGCCTCTCTTGTCTGAAAGTCTTAGGTTCTCAACCCAGCATTCCCAAACCTTGCCAACAACAACACGAGCCAGTTCTTTGGTATCTGGCCCATTGTAGACTTTGGCGAACTCCCCAGCCTTGATGATGTGAAATGAGGTATCAAATGATCGCATACGAAGCTCGGAAAGGAAAGATCTGCGCACGTCCTTTGTTTTTCCTGTCGGCCAATACTCTAGTGAAAATATTCCTTCATCTAGCTCTGCAAGTTTGAGCCACTCCATGTGCCCTTCGCAGACTGTTGAGATTCTGACCAGCATAGCAGACACGTACTTGTCCGCGGGGTGAATACGTTTCAATCTGCGGGCAGCTTCAAGTAGGAACATGAATGCAAAACTATATGCTCGTCAGCTCTGTATCCTGAGTTCTCCTTGATATGCCAAAGCTCACAAACTTGACGAGGTATAGATGACATGCTCCGACATGTCGCCGCAAGTCAAAGCTATGGGAACAACGCCTGGTCCAGGTTTGAACCATGCGGTTCCCAGCTCGGGCGGTTTTGGGTGTGGCTGGTGTACTGGAATGGGGCAGACTGAAAGAATGTGCTCCAGGTGGCGTCTCATTAGAAATTCAACATGTTTATCGGGCGATGCTGTATCTTCGAACGCTTCGAGAATATTCTCGTTCAGGTTGTCACCCCCATTGATAGCAGGGTCCGGACTGCGGAAGCTTTGGCAATCATTTGCTAGATCAATCTCAGATATACGGACTGGTGAAAAAGGGCTCTTTTCTTAAAAATTCGCCGACCTTAACAGCAGTAGCAGGTATCGGCGTTGACCCCAAGTTCGCATCAAGATCTTCTGAATGACACAAACGGTAAGCAACAATAACTTCCATGGAATTTGAAGAAGGACATATGCCGTTGTTTGTCCTTGCTTCCAGCCTATGAGACCAGGTTGATGTCGCTGCTTTCCATCTCATTGGCTCGCCATTGAGAAAGACGGATACCACTACCCCCGCCGACTCTGTGCTATGTGGCCCATCCGAATCCTCGGTTTCGTGAACATGTAAGCGGCTGGGAGTAGAACTGCCTCCTCTTCAGGATAGTTTCTCGTGACATCACCAGTCTCTTCGTTAGACACCATCCACACCCATCAGGGCAAGCCTGGCTGGAATATTGGCCAGAATGCAGCACGATGGGAGTGAAACGTAGGTCGCGGACAACCATAGAAGGGCCAGGATTGCAGAACTCGAACTCTACATCCAAGGGGCTGGGTTCCAAGTTCCTGACAATGCATTGTTGCAACAGGTGACCATCGTGGATCATCCAATGGATATCCAGTTCCCACTTGTCGGTGCGGTATTGGTATCTTGGCCATCTGTACCGCAACAGGCTTAGGCGAGGGAGCTCTTTCCCAATTTCCAAGCTAGGGAATTTGAGACCGAAGGCAGTTTCTCCTATGGGAAGAGGGTTTCGAGACATCCATTCCAGTTGCTTGGCCCGCTCAGCCCTGCAGTGGTCAAACTTAGTCGCAGCGATCGATTCGTATAATTGTTCCAAAGCAATGAAACCAGCGGGTTCAACGCCCAAGAAGTTTCTGAAAAGTATCAGCTGCCCGTAAGCATTTATGCTTGCCGTGGCGCCCTGGTCTCCAATTGAGAAATGGCTTTTCGGATTTGGCGCCGGCTCCCAGGCCACGTAGTGGGAGTTGCAAACGGATGCACCCGGGGTTGGCTGTTCAGTGCTATTAGGTAGAGGATTTCTAGGCTCTGGGCCTTGAGACTCCCCGTACATTGTCATTTGAATTGGGCGAAAAAGAGAAGAATTGAACAATTGAACAAGAAGGTAACTATGTTGTTATATGGCAGATAAGTTGATGACAGAAGCACAAGATATCCTCACCACGAGGACTTGCTTCCATCTTAAGCGAATTCCATCGTGGAGCATAGCGGCATGCTGTTTTTTTTTTTAGAATTATCGTTCCCTTGGATTATTGCGGCATGTTTTGCGAGATGGTCTCTTCGAACGCCGTGCCATGCTTCTAGCCACTATTGAGTCACACATTGAAGGCGGCTAGGTCACTGCAGATGCATTTGATAAGAATGAGATATCAGCCCTTACCACAGTAACTACGCATGCCTGCCCCCGGTATCGATTTCTGGATATCAAAGTAGTGAATCAAATAGGGCAGCAGCACAAGTTACCATCGTGGACGTTGACACTGGTTTGTGGAACTGGGCACGGCGGTTAGTTGTGAGCGTCGAGTAGACTAAAACAAGTAAAACACTTGAGAACTTTGAGGAACCCTGTACAACATTTGGGAAAACTCCCTCAAAATCAGTCCCCATAGGGCCGCTCATGATTTGTTATTTTAACCCTTTTCTTGGTTGATGTTCCTCTGGGCAGGTCTCCGGTCTTTAAGAGGTGTAGGGTAAGCGTGGGCGCTGTTGCTCGGGGAATTCTCGGAAGATTGATATGTAATCAGCGAGCTCTGAGAGCTCTCATCCCACCAATTTGTTCGCGATACTTGACTCGCAGCAACTAAGCCTGGTCACCAAAAAATCGGCCCATACACTTTTGTCGCCACACCTGCGAGCGTTCGCCATGTCGCACGCCCTCGCAGCAGTCAGACCCATGTCGGGGATTTTCCCCCGCATGTCACTCCGGCAATGCAGTCGCTGCTTCACCAACAATGCGGTGCAATCGAACGCTCTCCTACGACCGGCCGTCTCGGTGCAGCCGCGACATCCCACCGTCCAGCGACGGTCGAAATATACGTCAGTCGAACAGGCCAAGAGCCGATATAGTCGCGGGGTATGAATCCGGTGCTCGCACGAAATTGGGTCTCTCAATGCAACGTTATGTCTGACATGGTTCGATCTAGCCCTTTTCATGGAAGTCCGGCATCCTCTTCGTGGGAACCTGCGGTCTCTTGGTGTGGTACTTTGAGTTCGAGAAGGACCGCATGAAGCGCAAGCGGATTGCGGAGGCGTCGAAGGGCATGGGCAGACCCAAGGTTGGAGGAACATTCGAATTGGTCGATCAGAATGGCAAGCCCTTCACTAGCGATATGATGAAGGGTAAATTCTCACTGGTGCGTATGGACCCAACCGCAACATGTTTCCTCATCTTCATGCTCACAAATGTGTTTCCCTGGCTCTAGGTCTATTTCGGATTCACGCGCTGCCCCGATATCTGCCCCGAGGAGCTGGACAAGATGGCCCGCATGCTGGACCTCGTCAAGGAGAAGCTCCCCGCCGACACACTTCTGCCCCTCTTCATCACCTGCGACCCTGCGCGTGACGACCCCGCCGCCCTGAAGGAATATCTCTCCGAGTTCCACGATGACCTGATCGGTCTGACAGGAACCTACGACCAGATCAAGGATCTCTGCAAGAAGTACCGCGTGTACTTCAGTACGCCCAAGGACGTGAAACCCGGGCAGGACTATCTGGTGGACCACAGCATCTATTTCTACCTGATGGACCCCGAGGGGGATTTTGTGGAAGCATTGGGCAGGCAGCATTCGCCCGACGAGGGGGCCAGGCTCATTGCTGACCACATGAAGGACTGGAAGGCGAAGAAGAACTGATCAATGCCCCGGAGGGGGACAGGATGGCCTGTGTAAAGGTGGTTGTAAAAAGATGATGTAACGCCAGGTTTGTATATCATATGTAATGTGTCTTGTATTAGTAGGAATCCCCGGACGGATGTGACGCATATCTTAGGCCGCCATTATGGCAATACTCAATTCAATGACTTGTTGAACAATTATGAATGTTGTCGACACAAAAGCGCTGTTGTGTTGTGTTGGTTTGGAAGACAGTATTATACTGGAGATGTTGCTCATTGGCTGTTTGGGCGACAGGGTGTGTGTCAGTGTGTGTGGGCCGAATTTTTCTCTGCATTTTTGACAAGCAAGTCCCAATCACCGTCCATCAACACCATACCGGAGTGGAACGGAAGTCATTTTCTTTTTAATACCAATGCATAAAAGGAGATGAGACTACTGGTTGACGGCTAGATTACGAAGCAAGGCGTTTCTGTCTGGCGGGGTTGAGTGACAATAGTGCGCCCTCTGGTGATGCGTAGCATCATGAGGCACGCGACGCTGCGCTCTGTGGCTTCACAGGTGCATCGTCCTAGGCTCATCGCCGGACCATTGAGTAATGGCTGCCATGGGAACTGCGCGCGGGGCTTCAGCACTCAAGCTCCCGGGAACGGGGATATCGACAATATCATTCGGCAAATACGACAGGGCAATGTTAAGCCAGTCGATAGACCATCTTCGAGCGAGCTTCTTCTTGATGTTAAGGAGGTGACCCCGACTTACGGACGTTCCCCGAGGCTCGTTAAGGCATTTAGTGGTGATGCCCGGGCGCTGAGCAAAAATTATGCCTTCTTGTTCGGGTATGCGGAAACCTCCCCGGCCGACTTTGTGTGCTTCTGCTCAGAAACTCTGCATTAGGAATCTGCTCATTGGTCAACGCTAACGATGGCCTAGGGCCTCAGGAGTCTTGTTCAATGGCATCACCAGGATCGATGGCTCACTGTCTGCTCTCAGGGCTGTCAAGTCGCATAATGTACGATACATGTGCCTCGCTGATCCTGGAGGGATGGCCACTGAGGCAGAAACCGAACACCAATTCAAGGAGCGCATTAGAGCGAACAAGGACGATCGACTATTCCAGGGAAACATCATCCACCCGCAGACGCCCCTGCGTCTACTGCCCGACGAGGTCAAGCAGAATCAAGTTGTATACATTGCTGGACGGAAACCAAACAAGGCCCGGAACGTTGCTCAATCGTACGTATGTTTTCATCCTTCCCTCCTTTTATGGCATACTGATGAACGCTACAGGTATGGGTTCAAGAAGATCGTAACTGGTGCAGACTTGCTGGACAAAAACTTGGAACTGTTCCCGTTTGATCCATTGAAGGTCACGGGGAAGAAGGGTCGCACGAAGACCAAAGCACTACCTGACGGAACCTCAACCTTCAAGCCTAGCACTAAGAGCAAGAAACAAGGACCGAACCTCCTTAGGAACCTAAAGATCGACCACATTTTTATCTGGAACGAGCCAAGGGACTGGTTCCTCGAGATACAGCTCATTCTTGACATGCTGATATCCCAGCAGGGCTACATCGGTACCGTGTCCACGAAGAACGGTGATACCGCGCTGCCAAATAACGGCTGGCTGCAGGACGGCCAGCCCAAAATATGGGCCAACGTCGAGGACTTCGAATTCGAGACGGCATCATACCACCTTCACCGCTTAGGCACTGGCGCGTTCCTCGAAGCCCTGAAGAGTGTCTGGCGAGCCAAGACGGGGTGCGAGGACCTTGAATACGAACACGTCGGCAAGCTGTCCGGGATGACCCTCGAGTACGCCCACGACCAGATCCTCCGCGCATACGCGCGCTGGATGACCGAGAAGGGCCTGGCGCCGGTGGTGGAGAAGTCCGAGGTCCGGCGGGTGTACGTGATCAGCGACAACCCGGGGAAGGATCTCGAGGCCGTGCTGGATTTCAAGCCGGAGGGCGGGGCGGAATACATCCCCATCCTGGTGCGGTCGGGGGCTTGGACCGGCACGACGAAGGAGCTGGAGCGCAAGCCGGCCGCGGTTGTGGACGACGCGCTGGATGCTGTCGTTTGGGCCATGCGGAACGAAGGAGTCGATGCCCACCGTGAGATCCTCGACGTGCCCAGACACCTCATGGGTCTGGTGGGCGTGGGTGAGGTGGTCAGAGAGGAGGTGATGGCGGAGAGATTACGCTTGAAGAGGGAGTAATATGCGGTGTGTTCCATGTTATGGGCTCATCACGCAGCGGTATGCGCTATGTACACTATCTATGCAATATCTAGACGATTAGAGCGTGTAAAATATGTAGACACCTAGGGCATGTAATGTCTTTCGGCCCCCAACAGGCCCCAGGGGGGACAATCTTGGTTAACAATCAATTTAAATTCCAGCATAGGTAGCCGAGTGAGATGAATTATAGTTGAAGTGAGTTAGTCGCTGTCGCGAGCACTGTATCAGATGTATGTTGATGTGGTTGGAGTCATGTTAGAAACAGAGCTATAATAACGTGCCGGTTATGGATGAGGCTGGACTGCCTCTTTGGGACGGCCAACGACGGGATTTGCATGCCAAGAATCCACTGCAGACGACTTCTGCAAGGGCGAAGAGTCGATTGTTTGATAATGGGAACTATGACATGCTGCCTGGCCACAAACGTTAAAATCGCAGCCTATGGGAGGGCCATGTTGGAGCACGTGGGCGTAGGGATGTTGGGAAAATCCGATATATCACCAAGAGCGAAAAGTCTGATCATGCCGGTGACCCCGATATTGGAGCATCGACTGGGGGCTGTTGGTATGTTGTCATGTTGTGAGACCAGGTTGTATTGATGATATAGCGTGAGTCGGTAGCCGTCATTGGGGTAGGTTTTAGTAGGTGCTAACAATGAACGTAGCAATAATCAAATTATTCCAGCGCTTAGAGTGGGCCTCCACCCCCGAAAATTAATTCTAGAAAAGGGAACCGAAAAAGAAAAAAAAAAACCAAGAAACTGGCAACGGTCGGTGAGGGGTCTATCTAGAGAGAGTCATCGATTGCATCACTTCACCCACCAAACGATAACCATCGATAAGTTGGCCCGTTATCTGGCTCGGATCATTGCCGTACGTATTGGGACTAATCAAGGCACAACTCAAGGGTGGTACAGTCCAGCTAATCTACCTTGGCTTTAGTAGGGGGCTTTTACCAGCTGCTAGTCCAACCGGTTCCATCTTCTCTCCCCTTCCATCATCGCCCTATTCGCTGCACCGCACAACCCAACATTCTCGGTGAGGCTTCAACTTCAGCATTCAGCCTCTTGCACACAACCACGCCCCCACATCGTCCTCCATGTCAGAGAGATCCCCAGTCGCTGCATGAGCATTTCCGGCCCAGTGGAGTCTCGACAGTTGGCAGTTGCCTGAGTTGCCGCAGGACATCGATTCCTGCCTTGCCTCGCAGCCGCGTGACAGGACCTTTGTCTCGCTCAAGCACGGGCGTCGTCTACGGCTTTGCCACTCACCGCGACTTGGGACAAGACCACTTTTTGCTTTCTGGGCCCTGTCGCCTGGTCTTGGCTTGGCCAATTCCCACAACGGGCCGCTCTGCTCTGCCTCGCGCCGCCTCGCCCCGTCCTGCTCTGCATCGCTTCCCGTCTCCTCTTCGCTGTGCTACCGTGTGTAGCACGAAACCAGTGGAGACTAGGGGGTCCTGCTCCTTTGAGAAACGGGCCACGCGACCAGGATCCCTTCTCGTACAAGCACCCGCTTGGATATTTAATCCCTCCGGCCTGAGTGGACTGGTCCTGGCCGGACTCGACTGGCCTGGACACCATTTGTTGGGGCTATCAGTTATATTTACCCGTTATCTCTAGCTAACCCTTTCCTCTTCCTTCTTCTCTTCTTCTTTCCGTTCCTCGTCTCCTCTCTTCTCTCTTCTAATTTCTTGGCTCGCCCTCTCCAAGAACCAGTTGCTTAGTGAATGGTCACTCTTGTCGTTTCGCCATGCCACTCAAGTCCGCCCTCAAGTCTGAGGACAGTGTGGAGAGGACTCCCCCAGCCAGTGGCTCTCTCAAAGGTACGTACCTTGTGTGTTTCCATTCGGTCAACTCGTTGCCTAGCTTTGATATGTTTTATCCCGTCGCACATGTCTGCTTGTCTCTGCCCATGACACCTTTTGTTGCATGTTTGGGCAAGCCTCGAAAATATTGCCAAGTTTCTGTTTGAGTCTGCAAGGCTGCAAGTGCTGGTCCGAGAAACCAGCAAGCTACCGATGATACCACCCCAACCCCAACCCCTAGTTACATCCTGTATCCCGGGCCTGCACACTTGACCGTTCAGGGCCATGCATTTGGAAGAAAGGGGGGAAAAGGGGGGAGTCATTTCCTTATTTAGCTTAGATCTCTGGCAATCAAGTAGACCTGTGCCCCCATATGCCTTATCCTGGCCCAAGAGGCCGGCGGCGCAGGGCTGGCCAACACCTTAGCAGATCGATCATATGCTTACAACCATGCTCAGCTGTGCAGATTGCGGAGCCGATCCCGGAGAGTATAGTCGAGGAAAATGTCTTGACAAGCACCAGACAATTCCGCGCAAGCTCTGGCCGGAAACTCAGCGGGAAGCTGTCCCAAACTCAGCTGGGCGGCTCATCCAGGTCATCCGTCGGAGAGGGCTCTCCGTCTCTTCAGCCTATTGATCACGATGGCTCTCACTTCTCCCACCCACGCCACCGCAACCAGTACTACAGCGAGAAGCTGATGACCCAGGTCGGCGAGTGGCTGGAGAATGAGCGAAAGAAGATTGCAAGCAGGGCCAAGAAGCCTCGCCGCCAGAAGTCTGTTTCGCCCCCCGTCGAGAAGCAGGATCCCCTGGCAGAGCCATCTCAGAATGGCCGGTCGAGATCTGACTCAGTTGATTCCCAGTCTAGCGATGTATCTCTCGACAAGCTGCAAAAGATCCTCGAGGACTCCATGGCCAGCATGGGCATGAACTCTCTTCCTAGCTTTTCGCCCAAGGTTGCTCGACCACGAAGCCATCGACCCAACCGCTCATCGCTGCACCGCTCAGCCTCCTCGGACACAGACTATGTCGACGGTGATGTCATTGTACCCGACTGCGATGTGTGGATTGACAACTCAAAGACTCTTAGCTACACGGGTGGAGGTGCCAACACCTCACCCGCTGAGGAGGGTAGCCGGGCTCGGCGTGACCAACATGCTTGGCTCGATTTCAAGAATGAAATCATTCGCACGACTCATACCCTCAGACTCAAAGGTTGGCGGCGGGTGCCTCTGGAGAGTGGCGACTCGATCGAGGTAGAGCGCCTTAGCGGTGCGCTCACCAATGCTGTCTACGTCGTCACACCCGCCAACGACTACCCCAAGGTGGAAGGCCTTAAGACCCCACGAAAGCTGCTTCTCCGTATCTACGGTCCGCAGGTGGAGAATCTTATTGACCGCGAGACCGAGCTCAAGGTCCTGCAGCGACTGGCGCGCAAAAAGATTGGCCCTCGCTTGCTAGGCACCTTCAAGAACGGCCGTTTCGAAGAGTACTTCCATGCGTCACCTTTGACCCCTAACGATTTGCGTGATCCTGAAGTTTCCCGGCAGATTGCTAAGCGTATGCGAGAGCTTCACGACGGCATCGAGCTCCTGCAGCACGAGAGGGAGATTGGCCCAAGTGTATTCAAGAGCTGGGACCAGTGGTTCGACAACGTTGCTCGAATCGTCACCTACCTGGATGAGCAATTCGAGAGCGACCCCTGTGTCAACTCTAAAAATGGTTCGCAGACTTCGGTTGTCCATGCCTGGAAACAGCAAGGATATGTGTGTGGGGTTCCCTGGGCCATGTTTAAGGAGACCATGGCCAAGTATCGCGCACTCTTAGAACGTCATTACCATGATAGGGAGACCTTGAGCAAGTGTCTAGTCTTCGCACATAATGATGTATGTCTATTCTCTCCTCCAAACCAAGGAACATGCAAGTACTGACAGTGTATTTGAAGACCCAATACGGCAATATTCTTCGGTTCAAGCCCGATGACGCCAAGTCTCCTCTTCTACAGCCTGCCAATCGGCACAAACAGCTCATTGTCATTGACTTTGAGTATGCCGGCGCCAATATGCCCGGCGTAGAGTTCGCGAACCACTTCATAGAGTGGACATACAACTACCACGATCTAACTGCCCCGCATGATTTCAACATCGACATGTATCCCACCCCGGACGAACAGCGCCGGTTTATCAAGGCATACATCGACCACAGGCCGCAGTTCCCCAATACAAATACGCCTAAACTCTCGCCCCGCGATAGTGCTTCAAGCACGCCCGGGCTCGTGCCTACTCCGTCCTCCAACTCCATCTCCGACTTCATGCTCGACGCTCGCGCGCCGCCAGGGGGGTGGACCGAAGCGGAGAAGAAGCGCGAGGAAGAGACGGAGAATAAGATCCGTGGAATCCTCGAGGAGACGCGGCTATGGCGGCCGGCGAACAGCGCATTCTGGATCGCGTGGGGCATCGTCCAAGCCAAGGTCCCCGGCCTGGCCAATGCGGAGGACAAGACCGCGGAGGAGGAGGGCAAGCCTCAGGATGAGGAGGAAGAGGAGGCAGAGGATGAGTTTGATTATTTGAGCTACGCCCAGAAGCGCGCCCTCTTGTTCTGGGGCGATTGTGTGCAGATGGGGTTGGTCAAGATTGAGGATCTGCCGGATCAGCTGCAGGCGGGGGTGAGGATCCTCAAGCGTTAGACAATTTGTAGGACGGGCATCGGTTCAAGAAACTCTTATATGACATCTTCGCGTCAATGTATTACAGTCGATGGCAGATTATTGGATGTTATTTGTTTTTCGTTGCTGCATTCTAGGAGTTTCTCACCTAGCGTTTCTATGCATCAAGCTTAAGGCGATCTAACATGATATCAATCTTACCCAGCAGAAGCTGATAATTGATGGCGTCGGAGGCGAACTCGTCCTCTGCCGCCTTCCCGTCTATCGTGCGTAGAGCTCCGTCGCCATTCTCTCCATTCTCAGCCACGGCTAGAATCTCCGGGCCATCCTCCGTAGCTGTGGCGTCGCCGTTGATGGCAGCCTGTCCGGCAATGGTGGCCGCGGCGGCTGCGTCGATCTCGCCATTCTCGTCCATGAACTCGTCGAGCCCCGTGTCCTCGAAGCGCTGCCTGAACCGTTCTGATAAGTAGTACCGGATGTCGTCCAGCAGCTCGATGGTGTCCGTCTCCTCGCGGCTGCGCAGCCTGTTTGCGCTCTCGCGGATCAGCTCCTGGAACTCGTCCTCGTCGATGTAGTCCTCGAGGCGGTAGGCGAGGTAGCGGGCGGAGAACTCCTCGAGGCGCTGGACGTTGAGGTCCCAGGCGGCGTGGATGACGTCGTAGACGTTGATGGGCTCGACGGCGGCGTCGTCGGTGACGGCGCCGTTGCCGAGGGTGGAGATGGCGGCGGCGGCCCTGGACTTGAGGTTGTCGAGGAAGAGCATGTCGGCGGCGTAGAGGAGGTCGAGGGCGTGCTCGAGGGTGATGCCGTCGGTGGACTCGGTGTAGAGGAAGGTGAGGATGAGCTCGAGGGTCTCCGGGGTGGTGTCGACGGTGACGACGCGGAGGGTGTCGCCGGGCTGGGACTCGAGGAACTCGCCGAAGAACATCTTCTCGAAGTACTCGCTGCGCACGAGCATGGCCTTGTGGGCGGGGAAGAGGACCGACCTGGCCGGTGGCTTGGATTCATTGTGCTTGCCGTTTGCTACGGGGCCGATGGGGATGATGGCGCCGTTGCCCGTCTCGGCGGCGGCGGCCGCCTCTTCCTGGCTGTCGTCTTCTCCGCCGGCCGGCTCGTCCGCTCGGAGGAGGACGTCGGCGAAGATGGAGTTGTCGTGCCGCCACTTGACGTCGTTCACCCGGTTGGTGTCGACGATCATCTTGTGCCCTATTACATTGTGCTTGAAGAAGTCGCCAATCTGGTTGCGGGCCTTCTCCACCTCGTCCTGATACCGCTGCCGTGCTAGGCGGCGGTCGCCGCCGGCGAGGATGGTTTCCCACAGTCTCTCAATCTCGAGGTCCTTGCTGATCTTATCTAGCCCTTTCAAAACATCCTCCTCGGTCACGTCGCTGTTCTGCGGGGCAAGGTCCCTAGGGATTGTCCCGAGGTAGACGTAGCGCAGCGCGATCCGGAAGGCCTCAACGGGGATGGACGGCGAGAGCTTCCATGAGACCGTCTCCGGCTGCGACTCGAGCTTTTTCCTAAAGTACGGCGTCCGGGATGCGAGGATGAACTTGTGGAGGTCAAAGGACTGTGAGCCGGCGACGAGTGAGATGTCCGCCAGGCTGTGGTTGAGGAGCGAGGAGATGTGCGTAGACCAGTAAATGTAAGGATCCGACGACTTGGAGAAGTCGTACTTTAGGAGGAGGTTGCGTATCCTGTCATTGAGGGCATTGTATATGCAACGCTCGCCCTGGAAGGTGTCCCTTTCTGCCAGTGCTCCGGCCTCAAGCAGCAACTGGACCAGTTCATAATGACCACACAGGCTAGCCTAAAAATAAGGAAGGTTTAATATCTGTCACACTTTCTTGATTGCCCAGGTATATGAAGTGAAGCGTACAATAATCAGTGGTGTATAATCGAACTTATCTTTGCCATTGATGTTGACGCCGAGGTTGATCAATTCTTGACACTTTCTCAAGTCGTTGAGACGGCAAGCTTGGAGGAACTCATGGAACTCCGGGCTGGTATCAAGAGGGTTCTCGTCTCGGAGCTTTCCTGCCTTGATCATGAGGGCCTCCTCCGCCAGAGTGCCCTCCAGCTCATGCTTCTTCATCACCATGGTGGCGGAGGTGAGGGGCGATTATTAATATAAGACGACAGTTGTTATCAAAATGTAGAATCGACAGAGTGATATGAAAATACGGGGTGGGTTTATATATGCGTGAATGATAATGCTGCTATGAAAGAACACAAAGTCTATCAGAATAGTGGAAAAGAAAGAAGAAAAAGCCAACGGATAGGTTCTTCATGAATTCATCAATGAGATGGAAAGATGATTCCATGATTTAAGTCCGAGTCGAGCTGTAAGTTGATTGGACCCCTCCTTGCGCAAGTGCCCCACCGATTGACTCGCAGAGGTACGTACCAAGTATGGGTCTCGGAGCCGGGCTCTTATCGATAAGCGGCTCAAGCTCGGCAAGGCTGCGAGCTGCTGTTGTTGCTGTGGAAACCTGCATGACTGTTTACGGTGTGGGACGATAGCTAAGAGACAAGGGTCTTGGTTAGCAACCAGCCGCTGTTTGCGCTACGACGACCGGGGAACCAGCGCTTGGTTACCAGGTAGCATTGATTGTGAGCGGAAACTTATCATCATACCGGAGCCTCGAAAAGCACTTCCTCTTCCTCTCTTTCCTTCCCTCCCATCGCCACCCACGACGACCAACATCCGCCCTCGTTACTAACCCTACAGGATATCTACCAGTCCATCATTCCATTACACCAACTGTAGAGCAGTTGCAGGCGAAGATACGCAGCCGTCCTTCTGCATGGGTTCATTTGTGCTTTTGCAACTTTAGCGTGGTATTGTCTTCGAATATTGTTCATCATGTCGTCGACAGAAGAAAAGTACGAGACCTTGGAGAAGATTGGTACGTTCACGCTTACCTCGGTCGACCGTTCACCGCCAATCGGCCACCTCAGCAACCGCAACAGCCCCAATTCACGCTGTTGCCGGCCGATTGTTTTCACGGTTCCAGTTTTGACTTGGATCTTGATTCCCAGTCTGGCGTGAACAACCTTGCTAACGAGCTCTCTTCTCTCTGTTAGGTCATGGCTCCTTCGGTGTGATCCGCAAGGTGCGCCGGAGAACGGATGGCTTCATCATGTGCCGCAAGGAGATCTCCTACCTCCGCATGTCCCAGAAAGAGCGCGAGCAGCTCCACGCCGAGTTCCAGATCCTGTCGCACCTGCGCCATCCCAACATCGTCGCATACTACCACCGAGAACATCTCAAGATGAGCCAGGATTTGCATCTGTATATGGAGTACTGCGGTAACGGCGACCTTGGCCGTGTTATCAAGGATCTCCAGCACAAGAACCAGCGTGCGCCCGAGAGCTTCGTCTGGAGCATATTCAGCCAGCTCGTCCTGGCCCTGTATCGGTGCCATTACGGCGTCGACCCTCCCGAGGTGGGAACTCAGGTGCTGGGCTTGACGCAAGGGAACGCATACGGTGCACCCAAGGTCCCTGCTGGCACAATGACTATTCTGCACCGAGATCTGAAACCTGAAAACGGTAAGCATTTCGTGAATCTTGATAGCGGAGGTGAATCTTGCTGACAAGGTCAACAACAAAAACAGTCTTCCTGGATGAAGACAACTCAGTCAAGTTGGGCGACTTTGGTCTCAGCAAGATGATCAAGTCACAGGATTTCGCATCAACCTATGTCGGGACACCCTTTTACATGTCGCCCGAGATCTGCGCGGCAGAGAAGTACACTCTCAAGTCGGATATCTGGTCACTTGGCTGCATCATCTTCGAGCTCTGCGCGCGTGAGCCTCCATTCAACGCCAAGACGCACTTCCAGCTCGTGCAGAAGATCAAGGAGGGCAAGGTTGCCCCCCTTCCGGAGATGTACTCTCCAGATCTTAACCAGGTCATCAGAGACTGCCTCCGGGTCAACCCTGACCGAAGACCAGACACAACTCAGCTGCTCAACTTGCCAACTGTGAAGCTTATGCGAAAAGAGAAGGAGGTGGTTGACTTGAACAAGGCGCTTCGAATCAAGGAAGACGCACTTAGGAAGAGGGAGAAGGATCTCAATGACAGGCTGGCTGTCATGGATCAAGAGAAGAACATGCTCCGTGAGGAACTCGACGCATCCCTACGACGAGAATGGGAGGTCAAGGCCCGGCTCGAGATTGACCGCCTCGTGGGGCTGGAGATCGAGAAGCTGCAGAAGCGCTTCGAGGAGGAGGTTCAAGCCCGTGTCGATTCTGAGCTGCAGAAGAAAACGGTGGCATTCGTAACGGAGGAACCCAAGGCGGAGGAAGGTCTCCTACCCGCGCTTCCCGTGTCAGAACCCAAGTCCGACTACCCTCACTCATCAATCGGAGCAACTAGTGGTGACGAGTTTCCTTCCACGACTGATCTCACCGACTACTCCATCGACAGCCCTGATAGTACCAAGGAGACTAAGAAGCCCAACACAAGGACGCCTTTCGGACGTGCCCAGACAATGTTTGTTGGCCACCCAGCCGGAACTCCCATGGATGTGGAGATGGCCTCACCGAGCCCCATGGCCATTGCTTCTCTGTCTCTCTCCCCACGCCGAGGAGAGGCCACCAAAGCACCCACCCTCCACACAGGCAACATCTTCGCTGTCAACGCCGCCAATAACGGCGAGCGACGGTGGAACATTCCCCGCGAGGCTCTTCTCGAGGAGTCGGATGATGAGGATATCATCCCATCTCCTACCCGCCAGATCAAGTCGTCCAAGAACCCATTCACTAGCAAATCACGACCTGTTCTCACTTCCCAGAAGTCATGCCCCATCAATCGTCTGAAGGGACAGACTAACGGCAACTCAGGAGGCGGCCTGGTCTCCAAGGTTGGGCTCATGCCACCCGAGTCCGGCCCTCGGTCGCCTAACAGACGGCTGAGCAAGATCCCATCGGCTGCCAATCTGACAGAGAACGGCTCATCAGGCATGGGCGGTCTGGGCCGGAATCCTTCAACCAGGAAGGACAACAGCAGCGACCCGCTGAGCAAGATGGCTGCTAAGAACAACATCAAGGGCCGGACGCTGGTAGAGCTACAGCAGGCACGAGCAGGCGGCCGCCCAATGAGCGCAATTCCTGGAACGACGTCGGGCAATGCCTCTGGATCCGAGAACAGCGGCAACGTGAGCCCTAAGCGTATCGCGGGTCGCAATGTCTCAGGACGCAGATCCAGCGGCGGGAGCAGCGAGCCTGCTGCCGTCTGGGATCCGGAGCGCGACGAGATGCCCAGCCCGTTCCTCGTCCGAACCCGCAAGATGAACAAGGTCTGAATGGACTTCCATCTTGGTAGGTTTGTCTCCTTTTTTCTCGTACGCGAGAAGAGCCCACCAACTGCTTCACTCCACCATGCCCACGCTTCTATTCTACACATGTGCAACACGCATGTCAAGACGTTTTGATACACTTGAAGGGTACGACGTACATGAATGACATTTTCTTTTCTTGCCCCTTCCCTTGGTTTTCGTATCTCCCACCACCCAACAATAATGCCATTCTCCTTCCTTTCCCATCTCTTGACATGAGAGGAAGAGAAGAGGATAGGATGGGAATTGATACGCTCATGATACACACATTACTTTTCATTCTAGAATGCATTGCCGTCATCCGCAAACTTTGTTTTGTTTGTTTTCTCCTTGCGACGAGGAGTGTGGCGTTTTGTCCCAATTTTTTTCCGTCGTCACTGTATTATCTCTCTTCAGAGCCTCACGCATTTTCTCCTTTGTATACTCTTCCACCATTTCCCTGCTTTCGCCGTGGCGCATAATGGCCCTTTTTTTTTATTCTCTCCCTTTACTTTTACACTATTGAATTATGCTTATGAAGGAGGATACGGAGGGGAATGAGGGGATTGTCTTGTTGGCTGGATGGTTGCGAGAGTGTGTGAACGGTCGGGTGTTTGGTTGGAGCAAGGACGGGAGGACTACCTATTCCATTATCAACGAACCTTTACCTTACCTCCCCCCATCCATTCATTCCCCAAAGGGGTAAATGTGATCGATGGGGGGTGCAAAGGATAATGAGAGCGAGGCTTGACGAGACAAAAGAGGGTGGGGGAGGGCTGGGAAGATGGCGAACGGTTAACGGCGGCGTTATCTTTGGTTTTTCTTCTTCTTCTTCTTCTTCTTCTTCGCATCCTCTAGAAGAGTGCTCCCCCCCCTTCTTCCTCGGCATTATCAGAAGAGGGCGGCAACCAGATGGGAAAATTCCTTGGTTCTGGGATGACGGGCGCTTTCTTGGTGTTGCGCCTCTCCCCTCACCTCTTCCCACCCTGCCTCGCTTTCCGAGACGGGCGGTTATCTGACTATCGGGTCAGCCACCTTCTTTTGTCTTATTGCCTTTTTTTTTTTGCTTCTTGTTGTTGAGGTGTTTTTTTACCCCGTCTCTTTCTGGATTTCTTTGCTTTTTTTACATCTCTGGGCGTTTGGAGAAACAGGGTCTGAGGCAGGGGGGGTCATTGAAATGGCATCCATAGGAATTTTCTTGTTTAGTGAGATTTTCTTGTCACCTTGTTGAGAAAGCTTAGTTGCGATAGAACAGCAGCATGACTAAAAGAAACACGAGTTTTAAAAATCCCATTGTGGTATTTTTTCGCCTTTCCCACCATTGCCAAGGGGGAGGAGGGTTGCAATGACGCCCATGCTGTATGTAAGGTATGTATGTATGTATGTTCGTCTCCCCCCCCCCCAATGTCGGATGGGTCGCGCCGTCGCATGAAGCAGGCGAGCATCTCATGCAAGTATCTTCCCGTCCCGGCGTGAGACGATCACAGCTGCTGGGGCACAGGAAGTCACACCGCATGTCTCTGTTTTGCTTATTCCGCCGGTGAGCACTGAATATTAGTACGTGATTGGTGATTAGTGCGCAGCCTTCCCAGCTCTTCCTTTTCTTTTTCCCCTCCCTTTCTCTCAGCCCTGGCAAGGCGGGAATATACGCCGATACAGTGCACACACTAATCGATTCAGCTCTCCTTGGCCCGGTGAGGTTCAAGATGTGACATGTAACATTGCTTCCCTGACGCTTCCTCCCATCTCGATCTGGCTCCCCCGTCCATGGGTGAGCACCCACTCTCTCTCTCCCTCCCCGAAGTTAGGGAGAAGCAAGCGATGCGAACGCACATGATGCCATGTGCCGCTTTCCATCACACAAGCTTCAGCCGTGCAGGATGTGATGGAGGGGGGAAGACATGGTCCAGCTTCTGGGGAGGAAAAGGGGGGGGGAGGGAGGGCGGACCGGGGGTCCAGGAAGTTTAAACCGAAACGAACGCCAGTAGGTCATTGATTACCCGGCCGAGAAAATTTGCGAGGCCATCTCGTGGAAGGCGAGGCAAGGTGGTATTGTTAGCTACCATCGCCAACACGGGTATGCCGGGCTGCCGGGAGAAGCAGGACGGTGACACAAGTCTCCCCCCTCCCCGAGAGAGAGAGAGAGAGAGAGGTTGTAGGGATGGAGGCAGTTAATGTGCGGCTGACCTCACCGTTTCCGGCCTATTTCTACCCACACGAAACATGGTAGAGGGAACCATTCTTCTAGCTTGATTGCAAATCGTAATCGTAAACTCGGAATTTGGGTGTCCATTCTATCCTGGTCCTATGTTACCTTGGCCAGCCAGAAGGACCTTTGCTATTTCATTCAGTCATTTATTCCTTCATTAACCCATCACACATATTCAGCCTTTCTTGTTCTCAGTCTTTTGTCACTCCCTTTTTATCACTTTCTCTTGCTCCCCTGTTGCACACCCTCCCGGTTTCCCCCCCCTTAGTTTCCCGTGTAGGAATTTCATCCATCTTCTTCCCCGTCACATGCTGTTTCGGTGTTTTCCGTCCAAATGCCCTGTCGCTTTGGTTTTTGTCTTGTTTTTTTTCCCAGATCAAATGACTGTGATTAACCATGGGCGGTGTTGTTTCTCCTCTCAAAGGGTAATGAGATTTGTTATAATATGTCGTGTAAGTAGGGGGGAGACACCATGCCTGCCATGCAATCAGAAAAAGAAAAAAAAAAGGAAAAAGGAAAGAAAAAATAATTGAAGAAAAAAGTAAATAAAGAAAAAGGAGGGTATTTTCCTAGGGACCAATCAAATCCAAAATTGCTTGCTGAGAATATTAGAAGCTCAAAGATAGTTTTGGAAGCCGGTTCCAGATGTGGTATAATAATAGAGAAGATGTGAAAATCCAGATCCTGAGTAGGGCAAGGCCGTTCGTGATTGAGTTCGGAATAATAAACAAAAAACCAAGATGAGACCCAACGAACGCCGTGAAAAGATCCCGTGAAAAGATCACCACTCCAGCTAGCCGTGAGGCCAATCCTTCTTTGCCAAGCCGCGAGGCCTCATGCACTCTCGCTTTCCTATGCACCAAGTAATAACAAACGATAAAAGAATAAAGGCTGCGGTCCCAAAACCCCCCACTGATGTCATATCACGCTGACGCTCGCCCATCTGTGTATAAAAGCGTCCAAGACGAGATAAATGCGGTCAAGATTGCGAATCGAGTAGCGGTCCTGTCTTATCCCGCTGCAAATTGCTGCCCTCCCAATGAATACAAATTCGTACAGTAGCATATCATGAAAATGCTATTGTTGCATGATGCCAAGAATTAATGTGGTGAGACTGGTACTGGCTGTATGGAAGCCAGTAGAATAGTATAGAAGAGTAGATAGGTGGGGAGATTGCGGGAAGGGCACTCCGTGAATACGGACATGCCCAAAGAGGTGGCCAGCTCCCTTGCTCAGCGTCGGCTGCTGCGGTGAGACGAGCTGTGGTGGCGGTGGGAGGAACTATGGCCATGGCGGGATGACGATGAGGAGTGATGATGGGATGAGGAATGCCTATGGCGGCGGGACGAACCGCTATCATCCAGCTCCCGCTCCAGAGATTCCACTCGGGACCTGTACTGCTTCACAATCTCCTTGATATGGGCAATGCGGTCGAAATCCACCTCGAGCTCATCGAGCTGGCGGATTATGGACGTGTAGCGTGCAATCTCCTGGTCGGCGCCGGCTATTATGTTGCCAGCTCGGTCATACTGGACCTGGGTGAACATATTGGCCTGCTCGCTGAGGCAGTGGATGTTGTATTCGATGTTGGCCATGAGCTGGTCGAAGTAACGGCCCAGAGCGGCGAGGGAGGAGCTATCGAGAAGCAGAAGGCCTTGGCTGCTGGCTCGGCTGGCAGCACGGGAACTGCTGGAGCCGCCATCCAGGGCGGCCTGGCCCTGCCGTAAGATCTGGATCTCCTCCGGAGTAAGTCCCAACTGCGTATCCGGCACGGCGTTGGCCGTCATGGCGGATTGCGCACGAAGCGCGCGGGCGACGGTCTGCTGCTACAGGATAAGGTCGCCGCGGTCTCAATGTAAGGTCGGGGATTGTATTAATGGGTGGTGATAGGGTCGACAGGCGGGTTCTGGGAGAGGCAGAAGTTGAGCGATTGTCGAGCGAGAAGGGTGGGGGAGTTTCTTGATGCCCAATGACGATGGCGGACATTGGGAGGAATACGACGGTAGCCCTCGATTGCGCGAGAGTGGCACACAGAGTGTCATGATCCCGATAACGCAGGAATAGGGAGCATTGCCGACGGGCGCAAGAGATTTGTGCGGTTTGTCGAGCGCACAGGCGCAGCCAGAAGGCGGACGGTTTGATTCTGGGCCGGAGAGCAGCAGAAATCCGGGTTCCGCTGGACGGGCTAGTTGGTTGGATTTTGGTGGGTGATGCAGCGGTTAAGTCAAGTGTGTAGCAGGTATGTCGTAGGCAGGCCCAGTACCCAACGACCTGCTGGAGCTGTTTCCGGGGTATGTAGAACTGGCCGTGATTGGAGAATGGCAGCAGGGGGAGCGTCCGTTTTTATGCTGTGCTTGTGTCGCGCTGTGCGTGTGCTGCCGTGCAGCTGCTGAGGCGTCTTGAAACGGCTCAGGTCGACAAAGAGCTGCTGCCGGTGCAACTCGAGGCAGCTCTGGCGAGGACGGGCATTTAAGTACGGGAGGTCGAGGGGAGCGGCAGCGATGGACAGTGAATGGAGGATAGCTGTGGATGGTGTCAGAGCAGCGGAGCAGTTCCCCTCCTGGAGGGTGGTTCCCAGTAAAGTGGGTGGACGGACGGATCATGGGCATTGGCATTTGGCATGGGCAGGGCCGGAGCATGGGCCATGGGATGTGATAGGATGGGATGGGATGGGATTGGGAAGCCATGGCAAAGGGCCTGGCCCACACAGCCATCAATCAGCCCACCGGCGAATGGTTCGCGGCGACAGATTTATGCCTCTTTGATGAAGCGTTGATGGGGGACGACGCAGGCACATACCTCATTTTACCCCTGCCGGGCCCTTTCTGGAAGTGTCACCTGGTGATTCTGGCAATGGAGATGAAGGGGAACGGGTGGGAGGACGACGAGCCCGGACCCTTGCAGCTTCTCCGTGACGGTGCGAAAGGGCAGGTGTTTTGTTTCTGTTCGGTCGGTGTCGGTCCTTTCACTTCTGTCATCTCATCTCACGCAGGCCGTGGCGCCCAATGACGTTTAGCTGCCGTCCCCCCGCCAGCGCCTAGGCTCGAGGCTGTAACTGCGACTGCAACTCCGCTGTGACCGTAGCTGTCTGGGCGTCTGAGCCTGGGCGGCTGCGTCGAGGTACCTGTGACTGTCCATGGAAGGGAGGCTCCATGGACGGCGATAGCAAGAGGTTGTACCTACAGGCCCATTGAAGTGAGACGGCGCGGGCGGCTGCTGGTGCTTGGCTCAGGCTAGCCTAGCTCTAGAATTAGCCTGCCACCGCCTGGCCTAGCCTAAGGGTAAGGCACTGGACGCTTGAATGGCCGAGAGACAAGCAAACAACTGAAGACATCGAAAAGGCTGGTGATGCTCAGCGGACCGAGGAACGCCGGACTGTCGCACACACAGCCAAGGACAGGACACCTCGGCTTCCGCGTAGTACCGCTGGCCAGACTGAGCCTTTGCCCAGAACCAAGGTATCATCAATACACACACAAGAGGTGCGGCCGATACAGCCACCCCCGAGCGAGCGAAAACGAGCGAGGCTCTGCCGCCTGTCGCGGTCGCACTATCGCATCGCATCGCATCGACCAACAACCCTGCACGCCTGGCCTGGCATTGGAGACTGGTCGGCTCTGCTCTGCCAGTTCCGAGCCTCATCTCGTCTCTCATCACGTCACGCCAAAAAGGCGGCCAGCAGCCACAGCCACAGCACCACCGGCCAACACAGCACGGCATGGCATTAGCACCAGCCAGCATGAGCATTGGCAGACCAATGCGCCCTTTTGCATGCGATCGGGATTTGAATTGGTCAATACGGTACTTGCGGTCTATCCCACTCCATCTCATCACGGGGTAGCCACCCAGCCAACCCGCCTGCACCCGCAGCAATTCTGCCGATGGTATGATCAAAGGCAGCCCAGGTGGAGCTGCAAGATGTACGTCTTCGCGGAACTGTGTCAGTGTGGGCTGATGATGAACGGGGGACAGGCTACGCGGTCAACTATAGTCGGACCATGATGGAGGCAGGCGATGGTGGATCACGAGCTCGGCACGTCTCTGGACAAGACTTCCTTGCCTTAACTCAAGGCAAGCCCTCATGCCAGCCACGGCCACGAGAGATTGGGCCTGCGGGCCGGCCTGGTCGGCCAATTCGAACGCCTGTGAGACAAGCAATCGGCATTGGGTTGGATGACTTGCCTTTCCTGGACAATTGGGCATTCCCTTTCATCATCTTGGGGGGGGATGATAATACTGGAGAAGAGGAAAATAACAACAAGATGCCATACCCTTGCTCGACAAGCGAAGCTACTGCACTCACCTTGGACTTCATCTGCCTCTGTCTAGTTGCAGAGGTGGAGAGCTGCTTTTTAGGGGACCGGCTCCACTGGTAAAACTGAGATGGCCTTATTCTGCATCCATGCTTCACTCCACATACGCACTTGTTATGACGGACGTACAGATGAGAGCCAAAAAGGTTAAAGAGAATCTCGTCCAGAATCATATGGAAGCGTGCGGGCCGAGAGGGCGACTATACGGAGCAACCAGGCTCAGGCACCTGCACGTCCCCTTTCATCTTGACCATGGCCAGACTGGCCGCGAAGGTGGTCGCGATCCAGGGCCGCCGGCATCATCATCAAGTTGGCGGCAGTGGTCAATCACCAGTCAGATGCGTCTGGCGTCTGCCATGTCATGCCATGCCCATGCAATGCTCTGCCATGCTCTCCGCGCCATGCCATGCTCTGCCATGCCATGCCATGCACGTCCAGCCAGTTCCCTGTCCGAGGTAAAATCGTCGTCCAGCAGACGTCGGTCTGTCGTCGGTCGTCTGGACGCGGCGATAAAGGCACAAACGCATGGGGTTGGAGAGTCGCATTGGGCACGAGCACCACGCAGGCTCGTCTGGCGTCTGCCTGTGCGGTTGACACTCTCCCACATGGATCATGGGCACAGCTGTCATGTACTAGTCATGCAGGTAACTGGGCTGTCTCATGCACAACACCTCTCTCGCCAGTCCGGCAGCCTGCAGCCGCTGCACGAATCCTTACCTTTACCTTGCCCGACCTGACCTTACCTTACCTACCGTACCTTGTTTACATTCTGACATCTCCCAGGGTAGATACCCCAATCCCAGCCGAATCACAGCTAGGAGAGTAAAATCCGATGCTGGAGACGGGGCCGCCATTTTGCGCATTTCGCTCGGGTGTTTCCGATACCCCAAAAAGGCTCGCACGACACCCTCGCGTGATGCTCGATCGTCTTACCCGACAATCCACAGCCTGTCCTTTTCTTTTTCGTCTTCTCTTGCCCTTCCTCTGTGAATCCACTCGGCTACGGGGAAATTCTCCCTTCCCAACCACCCGAGATCGCCGATGGGGGGGCTGCACCAGGCCAGACGCACATACACATACATAATCCTATGTGCCTGCCGATATGCGCATATATCGAAATGTACCTATTTTACAGCACATGCCCTTAGTCTCCCTCCTCTGTTTTTACCTCATTGCCGAATACGTGGATGGCATTGACCCTTCCCTGCATATACTACACATACATCCATCCGTCCATATGCAATGCCTGCCTCACATACATGCGTACTACATGCATGTGCAGGAGGAATTGCCGCCATTTCTGCCCGCCTGGGCTGATCTCGGTCTCGGGGTTTTGCATCTCAACAACAATGCTGCACCCCAAGTCCCAATCCACTCCTTTGCTCGTCTCCCCCCCATAAATCATACACACACGCACGCACATACGTAGTATCGTCATTTCTTTTCGTTTCAGGCAGATCCACTTCGAATATCCGTCTTGCTCGCCCATTCGATAACATGTCCATTGCCGCCCTCTGCATAAGGCAATCTCTCTCTCGTTCTCTCCCCGTATCTCCCTCCCCACTCCCGCAATGTAACCTCTGCGGGAATCGCACTATCCGCAGGAGAACTGACGAGAGCCATCAGAACATATCTGCATGTCGCTACGCGTCTTGCAGTTTCGAGATCTCGCAGAGAGGCCTGCCTGGCGTGCCCTCCCTCGCCTCAGCCCGCCATGGTCTTATGCAGACAAGGGCTCGCTTCACACCTCTCGAAACTCTTACCCTATCCGTTACGAGCGTTCTCTCTCTCTAATTGGCCCGCCCTTCCAGGACGTCTCGACAATAAGACAGGTCGGCTATAGCACCGACGTAGGCCGGTCCTCAACCAGCCTCTTGCATAGGCCGTCAAATTTGTTTGTGCATATGCCATCCCATCTTACGACGGGATTGTCTGTAACGGCGGCCCGCCTTTGGATTTTTTTGACAGCCGATCGCAAGGTCGTCACTGTCGTTCGATCATGCATTGCTGTCGCCCATGCAGTCATGTATACTTGGCCCCCTTTATACCTTTGCACCACGTGGCCTGAACCGTCTCCAGCTTTTCGAACAATCCGCAGACCTTCCAAGTGAGACGTTCCACTGCATAGTCCCGGCATCCACTGAAGGCCGGAAGTTCAGAAGGCCGGACTTTTACCCCCTAATGAGCACGTAGACTTGGAAGAAGTAAGCCTAAGAAAACCCCGGGGTGGTGACTCTGTTTGCATCTAGGTAGATCAAATGTTTTCTAGCTTGCCCCCTTGATTTGGTCTGAAATAGGTGTTCAGCGTTCTGAAGATATGGACGCAGCCACAATGAACAGTAAGAAAATGGCGTATGGCGTTCTAGCTGCAATTGAAATCGTCTCTCACTTTGGACAGAGGCAGCAAAAGCAAGACAACAAGAACTTGGCTCCTCTCACCTCCAGGCGCAAAAACAATATGTCTAGTCGAGAGTACAACCAAGTTCAGAATGAGAATGTGCCCACCAAGGGGGTTGTGAATACCAGGGTGGTTTCGGCCATGTAGATTCTCTGAGGCCATTCGACCTGCGTTCCCCTCATAGTGTTCAACAAATGTGTCAAGTCTCGAAGTCCTTTGTAGAAATGTCATATCTGTACATGCAGAAGGATATTCGACTCCTCCCGTAATTTTGGGGGCTTAACTGTCTTATTTTTCTGCTTCGTAGGTGACCTCAACTAAACGCAGAAGCATATTTCTTGAGTTGAAGTTCGTCAAAATGGCATGAATCGTGACACGTAAAGAGATCGCTCGGCCTCATATATTCAGCATACGGGCTGAGTTGTTAACAGTGGTAATCTCAATAAAAAATAAAGAAGAGCATTCGATGCTTACAAGCACCTTTGTGTATACCGCAGCATGGCATGTCGGCTTACTACAGGATGCTGTGCGGCCTTGCCCGTTCACCTGCACTTACGCCGCGGCAACGACACCATCTTCGATGTCCCAACATTTCACGACTGGGCACACGCGCCATCAATATTGAGCTCCTCGGAGATTCCAAGGACCCATTGGATCCATCAAAATGAAAAAAAACCATGATTTTCCTACCAAGGTTCTTGACAATAACGCTGAGTGCGCATGTTCCATTTACCTACCGCAATCGGATCGCAAGCACCACGACTAACCCGAGTTCCCGCGCAAGGACGCCACACCTCTTCGGATACCTGGTCACTGTCCAAATTACGGCAGCTGACAGGAAGAATTGCCCATTTTCACGAACCTCGGAAGGTCCACGTGCCTGGGGGGAGCACATTGATGCGGCCTCTCCGCGGTACAGGAGGAGTTCCAGGCTTTGGGAACCCCTCGATCATTTCGTAATACTATGTGCATAGAGGACCAGACCCTTCGCGAGGCGGAGTAATCGTATATCACACATATCGCTTCCAAGCTGCCCAAGTCTCTGTTACTTCCTGCTGCTGTACCGATACATTTGCCCACGCCATGTCGACAGACAATGTCGGTGGCCTTGGGTATCATCGCCTTCTAGCCCGCCGAGTACTTGTCACAGATAGCTTGCCCAGCTTGGGCAGCCTAGATCCTGGGAGCCCAGATCATATGAGAATAAAGACATCTCCTGATGACCCTTCTCCCTTCTGCGGGGTATGACAGGTCATATCAGCGACCTCGGCTCCCCGAGTCATCACCTCACCATCATCATCCTTGCCCAACCAAAGACGATTTCAAAGTCATTGTATCGTTGTCTATTTCAATTACACATCAATCAATTCTCGTTTACAAGTTGGCGTAAAATGAGAAGAGTGCTTGGGTTCGTTCCCGTGCTCTGGGTTGCTCACAGCCCAGCTCATCAAATCGGCCTCGCAGCCTACCTACATACTGATGGACGGGACCTTTGTTTCTCCTCGCTTAATTTTTAACTAAAAGGGTTCAATAGGGTGTTTTAGTTTAGGCTAGGATGTTTTGAAGCTTTGAAGGCGTTCTCGGGCACTGATTGATCAATCACCATTGTCCTCGGTAGATGGATTGGGCTATTCTCTGGTTGAGCACTGCTAGATTCGACATGTGTAAGAAACATTCAGTTTAAAACTATTACCATTATATCTACCTGATATTGAAAGTATATTTCAGTTCGTTTTACAGCCTCAGTATGAGTCTACGTCAATATACGGCCGAGTGTCAGTGCCCATCTAGCCTCAACTTCCATTCCGCATGAGCATATGGTGTGCCACTTGCATATTTTCCCGCTATTTTGGCCTCTTATTCGTATTTTAAATGAGAATTAACTCGATTTAATGTTCGTCTTTGCAAAGACTTGCAGGTGCTCAGTTCAGGCTAAAATAGATCATAACCTATGCCATCCCATACCGTAGCATGAGGCACGGCCATGAAAGAGAAAGTTTCCCAGGCCCGTCAGGTTTACCCGGCACTTTCGTCACAAATCAACAGTCTATCCCGCTAAACTAGCTCGAACTAAGTGAACTTGGCGGACCACCCTTTCTCGGGCCAGAGGAGTCTGGTCGTGACGGAGGACAGCACAAATCGAGAAGGAGGGTTGTGATAACTCGTGTGTCCCAACACCCTCTTCCACTCGGGCCTACCCTATTGTGGTCGACATGAAGCACCCAGTTACGGTCTTGTCAGTGAATGAAGAGACGTCGAATCCAGTAAAATACAGCTATTGTGGAATGGGTATTCAATGGGGCATCAAGGCTACGGGCAATTAGCTCTTGGTCCTATCAAACGGCCAAGAGCAGACAACTCTACAGCACATTGTTTCGCACGAGGTGAGAGAAATTCCCATCAAGGCTCAGGCACCTACCTCTACGACCAATGCAACATCAAGACGCCACCAGCAAGGATGGAATCCTTTTGAAACCTAGCACAGAATACATCCGCTCAAACGATGGTGGCATAGGAGCGGATAAGGCCCGTCTGATCGCCATCGGCCTCTCCGTTCGTTGACTATACGGCCGCTCCCGTCAGGGTACCATTCGAGTTCGTGTCTTCGACATCACGCGTAGGATAGTTAGGACCGATGGACCAACGTCTGAAACCTCCCAGACGAACGAGACATACAACCTGAAGCAGCTCGCGCAGGCACGCCGGAACATGCACGAAACATGCCCACGCGAGACTGACCCCCGCTCGTCCGAGACGGGACACAAAGGGATGCGGTGTGATACAGATGCAGCAAGCGGGAATGAAATCTGCTTCACGATTGAGCAGAAAAAGGCCAGCCATGGCACGGGATGATCCTGAACCTCGAGGGTGGATGACGGAACCAGAAGGAGGGGACTGCAATCAATCGTCGCTGCTCTCTACCAGTTCGTTCCAGGTTCGCAAACACATGGGCACATGGCATCTGGCCCACCCCCTCGTCCCCATCAGAAGGGAGGGAGGGGGGTCGGGGTGGTCGGAGATCAACAACCAACGGCCCCTAGCAAAACTATTGTCTCAGGCAAGGCGCGTGGGCAGGTAGGAAGCAGCGAGAGGTGTATCAGACTAGGCGCTTGATCGATGCAGGCCAAAGGCGGTAATTTGAGAGAAAGTGATGAGAACACTGTTGCTGGCGCCCGCAGCGAAATGATTAGCTTGGCAATTGACGATAGTTGTGCAGCGTGCATTCGCTCCCCTGAAACCGAAGCCAAAGCGTCCCGCATTGAGGGCTGGTTCGGCTATCCTTGAAAGCCCTCGGAGGGTTTACCCCCCGTTGTACCACACCTCCCCTACCAAAGACGAGATCTGAGTGTCATCTCACCCCCATCCATTCCCTCTCCCAACCCTAGCAGACGGGGGTTCCCGTGGCATTCGGAGCAGGGCGGAAGACGATCCTGCTCTGATCAGAGCGTTTCCGCTGAGGGAGCACACCCTTCCAATACAACCTCCACCTCCCCGTTTTGTCAGAGAAAGCGGGAACCAAGGATTCTCCCAATTGGTGACCGTTGCTGAACCTTGGAGATTGACGACGAGTCCTCGTGGCCGGTTGGTACCTGCCACTCTAGGAAGCACATCCTGTGTGCTGGGTTGGTAAAGGGTGCATTCATTGTCACGAATACAGGTTTTTGGTTACCTCTCACCAGATCAATAACAAGGGCACCGAACATCTCTTCTCTTTTTCACCCCTGCTGGTTCAAGGCAAGCCTGTCTGGCTACGACTCCACGAGGGAGGGCTCATACACCCGGATCGCTGTTTCGGCTCCATCAAGACTGGGGGGACGACCTGTCAGCGGCATCGTTGAGATCCACCGCTAGACACCTGGAGATGAGCAAAAAAAACAATCGTCAGGAAATCATCACTGTCGTCATGAACAAACAACACGCCATTAAAATAAGGCGCTTTCTCACCCATATTAGGATGCATTATACATGATAGAAGTGGACAGGATGTTGAGAAATTAGCAGTGGCACTTGTCCATACCAGATGAGAGATAAGAGACAAACCCAGCCTCCCCCGACACCGGACACACACACAGAGAGGGGGCGCTTCTGATGATGATGAGTACTCGTAGATTCAGGATCGCCCTTTCCCTATGAAGATCAATTGTTAAGAGTTCCGAATTGGTGGGAGGGAGGGGGGGGGTGTTTAGATTTTCTCCTTTGTCCACTGGCGATTAACTAGGAAAGAACATGTCGAACACCGTCGTTTCAGGCTCAGTATTACCATGAGGACGATCTCAAGCCATCAGACTGAAAGCCCACTAGGCTGCTAAAATGGTGGTGGCCTACCCACTACCTCGGGCGCGCCACGACGTAGTTGCCCAAGACGGACAGCTCGTCCGATGCGAAAGACATGGGCTGGCGTTTGTAATAGTGGGCTTTCCTATGGCCACGAGGCCGTTTCTACTCTGAGTTACAATGCCTGCAACAAGGGTTTGATGGACCGGGGTAGGCGGCTAGAAACTGCCCACATCTGATCATTCCCTTGACTGAAGATGGAACAGCGAGCCGCCAAGAAGAGGCCGAGGGCTTCCATAGCATCTCCGATATAATAAGATGTCAAAATATAGTGCAAAGACTAGAATAGTGACCCCATCATCCGAGGGAAAATTGCGGGAAGCTCCGTTGGAGCTTGCCAAGGACAAAGTGATTTGTGACCAGACGATGCTGACATGCTGCAGACACCCTCCGAGTCCACACACTGAAGTGGAACTTTGGCATGGACCTCCCAAGTCGCCGATCACAAGTCGACATCAGTCTTATTCGAATGAGAATACGGGTGCATGACACATCCTTGGGGCTGGACCAGCGTGCAACGGCGATGGGGAGGGTGTGCTAAGAAGATCTCATCTAACCCTGTTGACTTCTGCGGCCCCGTTCTGCAGGTCTTTCTTCATACGTCCTAGACTGAGGAATCTGGAAGTGAGCGAGGTCAGGGGCAGAGACAAGAGAAATGGGAATGCTCATTTCGCTTTCAGCAGCCTAAGAGACATGAATTGGCGGCATTTTCCAGAAACATAGACCTGCATCCATCGATGCAGGTGGGAAATAATAACTCGGGGGCTTTGGTGCAGCATACAAGGAGCTTACTGCAGAGACGATCCTTCGTGCAGAGTGATGAGTCCCAGTGCGACCCCGATGGAAAGAAGAGCACCAATAACAAGCCGTCGCTCGTATTCACCAGATGACCCAATGAAGGTACATTTGCCCATCAAGGGCACTGCAAAGACTGGGCTTGGACACCATCCATCGACATCGCCATGCGCTAGGCGTAACGGGCCGGAGCATCGAGGAGGCTATACCACCCCTCCCCCTGGAGATGGGAGGGGAGAGCGGAGGAGTCACCATGTAGAGGACACTAACGGCGTCGGCATGGGACCGTTCTCCTCCTGCCCATCATCACCAGAGCGGCCGAATGACCTCACCTATGAGGAATTACTGAAAGAACGATTCGTTCCCAAGGTCATGGTTCCATGAGCGTCGACCCAGCATTTCCCCCGAGACGCGTGGCACCATGATACAGTTGCCATGCCGTCTTGGCGGGAAGTAAGGGATGAAAGTGGGAAAAGGCTGTCTCTCGGCATGGGTCGCCATGTATGTGTACATAGTAGTATGCCTATTTCGCCCCGACCGATTTTGACTTGGCCGATATGCGAAGCCACCAAGATCCTAGGCAGGATCGCTTCTCAATTTCTCTGCGCGCGCAAAGCCTGACAAGGAAGGGAAGAAGTGATGAATCAGATTCAAGGCGTAAGCAGACCTCCTTCAGGTTGGGATGCAGTTGCCTCTAACCCCATCACCACGCCTAGGCATGCGTGAGATGCTGGTGAGCAAGAGAGCTGTTTAGAAAAAAAAAAAAGGAATTACCCGCGAGTTAGACCCAATTTGGTCTATTGCACAAACTTTTCCCAGCCAGCCCTGCCAGTCAGAGGCCTAGCTGCCAGTAGGAAGCCAGACCGGGGGCCGTTGCTAGGATGAATGTTATGAAGAAGGGGGTACCCTGCATGCTCGCTTGTGTGTGATCTGCGCTGGAGCCCACAGAAACACGGGAGATGCTTCCAAATGCTGGCAAGCGGGGTGGGAACCGCCACGAACCCATGTCTCAGAGACACGTTGATTGGATCCTATAGTTCCAAGGGTGATGTGCGTCTTATTACAGGGACTGTGTCAGCTAATGGTGTGAGATGAAGGTCAAGTGCCCTCAACCCTCGAATCCGTCCTGATGGGTGACACGAGTGGTGAAGAAGGTGAGGCATGAGGTGGAGAGGGCGTGAAGACATGCCTCAGAGTAGGGCAGGTGAAGTAGGTGAGATAGGTGAGGTGAGATAGCACCTACCCGGGTGAGATTAGGCAAGGCAATATTTAACCAAAACCGTTGGGAAGACAAGGCACGATACGATGGATGAGCGCGATGGATGCGGGTGCGGATGCGGATACATGTTACATTGGCAGACTGGAAATAACACTGGCAGCGGGTGACGAAGGTTATTAGTCAGAAAATAAGGCTGGGCTGCCTGCTCCTGCCTCCAATGCGTGGACAGCGGTGGCGACTGCCTGCCGCCAACCAGGTTGCAGCAATTGAAGCATGCATGCACACAATTTCACTGGGGAAAGAGCAATGCGAGGCGCAGAGCCATTGACGTTGCACGCGAAGGCAAGCGAAGGCAATTTACCTGCGTAGTCCTCGCCTTTACGAAGACCCAACCAGCCTACCTACCTTAGGCAGTTGGCTCCAAAAACTACGCGTGGCTGGGCTTCATGATGTACGTCAGACAAGGTAGTATACTAAGGTAGGTACTGAAGTATTTTGCCCAAGACTACTTGGAACTAGTAGCTCTCGGGTCGGACAGCTCTCGGAGGGCAAAGAGACCAAATTTGTCTCACTCCACAAAAAGATGTTCTGTGCCTGTCAGCGACACGTGTTTCCGTTAACTTCTGGGGAGTGAGTGACTCGTGACTCGTGACTCGTGAGTGCCTGAGTGAGGCTGGCGCTAGGCTGTGGAACACGGTAATAGCCTACACAAACCTAATAAGTCATCTCATCCTCTCCTGCATACGTCGTTGTCGCATGGCATAGCGGTATGGGCCGTTGGCATTGGCAGAGCTGATCCAAATCTCATCCATCATGGATCACCGCGGCTCCGTCCTGCGAACGGACCAGCACCGCACGCGTTGGCACTGACACACGGGGCCACACGCTCCGTCCACCACACGGAGATAGCGACCATGGCGATGGATCATATGGGGCCTCGCCTATAGCAGATGAACTGCTAATGGATGAGAGCTTTGGCAACCAGTCGGCCGGTGGGCGGGCAGTCACAACTCCATCCATCCCCGTCACATCAGCCCATTAACATGTGTCTCCACGGTCCCAGGCCCTTGGCGGAAGAATCTTGACCCACGATAGAGCAGATTTGAGTCCACCATCTTCGCACGCTCCCAAGCCACATTGTCTCTCTGTCCCTCAAAACTTGGCGGTGTCGCGACGCTAAAGCGCCACAACGGGCACACCGTTCTGAAATGTGTCTCATGTGCCCCCTTGTGATGCTCAAACCATTCCATCGTCACTATAACTAGCAATGGTAGTTGCAACGGAGATATCAGCATTTAGACGCTATCCGCACCATGTATGTCGTCATCTGGGCAGATTGGAGGCGCTCCGGCCACGACAAGGCTCCTCTCAGTTCTGTTACCATGCCGTTCCATATGTGGAAGTGTTATACGAACAAAGATGAAGCCATCGTCAGTTGGGCTTCCCACCAGGATTTGCTAATGCGCTGGGTCTTTGGCGATCTACTATCCTATACGGGATTGAAAACAGCACTAAAACGCTTTCCCTTGCCCCCTTTAGCGCCAGCAACGGTCCCCAAAAATGTGAATCCTGAATCCTTGCTCGGAACGTGGCCCTTCCCAAAGGCTACTTGAAATTACTCCGTCAAGCTTCTTCCATGCCCAACGGCTAACAAGCAGGCTAGGTGAGCGAGTCCGCCCGCTCCCATGTTCTGGATCGCCCTCTGTGCCTCCCTAGGTCCTTGATCTGCGTCCGGTGACATGCCGCCGTCGGTTTCGCTTTCAGTCAACAACCTCCTCGTAAATTAGACGTCATGCCCAAAACCCGCGATAGAAGGAAGGCTTTACCATTCTAGAAACGGAGAAGAACTGTCACCGCCTCGTCTGTCCCGCGCGTGTTAATGCCCCTCCCTTATAATACTCTGTCTGTTATGGCCGTTCGCAACCACATGATTCATGTGACTTGGCGCTGGGGGCAGTGTGCATAACATGTCAAGGCTGAGTTCCGAGTCCTGGGCGGGCCGCCGCCTTACATGCCAGGAGGTGTTGCGCGGAAAATCAAATCTCGGGGGGGGGGCAGATCATCCATCGCCCAGCCAGGCCAATACTCCGACGTATCAACATGCTAAGGGTGACATAGCGGGCTGATGACCTTTTTTTACAAGGCCAAGAGTACTCATTCATTCCCGAGAGCACGGCGAGTAATGTCACTGTAAAGTGACCTCTGACAGAATACCAAACCTGACAGGGCAATTTAGTCGGTGTAGAGAGAGGGTACGTATAGCAAGGAGGGTCAGATCAGAGACCAGCATTCCCTAGATCATCGTCCGTGACAGGGAGCTGCGCCTCCCCCAGTCCCAAGGCACACACGCACACACACTTCCTGAGGATCATCACGTCACGCATCTCTGATGAGACGAATACTCAGGCGTGGACTTTTTGTTTCACTGATGGTGATGGCAGGATTGGCTAACGTTTTGTTTGTTTGAACAACTTTGTAATTTTCTTCCGCTGAATTCTTCAAAGTAAAGGGGGTCCGATCCCCTATGGATGCCAGGAGGCACTCCATCCTCTCCCAAACCAACTAAGTATCTATACATTATCATAGAATTTTCATCCCGAAAAACCAAACGCATTGATCGCCATCTCGTCTCAGTAAGAATTCTAAGACTTTCCCCGTCCTAGCCAAAAACGCCGTGTGAGAATGCTGCCAACCAAATGTCGCCTGGAAACCAAAACAATTGCCGAAATTTAAAACATGAGAAGAAAAAGAATAAAGTCCATAAACCATTGCGCCTCTTTTGAATGCATTTGCCAGTCGTACGTTCCCTCAGGGAAGCAACGCCGTCGTTCCCAAAGTAATGAGAAGCCGTGTAAAGTCCAGGCTCCCAAAGCCCTCGTCCAAATATGTCCAGATTGTAAGGGATATCATTATATGCGCTTCATCTCGTCAGCCACATCAAGTGCTTTTCGTGTTCAGTCTTTTCCGCCTGGAGAGCCGGCCCTTATAATACGGGTCCGTTGGCGTTGACCTGAACGCTGTGGCAACCCCTCTCGTGGCGCTTCATGTTGCTTCGGACACTGAAGGCCTTTCCACACCCAGCTTGGGAGCACTTGAAGGGCTTTTCACCAGTGTGGGAGTGGCTGTGAATGCGGAGACTGCTGGGGCGACTGAATGCCTTGTTGCAGGTGGGGCAAATGTAGCGATCCTGGCTTTGCGGGAAGAAGTGGCCAGGGGCGGGTTGTAAATAGTGGTGGTGCTGCCATGAGATGGCACCAGAAGAGGGGGCTACTGCCATGGGGACGGCCAGAGGCGGGAATGCCTGAGGAAGTGGACGCTGCTGAGAGACACCAGGAGCCTGTGCGTGAGAAGCAGGCGTTGAGGGAGGAAAGTAGCTGCCAGAAGTGCCGGTTGGAGTCGTGGCGGCTGAGTGATGAGAGTAAGACTGAGCATGGCGAGGAGGGTAGGAGGCTATGTGGTGGTGGTGGCGGTGGTGGTCCGCCTCGAGTGGTGGAGTAGTTTCTTGGTAGTAACTCGAGGGCATGGAAGCCTGGTGTGACATATGGCTGATGGGCTTGCTTGAAGGTGAAGGGTGGTCTATTGAGGCATCGGTGCTCATAGGTGGTGAAGGTGGGAATGCCCTCTGGTGCTGCTGTGCAGAGTTCCCGTAGCTGGATCCAGGTCGGCTCTCCATCTTGAGAGCTGAAGCACGGCTTGACATGGGGACTATGATTGAAGTCAGAGTTAGCAATGCGATGTCTTCCTTTAGATTCACTGCGCTGTTGGACCCACCTTCAGATCGAGGAGAGAAAGTAGGCGAGGCTTCGCTGGTTGGTGATCCTCCATCTGCCAAGTCCAAAAGGTTGTGGATGGACGGGAGAGTGCATTTTGAGGACTCCATTGGGGGCGATGGTGGTGATCTGGTGTAGGTTTGGTGAGCAGGATAATGATGCTGAGCTATCATTGTGGCCATCGCGCCTTGTGATATTTTGATCCTAAGTCCAGATGGTGATTGCCGGTATAGAGGCAGTGGTGGTGAGTGAGAGCGAGGCAGGTCCGAGTCGGCCGTGTTTGTTGCGTGAGCAAAGGGTCGAATGATGGAGAAGGGGCGTCGAGAGCGAAGGGGACTCGGAGACGCAAGGCAACCTGACTTTGAGGACTGTCGGGAGAGCGATGAGATGGATAGACAGATGGCAGTTCCAGATGCGTGGGATCTGGCTCGGGGGCGGCGCCAAGTTTAAGTATGAGGGACGATGCCAGCGGTATGGTAGGGTACCTCTTTACCTGCCTAGTGGTGGCCCTGGTGGATGCGACGGAGCGGGTGGTGCGCATCCACAAGCTTACCCATAATTGCCTACGAGTACATCAGATCTGTAATCCCACGCCATGATCCCTGGAAAGCGCCGCTGTCACCGGAGGCGGGTGGGGCCCAGTACTTTGCACTTTGACTTTTGACAGCACCGGGGGTGGGAAGATACATGAGACTCGCCTTGCCCAGACAACTCATAGGGAACAAGCTCTCTCGTACGAAAGCAGCACCGAGGGGTGGAGGGCGTGGCAGGGCTGGATATGACAGACAGCCTATGGCCGCCAGCTCATACCCGCGGAGCAAGCAGCGAGGCACATCATTCCCCAACCGCGGTGTGGAGGGGGGTTGCATCACCCAGCTGTCGGCCACCTACAATCAGGATGAATTGGAGTGGACGTGCCTGCCTCTCTGCCACCCCTTCCCCCAGCCTTGAGGGCATACCAGACGCCAGAGGCCAAGACCTCAGGGCAGAGCGATGAGGTGCTCGGTTGTTTGGAAAGGGAAACAAATGCGCTCAATCTATAGTATCATACGTACAGGAATAACGGGCAATGTACCGCTGCTCTATGAAAGACTGACGGGGTACAGGCCTCCACGCACTACCATCATCCTACTAGCTAAATCACCAGTTGCCCATCATCATCATCCGCCCGCTGTAACAGGCATTGGCAGGTACCTCGAGTCCTGCCCGCTTGTAGGGAAGGAAGCGCACGCGTACCGCCCAAATCGGCAATAGGGCGTTAGAGACACCCTCCCCCTGCCATGCCCACTGCAGCGCACCTACCCTCTATTGCGGGTCCCGGTACTGTTCTCTGATCCTTGGTGATTCATGGACAGAACAGGGGCGTGTAGAACGTGGGACGCGTGAGGGGTGCCTTGCCTTGCCATGCCAGGTCAGGAAGGGAGGGAGGCGTGTTCCAGAAGAAAGGGTGTAGGCTAGTGTTACACCACTGCATCTCTAGCAGAACTCCTCCCAGCCTGCCGTTCATCAGGGATTATCGCCATGGATCACCTGCGATAGCGCAGCCCCCGTTCAATCCCGGACGGGGTTGATGAGGAGGGATGTTTTAGCACGCAACGCATGTGCAGGCCCATCCGCGGGCAAAATAAAATAAAGAGAGGACAATAATAGGTAAGCATCGTCATGTCATCATAATGGGGATAATAATCACAGCAGCGATGACAGGCCGAGGGAACCGTGTCGATTCAGGCGACATAGATAGTAGAGCCAAGTTGCCATCGCACTAACAAATTCTGCCGCGCGCCTCAATATGATGAATGGCCCTGAACAGACTTTGTATTGTGCATTAGCACAGCATGCATCACGTAACAATGTGATGAGGAGCAGAGACCTGTCAGTTGGTCGTACTGCGTTGTGTTGCATTCAAGATCATAAGGCTACTTGGCGACTTGACGTGAACTACGCACACAAGCATGGCAAAGCATGAGGTACGGACAGCAGGCACGCATAAAGGTGCGAGCATAAAGTCATTTCCATCTAAATTAATGAGGCGATCAAGGCTCCCACCGGCCCTGACTAAATCGATATTTTTGGGCGATTTTGGTGTTCTCTTTGAGAGGTCAGAGCGGTGGCTCTCCGCCCGCGATCAGACCAGATGAGTGCCTGTTCTGTCATGGTGAGTCCCACAATGCCGTGGGCAGTCCGTCTGTGCTCCTTCAAAATGACGTCCCAATCTCATGCGCCCGCGCACGTTACCACATGGCATTGAGCCTGTGGGAGGCCATATCATGCTCTTTGGGCATACTAAAGTTAGAGAGTTGAGATTGGGTGATTATGGGATGGGATCGAACAAGTGTCAGATTGAGCAGCGGGTGGCGGGCATGACGGCAGCCGCTTTGTGTCAATCTCAAACATCGGCCATGTCGCCCATCACGATTGACTCATCACTTGGTTCATCCTCACCTCGTGTTCAAGGGCGCCATGGGCACGCCTAGCTCTGGCTGTCGAGCGGGAATTTTCAGCCCATAGCAGGACGTAAGGATATTAATACCAAGCTGCCTGTGCACATCCATTGTCCACACCGCGAAAGCTAGACCTCGATCCTTCAACTTTCCCAGGCGCCCGCGCCCCACATCGGCATTTCTAGCATGTGGCAACTAAGCAATAGCAGCGATAGTGCGAGTTGTGATCGGGCTCTTCGTATTTCCCGAGAAACAGAGCTCGGGTTTATCACGATAGGTGCATTACGGAGAGGAAACAAGAAGAGCCTATTGCAGCCATACTATACTTAGATAGGGCATACTGATGTGCAACATTTACGACAGGTTTATTTACAGTGCGGTTAGTACAAGTATGTCACAATCTGTCACACAGGCTTCGGTCTATACGTACCTCACACTCCCCCTTCCCGCTTCGCCGACGTTGGTATTTTTTTTTTGCTTCTTTCACGAACGCAGATCGACGGACGGGGAACTGTCACAATTTGCGGGCAGAACGTCGCTTAACGAGGGAGCCCAGGCCGCACACCGAATGAGGGAGGTAACACACCGGTCAGCTTGTCGATGAGCCACCCCATTGGAGGAATTATTCGAGTCGGCATGGATCCTTGATTGTGTTTGATTGACAGCGTAGGGTAGGCAGATGCATGGGAAGACTAAGCATGTTGGTGTGTTTTCCCTCTGACAGGCCTCTGATGGGAAGTTCCGCATGCTGGAGGCCCAGAAGCGGAGTTGCGGACCTGTGCTGGCCGGCCTCTTTCGCTTGCAGATTCTCTTGCGCAGGTGTGCCATGGGTCGAGGTTGTCGGTGGTGGTAAGCGAAGGCCGCTGGTGCTGCGCCGGTGTCGCGGCATCTTGAACCGGCGCGTGGTTCCCGACACTCCCCTCTCCCTCCCCTCACTCCCCCTGCACTCCCCAAGTTCTCTCCCCCTTCTTTCTCGGCTGCGAGGTTTTGCCGCAGCTGCTCTCAGGCTGCAAGACAGGCAGCGGCGTTTCATTTATTAGTGCGATGATCGCCCTCGCTGGCGGCGCGCAGCGTTAGGGAGGGTCCACCACAATTAGCAAAAAGAAAGGGGGGGTTGGCCGTCACGACAATCCGTTGCTGTTGAATTGGTCCACACCCCAAATCGAGTTGGACGAGCAAGATCAAGTACTACTCTGCACGTAGCCTGGTACTGGCCAGCCGACGATGGCCACTCACCGCGCCGGCAAGGGTGCGAGATCTCATACTTCTGGTCCTAAAAAAGAAGTGCTTGCCTATTTCTCCTCTGTGACACATGTGGTCGTGTTGATTACCCGACATGGTCATCAAACGCAATGAAAAGCAAGCGGTTCTTTGCTTCTTACTTCCTTTTTTCCCTCACCCATATTATCCCGCAGATCTAGTCGAACACACCACACTAAGCCGGATATGCTCTCTCATCTGGATGAATGGCTGTTGCCAACGGGTTTAACGCCTGTGACCCTGCACCTCTATCCTTGATAGGTCGATCAGCACTTGTCGTCTGCCTTAGTTACCCTCGGCCATGCATGCATGCAGCGCGAAGCGAGCTGAATGGAAAGAAGAAATAAACGGCTGCGGCCGCGATCAGAGCGATCAGCGGTCACCTTCCTGCCCGTTGCCTCTCTTTAATTTCGTTTCTTTGTTTTGTCGACGGATGCGGATAGATCATGTCGGGCATTTAAAAAAAATATGGCTTCCACGATGCTAGCAGATGGGAATGGCTGCCATATGGTCCTTCAATGTTTCAGAAGCCCCAGGACTAGCCCGTACTATTGAGATGCACCATTCCAGGTAGGTACATAGTACCTTGGTTCAAGGCGATTCGCAAAATCTCGCCTGGCAAAGAGACAATAGCCGTACCCCGTAGAAATGGCATAGCTCAGGCAGTTGCGGGATAGATCGCGACACTTTGGGGCTGAGTAATGTTGCTGGGCGATGCATAATGGCCAAGGCCATCCGGTCGACCAATACCAGGAGGCGAGATGCACAACTACTGATGTAGAGTGCCGAGGGCCCAGCCTACGGCCCAGGGCGTAAGGAAGGGGGGCCGGAGGTGATGATTTGAGGCTAGAGAAGCCTGAGATGAGATCAGGGTACTCGCATCGTGGCACAAACAAGGTCGATAGAGTCGGTTCGGGGGATGGAGGTGCTGTCGTCCTGCCGCTGACCACCAACCGAACCCAACAGGCAGACCCACTCGTTGAGCACCATCTTGGAAGATCAGGCCACTTCTGCCCCCCCATGCCTGAAAATGATGCCGCTATTTGCAGCTTGCCGAGGCCGAGACGATCTGGGGCGTTGGAAGTGGGGCAGAAATCGTACGTTATTCTAGATAGGCCCGGATCAGACTTCCCACCCGGGCCTAGCAGATGCACTGGAAGGGTGGGCTGGGGCGATCAGCACAGGGATCCTCCCGTTCGCTTGGCATAGATTTGCTTTTGTGTGTGCCCCAATCCAGCAAGAAGCCATGTACGTGCGTAGCGCCTTGGATACCTACACGATGCGATCCTCTGCCCTGTGCCGCCTTGACACGCTGCGCACGCCGTGAAAGCAGGCCCGCATGCTGCAGAGACGATGCGCAAATGTCGGGGAAGAAGAGGAGTGCGCAAGCGAAGGGGGGTCTCATTTCAGGGAAAACGATACATTCTTTTCTTTCTTTTCTTTTCCCTTTCTTTCTTTGCTGACGACCATGGTCAGTAAAGTACAACGCCTAGCTGTTAGCCTGAAAATCACAATCCTACCCTAAAAAAAATCGAACATTCAAAATAGGACCGAGAAGATGGAAGGTTTTTTCCGGAGCCACCCTCCCCTGCTCTCTGTATCTTGGTAGGTATGCATCGTTGTCACTCTTAAGTGAAAGATGCATATGATCGCGTTTGGTCCCCCCTCCCTCACCTTTTCCCATGATCTTCCGGCCTGGGGTGGGATAACGGGTCCTACGGGATGGGTCTACTATTCTTGTTGTCCTGTCGATTGATGAGGAAATGAAGCGGCCTGCTTTAGAGGTCGGGGTGCAACTGATTGATCAACGCTCCGATCAGGGCCCAGATCAGACCGTTTCTAAAAGGGGGAGGGGTGACGACTTGGGCTCGGGTATCTTAAACTCGTGGAAGTCGTCTATGCAGGTTGCACAGTAGTATCCCTCACCGGTGAGAGCGAAAGCCGACTAGCTGTGAGCTAAACAATCGTCGTTGGACTATGAGCTGCCTACAATGCACATGGCAGCCGGCCGCTAGCAGCTCTCTAAAACACGACCGAGGTAGATCCAGCACCATCTCGACGTCACCAGGCGGGCTGCCACCTGGAATTAGGAGCTATGTGCGCAGCCGAAGCGTTAGGCTTGCGGTAGACCGTTGGGGCATGCACTATTAGCTGGAAGCAGAAGCTGGTTAGGTATTGGCTCGCATGTGGTGTAGGTAGTTTGAGCCTGGGGGCTGAGGCAGGCGCTGGCCGCTTCAGGTTAGCTACGGCTTGGAGGACTTTTGGAGGCAAGTTAACGTTGAAGTTGGCAAGTGCGAGCCGTAGGAGAGGGTAAGCCATTAGGTAAGCGAGCATTGGGTTTAGGTCCAACCTGATCTACCGGCAAAGTCCGCCTCCATCTGGACCAACAGCCCTCCCCGCCTTGAGATCAGAGACCCCCTTTGTCAGCTACGCATCCATCTCGCATAGAGCAACGAAATTGGCGCCGTGCAGTAGAGGTCTTGCGAAGAGACAGACGCTCTGGCACGCTGCGCACAAGCAGGCATGGCCCTCCTCCTGGCCCCTGTGCCTAGCATTGACGGTCACCGTCATTTGACATCTTCATGCCAGTGCCGGGAGATCACACAGCGCGCCATCAGCTGCCATCAGCTGCCACCTGCATTCCTATGCATTTCGGTCTGCCTGCCTTGCAGGGTGGAATTTGAAGATTGGCATGAACGTCATAGCCAATCTGAAGCGAGGGATGTGCCGGAGCAAAAGCCACCTTGTACGGTGTGACCCCGAGTCATCTCAGATTCGGAGACATACTAAATTGGGGATTGGTCTGGCCAGGCTCACCGAACTAAGACATCGTATTATGCCCACAAAGCGACAAGGTAAGAAACACCCCTCCCTGGATGAGAAGGAAAGAGGTCGATGGGAAACACAGACCCCCCCAAAAAACCCATCATCAAACTCAGCACCCGGCGACAGCCCGAGAAGGTGATCTACGGACTTGCTGTGTGCGGCCTAATTAATAAAGCAAGCCACGACGCAGGCAGGTTGGTACGACGGAATCGAATCAAGCACAAGGGGTGGCGGGTGAGCTGCATAACATTGGGTTACATGCGTTATGTCCCCTCCTCAGATTGTCCAATCGCGGAAGTTAGATTGGCTCTGGTCCAGGTAGGTGTCCTTATTGAGTATGAATCCTGCTGCATCTTGCATTTGCAGCTGTCATACCTACAGTACAGCAGCAGCAGGAAATTAGATTGAGAAACGGCTGACTGCCCGCCCTCTTGTCTTGGTATGCGATGTGATTAGAGGCGGCCGGCCACTTGGTACGTACGTGTCCCATTGCCGGGGGCTTGAGCTGACCAGCCACACGATCTAGCTTTTGGACGGGAAAGGAAAATTCCAGCAGCGCGGAAAAGGTAGCGGGACTGCCTCCTGTGATCTCCAATGGCCGCGACGATCTGCCCAGGGTTGGCCCCATCTCGCCCCACGGATTGGACCACGCGAGATGTGGATGATCAGGAGTGCGTATTCCAGCCAGTGGAAGCGCCGGAATTATCTGCAGCCACCCTCCCTCCATTCGCCTTGCCCCCATCGCATCATGCCACACTTCCCTCCAGGGCTTGGCCGGGCCTGATAGACTTGCCAATTCTGAGCTGGGCGACCCGCTACCTCAGCTGCATCTTCCCTGTGTGTGCATGGCAAACTCTTGGCTGAGTGCATGCGCCCGCGCGAAATAATTACTCTCGTCTGCGGGTGCCGCTGGAGGGGAGATCCAAGGATCCAAAACCAGGCCAGATTCTGAGGCCAGGACCCTGAGCGCTCATCCTTCCCTGGGGAGGGGGGGGGGTTTGCTCTCCTTTGGCGCCAGACAAGCCCCGGCTGAGCTTACTTAGTAATCCCCGTCCTTAATACCGAACAGACTTGTGGCTTGCTGTTGTGTTCCCCCACTACCACGAGATGATTGCCAGTCTGGGTAAGTGTCGTTTTGATCCTGAGCTTGAGCCAGGCTAGAGGGTGACTGGGCACAAGCCGTCTGTCCACTACCGTCCTCAATCTTACTAACCATCACAGTTCTATGGCCCGAGCCTTTGACTACGAACAAACATCATCAGCGAGCAAGCCTCCTTCCTTCTCAATGTCACCAGCTAGGAAGCGCCGCCATTGTTTAGCTTTCGAAGACGATGTGATGGATCGCGGAGGCTTGAGCCCGGTGACATAGCTTCTGATTAAGCTATTTGTTATAGACTGAATGCTATGTCGCGCTACATAGTCATGCTGCCCCCCCTTATCCTCAAAGGCATGAATCGCCGATATAGCACGGATACATATCTGACACTCGGCATTCTCCTTGAGCCCCAACTCAATCTTAAGCATTATTTTATAGTGCAATACACGGCCCATGTCACCGTGCCCATTTGCGGTTGTGCTAGATTCTTACATCCTGCTGGCAAGGAGACCGCTGTCACCCCTCCTGGAGACCATGTCCATGTCTGTTCTGGGGATACGATTTTTGTGCGATCTCAGCAACAACTAAGGACACAAGACTGTAATATTCCAGGCATAAACAACCCATCGTCATATTTTGGCTTTTCTAGAAATTGGCAGATTCCACAAATTTCCAGTCGCGCGATAGCCACACGTTTGTATAATCCTCTTCCTCCACATCATGCACGCTCTGTGGAACTTCACTGATGATTGGCGTCTTGCGTACGCAGTAGGCATCTCCCAATGTGTCGTATGCTCTCTCTTCTCAAGGCTTGCCAAGGAACCCCAAAGCAACCCCTGGCCTCCTCTGGTATGGCAACCCGGGGAATTGCGATCTAGATCCATAGCCGCGTCTGCTGAAGTGTAACAATACCTGCTTTGGCCATGTTGCAATGCCCGCAGCTGGACTCACCGGAGTAGAGGGAGCGGACAACACCACCATCCGTGGGCAGCATTCAAGGACCACCCTGGTGGTGATGGCCAAAAACGGCGACCTACAGTTCTTGACAGTTCTTGCATGCGTCATATTCGATCTCTCAAGGCCGGCGCTTGAACATCCCTTGTCCCTGCTTATTATACGTCGATGCTATCAGGGAGACACTGTTTCGGTCACAGGTGTCGAATCGATAGATCTGGTCGTCCACATGAGGATCAGGCCACCTCTTTGCTTTCTCCATCCAAGCGCAAGGATGCCCCCTTCACCAGATTGCCCGTGGATAGCTCGATCAGCCCAAGAAGGCGCAACTCCTTCCTTGGCTTTCCCGAAAATTTCTATGATGGATCAATTGGATCTTGCCGCGGTAATATCAATATTTTACCACGGGCATACTTGTCGACAGAGACCAGAGCAAGACACAATACCAAGCTCCAAAAGTTCCTAGCTAACCATATTCGCATCAGCTACTGTAAGCACCAGCTTACTTACACACGCAGGCCCCCGTTTTCCATGGCCTAGGATGTGACGCTGCCATTGTTCAAAAGCGAATGCGTCATCTAGGTTCGCTACTACTGTGAATGTGAATGCACCCAGGGCATGGGAGGAGGCGAGCCATCAAGTCACTCTCTGTGGGATGGATTTACGCCGCCATCTCATTAAGCCTAACTGCTCCTGGAAGGCTTTCTAAATGAGAAGGATGCACCAGCTTTAGCCGCCACCAGCTCGGGCAATTGGTCACTGGGAAATCTGATGGGGATGCACGTCCCTGGTGCCGCTGTCTCGTTGTCCCGAGCTGAGGCGCTGCCTAGGCCTGTAAGTTGTACCTAGGATGCTGCGTGCATTTTTGACCAATGTTCATTTGGTGATTATTGGGAAGATCGACAGCAGAAGGAAGGGGGGGCGTACGAGCAGGAACGTGACAGACCGGGGGTGGTGACGGGGAAGCAGTGCGTCAATAACTATTTTGGATGTGGCACCGGAGGAAGTACTCAACGGTCATCGGTCTAGAAGCCAACGGTTACTGGGGTGTGAAGGAGGACTCGGGGAGGCACGTATCCTTGTTCCACTGGCACAACCCCTACTGTCTATCTGCCCTTTTAATCCATTCACCGGAATGAGTATGTGCAGCCAAACCCAACGATATGCGACCCCCCTGGCTGTGATCAGTGCAAGGCGATTCTCCAGATGTTACGGACACCTTTCCAGAACAGCCCGCAGTGCATACTTTCAATGTTCTTTTCGAAGTGTATTCTTTTTGCTTTTTCCTTTCAACTGTCTAAGTGGGCGTTGCCGCGTCTTCTATGCCCGGAGGAGACCTTGCCACTGTACAACACTTTGCTTCTTTGGCGGAAGCAAGCGAGACGCTTTTGGGCAAAGGTCATGGGTTTGGACTGGTCCACTCGGCGGGCCTTGTACGAGGCTGGGGTATACATATTGATATACGAAGCCCGCATCTTCTGATTGAGCGCGCGCTCTCCAGCAGATGTGAGGTGTCATATTTGCATGGAGCAAAGTCTACATGGCATGGCTATTCTTCTCCATCTGGGAGTGAGCGGCGCCAACGCACTTGTCCCAGGGAGATGACAAGAGATTACGCCTAGTGCCAGGCAATCGAGGTATGTACATACTTTCGAGCTGATGATCAGAGGTCACATTGCAGGGCAAGGGCATCGGACAACCCCCGCGAGGCCTGTCCGCGCGCTGGGCCATGTTCGTGGGCTCATCATCGACCCGGTGATCATCGGGAGGGAATTCTCATCTGAGAGAGCCTTGGTCGCACGTTCCGGAGCGAATGTAGAAGTTGACTGGGATCATCAATACCATGGGAGAGGTCGACTATGGATAAGATGTCTCTTTGCATTATTACTTTTGGTTTTGAGGGTCGGGGAGGTGTTTGAACTAGTCAGGGGAGATCTGCAATCTACTGCATATTGAGAGTCTCTTCTGGGTACGAATCCCTTAGTGTTTTATTCATCTCGGAGTACAACACACGTTCTGAGTGCCAATGCCATCATCACTAGTATAACCCATCACAAATCGGCCCTGTGGCGATGTAGATCGACTGCCAACTGAGAGTCTGAGACGTCTCAGGGACCACAGCGATGACAACGGGTTTGACGCGGATGTTCAGATCAGACCCTGACTGCAACGTAAGGTTCATGATCAGCGCGGGCGGCCGATGATCGAGTGTCATTTACCCGTAGGGATAATCATTAGAAATCCAGACAGGACGGTATGTATCGGTGAGCGGGGGGGCAGAGAAATGTGTGCGTGTGGGTTTATTTCGGGGGATGAGGGAGGGAACAGGGCGCCATGGGGGATCGCCGGGGCATGGCAGGCTAGATTTTTTTTGACAGGACAGTACGTAGCACATAGGGTCAGCGTAGCATTGACTCTTCTACACGCTTCAGGTATCCGTAGTCGAAACCTTGGCAGAGGTATGGTGTATTATCGTCCTGAACTATTACCCTCTCTCGTATTTAACCACCAAAAAGGGGCCATCCCGACCCACACCATATGCAGAAAGGGGTTTATATTGGCAGAAAGTGTAACCTTGGTAGATAGAAGAAGGTTAAAATTAAACGGGCCAGAGAAAGTAGGTGTTCTCGAAAAAAAAAAAAACACCCATGTAATAGAGAATATAGCCTCATGCTAATATTTTGAAAATACTATAGGCACGAAAAGAACAGAGTCAGCTTCTGCATCTGGAACAGAAGAGGGGAAGCAGGAGGTGGGAAACTGGGTCTTTGCTCACCGGCCGGAATCTGCCATTGATCACTCATCCAAGATACTACTCCGAAGACATGGATGGGTGCAGCGAACTGGGGCCCTCCCCATTGCCTGCGCTCGTTGACCTATTGAGTGGGTTGTCACAATAGATGCCATGGTCGACAGGCTTAGCAGAATTGGGCGCTCCCGACATGATAGGGAGGGCTCCGCCGAAGCGCCACCAGGCTGCATCACCAGCCTCCCGAAGCGGGCCGGAAGAACACTGGGAATGGGTGCTGGGCGTCGTTGTCGTTGCGAAGCTGCTGCTGTCCCGTGGCGGCCGGGTGCCGATCTTGTCGACACGTCTGGCGTCGTCGAGCGAGTTGTCGTCATCGCAGCTCGAGACGCAGGGCCGATTAGAGGTAGCACGGCATGCCATGCGCTGCTTTCCTATCGACTTGGCACGATGGCGCCCGTTCCTGTCGAGGGACGCATCCTCTCCCTCCTCCTGCGACTCGTCGGGTGTTGGTGGCATCCCTCCACTCATCCTCCGGTATTGGTGACGCGGAGGTGGTGTCCTGTAGCGGCTAGGTACATGACCATCTTGAAAGTGGCCGCTGGGGTGTGGAGATGGGAGAGGAGCAGGAGCAGGCTCAGACCACGTCGCTGGTACCAGGTGGGTGATGGGCAATCCACGCACGGTGGGCGACTTCTGGGTCGCTGTGGTGCTAGAGGCGGCAGAAGCGCCCGGTGATGTGGTTTCCTCCTGTGGCTTCTTCATGAAATCCCTGGCCCTGCAGGCTCTGGCCGGGTGTAGGCCACACCTGCGGCACTGGAGGCGAGCAAGGTCGAGGGGTATTTCGAGACGCAGGCTGCTACGGCGTCTAGTCTCGGCCGATAACTTGTCTGCTAAGGTCTGCTCCACGCTGCAGAGGAAATGTGGCGACTCATGTTCCGCCATGCAGTACCAGCAGTGGCACCTTGCATACTCTTCTCTGAAGATGTGCTCGTATACTTGAGATGACGCCTGCAGGTCGTCGCCATCTGGCACATGCTGTGCATTGATCACACCCAGATTGTGAACCCAATCGCCCTCGCTGTCACAGTACCTGCGGTACCTGGCCTGTGAGAGCCTGTGTGTCCTCCAGACTAGCTCAATGTCAGGTGTTGGCACTAGGCGGGCCTTTAGGCCGTCTGAGAAGACCTCGAGACTGGATATGTCCGCCCCATGCCGTACGAGGGCAATGAACCGAGCGTAGCGCTTAATCGGCCGGGCCATTTGGGGCATGTCAGGACCTGCATCTGTTGGCAGGCGGTGCCAGGCGTATCGAAGCATGTGAGCTGCGAAGTCCGACTGGCGCTCGACGAGCGAATGAATATCCACCGATAAGTAAAATGAGCAGCCTGAAGGGGCGCTGACTCTCATGGTGGCCGGCTTGTGGATGAACTGAGATGCCAGAAACTCTGTTGATTCGTCGGGGCTCCTCGACTGCATGAAGGGGATGCTCATATCCATGATCTTTGTCAAGTCGGTGTTGGGTGTCGGATATAGCATCGCTGCCCAGTCGTGGCTGTCCCTTGGCAGGTCGAAATTTGCACCCTCCGAGTGCATAAGGATCGGAAGCTGTTCCAGTGACAAGTCAGCTTGTGTGCTATCCTGGTGGAATGGGCTGACTGACGAGTGTATTCCAGTCCCATTTGGAAACCGGGCATTCTGAGATTTCCTCGAACTCGTTCCACTTGCTTGGCTCCTGCATAAGAGCGTGCCATATCATCAGGACATCCAAAGGAGGCACTCGGCACCAAGGATTTGAACGGTCAATCCTGTCAAACCATGTGCGGAACCTCGACACAGCCAAGTTGATGTAGCAGGTCCATGCTGATTCGGGGCTGATATCATAGTTCTTGGCCCAATGTGTGACTTTCTGCTTGGCCAAGGCGAACTTTTCAAACAGAAGAAGGTGAGCGAAGCATTCTCGTCCCTGCACGCCAGACTCAATGACACTATCGACAATTGCACGCCTATGGAGCTTGGAAAATTCCGGAGGCGACGACGGGCCGCCGAGGCGAAGCATACGACGTATGTGAGAATGCCTGTAATCGGAATCAGCTTTCACAACCTATAAGTGACGGGCAGGGTGCGAATCGTACTTGAACATTGTGGGCGGTCGACATCAATTGCACGATGGATCTCCTGGATCTGGTCCGCTTATGATGTTGCTACAGTTCAGGGAATCAATCATGGTGGCCGTGAAGGGGGATGGCTTTGTTCCACCCTGTTCGTGTTCACAAAATTGAAGGTGTAGATTAAGCTTTCCCTGGCAGCTCGTGATGTGTGATTGCTTGGAAGTCAAAACCTGCCATAAAGACACGTCTCACGAGAGCTCTTTTGCCACTCCCGGGCGTCTCTGACTCTAAAAAGAGTCCTTGCTAGGCGCCAAAGGTGGCCACCGAACTGTAAGCGAGCCATAGCCACGGCCACGGTGGTTTCCGCGAGGCTTCAGGCTAGAGTTGAGAACGCCCATCATTCTCCCTATGGAGAAATATACGCGTATAAACTTGGGCAGAAGGGAGATTGGGATAGTAGTCGCAACGTGGCAACAATAAGAAGAACACGATGGGTAGCTTCCGCGGAGAGAACCTCGCTCATAGGGTTCCGAGCTCACTCATCGTTATCCTGATGGTGAGAAATAGCGAGACATTGGCGTTATGGGTGGCAATCCCAGACTCGAATCAAATCAACTTGAGTATAAGCACGAAGCCATGCTAGGAAATTCTTTGTGATTGTATTATAATTGCGTCACAAGATAGCATGGAATATCTCATGAATGAGGCTGACGGTGATGATTGATGATGGTCAACTGCGGGAACCGGAAATACCATTTCGCCGGATTATCAAGATCAGCAGCAATCTTCATCACCACAAGCCAAAAGGGGACTAGTCACCTGCTTACCCTTGATTCGTGCATGCAGCAATTGACCTCAGTTGAAGCGATCAGAATACGCGACCTGGTGATTCTGCCGCTCTGCTGCATCCATCGAAAAGGAGATCGCATCATAGCCCGATAGGTCTTATGCCAACGCCTGCTTAGAATTATATCCAGACCGACAGGCTCTGTCTCTCCATGGCGGGACAACCTCAGGCGCCCAAGAAGTGTCACAACTGTCGCCGGCAGCGCCTCCGGTGTGACCGGTCTTATCCGCAGTGTAACAAGTGCGTTCTCTCTGGCAAGGAATGTCTTGGGTATGGCCAGCTGCTCCGATGGACCGGGGCCGTGGCGTCCCGTGGTAAGCTGGCAGGCAAGACATCCAGCGCTGATGTGTCCTTGCCCTCAAGCCAGAAGTTGGGAGGAGATGAGGATGAAGATTCCCCAGAGGATGAAGCTTTGGAGGTCATAGATGCCACTGCCTCAAAAAATGAGACCAAGGCCTCCGATATGCAGCTTGTTGTCCAGGACCGTGTCTCAGACGCACTGTACGACAAACCCTGGGTCCTGGCTGACCCTGTCTTTCAAGACTTGTCTCAGACTGATCGATACTACATTTCATATTGTATGCTACAGACCTCCCAGCAGGCCTTCTCCAACTTACTGACCACGGCTTCATATAGTCACTACACGCCTGTGCCGCGATCTTGTCTCTCATGATTTGCCAGACAATTGCAACCCCTTTCACAAGCTTGTGCCAATGACCAGGTCACATCCTCTGCTGCAGCACATCATCGTCGCTTCCTCCGCGGCTCATAAATCGAACCTCGTGCGCTCGGCTCAGCCACCATTTGTCCAATCTGATGGGAAAGTCATCTACCAGCGTGGCGAGGCCTCGCAGCAGGCCCTCCAAGAAGCACTTGTCGCTAAACTCAAAGCGCTACGGCTGATGCACGAAGCTGTCGCCAATGTTGGCTCCGTTCCTGTCGACATTATCTTTGCCGCTGCTTTGTTTTTCATTTATGTCGAATTGCTGGAATCGGGGAAGAACGGGTGGAGGGCACATTTGGAGGGTGCCGGCCGACTGATGTCTATCATGCAAACAATTGACCCCCCATTGCGTGAATTACGAGATTCGTTGCTATCTGATTGCTTCTGGTGATTTCTCTCCACCCTCGCCGGTCTAACAGCAGTGCTAACCAGTGTATCTCCAAGTTACTTCGTGCTGTCGTCCGCATTCACCCCTGAGGTATCTTCATTGCAGACATATTTCGACTCAGCTAATATACCGACCATCTTGGAGAAGACCACGGCAAGTAGCTATCTCTGCTGCCCACCGGAGGTCTTGGAGATTCTTTACGCTGCCTCTCAACTGTCCAATGTCGTAACTGAAGATGCCGAGACCGCTGCAAAAATCGCATCAGAAGGCTTCACGCTGCTCCACCGCGCTCAGAACTTCAATGTTCGGGCATGGGCTGTCGAAGTGCTCAAAAACAACTATTACCTGGAGAAGGTGCTGGAGAGCCGGATCAATGTAGCTACAGTGCATCGCCTTGCAGCCTCGGTGTATATCATGCAGGCCATTGAGCCCATCGCCAACAGCTTGAGCGAAGATATCGTCGATGCTGTGTATCTGGAGATGTTTTACTACTTGGAAAGGATACCGCCCGAAGACCCAAATTTCAAGGCCACATCTTGGCCAACATTTGTCGCTGGCGCAGGAGCAAAGGACCCCCAGCGTCGGGCCTGGGTCATTGACAGATTTCAAAAATTGTTGGTCACTACCCCTTGGGGGTTTATGAACACCTGCATGGAGACGCTTTCTATCATATGGGGCCTGGAGGAATCAGAGCATCAAGGGAAGAACTGGATTCAGGTCTTGAAGGACCCAAAGATGAATTTCTTGATTGTCTGATTAACACAGACAAGTCTACGAGAGCATGCGCTCATTTCTATCGGCTTCTCAAGTCAAGTTGGGAAGCTCAACGGTCTCGGAAACTGTTCTAGAGAGCACCGCCGCTCTCCTGCAGGCAAGGAATGAATGCAGGCCAAGCGGCATCCTCATACTCGGGCCGCCAGGCGCACAGCTGCCTTGGGCCAAAAACTCTGTGTAACATTCATGTTACCTGAGATTGGCTCAGTTGCCTTGACGGCCGCCTCCTCTGTCGTCTTGAAAAGGTAAACGGGAAGATTGGTATTTTCAGTACCAGTCTCTCGCCATTCTGAGACGGCATCGCTAACAATAGTGAGGCGCAAACTCGTTGATCGCGGCACAGACTCTTTTCTGCCAATTTTATCTTGGATTGAATCATTCATCATCGAATTGGATGAAATGAGATTCAGCGCATCACTGAATGGCAGAGAATATGTCTTCAAGCTTATGAGCTATGCCCACTTATTATCACCGCTGGCTGAGAAGGTGCCAGATAAACCCTACGCCGGCGGATGCAGTCGACTTCGAGTCTGAAAGACGGCCATACTGGAAACAATCTTGAAGATCGTGAGGGACTGAACCGTTTAAGCGAGAACTGCGCGAGGAGACTGGTTGTAGGACAATTGGAAAAGACATGGTCTGCTAATTTCGCAGCTCAGAGACTCCTTAGATGAGCGCCCTGTAGCGAAGACCCTCCATGAATGCGAGCAGTCGGATCCGGGATCAAACACATTAACCAGCGCAAATCACCAACTACCTGGTTATATACAAAGCCGACAAGTCACTGCACTGATCCAACTTATTTCGTCAACGCGCCAATGCTTCGTCTTCCATGGCAACTTCACACGTCGACCCCAATACGACCCATCGATCCACTTTCATTATCGCCTCAACGCTCTTGATCGACATGACTGATCATAGGTTGTGACTGATGTCGTAGCCCTAAGACGGCGTGGGGACGATACGCTGTTTCTGAAGACTTCCAAGATACATTCTGCGAATTCTTGACATGGATAGCTCAATTAAGGCTAGGAATATTTGCAAGTGAGGGGAGCGAGATTGAGTGCTTGTCTATGTGTGTGCCTGCTTGTCTTGATCTCATATGAATGTTATGACTTTGACATCTGTTTTCTGAAGTGGTTTCTCTTTGTCTCGTGATTATGATGTTTGATGGTCATTTATCTTCTAGCTACATGCGTATGAATGAAATTGCCGCCTGGGTGAGCTGTCTTCATGCTCTTTCTGCGTCTTGAACGACAAACTGTCCTCATGGATGTAGGTGCTTAATGTGTGAGCGATGGCACTTGATTGGATGAGTTGATCGCCATGCTGAATTTCTCATCGTATGTGCGGATCTGTGTTGCCTAATCTTTCAATTGATTCCACACGCGAAGATGTCTAGCTCACCAATCCAAAATCCACCTGCATCTACGATACGAGATGCACTAAAGGATGGCAAGCGTTTGTCATCAGGGGTTAGCGACTGGCGGAGTATTATATAAATAGTCCGACGTGGAAAATTGTCCAACATTTATAAGATATCATCAATTATGAGCTGATGTGCGCTGGTTCGGTTGGCTCCTTCATTCTGCAGAACTGGGATGATAAATTTGTCGCAGTCCCACCGACTTTCTCGCCGCGACCGTGAGACCAGAGCACATCCATTTCGTCAAACCCAGTAAACGACTTCCAGAATGGCATACACGTTTTTCAGGATCGATAAAGATGCATCAAACCTCCCCTCATTGGCGGCCAAGTACAAGGAGCTTCGTCTAGCGGCGCTTCAGAATTCACCCGCCTCCTTCTCTTCCACGTATGAGACCGAGGCCCAGTTCTCTGACGAAGTCTGGCTGTCCCGCATCAATACGCTAAACAAAGAAACATTTATCTGCGCGGCAGTCGACGGGGGTTCCTCTGGATCAGTTGACCCCAGCACCGTGCCTCTGGAGAAGTGTGAATGGGTCGCACAGGTCACGCTCCTGGGCCCGGTCTCGGCAGATGACTATGCCCTCCCCAGCGAGGCGTCCCAGCCTGAGGTAGCCAGCGACAAGGATGAGGAGAAGTGGCAGATGCTGAGCCTGTACACATTGCCCCAACATCGCGGGAAGGGACTCGGGAAAAGGCTATGCAAAGAGGCGTTCCAGTATCTCGCGTCGTTCCGCAGAGAGTATCATGGCCACGGCGTGCCCAAGCAGGTACGCGTCCGCATCATGGTCAAGCCGGACAATCATGTCACGCTGGGCCTGTATCGATCCATGGGATTTGTGGACGCAGGAAAGTGTACTTTGGAGGAAGCTTTGCGAGCGAATGGCGACGCTGATCTGCTTCCTCCCGGCTTGCTGCCAGAAAAATTCAAGGGTAGAAACGGCATGATTATGGCATTGGTTCTGGATCGTGTCTGACAAGGAAATAAATTCAACGATATAGACTGTTATCGGCGCAATTGGTAGTACTTGTGTGGTTTGAGAATTCTGGATAGATGAATTGTAAACAAACAAACGGGATGCTTATTGTTTGCTGAATCTTCTCCTTAGATGTGCTGGTACCAAGGCGACATTCAATGAAAATGTCAAGTCTGCTTCTTTCATGGACAAACATTCCAGGACCATCAACCTCAGAAAAGGCGCCAGTTAGGTCAATATCTTTCGCCTATGAGAGTTAGTATACGCGACTCGAGAGTCATGGCACGATGTGTGTCTCTCAGGTGTCGCGGAACGTCGCCAGTTCCATATGTGATCCCTCTTGACGCGTCATTGGATTTTTACGTCTCTGGTACCCCGAAGTGCTACCACCAAATCTCAGGACCTTATCTAGTTACACACTTCGTAGACTTGATAGCTTGATGGCATGGTTGCCTTTATGTTACTGTCTCATTGGAGGCGTTCACGGCAAACTCTTGTCACACTTGACCAGCATCACTACATGGAGGATGATACATCGCACCTCGGTGAGAGCGTGCACTATGTAGGTATTCATGCATTGAAATTTTAGTATGTAGCCTCGCGGGGCGAATAGAAACCATTTTTGTTGGGATTGTTGCCACCTTTGAATTCTCGTGGCCGTCAAAGGCATACCTAGAAAAATCATCCAGTGAGGGCGAACGCATCGATATCGGAGTATCTCGGAACAGATTTGGTCAAATTCCCTCTTTCGCAGTAAGTTCTCATTTGCTACTCTGTACGCCGTCCGGGACCTTAATCGATGTGCATAGTTTTACACAACTTGGGGACGATCAGTCGAACTTCCTCCTGGTTATACATCACACTTGAGTAGTGATCGACTGGAAGTAGAACTTTTACAATTTGGCCCGGAAAATGGTGAGGTTGTGGGATTATATTCAAGACTAGTAAGTTACGCTACTTTCTCTTCAGTCGAACTCACTAACAGTAGTAGGAGCACACTGTTGTTCTCAACAACCTAGGATTGATATGTCTAAATTCTGCCACTGGTGTATAGATTTCTTCTCTTTTACTAAGCCACGAACTAAGGAAAGAATAATGAGTCTTTTCTTGTTTGTTTAAATTTCAAATTAGAGGTTAAAATCGGCTTGGTTTCATATTCTGGTCCAAGTCCATCTCGTTATTGATGCTTATCGTTCCTAGCTCTTTCGAGATTGCGTACTAAAACGACACGCACCTTGATCAATGACTTATCTACTTCTCTAGGCCATAGAGTTTACTTCAAATTACATAGTTCAATCACATCTTCCCCCAAAAATGAGTAGATGCGCTTGGAGGAACGTTATCCTCTCCTACACCCCAAGTCAAGCTCTCATGAGACCCAACTGTCAGCTCCAGGACACCGCCCTCCACAAAGAAACTGTGCGTGATCCAGGACTTGGTGTACGGTTCCCCATTCAGTGTAGCGCTCTGAATATATATGTTGACATATGATGCGTCGAACCCTATAGAGCGTATAGTAGCCGTCTTGCCTGACTGAGGATTCGTGAGGTTGACCTCGGCGAAGAAAGGCGGAATGATGAGGTAGACATCCTGCCCACTCATTGGGTACAAACCCATCATGGTAAGAGCAGTAAAGCTCCCCATGGCTCCTGAGTCATCGTTTCCAGGGATACCGCTAGTGGTGTCATTGAAACTACTCGGTATATGCTTGTGCGCCGTTTCCGCGGACAGTCCTGGCCGGCCTGTAAAGTGGAATAGGAAGAAGAGGAGATAGGACTGCTCATTTCCAACGTAGAGGAGACCCGGGGTATCATGGAGATACTGTAATCGACGAGTGAACTCCTCGGGCCCCCCAAGCATAGGGATCAAGCCCGCTTGATTATGCGGGACGTAAAACGTGTAGAGCCACGCACCGCCTTCATAAGTCTCGTGACCATTCGCGTTGAGATAGCATGAAGTGAAGTTGAAGAGAAAAGTGCAAATAGATGGGTCCTGGTAGCCGAATGTCCCATTTGCATATCTTGGTTGGAGAAACCCCTGGAAGCCGCTGTCAACGAGAGCTGCTGGGTCGGAGCTACCTGTCAGATTGAGTAGTGATCGGGAATCAGGATCAAACATATTGACCCAGTTTCCTGATCTTTCGAGATACTTTTCGGCGTCATCTGTCTTGTTCATCTCTCGTGCCATTTCAGCAATACAAAAGTCGTTGTATGAGTACTCGATTGTGCGAGAGATGGAACGTGTGAACAGGCCAACACCATGGGGATCGAAATCATCGGTTGGGATGTACCCGAGAGTCTTCCAGCTATCAAGTCCTCCACGTCCTTGGACAGTCCATATCTCTGATTGCTCTGGAAGATATGTTAGCTGGGTGAAGAGTTCCGGATTGCCTTACCCTATATGGAGTGCTCACTCACCTTCAGCATCGGATATCACGGCTTCGTAACCTGTTTCCCAATCAATACCATCCCTGAGACCCTTGAGGTATGAATCAGCAAGGAGGTTATCGGCATTACTTCCGCCTTGGGTAAACCCTTGGCAGAGTGACATTCGACAGTCAGGGAGTTTGCCTTCGTGACGATAAATATCGATCAGGCTGCGAACCATAAGACTTTGTGCGTGGGGGTCAACAAGAGTCAGAAGCGGGTGTGTGCTTCTAAAACTATCCCAAATACAATAATACGAGTCGAAATATGGCTCGTCACTCTCCCACAATGGGTTTTCTCCTAAATCCCTTGGTTATCAGATTTCATTCGATTTTCTCAAGGGCATTCGAACTCACCAGTGTAGTCTTGGGGGGACAGGAAAGAGCGGTATAGGCCGCTCCAGAAGATCCTTTTAATGGATTTATCCAGCCCGGTATCGTCTACTGACACCGGCGCCAGCTTGGCTCGCCAGGCATCCTCTGCGATCTCTTTGGTGCCCTCAAAATCGAAATCTTTGATCTCTCTCTCAGCATTTCTACAAGCCTGGCTCGTGCTGAAGAATGAAAGACCGACTCGAGCCAGCACGTGGTTTGATTCGGGCTGCTTGAAGCGCACCCAAGCGCCTGCTGGCAGCGGAGGATTATTGTTCCCGTCCTTGTAGACTTTGAGGCTTTTGGTCCCATTTCCTGCCCGGTTATTGATGAAAACACCAGTGTCACGGATATCGGCTCCTTTGAAGTCGGCACAAAAGTGCAGAGTATAGGTTCCTATGCCGAAAGACGGAGTGAAAGTTCCGTTACCTGTGACACGCCCCGTTTCAGCATCCACTTGAATACTGCCATCAGTCCTGGAGTTTGCCAGATCAGTCAGGTCGGCTAGGATCAAGGGGCTGTATGAAGAAGGTGATGAATTATTTCCAGAATTCAAAACACTTTGGTTACTTGGGAAATTGAATCTGTAGAGGGCGGTATGGTTGCTAACGGTGATTTCCGCGACGATGGATGTGTTGAGAGTGACGGCGAAATAGCCCGGACGAGCTTTCACTGTCCCATTGATTCGATCTACAGCGCGTAGCTTCTTGGGGAACTCGCATTGGTTCAAGTCGTCATCTGGACAGTGGGTTTGTGGGAATAAAGGGAAATTCCCCAGGGAGGAGCCCTATAGACATTCTCTCTGATCAGTTAAATGAACTACCATATAGTGTCAGATGGTTCACATACGCCGCCGGTCCCACTATCATGCATATGGGAAAAGCCAGTAACTTGAGTATTTGATTAGATTTGGAGGGTAGTGAGGAACTGTTGTATTAGGCAAATCAACGTACTCAGCCCATCGTTGGACGCAAAGCCGCCTTGAGTCTCTTTATCAACGTCGGCCACAGCTTTAGCCATTCCGAATGGCAAACTGGCACCAGGAAACACATGGCCTATCAGAATCATCAGTACCATTTTATATCAAGTATAGATCTCAAAATCACGAACCGCCATCTGAAGTTCCGATTAGAGGGTCAATGTAGTCAAGGATGTCAACTTCAGCTGCAGCTGTTCTACCAAGAATAGCCAGCAGCGAAAGACAAAGAGAAATTAGAACGCCCATGTTTTTGAGCATTGGAACGTTCTGGGTTCCAATGAAACTGTTTCGAATACGAAAATCGTTGAGGCGTGCTTGCACGCTAAAAGTCCCTAGAAGTTCTGGGGAATGGCCTGCCTTTATGTGCCAACAACTACGGTGATACAATGGCCCGAATCTACTTCTCCCTATCCATAAATGAGTGGAATTCATTAATATAAAGGCTCCTTCCCCCGCTGTCGGGTTCATATAGTTGTGGAGAAGGATAGTCACGTTGGTTATACTGCATGTTAATGACGTCGATCACCACATCCCTGGCACCGATGTTACGTTTCTTTCTGAAATAGGTAATTGAATGTGTAGGATTTTGACCAATAAAGGGTTCGAGGGATCTTGGGTCTTGAGTACTGAGCTTCTCGGTTTATTATTTCACTTTATATAAAGCAATGTATCACGGCAGCTTAAGCGACGTAAATCATATTCCAGATTGAAACACTTAAGATTCCATTCAACTTGATGTAGTTTTAAGAAGCGTGTAGGGTAAAGACGCCCAACAAGGACAGCATTTTGGAATCAGATAGAATAGTCTTCATGCTCTATAACTCCAGTTGGAAATCCCAAACCTGCACCTTCCGATCGGGAAATGGACCCCCTTGTCTGACAAAGACACTGAGAATTCCTTGATCCTTCAGTCTCTTCTGATCGAAAAGCGGCTCAGATGAAGCGTTAGAAACGACAGTAAGTAGCTTCCAGTCTTTGAACTGCCCATCACTGGTCGACACATAGATACGGAGTTGCAGAGCTGGCAAATCGGGCAGCAGAGCGAATAGATAACGAGAATCGGCATCCGCAGCAAATTTACCACGAGGTGCATACAGATCTGGAGGAGATATATCACCTGGGTTGATGAGATTCCTCACCCAGGTTCCTGATGAAACAGAAGTCGGTCAGCCATCATTGTTCTTAGAAAGAACTATTGAAAAGCAATTGTCTTACCATCAGTGCTTCTTAAATAATGCTCATAAACCTGCTGCCCGGAAGAATTGCCCCTCATGAGTGCGTGGAACCTTCCCTTGGAGTCTATAAGCTGCCCTTCCTGGTTGACCATACCAGTATTCTGAGCAATGCTCCAAACCTTGACAACATCTTGGTCCACGGGAATTGGTTTAGGTAGCGCTGCGCCCTTCGTGTTACGCCAACTCTGGCCACTGTCGTCTGAATATGCGAAAAACAAATCATGGTTTGTGTTTGCATCTGGTGTCTCTCGTACTGTCCAGGAGGTATAGAGCCGTCCGTTGAGTACATCGAGGCCGTTGATGTAAGCATTGTTGTCATTGCCCTGGAGATATTTGCCGTATGCCTGCCAGGTGCGAGAGGTGCTGGAATATCTGTGAATGTAGCTATCTCCAGATCCGGATCTTCAAACCATTCCGAGAATCAGCACGAGCTCAGTAGCAACTCCTCACCACGTCTATCTTCAAACATCTAGGAAGATAATTGTCAAGTGTAATTGTCAAGTAGGAGACTCACTGGCCAATTCTGAATTCTAGTAGAAGATCACCGTTCTCTAGATTCTGGAACCGCGGATAGGTGAGCGGTGTCCAAGGTCCCGACGATCCGGGGAGCTGGTGAACTACGCTGCCAAATAGACTGGCGGTCCAAGCTGATGGTACGGTAATTGCTATAGGATCATTGGAAACTCGATAATTTAGCGGGACATCCTATCGAGATTACATCTGTTAGATTGAAACCCTCTTTCTTCCTGTTTGGCAAACGTACATGGTGATCAAAGCTCAGATGAATTCGACCGTCGCCAGAAATACCCATAGAGATCATATTATGACCGTCCAGAGTCGTTTGGAGGTAATCGGTGAGGGTCAAGAATTCCCATGCCCCGACAGATGGGAGCACGCGGCGGCGACCAACCCTCAGATAATGATTACCGTACCCCGCTGGGGCTGTCTCGTAGAATGTAACATATTGATGCTCGCCAAATGTGATGAGAACGTCCTCCTGATAGCTTACGCCATTGAGACGTTCAGATCCTTGGATATCAGTGCCGATGTCCCAATGGTTTGTTGAAACGATCTTGACGGCCAGACCGTAGGAGGCCAGGAGGATTGAGAAAAGAATAGCCTTCAACATGTTCTCGGCTTTGACCCAATTACGGGTAGTTCTTTGTTGAAAATTTGGCCAAGATACATGCGGGATGTCCTCACCCTCGTGGGTAGGCGAGTTGATATTGCCCAACGAGCGGTCGCGGACGACTAACGAGCTTCCTATTTAGGACCCATGGTTCCCTCGGGACAATGGCAGCCCGGTCAAGGGCCTAGCCATTAGGCAATATGCCAATCTTCAATTTGAGTCGTGCGGAAACGAGGCGATCAGGTTTACGAGGTGGGCCGTGTCCCAAAAGAGAGAGGCTCCGTCTGGACGCTACATGTCCCAGGGATAAACCTGTGGAGTAGTGAATGTGTGTGCGGGGTAAAGATGCCGTGACGGGAGAATTGATGGGCATTACTACTCCGTCATACTCCTCGGGTGATTTGGCTGGGATGTGAAACTGAGGCAAGCCCCTGAATGCCTCGGGGCGGAGCAAAGTAAGTCAGGCCCGGCATTCTGCCCGGCAGTTACAGTATGGTCTCAAGATTGACCCGGGCATTGCCTTGGTCGCATTCGGCATGCAAGAAAGGGTCTATCTCAGTATTCAAGCTGAAGGTGCCCGTCAAATCTGCTTGATCCCCGTTGCCAAAAGTGGAGAGCGCTGATTGCCCGGGAAACCAGTCATCTTCTTGAAAGCTCTGGCCAAACATGCCTTCGGAATCTGGGGCTGCTTGTTCAAGCCGAGCAGATGATACCGCGGCTTTCGCATGCGTGGATAGATCAGCCACAACGTGTTGGAGAGATGCGAATATGTCTCCGTGATTAGACTCAGCCACGATTTTGTCTAGGAGCTGAACCGACACTGTTGAAATCTCGCTGTCAAGCGAAGCAAATTCATGTGTTGGGTACATGATGGTGTTTGATAGAAGAATGACGAGCCCTGAAAAATGAGCGCAAGTGCATTGCCTTGAATTACAAGTCAGTGGCATTTCATTAAGGAAATTTCAATTGCCCATTTGGTACTTACCAAACCAGCCAGTCTGTTTGCGCTACTTCCTGGAATAGCTTCAAGGCGAAGCGGCTGATGTCGACACAATGGTACCAGTATTTCTCTGCCGGCGGGTCCAGGTATTCTGAGAGGCAATCGGCAGCATGCCCGGACATGGCTAGAGTATAATCTTGGATGGCGTACCTGGCCTGAGGGCCCACGCGCTTCACCCACTCTGCCTGCTGGCTATAGATGCCATGAAGAAAGGTGATGGTGGTGAGATAGGAGTGGTAAAACTTGACCATGTGCGTTACTTCTATTTCACCGACAGTTGCCGCCACGTGCTCGATTTGAAATGCTGCCGGGATCCTGGCCATCCAAGTTGTCAGCAGTTTTTGTAGACTTTCAACCCGAGCTTGGCGTTCAATGGCATTGATTTTGAGAGAGCGATTGGAGTAGATGAGATCATAGAGTTTGCCCTGGATATGGGCGAGGTCAAGACGCATGCGGAAAAGATTGAAAGGAGTGGTACGGTCACGCGTCCAGATAAGACCAGTATCATTATCGACTCCAGCCGGGTTCATGGGCGGAAGGGAGACATCAATGTCCTGATCAATTTGCCCAGATGGCATTTGCATCCGCATGGAAATATCCTGGCAGAGGGTGTGAGCGAGATTTCATACCATGCACACTAGCACTACTCACCTTGTCTAGAATGTATGCGACCCAGAATACGTTCGATCTTTGCTGTATTTCCTCGGGAGAGAAGAATTCCGTGGACTGCTTGGAGTGAAGGCGCATCCTATGTGCAAGCCTCAGGGCCATGCTCGCCAAATTACCAGCTGCTCTTTGATCACAGGCCTGGTGGAACAGAGTGGCCAGGATGAGCAGAGTCTGGACGCCCAGCAAATCCTCCTCCCTGATCAACAATTCCGGGATCACCGACTGAGCGTTTCTCAAACAATAGTCACTGCATTCTTTATTGGTGAATGGCCCCTTGAACAATGAATTATCAGCAGGCGAAGCGCGCAAGCCGAGAGAACAGACTGCAAGAATTGCAGCCCAAACAACCCGGCTATGGGTTGCTCTTTGGTTATACCACTCGATGACCATACGAGTAAAAGACTTCCGATCAAAAATAGGCGATACCTGGTTGAAATTATCGAAATATAAATCGATAAGTGGCATAATATCCTGTTGTTTTGTTAGAAACTGGGATGGGTATGTCTGAGTTGCGCCTGGGATCAGGTCGATTGGGCTCAATACCACGTACGTAGAGTGGTGGCAGTGGAGTTCCTGCTGTTCCTGGACCGAAGTATAGAGATGGCCTCACAGCATCAAATCCCCATGTTGGAGCAGTAGAGTTGTGTATCTGGTCATCAGTGCCGCTGAAATCCATGCTACGGCTGTCCACCTCAAAGTGGGGAGATTCGGAATTGGTAGAGGGCTTGGGTGCTTTCTGTTCGGCAGCCTCTTTCAAAAGCTTCTCTATACGCTCCAGGCGAGCCTTGATGCCCTCGGGATCCTCAGAAGCCTCTTCGGGAGCTTCCTGTGCTCCTACTCTTCGTCTTGCACGGCCCCCAGGCTTCTGGCGGATGAGGCTTGTCCGACACTCAGCATTATAAAGAGAGCAGTTGGAGCATGTTGGCTTCAACATGTCGCATTTGATTTTCTTTCGAAAACACAAGTCGCAAGCTTAATCCATTCGTCAGAGAGCAATTCGATGAGGAAGACAACTCCTGTGTGAACATAACATACCCTTTCTGGCACCCGCCGCCGGCTGCGGTTCGCCAGGTGAAGTGGAGTTCTCGGAGGACATGACGGACAGGTGTGCTCCGATAATTACGTTGCGATCTTGCTAGCTGTATAGCCGTCTTCAATGCGACATAGAGGCTTTGAGGGGGATGAATCAGGAATGGAGAAGAAGGCAGGGTCTGGTCCACCGGCTGTCGGTCAGATTGATGGTGGATGACAAATCCACCATCAACCTCGACCACCATCTCAGGCGAACAAGCGCACCGACCAAAAATGCCCCTTTATTCTATTTGTAGAAAATAAAATCTATGAAAATACATACATAGCAAGTCTAATGGCCTTTCGATCTATGCAACCACCGCCGCACCGGACCCGTACTCATGCTGTGGCCCAGTGTACATGGGGGGCTTCGTATGCTCAAGCTTGTCTCCATCCTCCGTCTTCTCCCCAAACCATATTCCAAGATCCTGCTCCAGTTGTGCAAGCACCTTCTCATCCCACAATTGGAATGGCTCCTTTCCTCTGGCAATCTGCCAGATTTGAGCCCCGGCAGCCATAAGACTCAAGGGGAATTCCTCCCCCGCGGTCTGTGGTTTAAGCGCTCCGCCAGCACGCCCTTCCACAATGTCGCTCGCAAGTCGAGGCTCAGCCGCTGCAGGTCGTCCGAGGCCAATGCCGTCCACGGAGTCGAGCGCACTAATCATGGAGCCGACTGAGCGCATGCCGCCAGACAAATACAGCTTCATCTTGCGGCCTGGGCCCAGAGCCTGCGAGATAGCCTGGGCGAATTTCAGAAAGAATCCCTCCCGTATTTTGGTCGACTCTCTCTCGAACTTCAATCCCAATTCCTCGTAGGTACCTCCACTGAGCTCTACAAAATCGAGGCCAAGCTTCTCGAGAGTCTCGCACACTTCACGCGCCTCGTCGGGTGTGACACCACCTTCTTGGAACTCGACGCTGTTCAGTTTGGCGGATAGAATGAACTTTGGCGAGACCCTGGCTTTGATGCCGCGCACGACATCCGAGAGGAACCGCATGCGATTCTCCGTCGTCTGGGCGCCGTACTCGTCCGTGCGTTTGTTGGTGGTCCTAGAGAGGAACTGAGCGATGAGGTATCCGTGAGCCGCGTGGAGCTCAATTCCGTCGAACCCAGCCTTTTCTAGGTACTCGGCCGCATATGCGAACTCATCTACGATTTTCTTCATCTCGGCTCGCGTGGCAGCGTGAGGCTTCCCAAAAGTCTGGCCGTCCTTTGGCTCTGTGTTGACTGGCAGTTAGAACTAGCTAAACAGGCTTGTGTGAAGTAGGTACTGAGCAGTCACCTACCAAGTTGAACGTCAGATGCGGAGACAGACGTCGGGCTCACCGCTGCTCGGACCTGTCTCCCTGGGTGCGTGATCTGTCCGACAATGAGACTGCCGTCGGCCTTTGCTGCCGCGGCAAGCTCAGTGAACTTTTCGAACCGTTCGCCCTCGAAGAGACAATCCGGAGTGATGATCATGTCGCCTGGGCCATTGACCATGGCCCAGTTTGTATCGATATTTCCGGTAACAATGACACCCCAATTATTCTTTCCTTCCCCCCATCTGCAAAAGACGGATGACCATTAGTCCGGACAATCAACAACTTGCACACTAGAAAATGGAGGACATCACCAACCTTCTGTACAGTTCAACAAGCTCATCCGTAGGAATACCTCGCTCATATACATGTCTGGGACTCCAAGTGGCGAGACTCTCGGCCATCGGACTTTTGAGGAAGCGATTCTTTGCGATCCGTCCGGATACAGGGAACTCAAGGTCGCGTCCCAGAGGCGCAGGGCTCACGTCGCCAGAACTGTATCGTGGAACTGCCATTGTACAGACTTTGTTTTTGCTTTGCAAGATAGGAATGAATTTATAGACACGATTTCTTTGTGACTCTATGGTTTGGAACCGAGATTCTATCTACTTGCTTCTCCTATTTATCCTCGACCATTGGCGGGGCCATTGTTTTTCCTCAGATGGTCATTTGTAATATTTCCAGAATTCGATTCCATCTGCTTGGAAGCGCGGTGCCCCGTGGCGATTGTTATGATACTCTTTAGACACTTTTCTAAGATAAGGAGTCCTAATCCAAGTGCCGTGGCACAGTTTGCTACCAGGCGTTGCGGCCAAAATTAGTCTTGGGGATTGGGTGAGCTCCACGGACACCTCCGTGGAGCGCCACGGAGTCGACCATTTGATCCTTTGCAACTAGAAATCACACTAGTACCGTAACAGTCTTGGAGAGTTATTCAATGACAAATCAGTCCAATGTTCTAGATTATTGACGTTTGCATTTGTTTGTTTCGAACACTTGGTTAGGCCTATCGGCCTATTCTCAGGTATGCCACAGTTCATGTTTAGAATATGAATGAGCCGAAATATGTTTCTGCCTTTAGAATACGGTTCTAGCTTCTCTAAGACGGTTTAGATTTCTGGTTTTATATAGTACAGCCTCTTCAATCTATGTTCCTTTCCTTTGACTTTCTCGACCGTTGATTGCGGTGCTATAATTATAAGACGGAGAATAGATTAAAACGCCTCTCCTTGCTTTGCTTTGTTCCTATGTCCAGAAACAGCCCCATTTTTATTCAGAACAGTTCACCAATATAAATAGCTACCAAATGGCATAAGTTTCGATGCCTTTCCGGTACTGCTGGCGTCGCAGCGATTTCCCGCGAGGCGACGGCAAAAAGTCAGGTTAGGCAACAGTCTCCATTCTTGGGCATCCTATTATGCAATTCGAGCCAATAAATATGCGACATATAGCATAGAATTGCTCCTGGTTGCTCGGGGTAGCACTGCCAACGCAGCATGATCCCTTACTGGTTGATTTATGCATGGATGCTGTTCCAACAAGGATATATCAAAAGTGGCGTGAATTAGACGAGTTTATTAATAGATATTTCCTAGTTGAGCTTCAATATCAATGTTGATCATAAGCTGGTGTAAGGCATTAACTCGCAACGACTGTGCTCCCCCTACGGCTCCCATCGACCTAGCGGGATGGAGGAGAAACTGGAAATTTGGAGAGAACGGACTGGTGGGAAGATTCCTATCGCAAACTATTCACTAATCTTGTCTCTACTCTATTTTCGTATATTGTTTCGAGATACATACCGAGCTGTGACCATTCCACCGGGCTACTTTTCTCAACGTCTCTGGACGAAACGGTGATAACTTTTATATGTTCTATAATCTCTTCAGCTAACGTTCCCTGTGAGCATGCGAATGTGATTAGATTGAGGTCGGTTCCAAATTCTCCATTAAATACCACACCGTCTCTTCTATTCAAACGGAATACGCTGATCCTTCTCATTATCATTGTAGCTTCGAAGAGAGCAGCCGTGTCAGTTGGATTGATTGAGGTGTATTTAGAATGTTACGGGCAATACAATGAGCAAATTTCTTAATACTTTGATTCGGATATTGATCGAAGGCAGCATAGAAAGGGATTGGGAAAGATAAGAAGATGCAGATCACAGTTCACTTGCACGCCCGACACCTATAGGGAATGCAAGAAAATAACAACGACGGGCCTGTTTTAGTTCTGCTTTGGTTGTATAATCCCACCAAAATCCACATCTAGCTAGACATTCTTCTTCATTACAATAGTAGGAATTCGCTTCAACTTGGGGAAAAAAATCTAGTTTTTGGCCCACGGTTGTCTCCCACATCGCGTCCTCTAGGTTAACCGAAGGCCGCACAGCAGCCACAAGACTCTAAGCAAGGAGGTATAGATAGTACTGCCATTTCTTTCGAGATGACCTATTCACGTTTATATATTGTATTCATATCGCATCTGAAGGGCTCTATCACCACATCGGCTATTTTCATATGGACCGAAGTCATGGCAATAATAGACTCACTAGGAGGGAAGTTCGAGAAGCTTTCTAGAAGCTCCTTCTAGAAACTCCTATGTCGGTTGGGTAACAATTCTTGCTAGCTAGCTTTGTTCACTTATTTCATCAGGCAACATGATCGCCTATCTTTCGGACCTATCACTCCCAACTGCAGAGATGACGTTTGATTACGCTATGATCTAGTTGAGGCCCAACTCCACCTCAGCTGGGCTCTCACGAGGACAGCACATCGCAGGATGTCTTGGGCAAACCCACCCCCCGAAAAGGAATGACAGCTCTTCGATATCCAAGAGTAATATCGATTTCCAGAAGCTGAGATCACTCCCTCGGGCGTAAGGCTGGCGCCTCATGGATGCATCCCTTACCAAGTGTCAGTACATGGTAGGCCACACAACGGTCCGTTACTAATGCACTTTCGAACCAACAACTGTTACATCTACATTGTAATAGGCGCGTGTGGATATATCGGTTGGATGAGAGCTACAGCAAAGTGCATCAATGCACAAGCATCACGCCAAGCAATCCCACCCAACCTCGTCAACTTCGTCATTAAGGCTGAAAAGCCCATTGAGATTGACGCTTCGGTAAAACGGCTCTCTCCTGTATTGCTACCAACCCCTCTTCATCTGCACAGCGAAATTTGAATCATCATAGGGCTTGTTGTAAGGCGTCCAAGGGGGGAAGTAAGGCGAACCTTCCAGCTCCATGTCACCCCCACCTTGAGCATTTAGCGCTGCGAGGCGGCGACCCTAATAATAACACCTATTTGAAGGGCTAATGCCGTGTAAGTGAACCCGGAGGTTTTGAGCCCCAATGGATGGACGCACTGTTCACAATAAAATAGGTAGTGCGTAATAGGTAGCGTAAACAGCTAGGGCTGGGCCTCATTGCCACGCAGACAGGAGCTGAATTCTGCAGTGTCGGAACTCGTATGCCTGGTGGCTGAGATGTAAAATAACTAATAAAACCCCACACCCTAGTAAGAGAGCAATACGGCCCCAAGTATTGGTACGAACAGCAAATTAAACAATTGCCTTGGCCAGCCGGGCGCTCCGAACCAGCAGGCTGACTTATGAGATTGCGACTTAGGTTAGATTGCCTTCTTCTTACTAAAAATCATTGATGGAGTCCTTTGTTTCTTCTCAAAATATCAGAGAGGCAGGCGTAACCAGGGGTCAGTGGAAGGCGTTCCAACACTAGCTGCCAAAAAGGCGACTATTGCTGACAGGGGAGTGACAGCTCTAAAACTGCTGCCTAGTAAAGGGAGGAGATCCAAGCACACACCGCTCTAAGGGATTCATAACAAAAGCAAATCTCATCAATCAAGGCAGATGGGATCGTTGGTTGGCAGGGAAGGATCGACCAAAGATGATCGCCCACAACCTGGAGGTGTAGGATTTGCTGGCATAAGGAATGATCAACACACTCGCGCCCGCACTCACGATTCAAACTTGTTTTCAAGTCAGGCTTACTGGCCCTATGAAGCTTTCTATAGGTATGTATTATGTTGAAACGGTGTGGCTGTTTTGCATAAGACCGACCCCACTGCAGCAGACGTGTGAGTGGGAAAGCATTCAACATCAAACGTCCTGTCACGTCCAGGCCGCCAACCCCCTCACCGGTATCAGAGCAGCGTGCCTTCTGAATAAAGTTTTGGCCTACATGAGATTTAGCAGCCTTTGGGAAATGAAGTCCAAACTATAAATCTTATGATTGATTATCTCTCAGCTTTTGATAGGGCAGAGCTTCTTTCTTAGCCACCATCACACTTGCAGTCCTTTCACATTCTTTCATCCATCATATGCGTTGAGTGTTGGCGACTTTGTGACATGTGTCAGCGCTTAGGCTGCACTGTTCTTCAAAAGCGGACTAATTAATTTAATTTTGATTCATAACCTCTTTGTATTTTACATACAAAAAGCCATCCAGGGAAGGGTGTGTGAGGGGGGGATCCATAGCTAACAGCCACTCTGAGAAAGAATGAGACATTTTGGTGCAAGGCAAACCCAAAAATTGTCTGCCTTGCAGCCGGTTCTACCCGGGCAAAGTAAAGAGATTTTCAAGTCTTGGAAGTAGAGAGACACAATTGCGATAGTCCAGCGCAAGGCAGGTCTAAGGCATGTTAGGGCCAATAACCAGCGCCATGTTCTACAATCAATATTCCGATTTCATTTTTGCATTTTTTTTCTTCTTCTGATTTCGTGTAATGTAATATTCGATTTCTCGATTTGGACGTGCTTATTACTGAGGCTGAACTATGTGTGGTCAGCCCCCGCCTTTCGTAACACGTGCTGCATCCATACTGGGTACCGAATGATCAGAGAGGCCATCACCAGATGAGGAGAATCACCTGTCCAAATGAGATCATACCACTCGTCAGTCGATTTGCTCGAAACGACGGGATAGTCATGTCTGGCCATGGTTCAGTCCAAGATTTCATTTCGGAGGTGCAGGTAGACTTCCGATGCTTAGATATTTCCCCGGACCGGATGGTATAGTCGGATCGGCATCGTGACGACGGGTAAGGATCTCCAGATTCCGGCTTCCTATGTGTCGCTTAGCCAATATAGATTCGAACTGTTTAAACAAGAAGGAAATCGGATATCGAGTTTCGTGACAATTTGGTGTGTTGTCATAACGCAAGGATATTGAGTGCCTTGCAGAACCATACATCATTTACACCAATGCGAAGAACCAACCACGATCTACAAAATCTCTTTAAACGGTTCGGGAAGGGCATATCCTAATACGGATTAAAGTTAGTGAATATTAATAATTCAGGCCCAGAAAGCAGGTCGTAGATAGGATATACAACTACCTCATCGAAGGAGCCGTGCGAACACTAGAGATTAAAACATGGTATTGATTCTGTCATATGGGAAGAAGCAGAAATTTGATCATAGATTCGGATGCCAAGAATTATTAAATCCAAACAAGGGAGAAACCGTCAACTGTATTCATTACGTTCGCCAAACGCCGAGAAAGTACTTGCAGCATCCTCTAGATCAACCCACTCGTCTGCTACCCCGAATCGTCGTGAAAGGTCATTCCATGTTAGCCACCTTCCAGTAGATGCGATCCTACGTCCCAGCCAAAGGAGTCTCTCTTTTCGCTGGTCGACCATTGAAGCCAGCTCGAATTGTTTCTCGTCTTCCTCCACCTTGCTATCTTTAAACCACTGCGATGGTAGGTAGTCTTCCGTATAGACCAGGCTCCTCATCGCAAAATCCTCCGGCAGAGGACGAGGAGTATCATTCTTGAGAGCACCCGGAAACTCCTCACTCTCCATTCGTGCCTCGAACCCACAGGACTGGAAGGTATGGTTGAGCATTGTTGCAGTAAGTTGCCATGGGAACTCTCGCTCGAGATGAGTCATAGCAGTAGGGAATTTGCTTATATGCCACATAAAGGCTAGGAAAGTATGAAGAAAGGGCAATGTGTTCGGATCTCCGAAGCGTAAAGCAACTATTTTATAGATCTTCATTGCGAAATCACGTGCCTTGGGAAACATCTCGTCAGGAACAGCCTCATCAGCGCCAGCACTGCTGCCGGCGCCATCAGAGCCTGGAGTGTCCTGTTCTTCCGAGGGTGGCGAGATTACTTTCATGATAAAATTTGACTCCAGTCCGTAGCCCAAGAGAGAGCAACATAGGGGGATCCCGGTATAGTAGCTAGTATAAAGTCAGTGATGGTTCCCCTGTGCTTGTTCTATCTGGTATACTTGCCCGACTTCGAGAAATTTCTTCGTCACTTTGCCAATATAAGGATCCAAAAGCGTACAATACTCGTCAATAGACGGATCCAAGAGTTCTTTATTCTTCTTAGAGAAAAAGATACCATGCACACGAACAAAGGCAGCATCAATTGCAGGGAGGCGAGCCGCTGTACCAGCGGTGAGAACTGGATCGAAGAGAGTCATTATACTTTCCCTGGCACTGTGAAATGGAATGATAACACAGAGAGACTTCGTATAGAAGTACAGCTGTTGGATAGCATTTGGCCGGGCCAATATCGCAAGATGGTGGTAGAGTCGGCCAGTTGATGGTGCCTTCTCCGAGGCGAAGCTGTACCACTGGCGAGCGACTCCTGTCCAGGTCTCGCGATCCTTCAGATCATTATCCTCAATCGCCATACGGTATCTAGCAAGATCTCCTAGACATTCAACCCATGTATCCTCGAAATTAGGAACAGTCTCGTAGAGCAACGCCATCATTGCATATGCCAGATAGATGAAGGTGAGCATGTACTCATACGAATCAGGGAGTCTGCGGCGAAGCAGCTCCAGAAATGAGTGAATGCCGTGTCTCCACATACGCGCAGGCATAGCATACTTGGATGCGAGGCGTCGAAGTGCAGCGTTGGCTGCAGGATGTTGGCTGGCCAGAAAAAAGTCGTGGTGCTCGTGGAGGAGCGTACGATGGAGCGCGATAAGGGCTTGCCATTGATCCTTTGTCAACTTTTGCTCTGGGCTTGTCGACTGGGAATTATCAACCTCGATACACTTCGTTTCAATCATAACCAAGCCGGCATAGATCCCCTTCACTTCGGCCACCAGTTGTTCATGAGAAATCGGCTTCGTTTCTGGCTGGGGGGTGATCGACGTGTGCGGACTATTGACGAGGTTTGTTGAGCCGTTGTCTTGAGCCTCAGCCTTGAGGGGAGGAGGTGGTTGTTGCCGGCCGCGGGTCTCCAGCTGCCTTTTCTGTTGATGTTCCCGCTGCTGCTGGGAAGCTTTGGAAGCGTGGAAGATGCCTTTCGGTTGTCGACCTGCACCTGTTGAATCCTGCTCTGGGTTGAAGAGGCGGCCGGCAGGTCGAGCTCCCGAACCATAACGATCGAAATCATTTGGGCGTGCACGGCTCCGATTGACAGGATGCTTGCTGTTGGGAGATGCGTGTTGGTGGTCAGAAGAAGTCGGCGAGCAGACTTTCTTGTTCCCTCGTTCGTTGCTCATGCTCGTGTCTCTGTGGTCGACACTCTCGAGTGCAGCTGGGCCGGATGGTCTCTTCTTTGATAGTTTGTTCGAGGGCTGGTCGGCGGATTTGGTTCTGGACATGTTGTCGTATTAGTAACCTGGCAAGCTTACTCTCTCTGCATATGCATATAAGATGCATGGAATGGAAGGGGCAGAAAATCCGTGAATAAAACACAGCTTGGGGAAAGAATGTTCGTGAATCAAAAGGGATGCGCGGGGCATGTGGCAAACCGAAGGGGCAGGCAGCAGCCGACTCACGATCTTAAGCTGATCCGTTTAAAAGCATCCGCAATGGCGGCATCGCCCGTCAAATTACCATGCTCGGAGACATTGTCGCGGACGTGTGCCTTGAAGTCCTCCAGATTGCTATCGAGCTCAGCCTTGCATTCTGGACAGGTGATTCTGCGTGCGGCAGCTTCTGACTTCCGCAAGTGTTTAACCCAACTGTCCTGAATATGGTTGCTCATCGTAGGTTGGAGAGCAGAGTCAGGCACACATCAGCAGGAAGAGGGGTTGCTGGTATCAATCAAACCAGTAAGTAAGCAACTGCTGCAGTACTCAAGGGGCGGGATCGCGGCAAAATTGAGCGATTACCAGTGGCACTCTAGTAAACATCTCGTGTTAGCCGCCAGTGACGCCCTCGGGTGCAGGGTGAGGGCGCAAAACGATGCGCTTGATGTCGTTGTATGAAGAAGGGAAAATTGGTGGCCAACATAACGTACTAGAAGTTGCAGGAGGGAATGCACCTGCCACATTCCAGGTCCCTACCTCCTACCCACCAGTGATGTCAGTGAGGTCTAGGGTGGTCTGGTTGCTGCAGTGAGTCGTGGCAGCTGCTTGGGGGGGGTTAGGGCAGCAGCACGTTGTACCTGCAATGGCGATGGCTGCGCGAGTGCAAGACTGGCGGAAATGGCCGCAAAATGATTTGAAAAGGAATGAATTCGGCAAGTCCCGATGGATAGGGCTTTGCGAGGGCAGAGAAATGTTAATAACATCGAGAAAAGCAAAGGAAGGAGGACGTGGCATCAATAATAAACCCAATTTCTGGTTTGTTAATAGGTAGGTGGTTCGCGCACCACCCAGGTATCGGTACATTGTAGGTGGCCAGACGCACTCCTCTCTGTACCTCTTTAAGATGATCAAAAAATAGCCTTTGGCATTTCCTTACTCCCTGCCTCTCTATAATCCCCATGGTTCGCTTGCCGTGCCTTCACATTAGGCTCGTCTAACGGCACTTCGTAGGACCCGACGCAAGGAAGATTGAACCAACATAGCAGTTTTCGTTCTATCTCCCAGAACCTACCGTGCCTGCCTCAACGTCTTCCGCCGAGGGCAGAATGCACTACATCACACCCTGCGAGTCAGCCAGTCATTTTATGCAGACTGCCAACCAAACCTGTCTACTACATCATTTATTTATGCCCGAGGTGTGCTTCATTTCAGCCATGTTCCTTGCTGCATATAAACTGGAGAGACGAGGGTTTGCCCGAGGAGAATAAAGAGCAGAACAAGCCAGCATCCAAGTCTCATCAGCGAACAATGCCATGGATTTTCTCAGAAACAAGACATGGAAAGCAAGCTGCCGTCTTGTCAAATTCAGCCACTCAGACCAGTCTACCCAGCCATCTCTGATCAGACCCCAAGGCCTGCCTGCCAAACTGATGAGACGTGCTGTACTGATAGCACCTGCACTTTTGTTGCTTATAGCTAGCAACCCACGCTCACCAGATAGGTAGAATACTCTCGCTTTGCACATCATATGACCAAAGTCTCACACCCTCATCGACACCTAATGTGTTGTACATATTCATATCGTTGGGTGACACAAGTCCAGAGACGCCGCAGCCCCAAACGCTAAACACCAACCTCACGGGCTGGGCATCAATGAACCTGGGCAGCCAAAATGGTCGGCAAGTTTATCGGCAGGCCGCAGATGCAGCCCGAAATCGCACCTCCAACCATGTCCGCCTCGTTTCTTAGCACCTTTGCTTTTTTCCCCTCGGTAAAGAGCGAAAACTCTATGCAAGTATTCTCGTCTGTGGCACTCTCTCATCACACATATTAGATTATCAGCCCCTTCAGCGTTCGGAGGGGAAGCTACTTAAGGAAATCGGTCGCGTACAACGTCGGTGAATTCTGCCCAAAGCACCGTACGCTACTTCGTCTCTTAGGAACTACTAGCGACTACCTATGCATTCATCCATTACGCTCTCGGAGAAGGATTCAGCCTCACGTCCGCTTCAAGGACACCCGCGGCGGCCTGGTATGCGGCCTGGCAGGCGACTAGCGACCGCGAAAACAATGTCCAGATACGAGGCGGCGAGCTGGAGGTTGGTAGGCGACGTTTCCCAGCCTTTCAGATTATGGGTTATCGTGTATGACAGCAGCGCCTTACACATTTGCCTTGGATCGGCGAGACCTATGAGGATACCTTCGGTAACATCGATCGTTTTGCTTTTGTAATGTGCGCTCGTTGCCTCGATCACATGGGCTCCTTGCGTAAGCTGATGGTAAATCCACCATCTTGTCAGCTCGCAAGTGGCTTATTATTCAGGCGACAGGATGACTGGTTTGGCCTCGTTATATTAACCAAAGTATTACTGGCGCCCGGGATTCTGGAAGAGTCATCTTCAATGTTATGGTCGGCAGATTGGTACTGAGACCGTGCAGTTTCCAATCACCAAACATCCTCGATATCCCATCTTTGGACTTGGCCTGGGCACCTAATCTGGCCCATATTTTCATCGGGCTCAAGTGGACTAACATTGATTCCTTGTGCAACCAGGTACGCAAGTGCGGCATTGATTATCATGGTGTTCCCGTCCCATAATGGTTCCCGGTTCCTGGGTTCATCTGTGTGCTCTGGTGCTGCCGCGCGTCATCTAAGGACATGGACACGAAATCTATCCTGGGATGCCTGTGAAACCATCCCTTCCCAACGAAGAACCACTCGCAGGTTGAAGCTAGCTCTGTGTCGCTCACTGTACTACAGACATCAGAGAATTTCACAAGGATTGTTCTCGGGCGCCCGCACCGTCATCCATTTACTCCGCACCTCCAAAAGGAGAACCAAAGCCGTGGCAAACTTCAAATCACTGTTATACTGTGATACCCGAAGAAGAAAACCAACATCCTCGTATTTTCTTTCGTGTAACAATGGTAATCTAGCAATGCTCGGGAGTCGACGTCAATGTGCTACGCCCTCCCTCATCCCTGTTGCCTCCTGAAGTTGCCTTACGACACCAAACTCTTAGAGTTTTGGATGGACCCTTGATGGACCCTTTCCGTCTCAGGCACCGCAGACGCGACGAAAATCATGAAACGAAGGAAACGGGTGCTCGCATGTCGGCGCGGCCTCAATTGCTCTTCCCCGATGCATCCCATGAAACCGGTAGGCTGTGCAAGGCCGGCAACTCACAGTCCATGAATGGCGGGAATTCCGGAATATACTTGGTTCGCTCAAAAGGCAGCGGCGGTGGGTATTTTCCTTCTTTTGGGTTTTCGCCACATAACCCCTTTGAGCCAAATGGGGCGCAATACTCATCCTGATACGAAAGCGCCAGTACCCATAGGCAGCAGGCAACTCGCCTCACATGGTTGCCTTTCCCGTTGTCGTAAAATGAGTGGCTTGGAGTGTCGGGCGCACCGCGCTGATCAAAGACCAACGCTAACCAATTGATTGCGTTTTTGTGATCACCACAGCCGCCTTGCGAGCACAGCCAATGGACTGTGGCAGCCTAACAAAGCAACGTCAGTCAAACTTCTCAATCGAGCTGTACAGTCAATACTTTCAGCAGCCTTGAGTAACGTCTCTTCGGGTCATCTGATAGCCCGCTACCGCAGCTGTGCAAGCTGAACAAGTGTGGCAAGGGATAAGCGACGCGGGTAATGAAAAAGGGGGAACGTGGGAGCGTCTCACAAAAGGAGGATGGCAATTTGGCGGGCGATTGGGTCGGAATGCTTTGATTATGATATTGTACAGTGTCTAAATGATAACGCCTCTGACAAGCATAACTCACAGGGAAGCTCGATAGGCCTCATACCGGTCCGCCTTCAGTCTCTTCGCGTCGACCCTTGCTATCGTCTCAGCATCATACAGGTCCTCAAGCTTCTTCCCTTTCTTGAAAATCCTCTTTTCATGCCTTGCGGCTTCTTCCTTCGTCATACACACCAAGTCGCTCAGCTTCAGTCGCGAACTCCTCTGGACTTGAGGCTCCTCGCCGATGACGATCAAGTTGTCCTCGCTGGGCTTGCGCCACCGTATCAACACAATCTTTGTAGAAATGCCCGTGATGACGCTCTTTCCTTGGTACAGCTCATCTAGGAGAAACGCGACGTCGTTCGTTGTCAACGGAATTTTGAGGCCCGTGAGATTAGGGTGGAAGAGTCTGTGTAGCTTCTCTTCCACGCCCTGGACGTAGTTGAATACTCCATCATACAATTTATCCCGGCCCTTGCCTGGCGCGTAGTCGTAAGGGTAGCCAGTCAATGCGAGAATAACGTGATTGGCGACTGTCAGCCCAAAGACGGCAGGCATCGTTCCGAGTACTGGGAGAATCCGAACTCGGAAGTTTGCCATTGGCCCAAGGTCGCCCACGGAGCCCTTTTGAAATTCTTCTTCAGGTAGAGGGAGGAGTTCAGCCTTGCCATCACCGGTCTTCTCCATGGAATACACAACAGGGATTCCCGTGTGGACGCCCACTAGTTTGAGACGACGCCGCGTGCTACGAGATAGCGCATCGTCAGTGCTAGTTGATATATCGCCCACAATGATGCGGGTAGGATCTGACTTGCAACCAGCTCCCATTGAACTAATCACAGGGAGCTTGTTGTCGTGGCAGTACTTGAGCAATGCAACCTTGGTGTCAATGTTGTCGATTGCGTCAATAACGAAATCCGGCTTGCGGTCAGTTTCCCCCCAAGGGCCCAGTAGTTTTTCGGCTACATCGTCGTCGAATTTCTCCTGGCGCAGGTCAAATTGAACCCATGGTGCGATGGCAATCAATCGCCTCTCCAGACAGCGAACCTTGGGTGTGCCTACATCCGCAAGAGTTGCCACCGCATGCCGGTTCAGTGAGCTCAGTGTGACTTGGTCGAAATCGACAAGACGGATCTTCGATGCGCCGGACCGGGCGAGCGACGCCGTAGCATGAGAACCGACACCACCGCAACCCACGATGACCACAAACGAGTCGCGCAGTTTGTCCAACCCTTCAGGCTTGAGGAAGACTCTGTTCCGGGCCAGCTGCTCTAAAATGAGCTCCTCGTCAAAGTCTCCTGCCTGCGCGCGCCTGGCCAGTGCCTGGTTGCGAGCGTCTTCCTTGTCCACTGGAGGGTCTGAGTAGGTCACCTAACAAGAAGATATCAGTTGCCAAGCCCTCACAAGCCGGATTTCCGTAGATATTCTAACCTTGCCGTCATCCGCCTCACTTCGTGGAATCGAATTCTTCAATCGTGAGATCCTCTGACCCCGTTCCAAGGACTGGTAGCCCAGGATGAGCGAGGCGACAGTGGCACCTGAGAACACAGCAGTCGCGAACAATTGAAATCGCGGGTTTGCCAGCGTATCTGCAACGATGGGATTCATCTTCATTTCATACTTGGAATAAACAAAATCTATCAGGACAATGGCCAGCAATTCATCTGCGACTGTCTGGTCCTTACTTGAAACTACTACCTACTGGAATCTGGTGAGCACAAAATGCGGCATGAGCACGTGATCCAATGGCGGAAAATACGTACCTCGACGTTGGCCGGGTCCAGTTCCTTGTCGAGATCGACCCGATGCCAATTAGATCAAGCGTCACTCAATCCCTCCACAGCTTCATCCTCACGTCCAAAATCGGGCGCGGACATGGCACAACCGGCATAGAGAGGCGGAACTCCCCGTAACTTGACCATCGAATGACGGCACCTCGATTGAGCCCTCAACCTCGCTGGGCCAATATGCGACCGCGCATCCTGGCTTGCCGCTCCTGGCTGAGCAATCCGAGGCTCGCTATTGAACAGAGGGGCACAGCTTTTCGATTCCATCGACGATTAGCTCAACGCCAATGGGCCACGACAAACTCGCCATCCCGACCGACTCTTGCCTTCCTCACAACACCCGCGGCCAATCGCGATGCTTGCCGCCGCACATACGCATCCGGACGACGCAGACAATGGCTCATACATGAGGCTAAGCTTTTCGTCCGCTATGCCACCATCTGCGTAGTTGGCTCCCTTGCCTTCTTTACGATATACTACTTCATCCTCGAGGAGAAGGTCGAGCGCGACTATCCTACTCCCCCCGAGTGGCCCTGGAGGCTCAGGAAGCAATTGAGGGATGCACACAAATGGACAGATCCGAACCACAGGCCGGCAGTTAATTGGGTCAAGACGTTCGAGCTTGCGAGAAATGTGTGTTTGAGTTTCGAAGATGTGAAACGAGACGGCCACAAGATCCCCAGACTCTCCGAACAAGAAGAACCCGGTGCTGAGGTTCCCTGGGAGTTCATCGCCCATGACATCTCCGGAATGAGCGAGGAGTGGCGGCGGGGTTACTACGAGACAATGATGCTCACGGCCAAAGCCGCCGAGTATCTAGACGGCTGGGTCCGGGACGTCAAGCGCAACCTTGCTTCCGCTCCTGAATATGTCATTGGGCCATCCAACCCCAGGCCCAAGCCCATCCCAGTTGGAGCCCCCAGGGCCCCTCGCGAGGAGGACTGCGAGCCTGCATTCCCGCCCGCCGACCGATACTACCTCAAGATTTTCGCTACCAAGGGCTTCAGCACCAGGCAGAAAATCGAGGCTGCTTTCGAGTATGCCAACTTCCTCGAGTTCAAGCAGCGACCCGGTGGTGCGGAGCCGCTGCTCAACTACGCTCTGGCAGAGGCTACACAGGGCATGGCACAAGACGAGCTTCCATACAACCCCAAGACCCTTGCACTGAAGGACAAGGGCCCCGCCCCCTCTCTAAATGTCCTCGATGCTCTTACCACGATTGCAAACTACAAGGCCAGACACGGTCAGGTCTCTGAGGCGCTGCCCATCTACATCTCACTGCTAAAGGCCCGTCGCGCCCTGCCAAGCGAGCCCCCCCGTGGCCAACTCCGCCCCAAGCCGAGGAGGCAGACCTCAACCTTTGGCACCATCATCGAGCTCTTCTCCCCTCCCGAATACCCTCCCGCGCCTCCAGACGGCACCCGGCCTCCCTGGCGCAGTCCCGAGGAGCGCTGCCACGAGGCGTCCCTGAACCTCTACATTGGCGAGATCCTCTACTCGACCTCGTCAAAGGAGGACGGCCTCGCCTGGACCCGCGAGGGCGTCGACATCGCCGAGGAGGAACTCCGCTCCCTGCCGTCGAGCGCGAGCAAGGAGGCCGCCACCGTGAAGCAGACCTGCCGCGAGTGCCTCCAGACCGGGCTGGACAACTGGACCGTCATGGTGGCGAAGCTCGTCAAGGAGGAGCAGCTCGACAGGGAGAAGAGGCCGGCGCCGAGCGTGCTCTCCTTCTGGAGCTCCAGGCTCCCCGAGGGCGTCGAGGGCCGGTGGGAGGCGGAGCGCTCCGTGCTGAAGGAGAGGGTCAGGCGGACCACCGAGCTTGTGGATACCACCAAACCTAGGGACGAGGGCTTCCTCAGGTGGTTCCAAGCATAGTTCATATAATGCATCAAATTGTACGAGTTATACTAATCCAGCAGGGGCAGGGTGAATAACGGGGACATTCGTTTATTTTCTGTCTCAGAGGTAAATTTTCATGTATCATCACCAACTTTCACTTGATGTCTTCCCCCCGTCCAGGGAGATATATCCCCCGGTTATGCCAATCTCTAAGTAGCCTCTTTTACGTAGCGCGCCATGTAAATGTATAGCTCATGAAAGAAAAGCCTGCACCAATTTCTCCTGTTCTAGCATGTGCCAATCGATTCCACCTTGCTGACCTCTTTACTCTCCTCCTCAAAGATTGACGCCTCACCAGTCTCCTGGAAGCGTCTCCAGGCATTGGCCTTCTTCACCTCGGCCTTGAGGTAGTCTTGGTTGAGAATGGCAACCATGGGCTTCGCATCATCATCTGCCGCAGCCCACGACTTCTCAATTTCCTCCAAGCTTGCCTGCTCCACCTCAGCCCCCCCCTCAATTATCACCCGTTCGTTCTCGGCATCTGGATTCATGGCGTAGCGGTGGAGGAAGGACATGATTGGCTTGAGTGCGGTGATGAGAATACACTCGACGTGGTTCGGCTCCGAGGAGGAGTAAACCGGCATGCCGTACGGCTGAAGGCCGCGGTGTTCAATTCCCTCTGGGGGCGCAATCGGGGTGTCGAAGGGCTGGTCAGAGACGATGTAGCTGCGGCAACGCTGCCAAATTATCAGTATATCACGAAGTAGAAGCATGGACTAAGCAATCGATGGAGGAGGCTTCTTACCTTTGCCAAGAAGTCCTTGAATGGCTGAGAAGTCAACTGGTAGGCAGAATAAAGAGTCTCAAGGATAGCCATGGAGCTAAGCCTTTGTCCCCAAACTCCCCAGTTCTTGTCGAGGAACTTCTCGACCTCTTCACTAGTCATGGCATCAATCGTGATGATGTCGATCACGGCGTTCTTATCCACCATCTGAGCCAAGACCTCGTTGAAAACGCAGCGGACGTGGTCCTGCCCGGTCTCGTTACCCGGGATATCATTCACCTCCGGCACATGCCTCCTGCCCGCGTGCACCAAGCTTGGGAGCGGAGTGGCCAGCCACCCGGTCGAGGTGACGGCCCGCTCCCCCTCTGGCCACCAGCGCCGTTGTCCCATGTTCGCCAGGACGAGTCCGGGCGCCTCCTCGCCGGCCGAGGTCTCAGCCCGCGCGGCGTCCACTACGGATACCATGCTGCCTGTGTTGATTCCTCCGGCGCCGTTGGCGATGCGGCCGGCGAGGACGCCCAGGTCCTGCGACATCTGTCCGAATATGACGATGACGCGCTTCTTCGACTTGAGGTCGGCGTCGGCGAATATTGGCACATGGGGCTTTGAGGGCGGAGTGCCGAGGGGGAGTCGGATCTTCTCAAGTCCCCTCTCGGTGAGGCGCTGATGGATTATATTCTCAAGGGCTTCTATAATGGCAGTAAAACATTAGCTTTTCTGCTTGATACATGGGGTCAAGGCAGATTATTCGCACGGTTGAAAGAGAATCGCTGGCGCTGGTTGACTCGGTCATTCTTGCTCAGGAAGTATTTGAAGTAGTAGTCCGGATCCTCGATGGATCGAATCTCATCGCCATCGTTGACGAAATACCTGTTCGTAAATCACCCAGTCAGTGGATATGGAGCGCGAAGGGCAGTGGATGAGGAGACGAACCCGAGTTCCTCCAAATCTGCAGGGAAGTCGGCGTCCTTTGGTAAGCCGGAAGGGAGACGACGAAACATGATGATCGAGGCTTTCGGGTTGTGAGCGACTAGATGATTACTTGCGAGAAAGAAAGTTGAGCTAAGAAACAGTTGGGTGTTGTTGGAAAGAGCAGCTCTTTTATGGCTGAGATGAAAGCAGGAAAGAGGGCGGCGAGAGTGGAAGGAGAGCTGCGGCTGTGTTTGTGCAACACACAATACGTAAGAGAAAGAGAATAAATTCAACAGCAATGGAAGCTGCCAGAGCCCGACAACTCAGCACAATGAATAGTGCAACACACAATAAACACACGGGATATGGTGGAACACTGGAAGGGACAGCGCATGGTCCCTCAACGCATTGGTAGAGAGGAGACAGCAATTGATCCTTGATAAGAAGTCCGGCCTACCAAACAAACACTAGTCGTTCCGGCTACAACGTATGTAGAAAATACACAACAAGCCCGTCTTTGTTCAAGTTACAGAAGGCTACATCGTCAAACGCACATCGGCGACGTGCAGCATAAACCCATTAAACCAACGCCGCTTCCCGTTCGCCCACGCCAGCCATTAAACCAAAGCGTAAACAGCAACATGAGTAGCCATAATTCATAATCATACAGTCTTAGTGGGGTGTTTCATTGATTTCCACTGGGAGTATACCGGCTTCGGAATGCCTGACTGATGCTGAAGCGGCTCCCAGCTCCGCGATTCATGTGACTAGCCAATGCCTCCTCAAGCGCAGACTGTGTGACAGATGCATCTAATGAATCGGTTAAAAAAATGCAAAGAACAAAACAAACCATGTGGGCCAGTGGTAAATAAGAGGAGAAGCATACCGTCAAGATCACTAAAGCTGCTACCCATGCTAGGAGTGCCATCGCTGCCATCTCTGGAGTACCCTTTACTACCAGGGCTTCTTCCCGCCAATTCAGCAGTTCTCCGAGGCGAAAGAGGACTTGGCTTCCCATGTTCGAGTGATCTTTCCATCCCACCCCCCGTTGCTGCGGAGCCAGCATCTGAATCGGATGTCTGTGAAGGTGAATGATGAACCGGCTTCTTCCCCAAGCTCTTAGGCGTTCGTTTGAATTTTTCTCTATTATCGCCCCGAAGTGTAGATGTCAGATCTTGAGCTGAGGTCTGGTTTTTGTTCGAACTTGGCCATGGCTGGAATGCAGGCTCTGATTCCTCTTCCTCGTCATCAGCATAGTCGGTAGAATTATCCTGCTGCTGGAAGCGAGGCGGTCGGCGGATGATCCGGGACTGGGCTGGGCTGGATTCGTCGTCCGATGTCAATGTGGAATCGGACTCAGCTGGGCCAGGGGATGGCGGGCTTTCTGGATCGGGGTCGGGTGTTGATGTGATGGGCAACGAAGAGAGCCTCCTCCTCCCACTTTGTTCGGCAGGCCTACCCAAAGGATTGGGCTTCCCTAGCCTAGGTGATGATGAACCACCTGCATCTCTCAGGACGGCGGTGCTGGTTGATGGGTTTCGAGACATGATCGGCCGTATCGATGCGTTGAGGGGTGTACCAGCTCCGCTGCCGCCAGCTCGGGCCGTCAGGGAGTTTCGCCGTAATGATCGAAAGCCAGCTGATTCGGAGCCAGGAACCGGTGATGGCGCACTCGACCCGACTTTAGCTGCCGCGGTCGCCTTACGGACCTGAGCACGTACTTGGGATGCATGTCGTTCGGTAATATAGGCAACCTGTCGCAAAAGGAAGTCTACGGGGACATCGAAGGTCTCGGCGCTAGGTATGTCAGTCGATCGAATGGGTTTGGGCAATAAATGAAGGATCCTACACTTGATTCCCTACAGAGTAAGACCGATTAACTTTCCATTATGCTTGGTTCAATGGGGAGCTTAATTGTGAGAGGACCTACAATCAATTTCTGTCTGCGCAGCGCCAGATAGTATCTTCCACAGCGCTTCATCCTTTCCAGAATCCCAACTAACCTGCTCTGAAAGTCAGTTCGGCTCGCACGTGCAGATGGACCATCACGGTCAGGTGTACCTGTGGTGGGTCAACGAAGTCACCTCTCGGGATAGGCACCCGCACCCATATTGTATATATTGGGTCCGCCATCGATGTTTCGAAACGACAGGAAGCGTTGGGCGTCGGAACCCCAAAGCGCAGCACAGGTGAGATGGAAAGTGCGAAAGAATGGAAGTGGGAAGATGACGGACGGGACGTTTAGCTCGGAGAGAGCTACCCACAACCGACAGACAGGCTGCAGTCAGTCATGCGGCGTGGGTCTGGGGCTGATCATCCTATCGATAAGGTCCCGCATTAGCGCGGCAGGGACCTGGATGGTTTGATGGATCCCACGTGTCAGGGCAGCCAGGGACGAACCATTTTAAACACCCAAACCAACACCCTTCATACCTAGCCTCCTGCACGCTGGATATCTTGACATCAGCTCGCGGGGTGTTCCTGAGATCGCTCGGAGCTCGATACTTGTGACCCCACGGGCAGTCAAGGCCAATTGAGTCGTCAGTTCTCTTGGCTTTCATTACTGCTTGCCCAGACCAAGTCAATGCCTATAGTCCTCTTTCGTCTCAAGTTGACTCAACGTTTGCTCTCTTCAGTCTACTAGTTTCACCTTTTCATCCAAATTTTATCTACCGTATCTTCCCAATTTCTCAAACCCATGTCAGGGTGAACACCTCCGCGCCTTCCCGAGAAATACCAACCTCAGTGGCGCCGTCCGCGCTCGCCACGCTGGGAGGGATCTTCTCACCCTTTCTCTCAAGCACGATTCTTCTGCCTGAGGTCTCAGGAAGCTTGTAGAACTTGCGTCCATTGCGGCTCAGGAACCCCTCCAGCTTCTCTTGGGTAATCTCCCCCTCCTTGATCACGCCGCGCTCGATGGCCTCCTCGAGCGCAAGCAGGACCAATTGCACAACGTACGGCTGTGTGAAGACGCCTGCAGGAGCCTTGCCTTGAGCAGCAGATTTCTTGGTTTGGAGTAGATGGGGCGCGCTGTCGCTTCCACTATGAAAGATTAAGGTCAGAACTGCGACATATCTGTCCACCCATATGGGCACTCACAAGAAGAACTTGTTTTCGCCGCTTGCAATGGCCCTCAGGAGAGCATCCCTGTCTGTGGGCTTCTTGGGAATAGGTTTACAGAACGCAAATGGGTCGCAGCAGGCCTCGGCGGAAGTAAGATAAAGGTGATGGGCCGTGATGGTCGCTACATGCCCCAATGACATCAGCAACTTGGTTCCCAAAAACGAATACGAACAACAGAATGAGTCAAACCATACCGCCAACAGTTGGCCCACAGGCGCGAACAGCTTCGACTGCTGCTGCAGTAGTACAATGCTCAAGCTAAAAAGCACCAGGTGTTAGTGTATCCTCCTCAGACACGAACTAGGGGGAAAGGGGCACACGTACGACAATGCGGAGCTTTGGGAAGCTTTCATGGAGCTTCTTCAAAGTGGGGAGGAATGCCTCTTCCAGAGTTGTATCTGGAGGTGCGAGCGACTCCAGCACCTCGCCATGGAGGTTCAAGACTATGTCATGCTCCTCCATAGCAGCAAAGGTTGGGTAGAAAGCTTCAATGTTGGCCACTCCGTTATCGGAATTTGTGGTGACACCTTATCCAATATTAGTTGGCGCAAGCTACAGACAGACATGGCAGTAATGTATACCAACTCACCTTGGGGATAGAGTTTCACACCACTAACTCCTGCCGCTGCTGCCTGAGCGATGACCTCTGGGGTAACAGAAGGGTGAAGCTATAGGGAGAAGGTAAGACGATGGCAAAGACCATGAAATCTACGAGTAATGGGTTGCAACGCACGAAGAGAGACATGAGGAAGTGGACATCCTTGGTAATTGCTTGTAGCTTGGACTGGTATTCCAAAACCTACTGACTGTCAGCTTCACATTGATACATCAAAGGGTATGCTCACGGCTCATAAAGAGGATCACCCTCGATATCCATACATACCTTGTCAACAGCGGTCAAAGGAGGCACCTGCAAGTTGTTTCAGTATATTAGTATGATACCGTTGGTTGGGGGATCGGGTCCACCCCCGGAAAACCCCACGCCATCCATTACATGGACGAGCGAATAGAGAATCTATCGTCCTTGGGCCTCAAGTTCACATACAAGGTTAGGCATTCTATCAAGAAATATTTGGTTAGCAAACTTGATAGTACACCGGGCAATTGGGTTGATGGGCTTCGTACACGAAAGCTGTGTCGACTCCTCCCTGGCGCACAGTCGGCACCACTAAGTCCATAAGCTCGCCCTGTCGCAAGTGGACATGCATGTCTGCCGCGGCGGGCAGCTCAAGGCGCTGAATGTTCTTCATCTTTGCGGAGAAGGGCGCTCGTCTCAGTGAGTGCAATTGGTATGACTTTTTGTCTGGGGTGAAACAGCTCTTGAAGAGGGATCGATAAGAGGGTAAGAGTCTAATAAAGATTTTACTCTACGCCCCTCAAAAATTCAGTGAGCCAATGACCAACCAGCGAAGCTTGACCCACTGCACTGGGTGCATCTTCGAAACTCTCAACGTATTCATTGATTTAACGACGTTTCTCTTTCATACGTCCAATAGATATGAATTGATTGGTCCTTATTGAAGCTCTGCATGGTGGTACGGAGACATGGGAGGGACTCGCATGAGATTTTCAGTTACAAAGCAATGATCTGGCGTCTATACCGAAAACATGTCTGTCAACGACGGAAATGGTCTCAATCGAAATGATGGCCACCGGTGGGGGATAGATGGCTGCAGAACGTAAGGTATGCCCTGCAATGGGAGCGAATTCCAGCTGCTGGCTGACAATAATAGACCAACTGATTGCTCGATTGAATGACTGAGCTGCTCCTGCTGGAGGCTTAATTACGTCAAGCACCGGACAAGGTATTACAGTGGAGGAGTCAGTTTTGGGCAGGCGGCAATCGGTAGGGTCCCCTGCTGCTGCTGCCCATGGGCCAAGAGCCTTAGCGGTGCCCCTCCTTCTGGTTGTGTAAAGTTTGCAGGCAGCCCCGCCGCCAGAAACCAAGGTGAGCGCTATGGGATGGGCTATTTCATCATGGCTCGCGAGTGACTTCCATCAGTAGGCGGGGCTGGTACCTTCCCCCGACCCCGCCAACGCCCAACAGCGACTCCAGGACACGAATTGTTCTACAGCTCAGACTTCGGGGAGGGCTTGTGGAATGGGGTGAAAAGAAACAAAAGAAACGATCAAACCCTCGCCCATTTCCCAGCAGACGGCCCGGAGCGCTCCCATCCGCAAACCCCTCTTCCACCCCATCAAACCCCAGGCCAGGTGCAGTTGTGCCGTGTCGTGCCGCTGATCCACCCGTGCGCGACGGGCCAAACCAGGTCTCCCCATTCTTGATTGATATCATCTGCCTGCTAGGCCCAAAGAAACTTCCAGCCAATACCGAAGCTTCCATACTGCACACCCAGGCACTGCCTAACTGGATTCCCGCCTCTCCCCTACCTCGCCTCCTGCCGTCTCTCTGCGCGTGCTGCTGTCGCAACCACCTTCAGAGCTTGCCGTAGTCCCCACGCAACACCATGCTGGGCGCTTCCGAGCTCACGGCTTCGGCCAAGGCCTTGGGTCCCATTTCCGGGGAGGGTGCTGCCCCAAGTGCCGAGCACCTCGCCCCCCTCCAGAACCGCACCTCCGAGGGTACAAGCCCCTTCGTCAAGGGCTTTGTCGACAGCCCTGTGGCCTGGCAACCTCTCGACAATGCCAGTATTGAGCGAGCCAGAAGAGAGCACAAGCTCATCTTCATGCACATCGGCTACCTAGCCTGCCACCGTGAGTTCGGGCCAATGCCGTATCCCCGCCCACCTTCCTGCTAACAAACACTTCTCCCCAGACTGCCGCCTGATGGCACAGGAGTCCTTCTCGAACCCCGACTGCGCGGCTCTTCTCAATGAGTACTTTATCCCCATTGTTATCGACCGTGACGAGCGTCCCGACCTCGATTCCATCTATATGAACTATGTCCAGGCCGTCAGCAGCTCGGGAGGCTGGCCCTTGAACTTATTTCTTACTGCAAACTTGGAACCTGTTTTTGGAGGCACGTATTGGCCCGGCTCAGGTTCTGCCACAACCCGCGGTGATACTGTCAGGGACAGAGACGATGAGGTTCTCGACTTTGTAAGCGTTATCAAGAAAGTTCAGCAGATCTGGCGAGACCAAGAAGCGCGCTGCCAGAAGGAGGCCACCGAGGTCGTGGCTCAACTACGAGACTTTGCTGCAGAGGGAACCCTTGGCACCCGGAGCCTGGGTGGCTCTCATGCCATCGCGCCGCAAACTACAAGCAATGCATCCGCTGCTGTCTTCCATATTGGCCGGAAAGAGGGGATCGTGGCCAGTGAGCTTGATATCGATCAGGTCGAGGAGGCCTTTACCCACATTGCTGGCACGTTTGACCCTGTGTATGCGGGCTTCGGTCTCGCACCCAAGTTCCACACCCCTCCCAAACTGGCTTTCTTACTGCGACTACCGGGTCTAGCATCTCCCGTTCAGGATGTAGTTGGCTACCCTGATACTCAGCAGGCCCGAAACATGGCTCTCGATACCTTGCGACAAATTGCAAGCAGCGCTCTTCGCGATCACGTCGGCCGAACAGGTTTCGCGAGATGTTCCGTCACTCCAGACTGGAGCATTCCCAACTTCGAGAAGCTTGTCGTCGATAATGCCTTGCTGCTAACCCTGTATCTGGAAGCATGGCTCTATGTCTCAGGGAAGGAAGACGGCGAGTTCTTCAACACTGTGCTTGAGTTGGCTGACTACTTGACTTCGCCCCCTATTGCCCTCCCCAACGGGGGTATCGCCTCCAGCGAGGCTGCAGACTCTTATCAGAAGCGAGGCGATAAGGATATGCAGGAGGGTGCCTACTACCTGTGGACTCGCCGAGAGTTCGACTCGGCTATCAATGCGGACAAGCAGGTCTGCGAGGTGGCGGCAGCATACTACAACGTTCTTGAGGATGGAAATGTGGACGAACATCACGACCCCAATGACAACTTTATCAATAGGAACATCCTCCGAATTCGCAGATCACCGGAAGATTTAGGTAAACAGTTCAATCTCCCTGTTGAGACGGTCGCCGAATTTATCAAGACTGCCACATCTGCCCTCAAGGAGAAGCGCGATAAGGAGCGTATAAGACCTGAGATCGATGACAAGGTCGTCACTGGATTCAATGGCCTAGCTATCTCGTCACTGGCGAGAACCGGTGGCGCACTCAAGTCTATACGACCGGACCTAGCCGAAAGGTACCTTGGTGTGGCCAAGAAGACTGCTGCTTTTATTCAGGAACAGCTATGGGATGGAAAGGTGCTCTACAGGATATGGAAGGACAGAAGATCTCCCACGGAAGCTTTCGCTGACGATTACGCCTATGTCATATTCGGTCTGGTCGATCTCTTTGATGCCACCGGCGACGAGAGCCTCCTAGAGTTTGCTGATGTTCTTCAGAGTAAGTCGTCCCTGGCCCCCTTCAGGAGTGAAATAAAATTTAGTCGAAGAATCATCTAACCATGGTGGCAGAAACCCAAATCTCGCTCTTCTATGACCCTGTTGGCGCCTTCTATTACACAACTCCTTCCTCTCCTCACACAATTATTAGGCTCAAGGATGGCATGGACACTTCCCTTCCTTCAACTAATTCCGTTTCTGTTACCAATTTGTTTCGCCTCGGTGACTTGCTTGCGGACGACAAATACACAGCCCTCGCAAGAGAGACAGTTGGTGCATTCGAGGCCGAAATCCTGCAGCACCCTTGGCTGTTCCCCGGCCTGCTGCTGGGTGTCGTGACCGCCAGGCTGGGCGTCGAGAAGAGTGGCCGCGAAGTGAAGTATAAGGATACGAGGACCAAGGCCGCATGAGTTGATTCAAATGTGTTCTTTTCTTATCTCTTGCATTATTCTTAGATGGGGAGTTCCAGGGGAAGAGTATTGATTTCTATTTTTACGCAAGGTGGCACATTTTTTAGTCTTTTCTTATCTTTCCACCATCTATCATGACTTACGTACCTGTCCTCTTTCATACCATGAAATGAAGATAAATATATACACTATCAAACGTGTGCCATTCACTCAAGATACGTGCGATGCGAGTTAGAATCCGGTCCACGCACTGTCGATTATCACGATCATCGCACCCACGGTTAACTCTGTGTGTGAATCCAGCCTTATTCAATTTTTCAGCTCGGGTTCTATCTATGTACGTGTAAAAATTTATCAACCTTTTTTAAAAAAGAAGTATCTCGTCAAGGGGTATCTATTCTACAGCGACCCCTGCCTCATCCTTCCCCCAAGCTTCCACCATTCATCTCTCGACAATGCTTAGTTACAATTTTTTTTTTCAGAGGGAAAACCACCCGCTCAGCTCCTTGTCCTGTGCTATATTCTCAGGTCCAAGGATGCTGAGGGGCCATAGAGGTCAGGGGCAGAAGCCGTGATATGCCGGCGCTTGGAAATGAAAGAAGATGGGAAGGTTTTTGGGGTGAAATAATAGGGGCGGGTGCAAAGTTAATTTCGTGTGCTGGCCGTCTTTTCGCGGTTGATCAAGCCGTTGAAGAAGCTTTGGAGCTGCTCGTTGTCGTACTTCTCTGTGACGTTGGGCTGGGCGGGTTCCGACTCGACAGATTCCTCGTCCTGGTCTGCCTCGGGTGCATCGGTGTCGATTCGGTCCTGAAGGGTGGTTTAGCCTGGGGTTTTCATTAGCTGGGGTTGGGGGGGGGATTCAGTGCATACCTTGAGGCGCCTCAGCATATCGTCTGCGTCTACCTGGATGCCTCCCACGTTGAATTGCACGGGGCCGATGTGGTCACTGACGGCCTCTCTCTCTGGGACACGGCCCGTGGCCAGGAGAATGTCGAAGTTGGACATCTTCTCGGGTTGTGTCTTGGCCTTGAAGGCTTCGAGGATCTTCAGCTGAGACTCGAGGTATACCTGCGGCTCGTCGCTGTGGATGTTGACGTTGTTGCCGCCGTTCATTGCGTGTTCTACGACAGACAGACCGCCGCTGTCAAACTCCTGGCACCAGTCCTCGTATCGGGCGATGGCACTGTCCGTCTGTAAAGGTTCTGCGGTTCCTTCCTGAGCTTTCCGATTCTCCTCGAGTATTTCCAAGGTGAGGGGCTTCTCGCCAAAGCGTCCCTCAATGTCCTCAAACCAGGCTTGAGACACTGCCTCTACATCGAATGCAGCTACTAACACCCGAATCTTGCCCCAGGAGTCCCAATTGGGAGGGACCACGATCTTATCGCGATCAATAACATTGTGTTTGAGAGGTTGACGTTTTAAAAGTGAGGTGATTCCCAGTGTAGAATGCACAAGAGTGGGGAGCTGGGAGACGGAGTTCTGAGATGTGTAGATTAGAGAAGCACCATCTAGAAGACATGGTTAGCTACTTTGCAACGGGACAGGAGATCGGATCTGTCTCACGTCTGAGAAGCACTGTTCGCAGGTACTGGAGGACGGTGTCAAAGTCCGGCTCCTTCCAGCCCTGGTTTTTCTCCAGCAATTCCATCCTTTGAGACTTCACAGCGTCAGTATAAAAATGACCAGCATGCCACCAGGATCACGAAACTTACGTTCTGGCAGACGACACAGAGCGGCAGGCCCAATGGGTCCGTCCACTCACCAGGCCCCTGTGGAAGAGCGGTGTCGGCTTCTCCTGCTGCGCCTGCTGCTGAGGGAGTCCCGTCCAAGTTTGTAGAGCCTCCGCTTCTGCCTCTCTGCTTCCAGGCCTCGACTTGCTCTTCCATTTCGGCATGCTCTTTGTCTCCTAGTTTCTGGAGGACAATCCTGAACAAACTGATCCAGCGACGGATCTGGCGCAGCCACATGTGAGGCTCGGCCCAATCGAGAAGAATCACCAGCGCGGTATTAGGTATAGATTCGGGGGTTAATAGAGGAGCAACAAGAGTTGAGAATTCGCTAGAAGGCTGAGATAGAAGGTATAAGGATACGCGCGCCAGGGTATCTAGAGTTATCCAGTCAGTATAGATTTGTCGTAGCCGGGTCGAATCGCTGCTCACCGTCCTGGTCGGCGTCAAGGACATCGTAGTACGTGTATCCGAGCGCAAAGTTGTTGGCGACTGGAGGGATCTTACTCCGGTCCAGATTGCGTCTCGACTCGGGGCTCGATAGGGACTCAAGGAAGTCTCGCTGTGACTCTGGCGTTCCTCCTATCATGAACCGGTCAGTACTTGAAGGTGTGGGCCATCCTGATTCAACAAGTCGATCGTACCTAGGACCAGTAGATTCTTCTCTGGAAGTCTTTTGCCGCTTGCGACAGACTCCAGCATTGACGTCCAAAGGTTCTTTTTCTGTTCGCCATTTCGTCCCTCCGTCTCCCCTGACCCAGCCGTATGGGTCGACATTCGGTTTGCGTTCGCAGTCATGGGCGCTCCTCTGACCTTGTGGCCCACTGCGTATCTTCATAAAAAATACTGGGGAAAAAAGTAACACCTCCCTTCTTCGAAATCAAAGCATAGATTGCTGCAACAGCGCAAGGACGCTGGAGAGACAATCCAGGGGGGGAGCTCGTCACCGTCGTTGATCGTCGTAGTCTAGGGAATGGGCGGATTCATGGCGTTGAGCAGGTTATCAAGGGCCCGCAGGATCGAAATCGCCAAAAGGAAGAGGGGCAGGATAATCAATTCGGCTGGTGGACCAGGAAGCCTGTGTTGATGATCTATCCCAGCGTGACGACTTATGCCTGTGTCGCGTCGGGCCGGGAAATGACCCGCCGCATGAAATCCAATCGATGCGCTGGCGGCAAGCTGCTAATCAAGATGCCATCCCTTTCACCTACCCGGCACTGTATGCCGTATCTAAGATTGCTCTCACGCCTTACTTTGGAATTCATCGTGTAGAGTTCATTAATCTTCTCTATGGAAGTTTTATCGGTGCTACTGCCTAGTTGAATTGTTGATAGTTTTAATAAGAGATGCGTTCGCGTATGTGTTCGCTTATTTTATACTTCAGTTAACACTTGGTGCTACTATAGAATTCAGTCTTCTGACTCGAGATCCGTTCAACGATTGTCTTTACGACAGCCTCGCTTTACTTAAGATAAGGTAGCAGGGGATCTACGAATTTATTCAAAATACCAACCTTATTTATCGAGATTGAACCAAGTAGTAGTAACTTTTATTCCCACGAAAAAATTACAAGTAAGGTTCTAGGTATGTTCGGAGAATATTGCAGCTGCAAGCTGTTAAGCTCAGCTCTCGTAGCATCGATAAGATAAGATAAGCCGGCTTAGAAAAAATACCACTGACGAAATAGGCATCCCATCTTCAACATTCCCCTGCTTAGCGAAGAGAGCCAGCATCGTGACCAAAGATGAACCAGATTCGCGCCATCCAGGCGCTGAATAAGAAAGAGATCGAGAATGGAATGTAAGTTTCCTACTATGGCCCCTTATTAAAATCCAGGCGCTCACTAACGCGACGCAGCTCGCCCGACGCCTCTTGGCACGTCGATTATCGCGACACGGCGTATGTCTACTTTGGCGGTCTGCCATACGAACTTTCCGAAGGAGACGTGATTACGATTTTTTCACAGTTTGGCGAACCGGTATTCCTCAAGCTTGTACGCGACAAGGAAACAGGAAAGTCAAAGGGTTTCGGGTGGCTCAAGTATGAGGACCAGCGCAGCACAGACCTGGCTGTTGATAACCTGGGAGGCGCGGAGGTTGCTGGGCGCTTGCTCCGTGTTGACCATGCCAGGTACAAGGCACGCGATGATGAAGATCCTGAAGAGTTCAAAGTCGGATGGGAGGATATCATGCGCAAGGAGGGAAAGCAGGTGTCCGAGGACGAGAGCAGCGAGGACGAGAAAGAGAAACGACCAGTTTTACCACAAGAGAGAGAGCTTGCGCTTTTGATTCGGGATCACGATGACGACGACCCGATGAAGGGCTTCCTGATCGAGGAGAAAAAGAAGGAAATCGAAGAGGCGCGCACCAAGGCAGACAATAAGAAAGAGCACAAACATCGACACCGGCACCACCACTCACACAGGTCCAAGCGGGATGAAAAATCAGATGGAAGGCGGGATGAGAGGCGGCATGGAGAGTCAAGGAGATCACGACGGGATGATTCACAAGAAGATGGGGCTCGACAACATCGTGATAGAGATTCTACCCAACATAAACCCAGGGACGATTCGAGGAGTGGGAAGCGAAGGCGAAGACATGAAGCCGAGGATGAGGATCGTGAGCGACGACGACGGCACTATTCCCGTGAACGCTCTGACGAGCCACGTCACAGGAGTCGAAGAGATGACAGGGACAAGGACCGGCAAAGAAAGCCAAGAGAAAGAAGCAGGAGCCGATCTCCACGGCGGTATGACGACTAAGCGATTCTGTCATCTAATCAAAATTGAAATCACCACAAATGTATCAATAACCCAGACCGGACCCCGAACGCCAATGGATTCCCTCTTTGTATATTGCCCTGCAGATGGGGTTTCCTTCCACCTCATCAGCTATTCCCAAGATAACGTTTCCAGCTCTCTCTGCGGCAAAATCGCTTTCCTTCATCGCCCTTTCCTATCACAAACCTCTCCCATCTGGCATCCTGTCCAGCTCCGATAACCACAATAGTGTCCTCCGAAATCCAACCAATCATTCCTTTTGGCGGTTTTGTTGTACCAAGAACGGTGGTTCCTGTGAACGGGATCCCGCCAATAGTGCCGTCGTCTCCAGCCTCGAACGGGGCTGAGGCGAATGAATACACGTCGGAGAAGACACGAGGCATAAGGGGGATCTTGCTGAGAAACCCCCATTTCCCTGCATCTGCATCCGGGCTAGGAGGGCTAACAGCATTTGGTGGTTGACGCGGCTGCGATTTGCGTGGATGTGGGACGTCAAAGACATGGAGGGTTGATTTGTCTGACGTGCAGGCGAGGAGGTTTCCTGACGGGGAGAACCCGAGAGAAAATATGCTCGCGGGATCTATGCCGCGGCGAAGTTCTGCGATCTTGGCGCAATTGCTTGTTGCGAAAATGCGGATAAGTGTTCCGGTCTCGCTGGCTGAGGCCAACAGATGGCCGTCGGGACTCAGTTGGATAGCCCGGAGAGATGATGAATGCGCGGGAATGATGCTGACATTGCCAGTCGCGAGCTCTACAATTTGTATGTGGCCAGAGGTACGCCCGGGAAACACGAGCTGTTTATCAGAAATGCAGCATAAGCCAAATAAATTATCTGCCGTCTCGTAGACATGGAGGAGATCCGGTGGCTTAGCAAACGAATATACACGGACACTGTTTTGCAACACAACGACGATGCGTTCTCGGTTGAGTTGAACGCCCCGAATGGGCGAGAGAGCTGTGATTTCGATTGCAACTTTGCCTTTCATGTCGTCCCAAATGATAGCCTTATTCATGGCAAATTTGGGGGACTTCCCGCCTCCAACTAACGCCAGATAGTTGGTCACGCCCATCATTTGGACGAGACCGACGCCAGCGTTGAAGTCTTGTAACAGCCTCAGTAATAATTCCTGTGAGCAGTAGTAATGGTAGATAGACATACCTCTTGAAGCTTTGAGCCGGCAATTTTCGGTATGGAAGACTGGGGTATTCGTCAGATCTGAGAGTGGGCACAGCAGGGGGCGGGCTACGTCACGTACTGCATAGTCCAGACTCGAGGCCGACACTGAAGCAACTGGAGTCATTGTTAAAAGAAGCCGATAATACGGCAGTTGGGATAGATGTGTCGATGGGCCCCCGGACGTTCATGCTGCCGGCAGAGCTGATCCCCAAGAGCAGGCCTCAGCGGTGGATACGTGTGGGTGTGGGTGAGGCGGCGATATCGAGAGGACGTAAGTCGGCTGGGGTGGTTGTAAAGTAGACGGCATAGATGGTTGTCTGTTGATTACAGCATCATGGTGGTGCACTGTCGGATCCGTCGCTATGCAGCCGGGAGGGTTTGAGTGAATTGCTTGCACGTCTTCTGCCTGTATGATGAGTGACGCAGGCTTGTGAAGGTGTCGTCGTCGCGGGGCACCCCAGGGGAAGCTAGTTAGGTGGACGGACAGGCAGACGGACAGACAGGTGATCTGAATCGGACAGGAGTCAGGATGGGGCAAGTTGTATCACACATGTGGGAGTGAGTTCCCAGCCAGCAATAAGAGTGACGGGAGGTGTAAACACAAGATTGGAGATGAAGCAGGAGATGGTATGCTACGGCTATATTGCAAGATTCTGTTCCGTCGCGTAGGCTTCAGGTGAAAGAGAGAGTTCCTGTTAACCTCCATACCATCCAGGCTAGGCTGCCTCGTGTTGGGGGGAGAGCTGTGACACTGTGGCACCTGTGGCTGATGCGATCTGGAAATAGATCCAGCCACGATTGCGCACGTGATGATAGATAACAGCCGTTGTTCCCCTTGTCAAGGCCTCCGAGAAACTACCGGCCGTGGGCCTTGCTTCTTCGAGCTTGGTGTTGAAATTTGGGTAATGGCAGACGCTTGGACCACCATCCCTAGCACGTCCCCTGACGCCAAAATTCCTGGGGGCAGTTGCGGTCAGAGCACGCTTCTGGCCGCCGGTCTCCCTCCCTGAGAAAGAGCTGCCAGGAGGTGGGACCCCCTGAGCCGTTGCGAGACCCATTGGCTGGGCTTGAAATTGCACCCGACCCCAAAGAAGGCACCACCCTGAAGCACCACCTGGTCAATCAGCATACGAGCCACCACCTCCTTTGCCAGTCCTCTTTGGTCATTTTCTCCTTGTCTGCCTCGCACCATCTCGCGTTTCCGTCCCCCGTCTACCTCCTCCACATCGAAGTTTGAGAGCTGCATCGCGACGCTCGTAATCCTACGCCAATTCTCTCCGTTGCTCTGTCGTTGTTGTACCGGGCCAGCACTTAATTAGCCAACATGTCGTCTGCCGCTGTATGTCTGCTCTGCCCTCGAACTCCTTATCCACCCTTGATAGCTCGACTTTCGAGAATCGCCCAACAACCTCTCCCCGAACAAACACCCGCACCACGAAGAAAACTTTCTACTATGATTGCTGCTTGAGCTCCGGCTAACGAATGGTGGTTTCATTCCTCTCTAGAAGATGATTCGCCGGAAGAAGAATGTCAAGAAGGGCATCCAGTTTTGCCTGATGGTTTGTGGCGCCTCAGGAACTGGTATGTTATTCACGAGCAACGAGAAACCTCCCTGATGCGCGAACGAAGCTCACCCCTAGCAACAGGACGAACCACCTTTGTCAATACCCTGTGCGGCAAGAGTGTTCTCACTCACAAGGATGCCGACGATGTCAACGATGCCTCTGCCGAGGAGGGTGTTAAGATTAAGCCCATCACAGTTGGTATGTCAATCCAGATTCCTTCAGGGGGTTTTGTGACACGACCACAACTAACTCTACGACAGAGCTTGAGCTTGACGAGGAGGGAACCCGTATTTCCCTGACAATCGTCGATACCCCTGGATTTGGTGATGCGATCGACAACGAGGCTAGGTAAATCTTAATGCATTATGCGCTTGACCGTCACTTGCTTACATGACAATATAGCTTCTCGGAGATCGTCGGCTATCTTGAGAGACAATATGATGACATTCTGGCCGAGGAGTCCCGTATCAAGCGTAACCCCCGTTTCAGGGACAACCGCGTCCACGCCATGCTTTACTTTATCACACCCACCGGCCATGGGTATGTTTTTCAGATCTCTTCGCCTTGAATCGTTCAGCTGTACTGATTGTGGATTTTTTTTTTAGCTTGCGCGAACTCGACATTGAACTCATGAAGCGCTTGGCCCCCCGAGTCAATGTTATCCCTGTAATTGGTCGTGCCGACTCCCTTACCCCCGCCGAGCTTGCCGAGTCCAAGAAGCTGGTCATGGAGGATATCGAGCACTATCGCATCCCTGTGTACAACTTCCCTTACGATATTGAGGAGGACGACGAGGATACTGTCGAGGAGAATGCTGAGCTCCGCGGCCTCATGCCATTCGCCATTGTGGGCTCCGAGGAGGTGGTTGAGATTGGCGGTCGTAAGGTCCGAGCTCGCCAATACCCTTGGGGAGTTGTCGAGGTTGACAACCCTCGCCACTCCGACTTCCTTGCCATTCGCTCTGCCTTGCTCCACAGTCATCTGGCTGACTTGAAGGAAATCACCCACGACTTCCTGTACGAAAACTACCGTACTGAGAAGCTCTCTAAGAGTGTTGATGGTGGTTCCGGGTAAGTTTCTCTGACTAGACCGAATAAACGACACAAAAAGCTAACAGAGACATAGAATTGACAGCTCCATGAACCCTGAGGATCTTGCATCCCAGTCCGTCCGTCTCAAGGAGGAGCAGCTCCGCAGAGAAGAGGAGAAGCTGCGTGAGATTGAGCTTAAGGTCCAGCGCGAGATTAATGAGAAGCGACAGGAACTGCTTGCTCGCGAGTCTCAGCTCCGCGAGATCGAGGCCCGCATGCAGCGTGAAGCATCCCAGATTCCCCCGGAGTCCAATGGTGACCACGAATAGATTGTTTGAGTGAACCACCCGGGGCCTTCCTATGGCGACCAAAAAGTCCTACCTTTGGTCTATTCCTTATTGCTGGCGTTGGTTGTTTGTCCCCCGCAAATGGGCAGGCTGAAAAATGAAGAATCCCCACAATCGATTTGAACTTTTTGCTTTTTGTACGCGATTCATTACACCAAAGCTGCCTACGATTCAGACGATATTAGAGAGGCCTAGAGAGGTGCCATTTATGGGGTAATAGGAGACGTTTTCGTGGGGGCAATTGGAATAGTTATCGAACCGTGGGGGCCATGAGAGAGTCGTTATCTATCAGCTTCGAACAAGATATCCAAACGAGTCGGAAGGCGGCTTTGGCTCGACCTGTTGAGGTCGAAATTACTGATGGCGGAGAGAGGCTGGCCTGACTGCCCACCATCTCCAGCGGGGGTATCTTATTGAGTTGTCTTGGTATTCATCTTTCAACCAGCTCTCTTATTTTTCCTATTACACTAGTGGACTTCTAATGCACATTTCAATTATACCAATTTCACTATTCATACTCAATGCCAAGAGAAAAGTAAACATGCGTGTTATGTAATGTAAAACTGACAAGTAGTAACGGATAAGGAAGTTGTGAAAGGAAACCAAAAGTATTGGTTCAACGAATTCAGTGAAGGCTGAAGTGAAACAGTTTTTCGACCATGATTAAGCAATTCAACCCCTCGCAAGATCTTGGCGATCCTACTCTTCCATTGACAGGCGTTTTACAGCTCGTCAGACCAGTCGGAGGCCGACTTAGTTGTTGGACTGGCTGTTCAAGATTCGGAGGATAGCAAGGAACAGGTTGATGACGTCGAGGTAGAGGCTGATGGCGGCGGCGATCTCCTCCTCGACATGGTGATGGCGCATGATGAGCTGAGTATCGACGAGGATATAAGCGCTGAAGATGAGAGCAGCGAGGCCGCCGTAGATGAGCTGGGTGGTCGAGTCGTGGGGGAGGAACATGGCGACGAAGCCGAACATGACGAGACCCCAGACAGCACCGAACAGGTACGGCATCCACGACGTGAAGTCATACTTGGTCTGGCAGGCGAACAGGGTGAGGAAGACGAATATGCCGGCGGTGATGACGGTGGCGTTGAGGACGACGGTGCTGTTGTAGAAGGAGACGATTACTGATATGGTGTAGGCCTCGAGGAGGGTGAAGCCGGATAGGAAGATCAGGTTGGTGGGGTAGGACTTGCGCTTCCAGTATGTGAGACCCATGAAGACCATCGAACCGAAGAGCTGGGTATTACAGAGTCAGTTATGATGTTTCCCTACCTGAAGCTTTTGAAAGTGGATGTTGGGTGTATATGCGACGTACCGAAATCCAGACAACAGCCTGGTGGGACTGGATCCATTTCTTGTAACCCTCGCTGAAGAAGGAGATGGCGCTGACGCCGGCGGTAACGATGATCTGGAAGGTGAGGATGGTGTAGACCTTGCGCACGAACTGGTTGCGGATGTCGATGGTCGCCTCTGCTACCGAGCCTCCGAACTATCGGGGACATGCGGGTTAGTTTCTTCTATAGCTCGCGGGCGAGAAGTGTCCCGAGAGGCTGTCTGTCTTACCTTGAAGTCATCGGGGATGTTGTCGTCGCTGGACCGGGGCTCGCCGAACATGGCCTGTGTCTCATCGCGAGACGACGAGCCAGCCGCGGCTCCGTAGGCTGGAGGGGCGGAGGTGTAGTCCTCCGGGTCTTCCTGGGGAGCCTGGCTGTACTTTGCTTTGGAGGCCATGGTGTCGGTCGATCCCTCTATCGGGGTGAACTATATCTGGTCTGCGCGATGTAGAGGGTGCTCTCGGATGGGCTGTTGAGCGTCGGCGAGTTGGTGATGACGAGATGCTTGTAGGATGAGGAATGACGAGGCGTTGGCTGCCACCAGATGGGACAGTCATGTCATGTGGGGAGGTCTGCTAATCCGAAACTGGTGCACGCGCCAGTTGCTATACTGGTAGTCCCTGTGCCAGTTGCCGATTGCGCACGGTGTTATTGCCGGGCGCTGCCTAACATATGACAGTTGCAGCCCGTAAATTGCACTGTGCCCAGGCACCGGTGCTACTCTAATGAGAACAGGTGGGTTTTAGGTAGGATTTCTGTAGGAGAACCACACCCAGTCGCTCTGCCTTGGCTGAAGGTTCTTTGGATCATTGATGGCAACGAGTCTCCTGGGGCGTTCATCAATAGTGAAGCCAATGGATTGCCGAGCTGTGCAGCTGCTGTGCATGTACGGCAGTTGATTCTGATCTTTGGAGATCGAATATGGTGACTAACATAGGCTCGAAGCAGATGGATAAGAGCTGTCGCAGACTTCTCCGCTAGGATTCAGGAAGCTGTGTTTCCGAAAATAGCAGCCGGGAGCTGTATCCATCTGTCAGCTTTCTCGTCTGGTCCTAAGCTAGCACGGGCTTGAGGCCTTTGCACGTCTACTTGAGAGCTGCAGCTGGCTCACTTCGAATTGCGAATGAGTAGGTATGCCTCGGCGGCAACTAAGTGGCATGAGTATGATACGCCACCACCATCAAAATCAAAACATACCGCAGCATTGGACAGACAAATACCTTTCATTATTAGGCAGAAAGCAATACATAGCACACTCGTTGTCATTGCTTATTCTTGAGATTATTTGTTAACTGAATGATTTGGTCTGGACGTCAAAGGCAAGCTAGGCGTTTCCATCTCTCAAGTTAGGTAACTTAAGACATCTTCTTATACTTAGTTCACCATTCGTTGCTCTAGAAGGTGTGGGGTTGGGTTGATATTGATTACGCTGCAGACTGCAAAATGCCTGAACTGCCAGACACATGTCGTTTTATAACGTAATAAGCAAGTAGCCCGAGCATGAGCCAAGCTTTTCTTTCTGTTGGGACACCAGAAAGACGCAGTAGCTCGCTTACCTGACTTGGATATAAGTATCATACAGGGAGAACTAAAGATCAAGACTTTGGTTTGCTTTACGTGAGATGCATCTCGGAAGTTTTATCGATAAGAGGGTCTGGCGGCCCACATTCGTCATCTATGGGGAATACGAGATGTACTGTACGAAAAGAGAAATATGTTGGGGCAACTGGTGTTTTGGCTTAAATCAACGGTGTCCTTGAAACGGAGCAAAAGACTGGGTAAGTGGGACGAGAAATTATGGAGTTTCCAGAATATCGAGCGACAGATCAGGCCCCTGGGTTGCAAGGCGTGGAATATAGACTCGATGATATAAGGTGTCATTCAGAGGAATATGATAGTGGCTTCGGCGCTGGTTGTGGGAAGTGGCCCGTGGGTGGGGGGATTGGCTGGCACTCTCCGACCATAGGTCAAGGTCAAAGGTCAAGGGAGATTCCGGCTCCTAGAGCATAAGTAGCTCAACCGGGGCTCGATAACCTACATACCGCAGATGCATTACGGATGCATGTAAAGCCGGTTTAATTGGGACCTACCTGCCGGGTTACAAGTCGCGGGTGAGTTTGAGTAGGCTGGGAGGTATATCTGGCTCGAGCTCATGGCACCGTTGCTGATCCACAAAGGGAGGCAGGACTAACAAGCGAAAGCATGTATCGGATAGGAATGTGTTGGGCGGTGGTGTCTTGGACAGGATGCGCAATGCCTGTTTAAATGATATTGCTAGGAGTTGTAGATCTGCCAATCATTCACCTACCTAAATGAATTACGCAGTAGCGGTGGAGATCTTTCAGCCACTGGCCAGATTTCAAGGGGGTTTGCTAATGTTCTGTCACCTGGTTCAGCTGGAAGCGGGCCATCTGATGTGACTCGTGCATCACGACGCAGGAAAGGAGAAGGGGAGAACATAAGGTCACACAATGGTGGGACGGTGAAGAAGCAGGAGGAGGCATTTACTACGTTGTACCTGGCAATAAGCTGTGCTTGCCTGTACGTACACGTTGGCGGCTGAAATCCAATGCGACAGGCGATCGCGAGCAAAAACGCAACGCCTGGTTGGCCAATGGCTGCCTCAGCTGCACGTAGGCCGATGCTACGGTGCGTCGGGGCCCTGCGCGGGGTAACCTGTCCTTGGTAGTTGTATGTAGGTCAGGCCTGCAGCTTCCATCCTGCTAATGTGACTCGGTAGCTGCTGTGTGTCACAGCATGGATCCGTTGGCTGCAAGCTAAACTCCCAAGTCTGTTGTGGAGGCCATTGATCCCCTTGTCTCCGTAATAACCCACGCACGCACGGGCGGGCAATGTTGAATTGGCTGGATATCAGAGAGGTCGGGTGAGGAAAAGGGGTGGGGGAAGGTGGATGGAGGGGGGATCTTTATTTGAGTCGATGCAACACCGTCATGAAGGAGGAATCGAATAGCTGCTCACGTTTTGAGGATTTTTACCACTTTTGGAACGTTGAATGAACGCCACGGACTAGCATTGGAGATAGGAAGAAAGACCCTGAGCCTCCCTGAGCTATCGTCCAAGGTGGCAACAAGGTTAATTGCGATTAAGAGCACCCGAATGGTACCGAGCCCCTGGATTTGAATTTTTTTATACTTTTTGCTTGTCTGGGCACTCACTGTAATTTTAGCACCTGGCTTCGGCCACGGCCTCCTGTAGTGTGTCAAGAGCGTTGAGCTCCAGCATGGAACAGGCTCCAGGCCTAGTGGAGGCTAGCATTCAACATCTCCCTAAAGGCCCAGGCGTTATTGGTCTTCGCAACGGGGCCCCTGCTCACCGCCTTTGGGCCTAGGCAAGGCCTGCTCCAGCCAACTCCACTGCGCATCCCCCCTGCCGGTGGGAGCAGTGGGCCTTCGTTTGGGGCCAAGCTCGCAGGCACCCAGTAAAACGCCCCTCGGGATCTTGCAAAATTGTGGCCGGGGCGGGTTCAGGCCTGCTGGGCCTGCAGGTTAGGCTAGCCAACCAGCCCAGATGGACAGAAATTATTAACCGCCGCACCAGGGGTTGGGACCTGGTTAGAGAAAGTCGATCCCGTTCTGCCAGGCCACTTCTCCCGCCGCGGCGTTGCTTCTGATTTCCTCTGCCGGATGTTCTCGTGTTGTGTTGCTCTTCCCTCCACTGCTCTCGAGTTGTGTACACGTCAGAATCGCAAGGATCCTCTACGACTTCAGAGTTCGTGGCCGGCCTTCCTCCTCTGGCTGTACCCCCTCTCCCCTCTCTCTCCCCGCCATCTCCCATCCCTTATCTTTCTGGGTGGGTAGTTGCTCTGCTGCAACTCTTGAACCGCGGGTTGAGCCATCTCTCGACATCCCCCCTCCTCTTTAGTGTGTCGACTGTCCGTCCGCCCGTACGGTTCCTTCCTCCTGCCATCCTCCACATCGGCCGCTCTCCCCTTCTGTCGCCGAAGGACTCTCGAGCCAATTCAACGTGCTTCAACCATGAGCGACACCGAGACCCCAACTCCGTCCTCGGCGGGCGAGAAACCCGTTGTCAACGCTGCCAAAGCCCCCGTGCGACCTCCACTCCGAAACGGACCAAGCAATCCTAACATGAACGGCCCGCTATACATGCAGTCTGGAAGCAATGTTGTTCTTGTCAGGAGACTCAAGCAGAAGGATCTGAGCACTTCCGCTCGTTTGTCGCGGTGGTTTATCGAGAACCAGATTGGTACGTTATTCGACCTCTATATCGCTTCACATGTCTCGCCCTCCCGGCAGGCAATCCTTATATGGCTTTCCCTGGCGCCCAATGCCGAATTGGCGACCCAGCAATCGCTATTTTTGCTTCCATTGAACGGCCCATTCCCCTCCCATGCTCTAGTTTTGCCATTGGACGTTTACTTACAGATCATTGTCGGATAGGGCTGTCGTTCAACTTGCTCGCCCTTGCGCTCCTCGCACACATCTTCATCCCCAAGGCGAGGACATACACGTACAAGTTCTTCCACCTTTGCTACCAGAATCCCGAGACTGGCGACTATGGCGTTGGCTTCGACGATGCGTACTTCATCTCCATGTGCATTGTTCTGTTTACTGGGCTGCGGGCGGCTGTCATGGAATATGTGCTGGCACCTCTTGCCAAGGTTCAGGGAATCTCGAAGCGAAAGCTGTTGACCCGGTTCACTGAGCAGTCATGGTTGATTGTTTACTACAGCTTCTTTTGGCCAATGGGCGTCGTAAGTTCACCGAGCACTGTCAATGCTCATTTGGTCTTTTGCTAACGTGTTGGCAGTACATCTACTGCAAGTCACCCTACTACCTGAACATGAGAGAGCTTTGGACCAACTGGCCCAACCGCGAGGTTGACGGGCTCATGAAGTTTTACATTCTTGCTCAATGGGGCTTCTGGCTGCAACAGATGCTCGTTATCCAGATTGAGGAGCGACGAAAGGACCACTGGCAGATGCTGAGCCATCACATCATTACCGCGACTCTCATCTGCTCCTGCTACAGCTATCACCACACCCGTGTCGGAAACTTTATCCTGGTTATCATGGATATTGTCGATATCTTCTTCCCTGTAAGTGCAATGGCATGCCAATCTGCTGCTTCCGCCATTCATCTAACAATGCGACGCACAGCTCGCCAAGTGCTTGAAGTACCTTGGCTACGGCCTTCTATGCGACATTGCCTTCGGCTTCTTCCTAGTCTCCTGGATCTTGTTCCGCCACATCGCCTATTTCATGGTCTGTTGGTCTATCTGGGCCCACACCCCTGAGGTTATGACGACGGGCTGCTGGAAGGGCAACAGCACCAATCTCGTCGGGCCTGTCGACCCCCCGGCCGGCTGGACACATCTTATTGAACCGTTCTACGACCCAGCTGGCCATGTCTGCTATACCGAGGGTGTCAAGAATGCGTTCCTGATTCCTTTGATGCTTCTCCAATTCATCACCATCTTTTGGTTTACTCTTATCGTCCGTGTTGCGATCAAAGTCTTCACTGGAAACGGTGCCGAGGATAGCCGAAGCGACGACGAGGGTGCGGAATCTGACGAAGAGGACGAGTTTATTTACGAAGAGGCTGAGCCTCTCAAGGAAGAGGTGGGCGTTGAAGGCCTGGACCTGAAGGGCTGGGAGCGCAGGCATGGGCTGAAGATCCAGGGGAACAGTTCTGGTGTCAGCCTTCCTGGGCACAGTGATCGCAAGGAGCTGCTTGGGCGCATTGGTTGCGAGAAGCAAGTCGATTAAAACAGGATCGCATAAGAGAGCGAGGCCCACCATTACTGAGGGCATTTTGTGGAATTCAAAGAAGAATCACCTACCATGATATCTCGATTGCTGAGCTGGGGATGGGTCCTGGGTGCCTAGAGAGAGCCAGGAATGCCAAAAAAGCGTTCAAAGGAGCATTATCAGAAAAGCAAGATTTTTCGGTTTCTTATATAAATGATATGGAAAAAGTAGACGCTCCTGCTGGTGGCTTTCTTTATTGATATTTTGTGGGTATTTTTTGTTTTATTGCTATTTTGGCTGGGTCTTTGTCTGTTTTCCAACAAAATGGCATATGGATTATTATGGATGGCATTGACGTCAAAGCATGGGATACCAGGGGACTGACGATCCCTTCTGATCACCCTCTGAACTTTCTCGTGGGTGCATTTCTTTCTCATTTTTTCACGACTTGTTGTGGCGGAATTTCTCAGATACCTAAACCTTTACCTTCCCATCTCCCTCTACTCTACCCCATGGTGCCACAGGAGAGTGTGTGCACCAGCACTTGTGGAATATTATATACCCTTCACCTCGATGTCCAAGGTATCCTCCGATGATTGCGTAAACGTATTGTTCTAAAGCCGTGATGAACTGTAAGATGTGGTGACGTCAACTTGGAACACTTTCTCGGTCTGTAGTGTTAATAGATGCATTACATGTGTGAATATATTAGTGTACTATGAATCCAACTTCCACATGACTCTTTCTATGCTGCTCCTTCAAGTCGAGAAATATGATCCATCCTACTAAATCACCGCAAGACGCCCGTGTGCACCTCTAAGCCATCGGTCTGAAGAGCATTTCAAACCCCGAGGCAATGCTTTAATCCGTAAATGGAGGACCCGAACAGAGGGGGAGAGGAAACAAGCTAAGACCCCTCCTCTAATTTCTTCTCGGCGAAGTCCCGCAGCTTGAACTTCTGGATCTTGCCGCTCGCCGTCTTGGGGTACTCGTCCGTCCAGAAGACGTGCTTGGGGACGAGGTGGCCCGAGAGCTTCTCCTTGACCCAGGCGCGGACGTCGGCGCGGGAGATGGTGCGGGCGTCCCGGTCGCCGGGGACATCATCCTCGTCGACGGTCGTCCAGCCCGCATGGGGGATGACGAAGGCGCCGACGCACTCGCCGAGGCGGTCGTCGCTTATGCCGACGACGCTGGCCTCCTGGACCCCCGGCATCTTGAAGAGGCAGTTCTCGACCTCGAGGGGGTGGATGTTCTCGCCGCCGCGGATGATGAGGTCCTTGATGCGGCCGGTGATCTGGACGAAGCCTTCCCTGTCCATGACGGCCTCGTCGCCCGAGTAGACCCAGATGGTGCCGTCCTCGTCCTTGCGGACCTCGCTCGTCATGGCCGGGTCGTTGAAGTAGCCCTTCATGGTGAGGTAGCCCGAGGCGGCGAGCTCGCCGCGCTCGCCGATGGGCATGACGACGCTGCGGTCGGTGGAGGAGACGATCTTGATCTGCGTGTGAGGCATGGGGGTGCCGACCGAGGAGGTGCGCTGCTCGAGGGGGTCGTTGGGGCGGGTCATGCAGCTCACGGGGCTGGTCTCGGTCATGCCGTAGCAGATGACGAGGTCCTCCAGGCCGAAGCCGGATTGGATCTTCTCCATGAGGCTGGAGGGGACGCTGCTGCCGGCGACGATGCCCTTGCGGAGGGTGGTGGGGGTGCCGGCGGCGCCGCGCTCGATCGCCTCGAGGTAGGCGACGAACATGGTTGTGACGCCGTAGAGGCCGGTGGCCTGGTGGTCGACACACATGCGGACTGTTGCAACAGGGTCGAAGGCCGGGGAGGAGAAGAGGATGGAGGCACCGGTGGTGGCAGTGGCCAGGAAGCCGAGGACAGAGCCGAAGCAGTGGAACAGCGGAGGGGGAACCACGATTTTGTCGTTGGCGGCGAGGCCCATGCGGTGGGCGATGAAGCGGCCGTTGTTTAGGATGGAGTGGTGACTGAGCATAGCGGCCTTGGGAGCGGAGGTGGTACCGGAAGTGAACTGGATATTGATGGTGTCTGAGGGATCCAGGGGCGAGGACGGCCTCACTGGGGCGGGTGAGCCGTTGAGGAGGTTTGTATATGGCGTGAGGCAGGGGAAGCGTTCAATATCGAACTGGACATCAGGGTGGTCGGGTCGATTGTCCAGTACGATGGCTACACGCAGCGATGGAACAGCCTCGCTCTGGATGGTGGAGTTGTCGAGGTCGCCCAGAACGCCCCTGAGGAGGTCCTCATTGCTGCGGCCTTTGCCGGCCTTGTAAGCCAAGTCGGTCACTGCACCAATGATGAGCATCTCGGCACCGAGGTGCTGAAGACCAGACACGACTTGGCTCGCGGTGAAGCCCGGATTAAACGGGACGAGGACGGCACCGAGCTTGAAGAGAGCGTATGTGAGAATGGTGTACTCGGCTGTGTTGCCCAGACTCACGCCAACACGGATACCCTTGCGGATGCCATATTGCGCCAGAGAGTTGGCAACCCGGTTGGAGAGCTTATCAAGCTCTGCGTAAGTGAGGGTAGTCTCATGGGGAGTGTCCTTGGAGGTGGCTGCGATGGGAGAACGGGCCACAACAGCGGGGCGGTTCCCCCAGACAGCTACGACAGACGCAAAGTGGTCTGGGATCGTGCCGTGGAACAGTGGGAGCTAGGAAGAGAGTTTAGCACAACGTCAAGCAGATGGAATATTGATATGCAATATTAATGGTGTAGGCTAAATTGAGCTTCAGTGAGGAGGGGGAATATTGTTTACTGACATCGACAGGCCCATCTCGATAACTTAGCTCCCCTGACTGCGAAGATGAAGCTTCCGCTTGACTATGATATGCTCGAGGCCTAGCAGCTGTCCCCCACGTCGTGATATCAAGGTCAAGGGCCGCGGGGTTGACGTGTGAAGTAACAGTCTGCGACATTGTGTACGCTGCTGGTAACGAGAATGCCGACGGTCTGATTCTTGTCTTGGTGACTGAAGTGCGATGCTTGCTGGAGGCTGGGAGTGCAGAGGCAGCAGTAGAACCAGAGTTAGACACCAAGGCAGATGAAGCTAGAGGCTGCCGAGAACTGCCATGGAAGGAACAGTAGGTACAGCAATTAGACTTCGTGCTCTTCTTAGACAACCAGCGGCTGCCCTGCCCCTTCGACCCAGATGGGGGTCGGCAGCTAGAAGTAGGCCATGCCGGGCGGAATGCTTTGGAGCCAGGGCGCGCGAAGGGCGACTGGAATGAGGTCGGTAGGCTCGACAGGCGTGGGCCAATTCTGCTAGACCAAGGCAGTTGACGCATCGGTAATGGCATGTCTGTCTGACTGTATGAACCCTGTGCATCTGCTACATTGGCTGCTGCCGGGGCTGAGGCTGGTGACTTGTCGTCTCTCCAATGAGAGGCGTAGGAGCGACGAGATTATATTCCTCCGGGAATGAGACATGCAGATGACATATGGAAGGAAGGGCCGGATCCGATGAAAACAATGAGAGGGGATTGGGGAGGGCAGAGAGAGTTGGGATAGTGTGTGAGGATCAATGGAGAAGATTGTCCTTTTCTCTGGCTGCCCAGGCCCCTCATGCCGTGTCCGCCTGCGTGCCTCGCCTGCCCTCGGTTTGCTAGCATTGGAGCCATTCCCCCGCGGTTGGCATTTCTGGGCGCGTGCATGCGCATACCGGCGGCTGATCGCATCCGTGGGTGAAATGGATGCTGTGTGAGTGAGGTGTGTGTGGCACGTAGAATTCACCCCCTGGAGACAATCCGGGGCAGAACCCACTCAGAGCACTGTAACTGGCCTAGCTGGGCACTGTCCAGTGAGGGGTCGGCACTCTAGCGGGAGCTGGAGAGCTGTAGCTCTAGGTCCAAATGGATATAGGTAGCTCCCTTTAGGCAGTTGGGGCGTCACAGCTGCTAAGCTCCAGCGGGGTTCCATTCGAATTGCCTGCCATTCCCCCCCAACCGGATCCGTTTTGGTGCTCGCTCTTTGCTAATGGCAGGAGGGTGAAGATCGGAATCTCCGCGTGCATCTGATCGGATCTCAATGCATACAGCTGTGCCCTCCCGCGCGGTGCTTTGGCCTGCCTAATACTTGTCGGCTTTGCCCTAGCACCCAGAGGAGGCACCTTGCAGCACTGCCAATTGCAGCACTTGATAGCACTGGATGTCATCACACGACAGAAGATGAGTCAGTTCTGGTGTAGTCATCGGCTGGAGCTATCCGGGCTTTCCCTTCACCACTTTGCTCTTACGATTCGATGAGAACTCGCCGTTCAGTTGCTCAGGATAAGCGGTGGGAAATCATCGCGTGTCTGATGTCTCAGCCCACCAACCAATGGGGAGGCATATCGTGTCTGTCTACCTAGGCCGTAAGCTGTAGAAGAACTGCGAATTACTAAATGGTTGATGTGGGAATTGCCACGTCAAATCCGATGGCTCGTTGGAAACATTGAAGAAGCAAGAGAGAAAACCGGGACATTAGAGGGTATGTAGTATTAGTAGGTACGGAACAAAATCTGGCAGGTTATCGCCTTGTCCGTCAATTTCTGTGTCAAACAGATGACTGCCCAGTCTTTCTCAAAATCATACCCATTCGTTTTCAAAAGCCCGCGGATGATCTTCATACGGCGAGTGTTTCGGATGCAACTTTGAGACAGTAATCCTAGAATAGCAAGAGGGGCTAGACATATTCGCTACGGAGCACTCAATGTTCAGTATGTTGGCTGTCGTAGTCACGCCATGCTGAATGGGCAAAAAGCATATATATTTGCACTGGCGATGTGAAGAGTTGCGCATGGCCAGTCTTGACTTAATATACCTTGTCTATCATGTTTGCTGGAATGCGGGGACGAGTCTAATATGTGATACTCTGCCTAGGTACAGTACGGCACTCTTTTTTGCCCGGTTCTAACTCCATTCTCCTCTTGTTGAACCCACATGTTATAAACACAATATTGAATGGGAATAACGCCATAGCAAAAAAAAAATAAAAAAATCCGACAGAATCCCGCCATGCAACTTCTTCTCACCTGCTACCCAGTCTCGTAGGCTCGCTACGATGGCTGGATAGCGGGGACGGGCTAAGGCTGGCGAGATTGTAGTATATACAGTGTAATTTAATGTCGTGATTCAAAGGCAATTGAGGGTATCATCAAAGTTGCTGTGCCTTTCTAGGATTTCGATCGGAGCGGATTGCGTCCTCTTCGTTTGTCGAGTTTTATGTCTATCGAGGTGTGTGGTGTAGTTGCGTCGTAAAGCGTTGCCAGGTCGCGGGGACTAGGCAAAGAGGAGTTGGTAGGTGATCAAGTTGTTTTCGTTTCACCGATATGACGTTCGCTCTCCGGTTTCCAGGTACCTATACTCACAAGTCAGTCATCGTTGTTTATATTCGCTATATTCCTTCTTGATCAGAAACTCACCTTCGAACTCGTGCTTGACAAACGCCATCGGATCATCCGTCTCTCCTGCACCCATCTGCCCCACGCCCGGTGAGAAGCTGGTAATCGGGAGGACAACGACATCGCCCACGCGCTTGCTGGCAGTCATGCCCGTGAAGTTGCGGTAGTCAATGGTCCCCTTGCTCTGCGACATGTCGAAGAATCGCCCGTCGTTGAAGTAGTCCATGATGGTGTCGGTCCAGACAGCAGGGCCAGTCAGACCCACAACGTCGTTGCTAACGAACTTGGCCAGCTTGCCGGCGCGCTTGAGCTCGAGAACCTCCTTGGTGATGCGGGCGATGACGTCCCGCAGCGCAGGGTGGCCGGGCTTGCTCTGGATCGTCCACTGGCAGAATTGGATGCGACGGCTGTACCAATCGGCCCAGTCCGGGCGGTCGGGATCGGCCTCAATGCCAATGACCAGACCGACCGTGTCGCGAGCGACTTGCTCAGGCAGCCACTCTGAAGCGCTCTTGATGGCGTAGGTATCGATATCGGAATAGATGCCTCCGCGGGCGTATAGGATGAGGTAGCGGAACAAGTCGGCTTTCAGGACGGGTAGGGGTAGCGCAGAGTAGGCCTCGAGGACCTCCGGGACGGACGCGTAGAGGAGGCGCAGCAGATCGCGGGCGACGTCGTCGTTGATGACCTCGTGGATAAAGCCCGGGTGCTGGTCGGACCACGATGACTCCTGCTCGCGAAACTCGAAGCCCTCGTCGGCGGGTGTGGACTTCCACGTCTGCCAGATGTAGGCAGGGAACTTGAGGGTGACGTCGTAGGGGTAGGTGTAGGCAAGCTTGTCGTATGTAGACATGTGAGACATGTCGTTCATTGGCTTCTGAGGCGTTCGAATGGCCGCGGGCCTTCTGTTCGAGGGGGCGCCTGCGACGACTGATGCGCCGTCACCAGAGACATCCTGGCTGCCTGGGTTTTCGCTTACGGGTTTTTGTGTGTCTGAATCTGAGGTTCTGGAGGTCGTACTCGTGACTGTCGTGGTGTCGTGGGATGATCTCGAGATCAGAAAGAAAACGACGAGGATGAAACAGGCCGCGACAAGCGCGCGACGCGAATTCAACATTGCCGAAGAATTGGAGTTCCCTCTTGGAGAATTAAAAGGATAGAGAAAACTTGTCGGTCAAAGGAGGGTGAAGAAACGAAGGGGGAAGCCGGGCGGTGTGGTGGAGGGAAAAAGGAGAAGACGCTATGAACCCATCGAGGAGCAGGAGGCGTTTGAGGAGGGAGTCAATTGCGTGATACTGACGGGCGGTGGGAAGAAGGTTTGGTCCTGGTTTAGTCGGGCGTAACAAGCGTCAATGCCGCCGGCAAGAAAGGTAAAGGGACAGGCAAAGAAAGAAAAAGAGCAAATTAAGGGAAAAACGAAGAATAGGGGGAGGGGTGGTTAAGGGCTGAGGTGGAAAAAAAAGATGATGCCGCAGATAGTTGTCATTAATCTGCCAGAACTATGGGGTCTTTGGAGTTTGATAGATGCTAGTTCTTGCAGCGCAACTGGACCCGCAATCTGGTCACCAACGAACAGGGGTTGTGGCCTGCAGGACCAGGAAGACCCAGCAAGGTATTATAGTATTCTAGGGTCTCTGTCGCCTGTCTGGGCTACGTCGTCGGTGGATGTCAGTCAGTAGGAGTGCCCACGGTGCTTTGGGGTTGGTTCGGGTGCGTTGTGGGGGTGTTTCGTGTTCTTTTTGGCGCAGTCGGAACGAGCCAGTGCCGAGTTGAAGAGCTGTGCTTTGGCAATCCGCATCTCGTAAGAAAAAAGTAGCCGGTTACCCATCGAGCTAACGGAAGTTGTCGATGTGCTGTCGTATAATACGAAGGCGCCAGGTCAGAATCGATAATGGATTATTAGTTCAGCAGCAAGATAGGAATGTGTGGATGATATTTTGGGGGACCCGCCGACGCCCCGGGAGTAGCTGGTACTTCGCTGCAGTGGGCTTCTGCGCTTGCCACCGGGTCCCTGCCGCTGAAGTATAGCGTACCTAGTACCTCATGTAGGTGCCTGCCGCCTGAATATTAGGTGGTAGTTCGCTGTAGCGTCTCTAACACAGAGGCGAGACATGGAGATTCTTGAATCATCACTGCCATGTGCGCTTCTCGCTGAGATCGATCCATCACTTGCTGCTTGCGGTAGGTCTGTTCGCTGGTTGGACACCTGAAACACACCCGACATCCCTTCTCCTGTTCAAGACTGATCCTACTGTACCCATCCCGGGCCTACATTGTGTCATCTACTCGACGGACATGCTGCCCACAGCCACTACGTGCTACGTATGCCAACTGATAATGGATGGATGATTACGCAATTTCTCTTGCTTGGGCAGGCCGTTGGAGGATGCAATCGAAATTTTGGCTGCATTTGGATCCGGCCCCAGTCTCTAGCGGGCTCCATTGAGAGCCCCCGGCACCGATGCCAATACCAGCACGAGCTCATGGTTCTAGGCTCTTGGCTCCCAGCGCCTTGTCAGGCTGTTCAATCTTGGCTTCGGTTTAGCAAGCAGGGAGCAACAGACGAGGTGCGCTGCCGCTAGGTCGTTTCCAGTGGGATATGATAGGTATTACATACGACGCCTCCGGTAGTTCGGATGTTAGATCGTCAGGCAGTTGAGAAGAATACTACATACTGACCGCGTATAGGAGCGCTAATAACACCCTCCTACGCGTCCTCTGCTAAGACCGACGCAACGGCAGCCACCATGACCTTGGTTGGATCTTGCTGTGGAAGCAACCCTTGCTTGATCATGGGCAGGGGTACAGACGAAACCAGGCAAATCGACATGCTTGAGATACTGATAAGCATTCTCAAATATGAAGGCCACTGTTCTTTTGCCATACAAACTTGCACTTTGATTGATTGGTCCACCTATTAGATTCGGGTCTGGACTGAGTTGGCTTGTCTTCCACATCGCTCGCTTGCTACATTATGTTGACTTGCCTTATGTACATGTAGTAATCATGTGCCTTGTGCGTCGAGTTGTACTGAGGAGTGCTGTGAAGTAGATCTCTGGCTTGGGCCTTCGGTTGCTGCATGGTGGTGAGACGGCTCCCAGCGCCGATCATCAAGTATGTATGTAATTAGACGCATTCCAACTTGGTGTTGCCCCAAAAGAAAGGCATTATTCATGTATTTGCCCCGGTTTCGCCCAAATATCTACCCAACTCTCTGCCTTCCCCGCCATACAGTGAGGAGTGAACCCAGGTTTGCTTCGACACCATTTCTGATAAAAATAAAACTGCTCTCTAGACTTCATCAAGTAGACAGCCCTGTGCAATGAGCCCCAACGCTCTTAATCGCCCTCATCCACTCTCGCAACTCTCCGAGGCTGAATTCCAATGTGCTCGTGACATCATCGTGAGCATTCATAGGCCAGACACGTCTTTGTTTTTCCGGTCTATCTATGCCAAAGAACCAGATAAGGCGAGCTTGGTCCCCTTCCTTGAGGCTGAGCACGCCGCTACACTGACCGAGGACACTGAGCGTCCCCCGAGGCTTGCTCGGGTCGAGTACGACATCATCAGATCCATTGAGCATGAGCATATTCGCTCTGTTGTTAACCTCGAGACGGAACAACTTGTCTCTTCCGACTCGGCTGCAAACTTGTTTAAGCCGTCATTTACCCAGTATTGGACATCCGCCTCTTGCGTCGGAATGATGCCGTCATTTGGGAAGCCAAGCTGACTGCCTCTCAAATAGACCCGAGTTTATGCTCTTCCAGGATGTCTGCGTTCACTCAGATATGTTCAAGAAGGCCATGGCCGAGTTCACTCTTCCGGAAGGGTTTACTATTACCATCGATCCTTGGCCATACGGAGGTCCAGACGAGTCAGACAGCCCGAGATATATGCAAGGCCTCGTCTTTGCTAGGGATTCCTCACATAATAATCTGGACGCCAACCATTACGCATACCCAATCCCCATCATCCCCGTCCTAGATTGGGTCACAAAGAAGCTGGTCAGGGTAGACCGTCTAGCCACTGGCGGAGCGGAGGACGGCCTCGAACCGCACCCTCGGTCAGAAGCGCCCAGAATGCTGCTCGAGAGAAACAGGTCGGCCGACTACGTGCCGGAACTCCTTGATCGCCCGCTGCGCCAGGACCTGAAGCCCATCCACATTTCTCAACCCGAAGGCGCCTCCTTCTCCGTACACTCTGACGGTCTGGTGGAGTGGCAGAAGTGGCGATTCCGGCTCAGTTTCACCCCCCGCGAGGGTGCCGTCCTGCATGACATCTGCTATGATAACCGTCCCATCCTTTACCGTCTCAGCTACAGCGAGCTCACTGTCCCGTATGGTGACCCCCGCCCTCCGTACCATCGCAAGCAAGCATTTGACTTTGGCGACGGTGGTGCAGGACGAGCCGCGAACAGTCTGGAGCTGGGATGCGACTGTCTAGGGGCGATTTACTATCTTGGCTCGTTCCTCGCAGCAGCAGATGGGTCGCCGACGCCCGCTAAATCCGTCGTCTGTCTCCACGAGCAGGACAATGGCATTCTCTGGAAGCACACCAACTACAGGACAAGCCGGGGCGTGGTTGCCCGGCTGCGTGAGCTCGTTGTGCAGTTCGTTGTCACCCTGGCCAACTACGAGTACATATTTGCCTTCAAGCTCGACCTCGCGGGCGGCATCACCATTGAGACGAGGGCCACCGGCATCATGAGCGTGGTCCCCATCGACGAGGGTAAATTAAGCAAGTACGGCAACGTTGTCGCGCCTGGCATACTGGCGCAGAATCATCAGCACATCTTCGCCGTGCGGATTGACCCGGCGGTGGACTCGTATCGGGCCGGGGATACCCAAGTCGTCGTTGAAGAGACCCATGGGCGTAAGATGGAACCCCGGACGAACCCGCACGGGAACTACTACGAGGTGCAGCGGCGAGTGGTTGAGAGGGCGCAGTGGATTGACTCGGAGCCGCGACTAAACAGGATAGTGAAGTTAGAGAATAGTACGAAGAAGAATGAGTTTTCTGGGAGGAATGTGGGCTATAAAGTCGTTTCACCAGCTACACAGCTGATGCTCGCGGACGAGGAGAGCATCTTGGCAAAGAGGGCACCCTTTGCCAAGCACGATTTCTGGGTGACGGGGTATAGAGATGGCGAGTTTTGGGCTGCCGGCGAGTTCACCAACCAGAGCAGGGAGGAGAAAGGTGGTGTTGGAGACATGGTGGCGCGAGGAGACTGGTTCACGAGCCTTGAGCCTGATGATGAAGAGGCCCAAGGAGAGGCGGCTCAGAAGGCCGGCCCGGTTGTATGGATCGTGTTCGGATTTACCCACAACCCTCGTGTTGAAGACTGGCCTGTCATGTAAGTTTGACGAGATGAGAGTGTGGCCGTTGTTGAGATACAAGTTGACTGATGTGTACACAGGCCTGTTGAGATCCACCAAATGCACCTTCGCCCAGCAGACTTCTTTACTTCCAACCCAGCACTTGACGTTCCTTCCGCGAGGAACAATATGAGTGTTCTAGTTCCATGCTGCGGTAATGGAACTGCCAAACAGGAGCCGAACGTCGGGGCTGTTCAAAGAGACCCCCTTAGCCACTTGCAGGGTACCGGCCCAGATGTCAATCCCCAGGAGGCCGGCGCCAGTGTGAAATAATAGGATCGAGACCAAGAGGATATCACGGGGAGGCTGAGCCGAGCGTTGATGAGGCTGTTGCGGAGGAAGGGTGACTTCAAGAATCTCTAGTTAAGTTTGCTTGACAAGCACTGTCTGAAATTTTCATGATTACGAAGTGACATGACATATACTACCAACACAGTTTATAATGGCTAGCATTGGACCAAGAAACTGCTTATTGAGTTCGTTTACCTCCAACGGCAAAAAATCAGACGCAACAGGGGCAAAAAACATACAACAGCAGGTATTCGCTGGTCGTCACCGACCCAACTACTAATCCGCCCCTCATCCGTTTAACTAGGCGAGAGCGGACGGGATCGCGTGTTCTCGAATGGGTATGGTCGTATGTGGTTGTTGAAGTTATCGTAAGACCTATATACCCTAGTTCCCACTACAACAAAAAAAGTATAATACGAAGCATTTCAGCCAAAAAGAACATACAACAGCGGGTATTTGCTGGTCATCACCGACCCAACTACTAATCTGCCCCTCATCCGTTTAACTAGGCGAGAGCGGACGGGATCTCTTGTCAGACTGTCCTTTCTTCCCATTTCCGTTTCCCTGCTCCCGAGCTTTAACCGACCTTGATGGGCTAGCAAAGGCCATTCCGAACTCTCCAATGATAGGTTGAGAATAGCGGACGGGTTAGGCGGGCGGTGGCCGGATTCAGACGTGGGCAGAATTCCAGGTTAGGCAGCTACGGCACTGCCACAGGAGAGGCAGACACCAATTCCCTGTTATGTACTCCGTACTAATAGGTATATTAGCAGCGAGATCCTTGGTATATTTTACAACCATAGATGAACACATAACTTTCTTATACATAGAACGAAATGGACAAGGCGTCGCGATTTAAATACGAACCCCTCCCCCCAGACAACAATGAGAGGCGGTCGACGCGTTTGCTTCAGCTTTTGCCTGGCTCAGCTTGCGACCCAATCAAGTGCAGCATCGAGAACGTGAACCTCTACGACAAGCCAGACTATGAGGCCCTCAGCTATTGTTGGGGCAATATCTCAGATACTGTTACTATCTACATTGATATAGGCTGTATTGAGGTCACACGGAATCTTCGTGATGCTTTAGCCACGCTGCGCGACGAGCAAAAGTCAAGAATGCTCTGGGTTGATGCCGTGTGTATTAATCAACTTGATATTCCTGAACGATCACACCAAGTAAGGATTATGAGGCAGATTTACGAACAATCCAGAGAAACACTAGTTTGGCTTGGCCTAGAGAATGAGGATACTTCGAAAGCCTTTGAGCTTGTCCCTTACCTTCTCCAGGTTTTTGAACAAGTGTTTCACGGGAAGCCACGTCCTATATACTCTGATCTTGGTCTGCTGTGCCACCCGCTAGTATCCCAAGTGCAGAAACTTCTGCCCTTGATCGGGCCTTTTATTCGACTGGAAGAGCGCCCATACTTCTCCAGGATCTGGATTGTTCAAGAAGTTGTCGTCTCCACAGGTCTATCGCTACATTGGGGGCATCACCGGATACCTGCTAAAGAGTATATCGCAGCAGCATCTACGTTCGCTTGCTTTGGGATCCGGAGATCAAGTATTCATCGACCTCTTGGGGCCTTCCTTGGATTACTCCCCTTGTTTCAGCTAACCTTGGACAACAACACGCTACTAGACCTCTTAAACCAGTATCGACGACAGGATTCTACCGATCCGCGGGATAAGGTGTTTGCCCTGCTAGGACTTGCGGCACCAAGAGATGTCTCTTCACTAGGCTGCAAAGCAGATTACAGCAAGACTGTCGTTGAGGTCTATTCAAACCTTGCAAGATCATATATACAAAGAGATAGCAACCTCGATATAGTCGGCTATGTCCAACATGGTTCGGGTTTGGGGGGTTTGCCTTCTTGGGTGCCCGATTGGACAAGACAGGAAGACGTGCCCATTAATTTCCGTACCCCGATTGTTCCCGGCACCTACCTCAATCATAATGCTGGGGGGGGCAATGATTCCATCATAAGTGTATCATCTGATGGGAAAGCTTTGAATACTAGGGGTGTTATTATTGACTCGATTGCGAAACTGTCAGGCTTACGGGAAAAAGCAGAACCTAAGAATGTGTGCTGTATGCCCCATTTATGGGAGAGACTTGTAGGGCTTCAGAACCGAAGTTCTTACATCGCAGGAGGGACAGCTAGGGAGGCGTTATTCCGCACACAGATTGCTGGCTGTCCCGAACCCATATATGAAAAGTTGAAACCCAGACTTCAAGAGATCTGGGACCAAGCGAAAACGCATTCCACGGATAATACAATTCGTGGTTCCTATGTCGAGTCATTCGCAGAAGGCTCCCAAAAAAGGGGGATCAACATAATCCCGGTGAAGGAAAAAGAAACCGGCGACGTTGAACAGATCTTGAGGGCATGCCTTAAATACTCTCAACAGAGGCAGTTTGTAGTAACTTCCAAGGGATATTACGCATTGGCCCCGAAGGATACTGCCACTGGGGACCAGATTGCCATCGTTGGGGGGGGCAGCTATCCTCTCGTCTTGCGAGCTCAAGAGCAAAGCTGGCAGCTTGTGGGGGAATGTTATGTTCACGGAGCTATGAATGGAGATCTATTTGGTGAGTCCGTGTGCCAAGAGTTGACAATAGTCTGAGAATCATTGAGTCAAGGAGCGAGTAGAGATTATTTTTCAGCGATAATATTAGTAGTGTCTCAAGTAACTGGATGAAAAGAGAGTATTAGAGAGAGAAAGAGAGGTTAAAAGTATAAAGAGAGAAAACAAAAATTATTTATTCAAATTAAAGCTTAACTTTAGTCATTTGGTTTTAGTAATAATAAAGGGCTTTCCTAATTACTATTAAAAATTATTGAGTATATTATTACTCCTGAATCTTTAATTATATAGTTTCTTGGCACTAGGAAAAACAAAATTGCAGTATGGGGATGCGATCCGATTAAAGGATTGAGTTGACTACAGATCAGGTTTCAAGGCAGCCCTGGCTTCAAGATCATAAGCCTCCTCACACATACCGAATTCTCTTCGATCATATATTTGATGCAGAAAAACAAATGACCCTCCCATGAATTTTAATGACCACTCATAACCAAAGTATATCCGGATGAGTATCATACTCAAACATAATTAATAACGAAGGGTAATCTACTTGCTATTAGGAAACAGATATTTTTTTATTTCGAATTTCCCCTCTTCTAGGACTCTAATCATACACTCTAACTACTGCTACTTTGCCGACCGGCTAATTACATGTTTTGATCAGGGTGTATCTTCAACTTGCCCTCGGGAATATTCAATCAACTTTGAAAATCTTAAAAATAAGTTTCTAGGCTACAAAGTCGTAGAGACTACTGTGGTAAAGTAGTGATAGCACATAAGAATAAAAGGGGAAGTTTATTGGATAGTAAAAGGAGTTATTCGACAACTTGGGGAAGCGAAGTGAAGCACAGTTTCAATGCTCATGTAAGTCCGGTTTAGTCCTAGCTGAATTCGAGGAGGAACCTGGCCTAGATTACATAATTATTGCCGAGTGGATAGCGGTGTATTTCCTTGGGACAAAGGAGTTACTCGTATATCATGCCATTCTAACCAAGTGGCGACGGAATTCGCACTCCTCAGTACCAACCCCTCGGGAAACCACTGCCATGGCTGCGTTTGGATTCTTTCGTTACGTCTATCTCAAAGCACTAGTAACATTCATCCGTTCCCTTGTATTGCTTCGGGACAGGTTATCACCCAGAATACCAGATTCGACCAAATGGCGCCAAATCCGCATCCCAACCCGTGATCCTGGCCGGTTCATCGAGGGCCGCGCGTATGGGCCACAGCCCGAGATATCCAACGGAAAGCTCCCAGTTCTCATCAATTGGCATGGCAGTGGTTTCGTAATCCCCTTATTTGGCACCGACCACGCATTCTGTTCCCGTGTTGCTCGCGAAACTGGCTTTCTAGTACTGGACGTGGACTACCGCAAGGCGCCGGAGAGTCCATACCCGGGCCCTGTCGACGATGTGGAGGACACTCTAAGGTGGATTGCGAGCGAGGACCAGAAGGAGTTGCTGGGCGCCGACGCCAACCAAGTGGCCGTCTCTGGCTTCAGCGCGGGCGGCAATCTTGCACTCGTAGCTGCATCGTCCTTGCGAAATGAGGTCCAGGGGATAAACGTGCCTCTCGTCCTTGCGTTCTATCCCGTGACTGATATTTCCGTCAACCCGGATGAGAAGACGGTACCGAACCCGATCACGCCCATCCCTAATTGGCTCGCCAGGCTCTTCAACGACTGTTACGCGCCAGACGAAACCAAAAGAACCAACCCGCGTGTCTCGCCTGGTCTGACCGATCTGTCTTCTTACCCGGATACTGTGCTCATCATAACTTGTGATGGCGACAACCTATCTCCAGAAGCAAATGATCTAGCTGCTAGGATCGATGCTGCTGATGGCGGGAGGAGAACGGTCATTCATCGGTGCCTTCCAGGAGTCCCCCATGGATGGGATAAAGCATGCAAAGAGGGTACAAATGGCTGGGCGCAGAGGGAAGTTGCGTATTCTTTGGCAGTGGAAACCATCAAGGAGACATTGAGGAGTCAAGGTTAGACTTTGGTTGGGGTGAAGATGAATATAGGGCACTTTCGATATCTAAAATCCCGGATATCTAGAAAGCAAATGAGTATTCTTATGTAGGAAATTGTTAGAATCACTATCTGATTTCTAACTCTTGCCACTTAATGGTTTTATCTATAATTGAATTGTGTGTCTACTCATGAAATTTCGTTGTAAGATATTGATGCGACATGGAGGACTATAGATTTAAATATCGAATGAGGAAACGCATCTAAGAGGGAAAGTTGGACATAGGCTGCCGAGGTTGACTTACTATATAGTTTATCTTAGCCAACTGACAGAGGAGTTCAACAAGTTAAGTACACTAAGGTATCTAAGCGACTATGTCTCTAAGGTTCCTACAAATAATGTTTGTTGCTTCCTAATTACCTGAGCTTCTTCACCTTGAGAAATCATGAATCAAAGATCTCTCTCTACTCCTAACCAAATTGAGATCTATGAAGTACGAGTATTTCATAACACAACAAGCATTGGTCTCACAACTTATCTTATCGTTATCCAAGCAGCGAAGTCTCCAGCTAAATCCTTAAAATATCGAAAGGGCATTTTTAAATTTTTCACACGATGGTTGGTTTCTTTAGTTGCTATTTCCACTTGGAGGTATGGAACCCGAAGCTTCCCCCAAATCCTCCTTCAACGGCTGTCCATTCACCATCACCGGCTCAGAGTCCTGCAGGACAAAGAGCATGCGAGCCCATTCAGTCTGGCTGGGATTATACCAGGAGTGTATAGTACCTCTCTGCACAGCTACATCGCCGGGATAGAGGAGCCTCTTCTCCCCGGCGTCAAGCTCGAGTTCGAGAGTACCAGAGATGACAACACCGTAATCCAAGCTTTGCGTGCGGTGCATCACAGGCTTGTTGTCAGGTGCGAAATCTACGATGCGGCACACAGTTCCCTTGGGATTGACCAGGCCGAGGTTTCCTGTTCCCATCAGAGCATCGTGCTTGGCAATGTCGTTGTCGTTGTCGAATGAAACGGGGAACTCTGAGGTGGTGTATACCACGTTGAAGCCCATGGATTCATTATCTGGAGAGGTCCATACTGCGGGACGCGTCTCTTGGAAGATCGCAGTCCCGTTCATGGGACTATGCCCGGTCACATACGTTGTGAGGGGGCGTAAATTGGAGATTTGATTAGACATGACGAATAGATATAATAGTGTGCGAAATGAAAGTTTCGGCGGCAGTCCTAGAACTATTGTTTTTAGCCAAGACAGAGGTTTGAAGGAATATATATCCAGACCCAGGCCCACAAATTCCGAAGAATGATAAGCTGCCTCATCAGTACTGCGATTCTTGCACAACTCCCTGGTGCGGAAGGGATTGCTGGCTGGGCAACACAGCTCTTGTCTAATATAGTTGTTTGATTAACCGGAGACACATGTTTCAGAGAGTGGGGGGACATGAACACAGACGACTTGCATTGCTTGTACCTCAGTGGGCAAACGTTCAGAGTCTTATGTGATATAAGAGTACCTACACGACTCATATATGCGAGTGATGTAGAAGTATCCCAATTTCAGATCTTTGTACAGGTATTTGATTCATGCCAGAATCATAATGCAGAAATGTGCCAGCTAAATACCATCGCCCTAACATAAGCTTCAAGCCGTATCACCACGATAACCAAAGAATCGAGTTCCGACTATCCTCTCACGAGGATCTCAGACATTTTATGTTCTACATTGAAGTCGATCAATGTACAACCACTTTTACAGCTCACTCACTTGTCCTTGCTTCAGCAGCTGCGATCCATTCCTTTAGTCGCGATTCCGACCGAATCTTGAGGCCAATTTTGAACAGCTTCGGGTCCGTAGTCAGCGCTGTAGGGTTGGAGGAGCACTCAATTGCATCGATGATGGGTCGATCTGCGGGGTTTCGAGCCGGATGAATTTCGAAGGCAGTGATGAGGCGTATGTATGCCGTATAGAGCTCCCTGTTGGCCAAGTGGGATCCTGCACACATACGAGAGCCTGCACCATACGCGTAGTGAGGTGTTCCACTCTCGGTGTCGTTTAGGAAACGTTCTGGGATGAACTTGTAGGGGTCCTTGAAACGTTGCTCATCGTAGTCTGCAGCATATGCATTCTATGAGGATGAGAAGAAGGATATTAGCTACAATGGATCACCGAACGGATCTACGGAACTGGGCAGCTTGCTCAAACTTACCATGAAAAATGTTGTACCGGCAGGGATCACAGCGCCCTCATACGGAATGTCTTTGATGCTGGTGCGAGGCAGGCAAATGGGGATGACTGTCCAGAACCGGAGCGTCTCCTTGACGAGTGCAGTGACGTATGGAACCTTCTCCTCGATGAGGCACTTCTCCCATGCTTCACCGTCTGGATACACCTTTTCTATCTCCTCTAGGGCCCTTGCTTGAACCGCTTGACCTTCAGGGGAAGAGAGAAAAGCGAGACCCATGACCAAGTTCACCGGAACGGTGTCAAGTCCCGCAGAGACCATGGTCAAACAGATCGACTTGATTTCGGCTATGTAGCAGCGTCAATAACATTAACACCATAGCGGATAAGTTTTCGAAACAGCTAGTCAATTACCTTCGTTTAGCTTAGCCTCAGGATCTTTGAGAATGTTGCCCGTAATACAAGGCTTGTCGATCCCTGCAGCAATCTGTCCTTTGAGCTCATTGAGTAGTTTGGTGAGGTAGGCATCTCGTCTCAAACGGAATGACTCTGCCTCGGTGTTTTGCTTATTCCAAAGCCTCATGATCGGGACATAGTCCTGCCAGTTGTTGCTTGTTGACCTGAAATTGGAAACCCCGCGCTCCACCTGCGTGATCTCCTGGAGCATCTCATTGTTGATATTTCCATCAATGCGGATACCGTAGTTGAGGGTCAAGGAGGTGTTGAGCGCGAACCGGGCAAAGTACGGGGAGGGATCGACGTCGACAGCGCCACCTTTGCAATCGGCTGCCAGCTCCTTGATACTCACTGTAGACTCAAGGTCGAGGATGGGCATGTAGGACTGGGTAGAGGGCCGATTGAGCGCGGTAGCTGCCGCTTTGCGACGAGCCTTGCACGAGTCGTCCCAAGGAGATGTGCCGATGGTGAAGCCCTGAGAGGAGGAGACTACGGAATGAAAGGTATGGAAGGTCGGGCGCGAGATCAACGCAGACTGGTGCGTGATCCAAAAATGCCTGACTGATTCATAGGAGTTGACAAAGATTACCCTCTGCGAAAGATCTATCAGCCATTGCCGCCCACTGCGATTGAATGAATGGGCCATACCTTGTTACCAAGCCGTGTTTGAAAGACCGGACCGTATTTTTGTGCCCATTTCTGAGCTACACGGGCGTGGTCTGTACCCAGATGCCATAAATTTCCCAGTATGGGCAATCCGGGAATCTCGGGGAGACCCTTGATTTTGGGTATATCAGTCGTGTTGAGCAGCCTGATAAGCAGGAACAGCACAGCAACAATGGCAATGCCAATGACTTGGTACGACATTTTGAATATTTGTGCTCGTTTCAATTCGCAACACAGGAATGGAAAAGAGTGGTAGAGAACTTGAAGGTAGAGTTCCAAACGAGAAACAGGCCTGGGGAGGGGGAACCAGTTATATTTAGCTAATTAGGATTACATTGTACTTCTTCTTATCCCAGGGAACAGCCGTCTGGAACGACAGCGTATTACGTTCGAGCCGAGTCATCTGCCACCACTGGATGTCAAATGCCACCTCAGTCATCAAGCTCTTGCGCGGGGACCCCCTGGAAAGTTGGAGCGTGCGGGGTGGTGTCCGAATCCGCGAATCCGTATCGTATCGATTCCGATTCCAGTTGATTCCGGCCGTTGGAGCTATGACATCAGTGGGTGTTGATTCGGCATTTGAATGGAACTCAAAAAGAGAACATTCCTGTTGAGTGTGATCCTGTTTGATTGGTGTCTCTCTCTACCCAGTAGTGAGTCTCCCATTGCTAAGCTTGCACTTCAACGGAATCAACTAGCTGGTGAGTACACTTAGATGACAGTTGCTCAGATAGACATTACATACTGGACAGTAGCCGAATCTAAGCGAGATTCTCTCTAGCGCAGGGATCAAGGGTAATTGCACGATGATTGATTCGCTAGAGGCCTCCGTAGACCCCCGCCTTCCCCAGATCGGTAAATCTGGGGCGGGCATTGACGTTCTCTGTCTATCCATCTCTCTCATCTCCACCGGCCGAACGCGGGGCGGTTGGGGATCGATCACTCATCCTTGGCCAAGTGATTTTTGCTCAGCTGGAACGTAAACAGACATCAGACAAAGAGTACATTCACAATTGGCCCGGCAGTCATGCCCAATATTCGCAAGAGGCGGTTTCCATATACGACGGTCGCGTGGTGAGTGCTTCCCCTGAGAGCGGACCGACCGGGACTGATGGGATTTTACTGCGCAGCGCCAATTGCCAGCGACGAAAGACAAAGTGCAGCGGCGAGAAGCCATGCAAGTCCTGCAGCGACGGCGGAGTCAGCTGTGTCTATGAGCGAAGCTCCCGGTTTCGATCTGGCTCAAGCTCTGGCGCCCGCCCATGCCTCATAACCACCAGCGGCCGACGTGGCCGTGAGAAATCACTCACACAGCCCCCACAGCCCAGCAGCTCAGACTACTATTTGCGCCTGGCAGAGAAGCGCTTGATTGCCCTGAGCCCTGAGCAGAGCGATTCAAGACAGGACTGCCCAATTGAGGTACATACTGTTGGCGCCGCTTCTGTGAGGCGGCTCGTTGAGCACCGCCGCAGAGGCTCACCAGGGGGTGTCCTGGCCGTGTTTGATACACGGACGTGGGTGAATATTCTCCGAAAGTACAATGAAGAAGTCGGGTTACAATACCCCTTCGTTGATCTGGAGGAGTTAAAACGGGATGTTTGTAACCTGGCAACGTCGCCGTCAAGTCGCCATGAGCGGCAAAACGAAGAAGAGGAAATGACAGCGGCACAGGGCCTCAACCAGTTCCACCCCGAGTCGCCCAATGAGCAGATATGCATACTTATTCTAACCATAATAGCCACTCTGGCCGAGTACGATGCCACCAAGTTGGCCAATCCCATTGTGGAAGACGTTTTCAAAGACGTCGCTATCAAAACACAACTCAAAAGCGTCAACGAATCGGATTTATCGCTTCTGATTTTAATTGTTAGTCCATCAACCCCATTTACCTACCCCCAGAGTACAAGTACTAATTCTAGAATTCGCTAAGAGCATCTATTTTTTCCTTAGTGATCGGGAAATTCTTGCATGGCGAGGAATCGGAAATGTTCTCAGATTGATCCAAGAGCTGAACTCGACCAATCGCGAATCATCTAGTGGATTCTCACTATCTTCAAGCCAGTCTACTCAAGTGAACGAGAAGCTTTTCTGGTCTGCGTACACATTGGACAGGCGTTGGAGTTTTGGAACCAATCTACCATTCGCAATCCAGGATTCAGATATTCACAGTGTACCTAGATTCGACGTAAGTATCCATGCTGGCCCTTCCTTTTCATATAAGCAGCTCTGCTTACCACAGATGCATTCAAATAAAACAGGATGGATCATTATCGTCAGTGTATATGAGACAGATGATATTATTCTGTGGCATTGCTTCAGAGGTCCGTAACTGGCTGGCACCTAACCACGGTTATGGTGCGGCAAAGTCACCTCTCCTTACAGGAGACTCAACCTGCGACTTTCTGAACTTCAGGGTTATCCAATGGCAACATAATTTACCCGAATGCATCAGGTTTATGGGTATCCAAGAAAGTTTCGACTCAAAAAGGGAGAATAGAGGAGAGTATAAGCTGCGTCTCACGGTATATTTGAGAGCCAATCTGATGCGGACCGTCATTTACCGGAAGTGGGCGTCGCGAACAGACCTCAGCAGCCATACCGCAACTGCAAACACTATGAGAGAGATTGCCCAAGATACCGTTCGAGTTTTGGTCAAACTCGCCCGCGAAACAGACATATACCGATCTCAACAGCGAACCTTCAATCACTTTCTCGAAACAGCACTCTCATCATTACTACTGACGCTATGCTCTGCCGAGAGCATTGGCTCCCGAAATAGAGGCAGTGGATCTTTTCATAATCCTGCAAGAAGATCCTGCCTACATGATATTCGGTCAGCCATGGAGCTCGTGGCGCAGTTGTCCGTGACATCCCCCATCACACTTCGACTCCAAGAGAAATTGAAAGGGATTAGAGGCGTCCTCGAAGAGATTGAGGCTCGGGACTATGCTTCTCCCAGTGATAGCACAACTATCCAGAATCGCTGGGATCTTTCAGAAGCGGATGATCTGGATCATTCAGCAACCCAAGAGGGAGATCTTCACCCACCTGCCTTGACCAGCCCTGAGGGCTCTCAAGCCATACGTCTACCTAGTGGGAGAACACCCCAGATAGTCAGAACTCCCCAGCCTCCATCTTTGGAATCGCTATTTACAAGCGTTGGAGACTACGACAGCATGTCTAACCCCGCTATACGGCCGGTCAGTTTGAAGGGGACCGCAGAAGACGAACAAGGCGGTGATCAAATCGAGCCACGCGTGGGCTGGCTACCCTCTGACATGTATACACCACAGGCTATGGATTGTGCTATTGACGATTTTTATCTTCAGCGATATCCCGAACTGGGGGATATGCTGAGAGACTATGAGAGTTTCACTTTCTAGTATAATGCTCGGAATAAGTTTAGTTGATCTGTGTATTATTGATAATTGATACTCACTACCATCATAAGAAACTGAAAGAAATCTGAACATGTCTAGCATATGATGCTGATCAGTCTTCCACGACTTCTTCCAGCCTTAGATATCTATAGGATACCGTTGGGTGAGTAGGAAAGATGCCAGTTGAGGGCACTCTGGTATTGGTCGAGAGGTCTGGCTGTATCATCTCCTATAGTCTCGACCGTACATGAAGTTGTACCAGACCTCGTTTCCGACCTCGTAGCGTACATTCCACTCTTGCTTTTGCTATTGAATCGCTCTTCCAACCACTTCAACCAGATTTGCTGAGTCGCATAACTGGCATCGACATGACCAACTCCCTGAGCAACGACATAACGAAGCCCACGTTCAGGGAAAGAAGCACAAGTCTGGTTGACGCTTAGAGCTGTGAGGGGTTCTGGGAGCAGGGCGTCATTGGTTCCATGGAACACGAGCATTGGGCCGACAAAATCCTGGCCTCCCACAGCAGTCAGATTAGCAAAACTGGTTGACCAGTATGAATCTATGAATCCATCCTTCATTAGAGCTGCGGTAGGATCAGCCTCCAGAGTTCCAGCGAGGGCCGTCTCAACCGCGAGGCTACACCCTTGGACTTCCTCAACAAGGGTGAGAAGGGCCTGCCCCCGCGTCGTAAGCATCTCTGCGCCAATGTCCACGTCGGGCCAGATGCTCTTCATCGTGTTGGCTGCCTGCATCATGGCGAGAGACTGCCCGGTCGCCTTCACAAGCATGGTGGTGTTGGTGACGGGGGAGCCGGCGATGGTACCGAGGTATCCCGGAATCTGCAGCTCGACCTGCTGCTGCGCGGCGGCCCAGGCGGTGCCGCCGCCCTGGCTGTGTCCATAGACGACGAACTCTTCGGTGAGCTTATCAGGGAAAGCAGACCGGGCCGCCTGGACGGCGTACAGAATGTCGTTTCCACCGGCTGGAGAGGCCACGTACTGGTGGAGGATGGGGCTGCCATCTGGGTAGAACGGAACGCCAAGGCCAGCATAGTCAGTGGCGACAACAGCATATCCGGCCAAGGCCAAGGCATAAGGTCCCGAGAACTGATAGAGGAGGTTCCGCATATGGGAAGGAGCACATTCAGCCACGAGACCAGCCGTACCGTGGCCCCAGCCCACAAGTGGCGCGGCCTTGATACCACCCAGAGTGTGGTATGGCCAGAGAATGTAGGCTGATACTGGAACAACTGTCCCATTGAGAGTTTTGGACTGATAAATAAACCGAGATAGCGCAAGAGAGGGGGCGATGGTGTATGTTGACGTATTAGTGAAGGCTTCGAGCTTGAGAAGCGAGCCTGCAGGAGCAGTGGTAGCATTGGCAGGCAGATCCGTGTAGAATGGGTCGTTGATGACAGAGCCGGTGGCCCAGTTGGTCTGCTCGAAGCGGACGACAACTTCAAGATTATGTGCGGCTTCATTAGATAGACCTAGCGACTTGATCTGATCATCCGTCAAGGTAAAGCTGGAGTTCCAGGTGTTGTTGCGAGGCTCAAGCCACTCAGAAGCTGTAATGCAGATCAGTGTGGCAGCCACACAGGTGGAAATTCCAAAGAATGAACGCATTATTGGTATTTATTAGGAGATAAGCTTCATGTAATGAACAATGCCAGCTACAGATATCTCACTCAACAACTATCTAGAAGCATGGCATGTTATATATTTAATGGGTTCGTCTATGTGATGCAAGGCTATCCCAAATCAAGACCAAAAATGTGGCTATAATTACTGGAGAATGAAAAGACCATGGTCCGCAGTGGTTCGGGAGATGCTGGTTGAGGAGTGAATATCGCGCCCCATGTTCACAGTGTGAACCTTCTATTACCCAACAGAGCTTGTAGGTGCGACCCCTGTCTTACTCGATCGCCCAATCATCATGCTTGCCCATTATGTTCCAGGAATCTTTGCTTGCACATTGAATTGAAATGTTAGTCATTGATCAAGGCCAGGGCCCGTCTGACTGAGTTTGGAAATATTCGTGCGAGCCTGGCCCTTAGTCAAGCATGTCTCTGTTCGAATCAGTCAGAAAAGGACGTGAAGCGTAGTGCTAATACGAATATGATCTCTCTTCCTGGTTTGTATTCATTTTATTCGCCCTTGAAAGGAAGCTGCCCGTCCTGCCATTGCCTCCTCAATCATATCCATGAACCACCAATTCTACAGCTATCGAACGCTAGCTTACCATATATAGAACTCCTCTCCAACCATGATACATATCTTTTCAGCGGTAAAAAGTAGTCACCAAATATGGTGTCATATTTCAGAGGAGGGTATATTGGATGCGAAGATTGGTTTCTCAGAAAAGTAAACCTTCCATCAATTATTCAAGCCGCTCACAGATGTCAACCCAGAGCCATGGGGCTAGTACTGCGCGGCTTTGATGTCTGGACTCTTCAAGTCGAGGGTCTCTTTAGCCACCCCCTTTTTTATTTTGTGATTGATAAGCCTCAGTACATGTACTTTGAACCTTGGGTGGGCAAGTTTATGTAGATACCTCCTTGCTCTATAGATCAACCTGGACGATTGATTTCAGTGGTAGCAAAAGCATCCGCTTAACCATGTACTGACGCCCAGTAGTGCTCAAATTCGAACAGCTACAGCCTCAATCCTTGTAAACAGCGATAACTTCAGTTCACACAAAAGACGCGGAGCCAGGCTCATAATTGTGCATGCGAATTGCATTAGTATCTTGTCTCTTCTTCTTGATTCATCCTCTTGTGTACTGCACTATTATCCCCGGATTCGAATTCACCAACCATGATTCGAAACATTCTACGGTACCTACCTAACTAGCAGTCTTTAAGAGCTTGCTCCTGGAATAAACTGCCTACACCTACACCAGCACTGACACTGGGTTAGTACATCAAACATAAATTGAGAATAGCTCCTTTTGCTATAATCATTAAAAGGTATTAGTTTGAGCGCATTTTCCAGAGTCTCGTCAGAATCTTCAGGATCGGCCGTTTCAAACTTGATACCATGACACCCTGGGTCTTGCGCAATCTTGCCCCTTGGCGCTGTAGCCACGCCAGAGCGCCCTATCCCGTTATACTGCATGATGGGAATATAATCATCTTATCTAGAAAGGTGGGAGAGAGATTTCTGGGTCTATGCTCAGTCTGTTTTACCCTCTTCTGATTGCACTATTCCTCTTGGTAATCGACAGAACTAGCTAATAATTTCTTGCAATCCATGATTGGGCATTGATGCTCTCGTGAATGACCTGTCAACGGCCGGGTGAATACGAGTGCTGAGAGGCAAGGGTGCTGGTCCTGTCATGAGCGATGTCGGACTGACACTCAGGAGCGTCCTTATCGCCATCCGATGCACGCATTCTCTGTTGATCTTAGCCCAGGAAAACCTGCCCAAAAAGCTCCCCTGCATGATGAATCAGTGGCCAGAGAAAAGAGAGAAGAGGGAATATTGAATGAACACAGATTGTGGCACACACCGTCAATTGGTCTTGGGGCGGTCAGTCAGTTTTCAGTTGAAGCCATCACTGAAGCAGGCCGCTTAGTGGAGCTGTGCAGGGCTCGAAGGGGACCGACCAGGTATCGATGCATGACGCTACAAATTTAGGCTCCGGGGCGCTGGGACGTGGCAGATCCGGCCCCCTAGCCCCCTGAATCAGCATGGCCGAGCCCCCTAAGGGATCTCTCCCGCCCCTGTAGCTGGCTTGATAGAGGCTGCAAGTCTCCACCCTACCCTGGATCTTCCGACGAGACCAGACCAGGTCACCTGCCAGTCCGACTTATCATCGAAGCGCCACCCGCTGCTCTCTCCGTTTAAAACCTCCAGAGCATCATGTTTGCTGTGAACAGACTATCTCGCGCCTGAACACACCCGGATTGATCACGCTGAGCAGGATGTCCATAAGGGACAGGGTGGAGGGCGATTATTACGACCTTGGAGGCTTCCATCGCCCGGTGACGACTTCCAGCGCCGAGGCCCAAACATGGTTTGACCGTGGCTTGATTTGGTCCTACGGCTTCAACCACGAGGAGTCGGCCAAATGCTTTCAACGAGCAATTGCTGCCGACCCCGAGTGTGCCATGGCATACTGGGGCCTGGCCTACGCTCTGGGTCCCAATTATAACAAGCCATGGAAGTTGTTTACCGAAGCTGAGCGGCTCGACACTGTAGCGAAAACACACCGCGCGGTAGCCAAGGCCAGAGCGAGGGCACCCAGCGCTGGTCCCGTTGAACAGGCTCTCATCAACGCTCTCAGCTTCCGGTATCCTGGAGACAAACAGCCTACGAAGATCAATTGCTCTGTGTGGAGTAGAGAATATGCAGACGCCATGGGAACTGTCCACGCAAGCTTTCCCGACGACCCCGATGTCGCAACGCTCTACGCAGATGCTATGATGAATCTCACTCCCTGGCAACTATGGGATCTTCCCACTGGAGAACCTGCCCCAGGGGCTCGCACATTAGAGACGAAGCGAGTCTTGGAACATGCATTGTCCCTCGACGTTGGGCATCGCCACCCTGGTGTGCTTCATCTTTACATTCATCTCATGGAAATGTCCAAGGAACCCGAAACCGCCATGCCGCCCGCAAACAGATTGCGAGGCCTCATCCCTGACTCCGGACATCTCAACCATATGCCGTCCCACTTAGATATCCTCGTGGGAGACTATGCTCAAGCAGTCATTGCCAACACCGACGCTATCCGAGCAGATGAAATTTTCCTGTCCCGCGAAGGCCCTTTGAATTTCTACACCTTATACCGAAGCCACGACTATCACTTTCGCCTGTACGCTGCCATGTTTTCTGGTCAATCCCGCATTGCTTTTGAGACAGTGTCCATGCTTGAGGCTACCATCACTAAAGAGCTCCTCCAGATCGAGATGCCTCCTATGGCCGACTGGCTTGAGAGCTTTTTGGCAATGCGGCTCCACGCGTACATTAGGTTCGGGCGATGGAAGGACATCATTGATTTCCCATTCCCAAGCGACCCTGTGCTTTACTGCGTAACTACAGCCTTGACGCATTACGCCAAGGGAATGGCGTATGCTGCTCTCAACATGATCCAAGATGCCGAGAACCAGCGCAACGAGTTTTCCAAAGCTGTTCCCCGCGTAAGCCCCAACCGCACCCTATTCAACAACCAGTGCGTCGACATCCTTGGTGTCGCGCAATCTCTTTTGGACGGCGAGCTTGAGTACCGCCGGGCAAACTATGAAGTCGCCTTTGCACACCTGCGAGAGTCCATCCTAAAGTACGACGATCTGCCGTTCGACGAGCCGTGGGGTTGGATGCAGCCGACTCGGCACGCGTATGGCGCTCTGCTTCTGGAACAGAATCACATCGAAGATGCCCTCGCAGTATACAGGGCTGATCTGGGACTGGATGACACGTTATCACGAACGCATAGGCACCCAAACAATGTCTGGGCCTTGCACGGGTACCACGAGTGCTTGATAAGGCTAGGTCGAGAAGATGAAGCTAGGGAGATTCGGCCGAAGTTGGATGCTGCTCTGGCTGTAGCCGACGTGCCTATCCGTTCGTCCTGCTTCTGTAGGATGAGAACCTTCAAACTATGAGGGCAAGCATCGCGGGAGTGACGGTGATAGCTGGAACAGATTACATATGTACTGTTTAGATGTACATTGATTATACGTCGTTTACAAAGCGGCGACTTTAGCAGAATGAAATTGACTTAATGCCATACTATTACCAAGCTCTGTGAATGATCAACGGTACGAGGAAGACCTCGGTCTTCTACCGGCATGTGACCGCGTTGTTAAACAGTTATCTTTTATGTTACTAGAGTTTGTTGCGTAGGCAATCCAGCGTCGAGCCTAGTATTTAAGAAAGGGTGCGAGACCTGCAAAGGCCTGCTGATACTCTTCTCAGCCACGCTATGTAATATCATATTCCGATATGGCTTATATCTTCCTCGCTGGACTAAACTTCTGGATCGACCTACTTGACGACCTAGAAATGTCAGTTAGTTAGTCGAATAGCACAGAGATAATCTAGTTAAGGTCGACATGAGTTATCCTAGGGTTGGGAGTTGGGTAGGGTCTCTGCTGAGATCCTTGGCCAACAGTGCTAGTTAATGTTGCAGCAAGCAGGTTTAGAAATAGAATAACAAGAGACAAATAAACTCTAGAAAATCGTGTATAGCGCCTGGAAATCGTTCAGTCAGATTCTCCCACCGGCTTACAGTCGAGACATGGTCTCCTCGAGTGGCATGTTTGGTAAGAGGGGGGAGAAAGGCAACGAGAGCAAAGGCAGTAGATCGAAAATGAGAATACTTCTACGCATACATAGGAATTGAATTCCGCGTCAAGTAGCCATAGAAGAGGCATAAGTGAACTATCCAAAACCCGAAAAAAGGGCGTATGGATATGTTACAGCCAAGTTATGGCAATGCGAACCCAGGGGCCAGACCTATAAGGGATATTCATTGAAGCCTCAAGGTCCTACGAGTTATCTATACGATTTCGATCTCAAGCATGCCGCATGTGAAGAATGAGAAAAAAAAGGATCGAACACTTACCTGTCTAGACCACCTGCAAAATTACAACAGTGGAATTCACCATACTAGACTTACAAAGTACATGATAATCTACTAGAATAGTAGAATATCTCGATGCGATTGCTACGACAAGTGTTCTGTAACTTGGTCCCGGAGACTGGAGTATATCAAAACAATGTTATCGCTAGAATTATTATTCAACAAGGTTTAATATAAATCAAGAGGCTATGTGGAAAGCGAGGGTGATACGGAGGGCTCAACCCAGCGCAATGGTACTTCAAAGAACAACTGAGAGTTGGCCGTATCTAGCCACTAGTCATCCATGTAGGGATTTGATTTGGTATCGAAGATCTACGAAATTAGACCTCTAAGATCCGGAAGGCTAACTTCACCAATTAGAATATCTAGAATAGGAATTACTCTCATACGGAAAAGGGGAGGAGAGAGAGAAATCGACACAAGTGTTGTGCCGGCTGATCGTAAGGGACCGTTACTTAAAGGAGTGTGAGGCGACCTATGTTATAGTGGATAGATGAAACACAGAGAAAGAAGGCATATAAGAAGTATAAGTTTTACTACCATAAAGATTCTTGCTCCATCACCCCGGATTTGTGGCCCCACTACACTCGGCCCCACGCCGACGACTTGAGCCGATATATATAGGGTTGAGATGTATATTCCGGTAATGAGGATAGTGAGAAGAGAAAAGACAAGGGGATAATGCATTTTCCGATCCAATTTCAGGACAGCCGAGCATCCAATCCAGATAAGGAGGGCTTCCTACGCACCTGACCTCTTGTATCTCCCATCCCATGTTCTTGTAAATGTTGTGACTGTAATCGAAGATCTCTTCAGCCATGAGAAGCATATACCTGAAGATTTCTATTTCAAATCATATAATCTCCCCCGAGATGAATATTTGTAGCTAGAATAAGCGGTATGACAGCACACACGACGCAGAAGATATATTGTAATAGCAGACTTTCCCCCTTTCCCCTGGATATATCATTCTCAAGTAATACCTTGATAAAGCAAGACATCTTAGAATTGCTCTGTGAACATTTACATGCTGTGATTGTAAATACCCGGGACAATAGATTTTGACTAATCCGAAAGTACCAATAAGTAGTTAGAATTCCATGTCGGATTTACTTGATTTTTGAATCATTTAGGATTATCGCGGGGTGATAGGCTCGTTGACTCATTTGTGTCGATTCAATTCGAGAGTAAGATAGAACTACCTGTGGCTAATTCTCGTGTAGCAGGACATTTAATCTGTCCGGAATACAAAGCGTGGTGAAAGGTTCAATTCGTAACATGATATAGGGTATATAGTGTTTTGGTTTATTTGGATAACTAGGCTGTCCAGAGGCAATTACGGGAATTCTGGGTCGATGTAAGCTTGATAGCATGTACCAGCAGCTTTTCCTATTTTATCTTGCCACAGAAATGATCGAGAAGACCTCAGATGATGCTAACGTCGCTCACGCATGAAGGAGTAGATGAACATTTGGCTGAGCACAAGCATGGTATGAGATTGTGAGATTGTTGTCATAACGACGTGTTATTGATTTCTAGGGGATCCAGAATGACATAGGCGTCATTTCTAGGCATTGTGTTGCACTCAATAATAAAGTAACACTGAATTGAGACACTGAGGGGACCTCTTTCTGGGGAGCCAACCATACCTGCAGCCCCCTTAGCAGCCAGCCCCATCTTGACAGAGCGACAAGAGGACATGATTAACACCACGCTCAGAATGATGGCAGCTGAAAGTGAGCGGAAAGAATTCAATGCTGCTCGAAATGTTATGCAGACGGGCCTCACGGTTGTGTTCCGCCCCATCGTGGGGAGACAGGAACGGATACGAGCTGTAGGGCCACGCCGGATTACGGCCGACGATCATGTACTCGAATCATTGTACATTTATTCATTATTAAGAGGGGACAGACTTGTGCAAAAAGGAATACATTATTATCGGGAGGCAAGCCCCAGCGAATCACCTGTCCTCGGCATGGCGCCCGACACCGTATTGATCAACCCGCGCAATCTCAGCTTCAATGCAGACGCCACCAGCGCCTCAGCCTGCTCCCTCACGCCATCCGCATACCTCCCACAGAATTGGCCGACGAGACTGGCCATGTCCTGCAGCTGCTGCGTCACCTGCGCCAGCTGAGACGCACAGGTCAGGTGGCCAAGGCCGTGCTCCAGCATGTCCAGCAGCGTGCTGCACACCGACGCCGCCAGCATGGCCACCTCATGGCGCTGGGAGCAGGGGCAGATGAGGATCTGCCCGACGACCTTGATGGAGTCGGCCACGGAGATGCCCTGGGCGGTCGTGACGGGCGACGCGGGGAAGAAGGGGCGTGCGGCGGTGAGGCTCTCGAGGACATTGAGGGCGATGGTAGAGCAGTCGACGCAGTCCGAGGCGCAACACACGCCTCCCGCAATGGTGGTGCCGGTGGCGGCGGCCGAGGTGCCACACATGGCCGCAGGGTCGGTCCCTGAGGTAGAGGCTGAGCGACACGAGGAGGGACTGGGCGTCATGGCAGAGGTGTGGGCTGCGACTGCGGAGGAGGAGAGACACGAGGAGGGGGACGAGCTGCTGGCAGGCAACGGCCTGGGCAGGGATAGTTCCATCACGCCCTCCGGCCACGGTGTGAGCGGCGGCTGCAGGCCTGCCCATCCATCCCCACTGCTGGTGGAAGAGCCTAACGTCAGCGAGGGATAGACGCTTCTGCGAGTGGCTGCTGCTGCTGCTGTTGCCGTCCTACTGTTCTCGTGGGCCCCGCCCGTCCCGACGAGAGCTTGTTGCGGCTGTTGGCTGATCGCCATGGAGATCTGAAGGATCCCATTTGCACCGCCGCCGCCCTGCTCTGGGGCGGCGGAAATGATGCTGGCTCTGCCTCCAATCTTGGATGTAAAGGAACTGTTCGATCGATGCGGCCGGCCGGCGCGTCGGGCTGGACTGTAGCGACACGACCGTTTCATCTTACGGCATCGGCTGCAGATCGGTTTCTCCTTGGTGCATCTCACCTTGAAGGCCGAACATGCGTCGCAGGAGTCTTTGAGCTTCGTCCCAACAGTGGCAGGTGGCTTTTCCGGGGCCATTGTCTGCGGGGCTCGTCAATCGATTGATAAAATCAATCGGTCGAGACTGGGGAAGAGTGATGATTCAAGGTATATATCAAAGAATAACTGGTGAAGGTGAAGGCGAAGGCGAACGAGCAAATTCATTTCACCTTACCTCAACACAATCTGGATAGACAGAGGAAAACTAAATCTCAGACAGCACGTTTCCTCACTTATTAATATATATATATATACCAATGCTACCTGGATGCCGATGCCTCCTTTGGTTGGCTGTCCTTACGGCCTGAATGTTGAGCAGGGCAGCCCAAGGCTGAGGAGATACTCTCTTTTCCTTGGTCATGCTCCTCCTGCGCCGATCCAAGCTGAGAGGTTGGAGGCCATTCATCGGCTGCGTCTCTGTGCGTTGTGTAGCACGGCAGCACATGTGCCATTGCCCGAGAGAGGATCCCGGTGTGAAAGCAGGGAACGTTTAGTAACATGCATATGTGCGCCTTTATAATCTCGTGTTAGCTGGCGTGCTTGGTTACCTTCCATGTACTGGGGAAATGTATGTAATACGTACGGTACATGCACCTGGAAACTTACATCTTTCCAACGTAGCCGAGGCAGTTGGTGGTGAAGACACCAGTCAGTGGTAAATAGATGGCATTTTTCCGTCTCCAGGCAGTCTCCCTTAAGTCTGGGGAGACATCGTACTGCATCAAAAGGCTACAGGATCAACTGCTGGGTGCCATTCGATCCCATTCCCATGGACTTTGCTTTCCATGCCACGATCATTGCACACAAGATGCGAAGATGCGACTGGTCATCCTTCTGCAAGGATCATTGCACCTCTAGGAGCTTATTTGACTTTATCCCCTCATCTGTACTTCTCGGCGAGCCCACGCCCGTTACGCTACAGAAAGCAGGGCTGCAAGTCCAACCCTGTTGCATCTTGCAGGAGGCTATCCGTTTGATCCTGCTCAGAAGTCAGCGGAGAGAGAGTGGCGAGTGGGGTGCATTTCAGGTCATGCACGAGCGAGTGCACATTTGAACCTTCTGCACCGTCCGTCATCAGTCCTGCACAGCGATAGGTCCGTCCAGCCGGTCAGCCTGTGTCCCACAGGCTGAGCAGAACTCTCCACTGACGGGCTGGACGCGTCCCGCTCGTTCTGGACTGCGCGTCAACAGTCTCTTTGCTTATTCCCTTGCCCGGACGCCAAGGGCGTTCCCCCGGCGGAGGCTGGGCTGCAAACTGGAGCTGTCACCTGCATAAACTGCATGAACATTACCGATATTCAGCGCCCCTTCTTGAAAATAGAGTTCATCATCGGCGAAGGATATGCTGAACGTGACTGGATAGGACCAGGGACGAAAACATAGTGATGTCGGTGGCTTCTGTTGCTGGTCAATGTATGAGCCTGCGGTGTCTCTTCAAGTCCAGAAGGCCAAGAGAGAACACAGCACCCTCCTGCACCCCTCCACGTACGTTTGAGGGAAGCTTGTCAAATGGCAGCGGCCGACGGCTGTGAAGAATGGGTCAGACAAAGGTACCTCGGCTGGGCGCTGTGTTCTGCTCTTGGCGGGAGATCCCTGCCCTCCGGAGAACGACAGACAGACGAATCGGAAGAATATTCGACGTATAGACGCCAAGAGATTAGCATGCATTGAAGATGCAAAAAGCCACAAATATTGAGGTCTCACCGTGTGAGATGCTGTATTAAGTTGCCAGAGGTTACCATGGGGAGATCAGCGCTGCCCTGAAACGCTCAGACTAGGGTCGAAGCTGAGCCTGTAATAATCCCTGAAGATGTATTCTTATTTTAATTCCGATTTATGGAAACATTCCAGGCTAAGGAATCACCTGCCTCCGGGAGATCGGCGTCAATATTAATAGGGGTGGGGATTCCGTTACACAAACGGCTCGTCCATCAACAGGCTGCACCTTTGGCCGTAGCTGACGGCACCATTATGCAGCAGTTGACACGAGCTCAGATACTTTTTGAAGTCTTCTCGGTATAAAATGAAGAAAATTTGCACTTTAGCGTAGATCATAATGTGATTTGGTCCTTGGGTTGCGTGAGGAGCTGATGATCCCCCTATTCCTACTGAATATTCCAAGTTGGATCTTCTCGATAACACATGTCTGCCTCATCTTCCCCCGCTTTCGGAATTGAATTTGGCGGAATATATTCATACGGCCCCTCTCGGCATACCATTGATCGGGTTGGAGTGCAGTTGGGTAGCAGTGCTCTCGCAATATTCTCCCAGCCTGCCACCCCTGAAGCCTCAAGCACCAATCCTCCGACACTACCTCCAGAATCTGAAGTCTCCAGTCCTATAGATTTCAATCTCTTAATGGAGGGAATCCCGGCATCCCAAGCCAGCGCCTACTACGGCCAGAGCGTCGCACACTGTGGCCCAAGAGGCGCAGCTGACTCGTGTTTTGAGCGGGAGACGTTCTGCCTCAACACTCCGCATGCCTGCATCACGGTTGCCATAAGGCTCCTCCGGAATATTGGGAACGCGAAGAATACCACGGGCCCTCATTGCATCCACCATGAAGCCTTCCGTACCAACTCTCACCTGCCCCTCCCGATCGGCAACATCTTTGCCGCTCAATACGACGCAATCGGCAAGATACTGAGCATTCTGAGATGCCCCTGCTCTGCTCTTCCGAGTATTCGTATCCTTCTTGCCACCATCTGCGATAGGATCGTTACCGAAATCTCGATGATCCTAGCATGCGCTAATGGTAACCAAATCAAGCTCCAGCCTGTCCGCGTTGGTGTGTTTTCTTCCGAGGGGCCCCTTTCTCATCGTGTCTGTGCCTCCATTTTCCTTGAGAATCTCCAAGCGCTCCAGTCGCATATGGATAGATTATTGGGCCAACCAAAGCCGGAGCAGATGGTACTATATGAAACTCTATCTGTCGGAATGAATGCCGCTGTTGGGCAGTATGTTGACGTTGTTGTGTGTGAGAAGCTTCGAATGGCTATTGAGCAAACAAGGCGACTTTTCTTACTTTGAATTCTTTATGTCGAATTAATTTATGATAATTGGAATGTTCCATAACCTCAAATAAACCCCTAATGCTTGCCTCCTCCATTTAATGTTCTCCCTCTCTCGGACCGCTCTAGAACCCCATGTGGAATCGCGCAAACCCTGCCACACACTCAACTAGTTAGTATAAGATATATATTCGCAATTAATGTGTGGCGAGAATGTTGCGTGGGTCAGGAATAACAAGGTCAGGTCTTCGATAAGTATCACTCTAATAACTATAGTCAACGGCGCCTTTACCCTGCTTGAGCATCTAGCTGTAGAACTGCATCTAAATATGACAATTCTTTTATCTATCCGAGCTACTAGCATAGATCCTGCTTCGTCATCCCTACACTCTTTGCCTAGGGAAGAGTTTGCGCAAACGAAAGGACGCTCAGGTCTTTTTCCTGTTATCTAGTTTCCTACTTGCATAAGTCTGTCATCTTCGGTACAGAATTTAAACTATACTTAATAAAATAAAACATTGACCGACTTGAAACCGATAGTCAGAGCATATTCCTTATACCTTAGAAGCTCTTAATTAAGAGGTAGTACTTAGTTCAAGAAGTACAATCCTACTTAATGAGATTTGCATACTCCCAATCGATCCGATAGAGGCCAAATCATCTCGACCATCGTTCTACACTAGACGCAGTAGCAATTCTCATCCGCTTCCCGAAAAGCCAAAGAGGAACTGTGAGAAGTCCAAATATCCCCATCAACATTCCGAATATACCAAAGGGCTCCGCTACCCCGCGCTCCTCGATCCAATGGGCAACAAAGAAAGTCCAAGAAAAGGCGATGATGGCCCGGAGAATTGTTACCATGGTTAAGCAGTCAGCTGCCAGAGAATGATAAGAGTCAACAAGCTAGTGATCAAGAAGGCTGGTTAGCACATTCGCTAGTCTGTACTCGGGTTTAGTATCAACTCACGTAGTTGAAGCCTACTGATGGCACTTGCATCAATCCGAAGGATAGCATAGCGAATCCTGCTTCAAGACCGACCCATCTATAGGGGCCTGGGTTCTGTGCACAAAACCCGAACACAAAGAAGCCAGAGGTTGTTATTGCGAGAGGGAAGAACATGGTAGGCAAGCGGTGCTCTGCCTCAGTAACTCCGTGCTGGCTGTTTTTCCGAACTTGCCTTCTGACAATTCTATCGGAAGTAAAATGAGTGTAAATATATCCCAGGGCAGTGCCTATCAGGCCACCCACGTTTATCAATCCTGCATTTGCGCCCCAGAGATAAGGAGGCTCTGCGACGAGCTGAGCACCAATGGTAGAAATGGTCACTACACCGCCGACTAAGCCAGCATAATGAAGCATAACTACCAATGTTCCAGGAAGGTATAGAGATTTCCAGGGCCTTAAAGCCAATGTCAAGATATTACCCCGGACAGGCCCGAATCCTAGAGACTGTATGAATGTAAGATGTTTCTGTTCTGTTGGGTTGACGTCCTCAATTCTTTCAGATTGGGCCTTTGAATCATTAACCTGGTCCTCTTGGGATGGGTCAGTCTGATATATGGGCCGTTCGAATAGAGTCTCGGGGACGAAGATAGCCATCCCGAAAAAGGAAAATGCTGAAAGCGCAGTTCCCACCCAAAATGTGTATTCCCAGCCTTTATTAAAGGCGATGTAGCCACCTGCCAGCCCACCAACGAACGGGCCGAGGGAGAGAAACACGGTGTAGACGCCCATTGCTCGTCCACGCTGGTGGACAAAGAACATTTCACCGGCCACGACTGGTGCTACTGAATCAGCAGCACCGCCCCCTGCTCCTTGAAGAAGTCTCGCGGCGAAAAGAGAATGAAAAGAGGGCGCTACGCCACACCATATGGTACAACATGTCATGAGAAGTGAGGCCAATATTAGAACAGGCCTTCTCCCTATCCAGTTTGACAACGGTACCCACCATATATTAGAGGCACCGAGAAACAAAATGTTTATCTGTTACACCCATGTATCAGTGTCGGCAACACTTTTGTTATAGTTTGGGGATATCATACTGCAACCAGTGTGGATAGCTCGGAATAAGATCTTGGATCATGAGGAAAAGTGAAGTTCCATAACTGCAACGCAGGAGCGATCCCTGAGCTGGTGAAGTTTGCAACGAATGCATAGAACGACACCATGAAAAGTGCTACTAACTTTCTCCAGAAAGGAAAGTTTAGAGGATCTCGGGGATCAGAAGAAGGTTGAGGTTGTCTGAATAGGCCATTATTTGAGGCTCCCTCTATACCCACATCTGTACCGTGATCTATATGTATTAATATATTAGCTTGGAACTTGGCTATGAGCAAGATGGGGTGGACCCAAGTCGAGCAACTAACCAAGCAAAATGACGGTCCCAGGAGGGATTGCGGCTCTAACTTCGGAGGGAGAAAGCTCGAATGCCTCTTTCCAGGCCATTTTGACCACATAAGTCTTGAAAAAATATTATCCTGAGGGACAGTTGGACCTGTGGCCGTTGGTGAGTTCGTGAAGGGCCCTGCCTCTCTGGAGGGTGGATAGCTTATATTTATAGGAAACACTCAGTTTGCGGGGTCCCCAGATTCAAGAGTTCCCCAAATCTGGGAGACAGTTATGCAAATGAATTCTGAATTCATCTTAGATCCCAAGGTTTACCCCCACCTTTCCGCGATATCAGCACCGTACCAAGTTTAAACTCTTCAGGCCATGGCCTCCTCCTCAGTCCCGAGAGCAACTCCACCTTGCCGAAGCACCGGAACCCGAGGGAGATTAGACGAAGGTAATAAAGTAGGATGAATCAGATTCCTCATATTATTATTAATACTTATCTTGTAGCGACTCGCTCCTAAATGAGAGAAATATTGCGAATATTGATCAAGCCTTCGTCCGACCTTTTGAAGAGATATTTGGGGGAAGTACGTGTCTCTCATCACTCGGAATTCTCAAGGAAATTACATATGCAATAAAGGGCTTGAGGACTTAAATTGTATAAAAAATCTAGAGAGATTGGAAGTCATTGGATAGCGGGCGGTATACGAATCCAACCGTAGTCGTTGGTGCTGGCTCACGATTGGGATGCGTTTCTATGGCTGCTAGAAATGCATCGTCCCTTTAAACCTACCTAGTCAAAACTTATATTTGTCTCCTTATCACTTGCTGCCATAGTGCAATACAGCCCCATGGGATCACCAGTGAGTTTGCCCCTAGACATAGGCCAGGCTACAGGACGAAATAGCATCCCCTCGACGGTCAGGGATCTGGGCCTCAAGGGTTTGTTAATGTGCCAGTCAAATATATCAGTAGTTCATGGCCTCGGACGAGATAAAAGTCACCTGCCCTTCAAACTCGCGACGATTTGGGGCCGAGGATGGCAATCTAGGGTCGCATCAGTATCCTGCTAGGAAGTCCCAAGACCCTTATCTATTTGGCACAATTCTTGCCTTCCCACTAGGGAAATACGAGCGACTGTGACAGTCCAGAGCACAGCATAAATGCGGGTAGGGGTTCTGTTGGTGTTGCTTTTCGTTTGGCAGCTGGCATGAAGCCGAGAAGTGGTCCACAAATACAAGCAATTGCAACAGGCACGGTGCAATTATTCAAAGGCAGCTGGATGCTCATTTGCAGGCTTCAGGATATGTCGGCTACATATTGAAAATGGAAGCAGCGAAGATGGTTTAAGAAGGTGTCAGATCGGACCAGCCCAGGCGGACAAAATAATTGGGGCAACGCTGGACTTTGGGCCCGTGACAGTTGCAGCTACTCCCACGTGTGAGGCAGGTTAAATTACGACCTGCAGCTTTTGACCACTTTCCATCCATCCAACCATCAACTAATCCGGAGACTGGTGCCATGGGAGAGATGCCGCTGCTTGAATTCCCGAGGATGGTCTCCAGGTGCCTCTGAGCCACCGCCTGACTGGCTGTGCCATCCCTGGACTGGTACATTCCATCGCCAGGCGGGAGCCATTTGAAGGGTTGGCCTGCCACCGCCGCACCGCAATCCAATCTCGCGGGCGCCGGCATCCTCGTCGTGTAATATAATTCGGACTATCGCGAGAACATATATTAATCGCCCCATCCGCCATGGAGATGGCCGGGAAGGTCTTGGGCCGTCGGTGGACGAGGGAAAGACGAGGTTTGCCAAAGCGCGGTACCACAATCATATTGCTCGTCCTGCTTCTCATTTGTATCTCGATCCTCTTGTATCGTCGCTCATTCGACATGCTGCGCCAGTCCCTTCTCGGCTCGCTGTTCGTGGGCCTGTCCTGCCAGATGCCCTTTCAGAACACTGGTCCATTGAGATTCAAGTCGGATGGCACCTTTCAGCTCTCCATCTTTGAGGACCTGCACTTTGGTGAAAGTGAGACGCTATCCCATCTCTTCAACTTCAGACCACGTTGTATTAACTTATCGTACAGATGCTTGGGATCAGTGGGGACCTCAGCAAGACCTTAACTCTGTCCAAGTGTTGAACAAGGTCCTAGATTTTGATACTCCAGACCTGGTCGTCCTCAATGGTGATCTCATTACTGGGGAAAACACGTACCTGGAGAACAGCACCGACTACATCGACATGATCGTCGGGCCCATGGTTGAGCGCGGCCTTAGCTGGGCATCTACCTACGGGAATCACGACTACCAAGTGAACGTGACAGGAAAAACCATCTTGGAGCGTGAGAAACGCTGGCCAAACGCACGCACAACCCAAATGGTTTTCGCACCCGATGCTGGCGTATCCAATTACTACCTACCTGTCTACGGCGCCAACTGCACCTACTATGAGAGATGTGCCCCAGAGCTTCTCCTCTGGTTCTTTGATAGCCGCGGAGGCTTTCGCTACCAGGAGTGGAATGAAGACGGCTCGCCCATTGGCCATCCAAATTGGGTTGATACGAGTGTCGTGGACTGGTTCAGCCAGACGAATGCTAAACTCGTCCACAAGTACGGCAGAACGATTCCATCCCTCGCCTTCACCCACATACCGTCCTACGCCTCCCTTGCGCTACAGGCAGGGCCTGGCGTCGATGCCAACCGCCAGCCCGGTATTAACGACGATTATCCGCTTGCTCCCCAGGCACAGGGCTGGTGTTCTGATGGTCGCAACGACGGCAGTTGTTCCTACGGCGGGCAGGATATACCTTTCATGAAGGCCATCAGCGAGACCCCTGGGCTGATGGCTCTCTTCTCTGGCCACGACCACGGAGCGACTTGGTGCTACAAATGGGACACTCTTGTCCCAGGAATGACGGTCCAGGGGAATGGTATTAACCTCTGTTTTGGTCAGCACAGTGGGTACGGGGGGTATGGAAATTGGATCCGCGGCGCTCGCCAAGTTCTTGTCTCTCAAGAAATGCTCCAGGATCTCGCCGTCGACACGTGGATTCAGCTTGAGTCTGGCGACACCGTGGGTTCTGTGACGCTGAACACGACCTACAACCAGGACAGCTACCCCGCCACGCCAAACGACAAAACATTTTGCCCTACCTGTAACTACACCGTTATTACCCCCCAGCCAGGTACGAAGCGCTCACATTCTTCGGATCTAGGTTGAACGATTCCGCCTCAGTCCCTGTGATCTCAGCCGAGCAAACGGAGGGTGGGAAGGACCCGCTCAGGGTGGATGGGGTGAGACAGGCGAACAAGGCTGCCAAGGATTCCCTCCGTACGAATGAATGATGACGATGATACGGCGCTAGAAAGATGGGTTTAGTGTATAATTAATCACTTGTGAGGTTTCGCTGGAGGAGCATCCTAACCATAGAGTTTAGACACAAGTACATATATCCTGCATATGTAAATATACCTGCACACAAGTTGCTCTACTTGATCATTAAACCAGCCCACTCATGCAGCAGCAGCAGCAGCAGCAGCAGGGGACCATCACCCGTAAATGGAAAGCTGGATGTAAAAACAAGAATAGGCCACAAGTCATATTCCAGCCTCGACTGTTAGTATTCTGGCTAGGTCCGCCATCCCGCAGGAAACGAGAGACAAGTAATCTCACTAAGTGAGCATATGACCAGGACTCCGCTCAGGGGGGATGGAGAAGGGCTGGCGGCAGAAGAGAGGGGATCAAGACGTACGCAATAAAGCTGATTATGCAGTTGGTCGTCGTGCATACGATGATGTCGCGACGGCCCACACACAATACTGATGTACATGGCCTTCCCTAAAAGGCCTCCTCTAACTTGGCCCCTGCCCAGCTGGCGTAGGTTGATTTTTCCCGAGCCTTCTGTCTCCATCATGGCGCGTAGAGACGGTCTCTTATGTCCTTGGCTAGACAAGACTGCTTAATGGAGAGTACAGCGCAGCGAAGATCCGAGAATGCCCTCTCTAGAAGCCACACGACCCAAGAGAGATAATTCCTGGTCCACGACAGTTCCTGTCCGTCCAAGGTGGTCCGCGAACCACCCTCGAATCTCGAATTCATGATACATGCAAAGGCTGGTTGTCTGTCGTACGGGAAATTTACCCAAGGCTTGAGCCCAATCTCCAATCTCTTCTGCTCCCAACGAGAAAAAACTTGATGCCAACGATTGAATTAGGCAGAGAGTAACAGTTGCAACCGCTTCCCCCTGGTCCTGTTGTCTCACACTCACAGTACCCATCCCCTACCATCCATCCACCCACCCATCACCTAATCCGTCGCCCGCGGGCGCTTGCCGTGTATCATTTGACCAATATTCCATCCTGTAGACTCTCTTGAGAGCCACATAAAAAATCGGGTGCCTCTTCTAAACTAGCTCAGCCCTTGGACTACATGGTAGCACGTCTGATGGAGGTTCTTTTCGTCCCATGTCCCGCAGATTCCAATCAATGCTCAAATGGGGAGGGATCTGATAGATACAAAAAGCTCCGGCTGGGTTGTTCGGCGGCGCCAATGTATAGAGGATGCAAATAAATAAGTTGGTCCATACAGTATGCAGGGACAGCCGCAGCCACGAGACCCTAAGCAGGAGCGGAGCTACTAGGACGTCGCAGAAATGGGGAGGAACCAGAATTCTAGATGATATGATATGTGAGAATCCACTGATGCAATTGATTAATAACATTGAAATGCTCGATCCTTCTGCAGAGTGTTTCTGCGGCCTGGCGGCTCGGCGTGAACACGGTTCCCCGCCCCTCAGCCCAGCCTTGCGCACTTGATTTCTCTCTTTTTATTTTCCTTCTCCCTCTGTTCATCTCATTTTTGTCTTCTCCGTCAAATCTTTGCCTTCTTTGTCCACCGCCTTCCGCGCCGTTGATGCCCTACCTTCAGTGCTCGTTGCCTGCTCCCTTGCTCGCCAGCCTGATCAGCTCCAAGCCACACTTCCCTCGTTATAGTATGTCAATCATGCTGCCCATCAGATCTTCAAACCAATCCTAATACGTCTAGACGGCCGCCTTACAAGCAAGTCATCGGACCATGCTTCACTCACCGCTGCTTCGATGCTTTGCTGGCTGTCAAACCCCCTTTCGATGTCTCTTCAACGGGAATCTAACGTCGAACATCCGCCGAATCATATATCCAGGCCCCCCTACACTACCTTTCCTTGTTTGTCGAGAGGTCTTCGTTTTACCAGCCAAGATGACACCGCTTCCGCCGTCTGCTCTGTGGCTCCCCAAGCCAAGCCCCCCTTCGACCTTCTCGAGTTCCGTAAAAACAATAAAAAAAAATGCAGTCCAGAGAGCCCAAGCAATGTCTCTGCGTCCTTCTACTCGTAAGATTAGGCCTCCTCATCACGGCGCCCTCGTACACAGCCGCCTTACACCAGACGGTTCCTCCACCCCCCGACTACTTTCGATTCATAAGCTTCCTATAGCATGGCGTCTTTAAGTTGCATATTCATTATATGTGTAAGTAATACTTTAGAACTCATATATATTTACCTCAAAAGTTTTAGGCATACTTTGGGGCCACAAGCTAACACACCCCAGTGACTCACGGGCCACGTCTGCGATCACCACCACATTTGTGGCTCCCCTTATGTGCTGATATATTTCCACTTGCTCCCTCACCTTTGTGTGTGACACTTCAGTGTTATCATTTGATTTTCATTTTAAAAGCAGTCCTCCCACTCTTTTCCTAGATTCACTTCCTTCGCATCCCTCCTTCATTCTTCGCCAAAATATACCCTCTTCTTTGCTCATTATATCACATCCCCTCTCCCATCAATTCAGTCTAGCAGAATTCAGCTACATCTTTTCTCAAAACTCCTCGACATTTAAAAAGAAACCTAATTCCTTCTCCATTCATTCGAAATTCCTCGAAGCATCAATCGGTGACCATGTCAGATCAACATCACAGATCGTCAAGAAGCCATCGCAATGGCGATGCTACCGAACGCCGACATCGTCGAGCAAGGGATGGAAGCTCGAACTTTACTCTTGATCGTTACCTAGACAGTGACGACGTTGGAGCCGCCACCTTTCATGAGGAAGACGACTTCTATCCATCCCGCACCAGCAATCAGGACCGCACCATCCACGACCACCAATTCAACCATCTCAATAGCAGATATGTCAGCCAATCCTCTATCTATCCTTACAACGATCACTCTACTCGAAGTTCAAGACAGCCACAGCACCAACGCCTGGCGAGCGTTGCTCACGATTCCTCGTTTGGGCAGCGTGGCAATGGCCAGCCAGCAAGGCGACACAGAGAGGAGACCCCTCATTATTATGACGATGTAGATTCCATTGCTGGGCGGCAGGGAAGGTAAATATACTCTCCCCATCTTCTATGAGAGTATATTCTAATTCGTACGCAGTGCTTCGAGTAACTACTCTCCCGGACACTCCCGTCCTAGACCTGCCCTCCCTGATCACGACCCTCGCCTTCTACCTGATCGCGAGAGATCTAGACTCGATATTAACCCCATTGGCAACTTTACTACTTCAGCAAGCCACCGCATGATCCCTCGTCAAGCAGCATATCAAGGTCGCGCTCGTGAATTTCTCGGCGACTTTGATAATATGTTTGGCTCCTCTCAGCAAGATGAGCACTATGAGGAGATTCCACGCAACAGCTATTCACGCAGAGGCAGGCAGTAAAGCTATACGTTCTCTCCGGAAAAAGCCAAAAATGGTCCCCCTGACCTGAATCTTTTATATTGTCTCCATTTCTCTCTTCTTCTACATTGTATTTCTTTCCTACCAGGATGTGGTTATTGGATTCAAAGGTCGTATTTTACGGCTAAACTCGAGTTGAGAAAAGGTGTTGTAGGGCTATGGGATAAACTTGTCTTTTCACCATGTTGTAACGTTATGTCTTGTTTTCTTATTCTACTTTCTCCAAAATATCATGTTCGTTTATTTGAAGTTAGATTTATATCAGACATTATACTTGCTTCGTTAACACTGGCTCACTACCCACCTCCAAACGCTCCCTCCCTGAAAATATTGCTATCGCCGTTGGCTCAGACGATTTCTTCCCTCTTGAGATAGCATGCTACATGATTTCCTAGTTCTCTCATTTTCCGCTACGAAAAAATTCTTCTTCGTCCTTTTCGCAAAGGGGGTGGCCCTAACCATTGAGGCTATCCATTATAGCCTTCCTATATCCACCATATATTAACCCTGGCCCATGTATCATGCCATGCATAATTCTTTGCATTTCATAGGACGGTTCGTCCGTTTATCGTCACATGCCTTCCACGCTCTGAAACGTTGGTCTGTGCTTACACAATTGTGGTTGCTTATTTTCCACATCACGAAGAGGCACTCTCTCAGGCTGCGGCAGGGCACAAATTTTTTTTTTTCATGCATGTCAATTTGAAGTATCCAATAGTAGCCACCCCCCTCGAACAGTCAGTTGGCTTTATGTCAATCTCTTGTATTGGTACATCGACAGTACCGGAGTAAACCTAGCCTCCTCAGATAGTCCAAGTGTAGACTTAGTCTATCTTTCTCCAGGATGAGCTGGACAGGGGAGGGCTGGCCAAAGACGTGGGTCGAAGCAATCTCCACAAGACGGGTCCAGGCGAACCCTGGTTGTCGATCGGCCTAATGTACCTTGTCGACTTGTCAATGTACGTAAAGAAGCTGGGATGGGGATGGGTGAGAGGCAGCCGAACAACCAGGGCGTTGAGTCCATGAAAAGGTGTGCCTCGCTTGCAGGGTTTCGCTTGCAGGGTTTCGCATGTATCTTAGAACCATATTCCACGTGGCAGCGGGGGTAACGGCCCTTTTGGCGCCCCGGTTGGCATCAAGTGTAATCCCCCTCTCTTGAACTACGTCTCCCCTGAAAGATGAGAGTAATATTTGAGCTGCGGGGAGGCACAGATAGAGTCTGATAGGCTGCTGAACAGCCGCTGGCTCGGAAGTAAGTGAGGCGAGCGATCGACCCAGCCCAAATCTGACAATTAGGTGATTAGGCAGCTCCGAGCCCGCTCGTTCGTCAGATTCATACATTCCCAACCAACCCTTGAGTTACGGCTGAGTTACTGTCGAGTTACTGTCGAATTACTGTTCAAATCCCTGTTCAGTCCACTTTCAAGTGAGATTCTGCACTGCTGCAGGGTTCATGCTAGGTACAATTTCTGGGCGTTGGTAGCATCCAACCACAGCTTGCCCTTGGCCAGACTTATGCAAGCCACGGTGATACAGCATCATCACCGGAAGAAAATCACTTCCCAGGTCCTGCCGGGCAAGATGGTGCGGGGAAGCGTGCTCTGTGAAGCATGACTTGCAAATTTTTCACTCTTCTCACACTCGAACGTATGCTCAACCACACCATCCCTCCAAAGATAGCAGCATTTCATCATACCCCGTCCCCAGAATCTCTTGGAATTATGCCTCGAGGTGGCTGCCTCTGCGGCAAAATCCGCATTGCCTACTATGGTGAGCCCAATGCCAAGGTATTTTTGCCTTTCTCCGCTGCCTTCATCCGGTAGCGGTCCCCATACCATAATCATACCAGTCAAAGAGCAAAAGGCTAACGCAGGAACGTACCTACGACGGGCCCAGGTCATATGCCATTGCACAGACTGCCGCAAGATTAGCGGGTCGACGTACGGGGTTGACCTCCTCATCCCTACCGACCGATTCTTTGTGACCGCAGGCGATGTACGCAAATACCAGAAGCCGGCAGACTCAGGCCGCATCCTGACATCTCACTTCTGTGGTGATTGCGGCACGACGCTCTTCCGGGAGTGCTACGACGACCCCTCCGCTTTCGGGGGCGCAGTTATTCTCAAGTTGGGCGTCCTTGATGGCGAACAACGCAGCGTGCTTGACGATGCTAAGCCAACCGCTGAGCTCTTCGTTGGGCAACGGGTTGGATGGGTGGCACCCATTGAGGGCGCCGAGCAAAGAGCAGGGATGCGCTGATCGCCTGCTGGGAAGCAACATTCACATGGGGGGTCAAAGATATTCGGTAGCTGATGAGGCATCCCTGCTGCAGTAAAAAGAATCCTTGCATAATGCGAGCTGCAACTCTGACAAACAGCCAACGCAGACCAGGAAACCTCATGTGCTGTCAATGTCTCTACCCTGCTGCCTTTCTTTCAAGGGTGTGGAGGGGTTGGGACATCCTTCGGTATTTCCGTGTGAGAATTCGGTGGGCAAAACGTATCATTGTAAGGTACCATCGAAGATAGCCAATGCCCTGCAGTTAATAAATCCACTGTGACTGGGACCTTCAATAGCCATTGCTGGTGACACTGATCATCACATCATAACTTGACCCTCATTCTCGTGAATTTCCCTGCTTGCTGCGGTATCGGAGGTGAATTTTAGACCAACATACCCGTCAGCTGTGCAGTACCATCCCAACTCAAGTTCACGGTTACACTACATGATACGAGGTGGCCTCATGGCGGAGCTAGTTTCGGTGAACAATTGCAACCACGATCTTGCTTACTTTTCCCGATACTAGATGCCCGTAGTTTAACGTAAGGGGCATCACCCACACACTCCGCCCCGCACCAAGGATACCGTTCTCTTTAATGTGAGCTGTCACTTACGAAGTGAAGAAAATTCTTCAATTTCGGCAAGGGGTTTCCCTGAGGCTGCCAGGTCACTGCCACCCTCCTTGGCTGTGGTGTGTTGTTGATTCCTCAGCCCTAGACAATGGGTCTAGATTCACGAATGACCCAACCGCCCCCAAAGCAAGCCAAGGCAGTTTAGATCAGCCCATATTTCAACGGAGATGGTAAGCCGCCCTTGTCTCCAGGATTTCCTAGCTTCCCGGTGCCTCCAGGCTCCAGCAACCCACACCGGTCCGCTAGGGCTGCGAGCCAGGATTGCATGCATGTAGGTTATACTGGCAAACGACGTTACCGTTATTCATGTCATCACTAACTACCATGGCTGATCATCTCTACAATGCTTTAAACATATGCATGCTGTGTATTCTTAGGTTCGGCCATCTGACTGGTAACCCCGCCATGAGGAGATGCCTCGGCTATGTAGAGCTCCTCAACTGAGACTGTATTAATCGGCGGGCTAATAGTAAACCCACCACTGCTAGCTCCCCTCTTCGAATCTGCCCTGTACATGTTCTGCCCATTTGTCTGCCCTGTCGCCAGCCACCCTACGCCATGCCATCCCAAACAGTGATGAAAGCCGTCGTCTTTGACGGCCCATACAAGGTCTCGATCCAAGATCGACCGATTCCTCAATGTACGTACAGTTAAGCTACTGCGGGGTCTATCCACTGAATCTACCATCCCGCTCGCGCCGGCTCCTTGCCTAACTAGAACTACTCCTGATAGTGCAAGACGACAACGACATCATTGTCAAAGTAAGTGCTTCGGCACTATGCGGCTCGTACGTTTCCAGCCCTACTGAGCCCTAAATGTGAAAGAACTGCACGTGTGATGAAGACTAACCAGTCTCATTGTTAGCGAGCTCCATGTGTTCCGAGGGCACCAGCCCAGTGCCACCGGGTTTATCATGGGTCATGAGTTCACTGGAACCGTCGTCGCTGCAGGGCCTACAGTGAATTCAGTACAGGTTGGTGACAAGGTCGTCTCAGCGTTTACTACTTCATGGTGAGCCCATCTTTTACTTCGTGAATGGCTCGACATCCTATTGTTAGTCCGTGTCAACTCATTGATTGATTTTCCCCTCTCAGCGGTGAATGCTTTTACTGTACCCATGGCAGTAGCTCGCGCTGTGTCAAATGCCTGCTCTTCGGAAGCAAGGTCCTGGACGGCGGCCAGGCCGAGTTTGTGCGAGTTCCGCTTGCCGATGGCACCGTCGCCAAAGCACCGCCCGCCATCTCAGACCAGGCGCTCGTCCTCATGGCTGACATATTTCCAACCGGTTACTTTGGTGTCAAGAGTGCGATCCAAATGTCGCCGTCCGTTGATGTACATGATGCCACCATCGTAGTTATTGGGTGCGGTCCTGTTGGTCTATGTGCCATTGTCGCCGCAGCTCATCTGCAGCCGAAACATCTTTTTGCCATAGACATGGTAGACAGCCGTCTGGAGCAGGCCAAGAAGCTTGGGGCTGAGACGTTCAACTCGGCAAAGGACAAGGAAGCAATGGAGGCTCGCATCAAGGAGGTTACAGACGGCAGAGGGGCTGACATGGCTGTCGAAGTCGTCGGACTCTCTCCTGCCTTGAGGACCGCGTTTGATTTGGTCCGTCCATTTGGCACTATTAGCAGTATCGGCGTTCATAATGCAGAGGTATGGTCATTCTATAATGACGGCTTGTCACATGCTGATAACATTCAGGTTCCCTGGACAGGCAATGAAGCTTATGGGTATGTATATGCTGGCTACGAAAATTCTTCACGAGTAATACTAGGAATTAATCACATGTCAGAAAAAATATTCGCCTTCAAATGGGCCGCTGCCCGGTACGAAGTGTCTTTCCCGAAGCTCTCGCATTGCTTGAGAAAAAGCAAGACCTTCTCAGGTCAGAACCTTGACTCTCCTATTTTTCATCAAGCTGATTTTTCATCGTAGTTTCATGTTCGAAAATATCATGCCGCTTTCCAGTGCGGTTGAGGGTTATCAGTTATTCGATCAGCTCAAGGTTCAGAAAGTGGTATTTACGCCCTAGAAGTATGAATTATCGTCTTTGTTCTACTAGAGTGGTGCGGTAAATGTATTATCCAAAGAGGGGTGTGGGTGTCCCCAACGCCGCAACGGATGGATATATTTTTTCTCCAATACCATTGTTAGAGACCAATTAATGATACTAGGAAGTTCAGTATCTTCTCCAGAACAGCCTCTCAACTTCCATATCAGGGGATAGTTGTTAGTATCCTCTAGCATAATGTGTAAAAAGATAGCCGGAATGAACCGAAAACTTTTCCCATAATTCTTTGTAACATATCCTTCTATCGGCATTATCCAATCTGCAATGCTAGCCAAGCTTTATTTTATTCATCATCTTTCCGCGAAGGATAACAATTGGCAGTCGAGGATGGTTCCCCACAAGGGGGAACTTCGCATTTATTTTTCTAAACAGTATACATCTAAAGAATCCTTCTAAACCAAGCATGCTCTCTCTGCCGTTATGTCCACATTTTAAACTGCTTAGATCTTCGAGGCGGAGCCCAGACAGTAAATGCTCCTACTGCGACCTTTTCAAGTCCCCCCTCAGTAGAATAAACCAGTAATTCTTTTCAGAGTATTTAGGCCTCAGTTTTGCCATACATTGCCTTTATAGAAGTCCAATACAAAAATCGGCTAACTCGTCTCACCCACGATGCACCAAATCAGTAGCCAACACTGTCTTTAGGCCAGGATACTTGAGCTTTGTCTCTTATGAGCTCAACGCAAAGAGGGTGTGCACAACCTTTGTCTCATATAATACCTTCAATTTCATTGGAGAAATACATTCCTGTATAATGGCTGTAAACAAATCTTCGGAGGCTCACGGAGGTCTACAAACACATTAGATAGAGCAGCGGAATGCTATTGGTAAAGATAACTCTCCTTTTTAGGTCCAGAAGCTTTCAGATTGAACTTGTGCTACTATCCCAACGATATCTTTCTAATTACATAGAAATATTTCTAAAACCAAAAATGCCATCGCCAAATTATTTTATAGCCTTCGCTTTCGACCACTTTCAATCATCAAGGTTATCGAAAAGTAAGGAGGAAATGTGAATATATTCGCGCAGACCAGAACAATTTTAGGTTTAGATATACGAGAGTTCGAATTGGATGATGATCTTAATTTTTTCAATTATAAAGGGCTTATAATGCTGCTCATATCTTTGTTAATGAAACCCAATGCAGTTAGTGATCCGGTTCACTCACAGAACGTAGATCAAGTTGGCATTGTCACATACACATAAGGAGCACATTTCCCTCTCTCTTTTGTTACGCACTGACCTTAAATATATGAATGTAAGAGAAACATACTGATCTATGAATATACTTAATTCCCCTTTATTTTCTCATCATTTGACTCAACTTCTTCAAGCATACCTAGATCAGAGTAGTTGGAGGCTACAGGGTAGGTGGCTTTCATCGGCATCGGAGAAACTTGCTTCCTGCGTTGCCCTGGAGCTTTCCTGGGCTAAACATCAAACAAGAAATATCTACAAAGAAAGCTCTGTGTTAGGTTTGCCCATCCAGCAGCGTTTGTCGCGACAGCTCGCCGTTTCAATTTCTCACCACCTCAACGTACAACGCGAAATTTCGTTTGCGGTTTTCATCATGGCGCCTCTTATTCTTCATAATGTTCCCGATGACGAATGTTATGTTGGTGATGATGGCGTCAAGCGTCCCTATGCTATGATTTTCAATCAGTATGAACTTTACCATCATCCGTCATCCCCTCATTTGGAGAGCCAAGCTAACGGGCTCTTTAGACCAGACGCACACACAGGAACCACCCGATCGCGGCGAAATGTTGGCGAGTCTGGCTCCTTCGGAAAATCGACACGTCGATCCCGATCACGCACCGGCACACCAGCGCAACGCGGCCGCGAGAACAAAACTCTAGTTGCTGCCGATAAGCTCTTCGGTGACTGGGTGGCAGGCCACCAAGCCAACGCCTCGGCGACGCAGCAGAGAGATAGCGCCCAGCAACAGCAGGATGACTCGCAAGGGTCTCAGGCAACGCAACAGCAGCAGCAACAGCAGCAACAGCAGCTCCAGACAAAAGCCTCCCAGCCCGTCGAGATTATGCTTCGCGGCTACCGATCCTCTACACAACAATACGCTGCCATCTCTCATTTCGAGTCGCTTGCTGGCATTATCCTGGAGGACTACCCTCGTGAGCCACCCCCATCACAGCGGCGCTACAAGTCTCAGCTCCGGGACCCTGCATTCAGGAGACAGCGAACTCTGAATGCAGAGGAGCGGATGAAGGTCAACCGTGTCGACGGAGGTGAGCACTGGATCAAAGTTACATTTGAGAGCGCCCAGGCTGCGGATGCTGCCATCTACGCAAGCCCCCAGCGCATCCTGGGCCACCTTGTTTACGCCGAGCCATACAAGGGGATGCCACCTCCCAAAGACGAACCGATCCCAGACCTTGATAGCTTGTTCGGAGGAGAGCATGAAAGATCAAAGAGCATGCCCGCGGCTTTTGGTCAGCCAAGGAGAAAGAGCGTTACCAGCTTCCCTACGTCCTTCAACAGCCGTCTTGTTGATCTGAACAACTCGCCACCCCAGTCTCTGGACTCAAGCCAAACCCTTGAGACCGGCACGCTCTCGAGCGGAACAGTTATCGAGTCCACCCCAGCTGCAGTTGGAGACTATGGAGCTACGTCCTCGAGCATCGAGCCCATGATTGTGGAAGACAGCGTCTTCTGCCGCAGCATCCCTACAGCCCGCCGCGCAGTCCTCCTCCCTGCCGAGCAGGCCCTCAAGCCCCAGAAGTCAATGACCCAGCGCGTCGTGAGCGCAATCCCCTTTATCAACTGGTTTAGCGGCAGCATCATTGGCAACGAAGTCCCTCGAACCGAAACGGGCGACTTTGACTGGAATCGAGCAAGCCTGTACTGGAAGATAATCTGGTGGCTCGATTCCACTTTCGGTCTCTTCCGAGGCGACATTTCCAGCATCGACAAGGACGAATAAACCGATGGAGTAATGTGGATGTATATGATACGAGAGGCTTGTATGAGCAATGTGAAAGTAGTGGAAGGCTTGCTATAGCCGCATAGCACGATTGGGGTTTTGGCGTTTTCTTTTTTTTTTTAACACTCGGTTTAAATTGGCGGTAAAATGAATAGGATATTTTGGCCAGTCTGATAGACACAGCGGATATTGATGGATACCCGCTGTAAGCATATATATATACTACAGCAAAATAATACAGATCTGTCTATAACTACCAAACTTCGCTCCTGAAGTTATCAACGCCGTAAACTCCAACAATCAAAATAATGACAGCATTCTGCTTTGACTTGTGTGTGTAATGGTTCGCGAGTTATGGATCCGGCGAACTTTCATCGGTGATGAACTCTGGTGATTTTCGTCCTCGGGTTTGCTCCGGTGTTTGTCTTCCGGAATTGCTCAGGAGCTCCTGTCTCTCATCCCAAATGGCCTCTTGACCCTCCTCCTCCTCCTCATTTGCCTCTTCCTTGATGTCTTGATCGATCGCAGGCACCTTATGATCTGCCCGAAGGACATCTTCGTCTCCATTAATAGATGAAGACTCCCCAGAAAAGGCCCCCAGGCTGTCAACCTTCACATCCGTCGCTCTCCGCCGAATAGGTTGTGGCGAGAACGGCCTGGCATTGCGAGGCTTGGTGAACTCTGCAGACATAATACTGTCAGCGTCGCCGCCGCCACGAGCCTCCGCAACGGCGGCAAGAGATTGGTACTGGCCAGAGTCCATGCCCAGGCTGTCGCTCCTTGCGTGGCCCGGCCTAGAGGCATCTGATGCAGAGTCCGCGAGGATGCTCTTAGGCGGCAGGATGGAGAAGAGCTTGGTCGTCTCCCCGGCGTGGTGGCCGCCGAGGTCCTCCGTCGCGAACAGGTCCTGCCCCTTCTCGAGGAGATCCTCCAGCCCTCCCCCCGTCCACCCTTTTCTCGCCAGGCTCTCGAATATGTCCACCTCGGCCCTCACGAGGCTGCAGCTGGCGTCGACGATCCGGCCGCTCGTGTCCTGGCTGTCCCTCAGCAGCGTGCGCGAGTGGTCCGCGTGGAGCGTCGTGAGCCCGTCCAGCTTATTGGTGAGCTCGACGAGGTGCGCCCGGAAGCGGCCCACGTCCCGCTTGCGCTGCCGGTGCAGCTTCATCCCTTCCTTCTCGAGACGCTTAATCTCCCTGCTCTGCGTCTTCATCCGCTGCTGGTACGCCTCCTCCTCGTCGTCGATGAGCGTCTGCCACTTGTCCAGCTCGTGCAGCAGCGGCACCTCGAACGACCGGTACACCGTCTCGGACAGGATCTGCTGGTGGTTGGCGATCAGGTGCTGCACCCCAGAGGCGGACATGAGCGTGTCGGCCGTGCAGGCGCCCTTAGTCGTGAAGCTGGCCGACATGTTGCTGGGGCCCATCGGGGCGACCGGCTCGGCGCGGGACTCCTTGAGGCGGGCGCACGCCTCCAGTGCGCAGCCGAAGGTGGATGCCGCTGTCGAGAGGGAGGCGAGGGCGAGCCGGTAGGCTTTGGCGGAGGAGACGAGGTCGGAGTAGGCTTCCTGGGAGCGCTCGAGGTCGGCCTTGGTGAGCACGGCGTGGGGGGGTCGAGGCGGCGGTGGCAGCGGGAGGCTGAACTGAGACAGGGGATTGGCGGTTGAGGCCATCGAGTAGACCGGAGAGGCAGGGACTGGTGGGAGCTGCGATGGCGTTGGCGACACGGGCCGCGATTGGGTGGGAGAGGCCATCTTTGGCGGCGGATTCTCTCTTTGTCCTCAGCAAGGGGTCGCAAAGCAATGTGAAGTCGGAATGTCCTTTAAGGGCAGGGCGGCATATAAAGTTGGCACTTAGGTTTTCATCTCTAAAACCAAAAACCAAAACTCTCGACGCCACAGGCCAATGCTATGCCGCGAAAAGGCGTGCTGGGAGGGGGAGATGGACCAAACGGACAAAGAGAGCTAATAACCAGGCCGGAGGGATGGGAAAGGCAGGCATTTGGCATATGGATGGGGCAGATGACGACTTTGGGCTTGGTTTGGTTCGCCAGGTGATAAGAGGCCTGGTCCCCTAATCTAACAGCGCGCAAAAGGCGCTACAGGCGGGCACCAGGTTCACGATGCGCTGAATCGCCCCCCACTTCCCTGCTGATATGCATTCCATCTGGATCTGTGCATGAATCAGGCCCGTGTCTTATTTGCTTGTAGCCTGCCCACGAGATTAGTGCTACTACTGACTACGACTCTTGGACGCAGTTTATTCCATGGACACACCTGCGATGGAAGTCTTGTGCTGCCCGAATCAAGCAATTGAAGTGGTGGGATATCTAGACTTTTCTCCTTCAAAGCCTAGATCAGACGATGGCCTGCCCACTGACTCAGTTGACCTTAGTAAACAATGCCAGAGAGCTAAGCTTTTTTTTAATAAGTGATAATGGGGGCATGGCTGAGCTTATCCTTGCTACTAAGGTTGGTCATAAGCCTGGTTTGGGTCAGGTGGCACATAACGGTTGGATGGCGTCTGACGTACCGCTTCCTCGAAGCTCTACAGTGCAACACGGGTGCGGGGTTACGAGTCCACACGTAACTTAATAGTGCATGGTGGCGCTCTAAAACGTGAGACCTGTTTGACGTGCTGTATGCCAGTTAAGACCTTCTAGGAATTAGAAGGCCGTTCAAATATATTCGATTGCTCGGGTAGAAATATATACACTCCAGCTTAATAATGTCCTGTTGACCGAGTGGTCCGCTGCGCCAAAATAACAAGAACCCCGTGATGTTGATGAAATAGCAAAAGTAAAAAAGGCTGCCTCATGAATCGGATGGTGTACCCTCCTCACTCGGGAGGGGACCCGTATAGAAAATATTGCCAATGGTTCTGCCCCGAGTTCCCTCAGGGAATTCCCAACCTGCATGTTGTTCCTGTGGACCGCACCTCAATGAGCATGCTCGGTGTATGAATGGTACGTTGATCTCGTCTCGGCGCACGCTGATAGGGACCAAACGATATTTGCCAGCTCTACCAAACCTCGTGCTCTCTGAGAAGGATCGTATTTCGCGCCATTCGATCCATTCAAGCGCCGGAGTCACAATGGTCCTTCGGCATTGTGAGCACACCAGTCCTCCCTGGTCCTTCTGTAGTGCAGCTCGATCGCACAGTGTACGGAGGTGAGACAGCTCATCGGGGATATACGAAGCCATCTCGCTGAGATGAGGACTCTTATGGGCACTTCTCATCACGGTCTCTACCAGACTTGGTACTCTGGTGCTGGATGCCGTTTGTTGCTGGACTGCGGCACTGTGCTCATCCGAGGGGTTTGGAGATGCGTGCGACTCGTGTTTGGTGTTGAAGAAATGTTCCACAGGGACCGAGCTGGCATCCATGGCTGATTTCTTGGTGGTGAAGACGGACGTAATTTTGCCCGTACTCTCTGAAGTCTGAACAGGTGAGCGACCCAGGCGACGTGTAAGGAATCGAGGTAGATTCTCGGTAGTCTTCCAGGGAGCACCGTCCCATACTTCAAATGGCTCTGCACCAACGTCGTCTAGGAGGCTCTCAAACGACTGTTCTGCGGGTAGAAGAGGGTTGGGGAATAAGGACAAGCCCTCCAGGCGACTGTTGGCCTTGAAGAGGTCAAGGAGCTCAACTGGGAAACTCCGGATTCGATTCTGTGATAAGTTGAGCTGCTGGAGGTTGCGCATTTTCCCAATGGCTGGAGGGACTTCGGTCAATTTGTTGTTGCGAAGGCTGAGTGTGGTGAGGTAGGTCACATCGAACAGAGCGCCAGGTAGGCGCATCAATCTGTTCTGGGCCAGATACAGCTTGAGCTCGGGTTCTTTTTGCTCAAAAGCGACATCCTTTGTAATCTTGGGGATGAGTGCAAATTGAGAAAGAGGAGCGATGGTATCGTCGGATAATTCACACAGATCCATCTGCCAGAAGTCGATGGCCTCATCCCCAGTCTCAAGACAGCGCTCAATCCTGTCCCTCAGCTTCTGTTCTGTAGGGGAGATTTTAGGGGCAGCAACGAGAGGAAGCTTCGGCTTTGCCGGAATGTCCAGAACTTCCGGAACTCCCTCGCTGTCGGTGCTATCGCTGCCGAGAAAGACACCACTGTCGAAGTCTCGCCTGAAAGTTCGCTTTGGTTTGGGTCCCAAGAGAACGGTGGCTTCGCCAAACGTGGAGTCAGAGGAGGATGCGGGATCGTGCTTAAACCAGGAGCCGATATACTTCTTCTTCTGGCGGCCTTCTACGTAATTATCCAGTGCGGGATCATCATCGCTGGAAAAGACGGCCGGGTCGCTGGAATTCACGGAAAGTGACGACGACAACCGTGGCTGGCGCGGGCGCTTTCGCGGATTGTGCGACACGCCGCTTATAAGCGGGGGAAGCGAGACGTCCTCCTGGTCCATTGGGCTTGAAATAAGCTGCGCAAGCTTCTCGAGAGAGGCAAAAGCCAATATTAATGCAGATTTCTCGAGGACAATGTCTAGCAAACGTGATAATAAATAAACCTTTGTCCGCTAGGTGCAATGGGATCAAGAAGGAAAACGCGTTTCTTCGAACGCACGCGACTAGGCACGTAAATATGGACCAGCGCTAGGGTCCCTCCCGCCCCACGTCATGAGACCCCCCAGTTTGGTGCCAGCCCCCGATGATCTGCCCTCGCATTCGCCACATGTCAGCCGTCGAGGATCAGATAATGAATGGTCGAGACTCGACACAGGGTCCTAGCGTCGGCAAGCGATGTTGTTCTTGTTCCGGATATCCGCTCGGACCATTCCACAACTAGACTTCCGTTGGTGCTTTGGGTAAACCGGACTTATAGGCACATTGTTGTTGTTGTTTAGATTGGACCTCAAGGCCACGCTTTGTATACCAATTCTAATAGATCAATCCCAATCATCATCGCTATCGCCCCTCGATCTCCCAGCAACACCTGTCTTGATAGTCTTGCCTGCCATGAGGCGCTCTTCCTCGGCATCTTCAGCTGCGCGCCTTCGCTTGACAACGCGCAGGTCTGAGTCGGCGACGGCACCAACTTCAACGAGGATGTCGTCAATTCGTTGCATGGTGGTTCGAACACCACCGATGGTGACGAGAGTGACTAATTGCTTGACGATATCCCCCTTGTTGTACACAAGGATTGTAGGGCAGTTGCGGTCAGGATAATTCTCGATTGCCTGGTTGGCTCGAATTTCACAGAACTTGATGTCGCCATACTCCTGTGCTGCCTGACGCCATAAGTCGGAGAGAACCTTGGACTCAATATTGGTTCCCGTTGACGAGGTAAGGTTCACGAAAACGGGACCCTTCTCGGAAGCTTCTGTTACTTCTCGTTGGTATTCTGGTTTGGTAATTGGATATACGCTGCCGTGGACAGCCTTTTTCTGAATCTTGCTCAGCTCGGCCAGGCGCTTTTGCCTGTACTCTTCGAGGAAGGCATCGTCTTCGAGGTCCTCCAGCTCGTCAAGCTCGTCCAAGTCTTTCCCCTCGAGTCTGTTTTCGTGTGCTAACCTCCGTCCCTCGAGAATGGCCTCTTCGATCATAGGCGTCGGGCTAGGCGGCTTTTCGGGGATGACTCCATGTTTTCGCAAAATGTCATTCCTGTAGATTTTGTTAGAACCCCGCCCTAAGCATTTTTGGAGGGGTCCTGGAGCTTACCACTCGGTGTCTGCATTAGGGTCATCGATAGGGACAGCAATACGCTGATCTGCAGGGGCGGCCATTGTAGTTTGTGGTCAATATATTTGATGCGGTTGAAGAAAAGAATAATTAAGGTGGCTGCAAGCAGCAATGCCAGAAAATGATGGGCTTGATCAAGCTGCGTCAGTCCTCCAAGGCACCAACTTTCTGTCACCCGCGTACGTCAATGGGGCTACAAGGGTCTAAGGTGGTGTTTCTAGACTAGCATAAATGTGCACAAGACTACCTGGTTGGTTGCATAATTTCATCAATGTTCCATCAGGATCGGCAGGTCAATGAGCAGCCCCAGCGTGGGCCAATGGGGCTCGGGTAACCGCCGACTCACGTGCGCCCGGGCAGAACAACCCTAGGGCGCCATTCCTCTTTGGTGGGAATTTTGGACCGGAGGCAAAGGAGCACCCTCCCCTCAAGCCCACCGAACTTTTTCCTCGCTTACCTCCTCACGCTTCTTGCGAGCCTCAAATCCGTCGCCAGATACCGTCAATTAGCCCGACACTCGCAAGTCCTCCATTTCAATTCTTCACCAAAAAAATCAGTCAAGATGGTAAGCGACGAATTTCCTGCATTTCAAGCAAAACAGACGACGGGAGCGGAATCGTTCGAGCACAGGTTGGATGGAGGAATTTTGGATGTCGAAATTTCAACCAGATGGAATTTTATCGACGAGTCGCACGACACCCATTGCCACAACATCCCGCGGCCTCCTTCACCTCATGGCTCTCGATAACCCATATTGCTCTCCTTCTTACGCCGTCGATCATCATTATTGTGTCCGAAAACCAAGTACTGATCCTTTTTGCCATTTAGGTGTTAGCCGTTGATCTTCTCAACCCTTCCCCGGCCGCCGAGGCTAAGAAGCACAAGCTCAAGGTACGATGACATCGAGAAGCCTCCAATGGCTCTACGATTTAGAAATCAGTGTCTAACAAGCGTTGCCATAGACCCTCGTGCCCGCCCCCCGATCTTTCTTCATGGACGTGAAGTGCCCCGGATGCTTCACCATCACCACCGTCTTCTCCCACGCCCAGACCGTCGTCATCTGCCAGGGCTGCACGACCGTTCTGTGCCAGCCTACCGGTGGTAAGGCACGATTAACCGAGGGTTGCTCTTTCCGCAGAAAGTAAATTACCACATCTGGTAGTTTCTTTCTTTGGGTATTCACGACTCTTACGGTTCATCTAACGGTGGTCATCTCGGATCTGCAAAACAAACAAAAAAAAAACAATCATCGACGTGGCACACGGACAACTTTCGATGCGGCAACAATAATCAAACCTCGTTTGCAGATAGAAGATGGAACACCCAAAACAGGGGCGTTTGGGGGTCTCCGGATATCTTGCATGGCACTTGAGCTTTCCTCGTTTTTACGTCACGTCTTGTACCAGAGAGTCGTCTCTTAGGCTGGAACATTAAAAAGCACTGCATGGGGTGGATGGCTGGAGAAAGCATTTCATGGAGCGTCTGCGTTGGGCTAGACGTGAGGACGTGGAACCGCTGGTTGATGATCGCTTCATACCCAAGTGCAGTGAATAGCTGTAGGAGGACACTGTGCTTTGCGAAATTCAAATGGTTTCCACATCCTGCATGAACCTTGTGATGTCTGTTTGCCACTGCTGTGAACTGTAATGCCTAAACGATCGTGACGCCCATCGTCATGAGTCATTCGGCCTAGGTTGACACCACACCTTATCAAGCCAGCGGATGATTCATCATGATTCACCATGATTTGAAGGAAGAGTGCTGATACGGATTCGTCCTTGCTGACACGACGTAAAGCTCCATTTCCGTCAACTGGAAGGCTAGCTGTAGCATGTCGGGTACTGAGGGACAGACGTCGGACACTACGGATCAGATTCATAACCATAACAGCTGCAACAAATTACGAAATATATCAAGTTCCAAAACCAAATCACTCGTTTTAAGGCACGGCACCCTATACAGCCATCCAACTAATGTGACGGTTGCTCTCCTATGACCTCGCTCATGGCCAGAGTTCTCCATTTGATATGAGCCTCGCCCGAGGTCGCCCGAAACGAGCTGTTTAAATACTTATAGGCAGGCTCAGAATAGCGTCAATGAATAGGCATACATCTCTCCATATATATTGGAACCGCCTTTAGTAAAATGCAAACGTCCTTGAGTATCATCTGCTTTTGGCCAATGGATGCAAACGACATTGATATCAGGACTAAAGGGCCTCTCAGCTAACCTGGAGCTCATCACAACACTCTTGGAGGTCCGTGCATATCTGATAAGTCAGCAGCTTGCTCTAACCCTCATGTACCCATGTATCACTTAACGCGAAAAAACACGACCCTGACGCGCATCTAACCTTGGTCCCCTACCCCACAGATGCAATGCAGGTGCGGTGCTTGTGCAGGGCCACTGGCCAATCTCCGCTTGCAGCTTTCCAAGAATGACCCCCAGCCTCCCTGCCATCCTGCACAACCAATTCTCTTCTTCCACCTCTGACGCAATATCGCCTCTCCCCTCTTCTTTTCTCGTCAACTCTTCCCATCCAACCTAGACACTCTCCACTCATCTACGCAATCTCTCTTTTGTCTCACTTCTCTCCTTAAATCCCTGTTTTGCCCCTCCGCTCGGACCAGCATTGGCCGCTTTATTACTAGCATCAAACCATCTCAGAGCAGAACAGAGCGCCACAGCCCAACAACCACAAATCTGACACATACACCCTCATTATATCTACCAGTGCTACCACCACCGGACAATCAAAGACTACTGTTTTCGCATCCCATCATCTTCTTTACAGCACTCAATTAATCAATCCCGACGAGATGTCCAACCCACGAGTCAAGCGCCCATTTGCTGGTGCGGCTGCCGACCCATCGCAGCGCCAAATTACGTCCTTCTTCAACGCACAGTCACCCGGACAACCCGTCCCATCCACTCGAGCCCCTGCGCTCCCAGCCAACGTCCAGTCAAACCTCATTAGTGTGGGCATGCGTGTGCGCAAATCCGTCCCGGAGGGGTACAAGACCAAGGGTACCAGTGCCTTCAAGCTCTGGACTGACGACCGCACACACGTTGCCCCTAAGGCCTCACCCGCCTCGGCCAGGGTCGTGTCCAGGGAGCTCCTGCCATTCTGCGGCATCAACAAAGTTGGAGGCTTGGATACTCAACCTGCCGTCGATAGGGATGATTACAGCGACGAAGATGACACCCCTGGCCTGGATGATATGCCGGGGCTCACCATGTCTCAAGAGAGTACGGAAAGTGTTGATTCTGCCTTGACGTCTCGCAAGCGCTTCCTAGATGACGACGAGGATGAGGACCTCCAAACTCGAAGCCTGACCCCTGTCAGTCTTGTCAACGAGCGTATCAAGTCTGCCCCACGATCTCGCTTCTCCAAGAAGTCTTTTAGTGGTGGATACTTTGGACAAGAGAACATGGCTACCGGCAATGACTTTGAGGACGCCGACTTCCTCGTCTTTGGAAGCGGCGAGGAGATGGATACAGCAAACTAAACTCAAGCTTTCATTTCTATTTACGCGAGATGGGCTGCATGTTGTATGATCACTATTGAGAAGTTTTGGCTGTTAACTACTGGAGGTAATCTTGGTTCGATGGGCGTTTTTGGAGTTCAACAACACTGGCATGTCACAAGACAAACATAAAGACGGGGAGGATACCATTTTGAATTTGAGATTTTTTTCTTTTCTTTTCTTTTCTTTTCTTTCTTTGCGATACTACACTAGCTGGCTACTTGTTCGGTTCACCTTTCGCGCGAGATGCAATGCAGTATATTACAGGCTTTTGTAGTTCACTGGTGATTCTAACAGAATGCAATGGGCCGAATCCTTTGGAAATTCATGCAGCGAATCTCTCTGAATCTCAATGATTATAGGTACTTAGTGGTGGCTGATCTACACACCTCACAGAGAACCGCGTCAACACTCTGCAACCAAAACCCAAACGCTATCCCATGTACAAATACCAACCTGAATAGTAACTTGCTTAATTGCAAAGACCCTTACATACCTACAAAAGGCTCTCGAAACTCAAGTAAATCTCGTTGGCCGTAAAACTCGCCCGCAATCGTGAGTATCATGTTGACCGTCGCTCGCATATTCATACGAGCACGATACCTGGCGGCCTCCTCGGCAGAAAGCTGGTCATTCTCAGCCTCGGCCTCATCGACCTGTGCTAAGAGCCGAGCCTTTGCAGCTTCTAGGTCGTCGGGGTTTGTTGCTGATGCCGCATTCTCCCCCGTGGATGAGTTGGATGCAATCTCCATCGCGACATCCTCATCCTCGTCATCCTCACCGTTGCCTTTGCCGTTATTGTCTTCCTCCTCTGAGATCTCACCTTCTTCCAGCTCATCCTCTTGGCCATTAGTCTGCTTTCTCTCCTCCGGCTGGTCAGCAGTAACAGCAGCAGCAGGGGCAGCCTCAGGAATGCTGTCGGCCTTTTTTGGATCGTCGGGTGGGAAATCAGGGGCACCCTCTCCATCTATTGGGCTGTCTACACCATCATCGGCTTCCGGGTCCTCAACCATATCTTCTTCGTCGCTGCTGCTTCCGTCCACGTACTCATGCACGCCCAACCCTCCATCTTCCAACTCTTCTCTCAGAGCTGCCATCTCAGCAAGGCTTCTCCCCAGCAAAACCGCTCTTCTGCCCAAGTCGCGGACCCAGCCGATCTCGACGTGTGTCATCTCTCCTCGCTCTGGCAGACGAGCCAGAAGCGCCCACAACCAGCGACTGGTCCGCTCAGATATGGGCTGTCCTTGGCGGAGAAACTTGCCGCTGAGGATGACTCTTAGGATGCGCAAAACAGAATCCTTGGATATGAGCGCGATCTGGAGAGGAAGAGGGTCCGTCTTGCGTATAAGACCAGACCATTTGGACATTGTGAACGAATTGCGACCAAAGGGCGCAGCCTCGGTCGCGGTGGATGGGGGTAATCGAGAGTAGGCGTCGGAAGGTCTGGTCGAGTTGAGAACATCCCGGAGTTTGGAATATTTCTCTAAGAGAGCCGCAAAGTAGGCTTCATGGATAGCCTTCTCCGTTAACTCGCCCGGCTCGTCGTACTCCTCCTCCTCTCCTTCTCCAGGCCCAGGCAGAGAAATGTAAGCCCCATCCTCGTAGTATCCCCTGGCATCACCTGTTCCATCTGTATACGTGGTTCGGTCAATATCGCCGTCGCCTTCGTACTCGTAGTCGCCGTCGTGGTCGCCGCCGGCGTTGTCGCCATCATCTTGCTTCAGCTCAGGTGGTAGCTGTGGTCCGATCTGAACTTTGGGCGCAACAAGCAGATGGGGTATGTCGGATGCTTCTTGCCTATAATTCCATACTCACCAAATCAGTAACTCTACATTTCTGCGTGCAAGGAAAAATAATCGTTCAGTAAAATAAAGGTTGAAATGGTAACGGTAGGGAAGCTGCTCACCTTACAGACATCAAATATGCCATAGCCTCCGCATCATCCTCAAAGTCGGACTCCTCTCCTGGAGGAATCGTCGTCGCATCGCCATAGCCTGAGAAGACGTATTTCTGGCCCCAGGTTGAGTCGATGCTGGAGTTCTGATGCTGTCGCGTACCGCCAGAGTGGTAGTTCTTCCTTTTGCGCTTGATCTCCGGCTCCGTGACTTCGCCCTCGTCTAAATCGGAAAGGTCGCGTTTGGATGACATGCTTAGTATTGCGAACTGATTTTAGAGTACGTGGATGGAGAGTGAGACGATGAGTGGATGGCTGCCCAAGTTGGAGGACGAGATGTTGGTTGAAGGTGGTACGTGCAAATAAATATTCTGTTCCGCGGGGCGGAATTTTGCCGTCAGGTCTCACCTAAAGTTAGCCGACAGTCATAGCAGCACCACCATCACCCATCAGCTCCCCCAACCTTCGATGGTATTTTACCAAGCATGAGCCCGGCAGTTTTGCGCCGCCCGGCCTTATCAATTAGACCTCGACGGTTAGGGAGATCTCCTTGGGGAGGGTCCGTCCTCACTGCGCCATTTCAGCAGCAATGGCGTTGTCAAAGCGGCTATAACCACTTCGTCGACGCAGGTACGAATGGATTGTCACGATAGCCACAAACAATTGACTAATATCCTACACAGCTCAGCCGATCTCGCCACCGCCTGTAGATCATGGGAAACCATTCACGCTCGCGGTAAAAGACAACATTGCGACGGCTGGCCTCCCGACACAATGCGCCTCTCGAATTCTCTCCGCACACCCCTCGCCATTCGAAGCCACCATCGTGAAACAGCTCCGGGCTAGAGGAGCTTCGGTCGTTGGCAAGACGAACATGGACGAGTTCGGTATGGGGTCACACTCGGTCAATTCTGCCCACGGACCTGTGCGCAATCCCCTGTCAGACGATCTTTCAGCTGGCGGGAGCTCTGGAGGCAGCGCGGTGGCCGTTCGTTTAGGTGATGCAGATCTCGCCCTTGGAACGGATACCGGAGGGTCAATCCGGCTTCCCGCGGCTTATACGGGCATTGTGGGATACAAGCCTAGCTACGGCATGCTGTCTCGGTTCGGAGTCGTCCCATATGCGAACTCCCTGGACACTGTCGGGCTACTTGCTAAGAAGGTCCAACCTATGCGGTCACTTATATTCGATACGGGGTTGAGCAAAGAGCATGACCTCAACGACCCGACTTCATTATCACCTTCTACGAGAAAGCGGTGCGAGCAAGCAATGCCCGCAAGCCTGCCTGATTTTCCTCGTATCACCGTGGGCATCCCTCAAGAGTACAACATTGCCGAACTGGATCCCATTATCCGAGAGTCCTGGGAGGTTGCAATTTCTCTTCTTGAAGAACAAGGTGTGAGGGTTGTCCCCGTATCACTGCCTTCTACCAAAGAGGCGCTCTGCGCTTACTATGTCCTGGCCCCGGCCGAGGCATCTTCAAACCTCGCCAAATACGACGGCGTGCGTTATGGTGTACGCAACGAAGGTCCAGACGCCGTTGGAGAAACTCTATATACCGAAACCCGGGGAGCCGGCTTCGGCGAGGAGGTCAAGCGCCGCATCCTCCTCGGAACTTACAGCCTCAGCTCCGAGGCGATTGATAATTATTTCATCCAGGCACAAAAGGTCCGCCGTCTCATCCAACGCGATTTCGACCGCGTCTTCAAGCTGGAGAACCCGCTGCATGAGCCCGTGCAATTTGATCTGAGCGACATGGCGGAGACGACGGATCTAGAAGACAAACAAGGCCCCGTCCAGGTTGACTTCATCCTGTGTCCTACGGCGCCTACCTTTCCACCGAAGTTGAGCGAGGTGAAGAATCAAAGCAGTGTTGACACATATATGAACGATGTTTTCACAGTACCGGCAAGTTTGGCTGGTCTGCCCGCAGTGAGCGTGCCATCCAAGACGAGTGGCAAGAATTTGCCATCGGGGTTGCAGCTCATTGGGCAATATTGGGACGACAAGAGACTGCTAGCTATGGCAGAGAAGTTGGAGGCGCTTGTTGCTCCTTAGTGTAGATATCATTAAAAATGTACAACTATGTTCCAAACATTATGATGATCTAGCCATCTTCACGTAGTCTAAACGCCAATGTTCGTGGCCACATTATTGTTGCCAAAGTACCCAGCCGAGATTCAATGCCTCCGTCTGATAAGCCTGGCCAGTGTCCAACGGAGTGTTATGATAAGGGTGGCCATATTCTTCGTTTGGCCTCCATAGTATTTGTCACCCATGGCTGGTCACGGCAGTCAGCCCTTTGGCCAGCATCCGTGGCCTGGACAAAGACAACCTAAGACGCGAAGCCTCTTTCATCCTTGGATGAGATGGATGAGATGTCGTGTTGCTGGCAGGGTGACAACTGTATTTGATTTCGAGATTGCGAGGGTATCTTCGGCTCTGCTCGTCGGTCTTATCGCTGATGAAAGATATTCAAGGCGACCGACTCCTCGTCCTCGGTCGCTCCTTTTCATCCACATCCATTTCCTCGGGTTCGGAGGCCTCTCCCTCCTCATCTCTCTCCGCGTCATTATTCTGCTCTTCATCGTCGGACTCGAGAATATCATCGAGATCACCTAGAGGGCTGACCCGCGGTTCCAGAATTTCCAGATCTTCCAGCGTCTCTCTCTTCGGCATCTTCCATAAACTCGTCGCGCAAACACGATCCTTGGTGAGCAGATCATCCACGAACTCGTCCATGTAGGTCAGACTGGTGCCAGCCCTGCCCTTCCTTCTCAGCTTCCGCCTATCCTCCAGAAACGGCTCCAGCGTTTCGTAAACCTCCTTGGCAGGCCTGGTCAGCCTCAGGTAGAAGCACGCCAGAGCGCGCAGGTACTTGAAATGCTCCCCGCCCCTTGACAGGTATTCTCCCAGAATCTCATCGTTTGGCGCAAGCTCGAGCAGCTTGAACGCGAGGCAGAGGAAGGGGCTGGGTTTTTGAGTTGCGCCACCGGTGCCGCCAACATATGAGACGTGCTCGACAACGCGGTCAATGATGTCAGCCTCATTGACGGCGAAACACTGCTCTTTGTAGAAATACGAGTCCACAATACGGTCTTTGACGGCCTTTTCCATGATCATAGCTGGGTTTAATCCGTTGGGCGCAAGAGAAGCGCTGGTGCCACGCTCGTCGAGAAAGCGGCGGGCATCCGCCTGCACGGTATCTGGCTTGCCCATGGTGGCGCAATGGTATATTCTTCAAGCTCTGGAGGGCAGTCACGATAATCAATCGTATATAAGATGTTGCATTGAGCTCCGGCAAGGTTGCCAGCATGTGGGGTGTGCTACCGCGAAGCTTCGCAGGAGAAAAAGTTCCGATAAGAAACCGGGAGGTCTTATCGGCGGTTGCCCTGCCAACCTGATCACCCCATCAAATAACGACAAGTTTATGCGTTTCGAGTGTTGAAGGATGCAATGAGAGAGGATAATTCTATTTTTCTTTATTGAAATCTTGCAACGGTGTAACCAATTTTTTATCGGAAACCTTGAATTCTTGTCTTAAATTTCACAGATCACAATGCGCCGAATCCTTCTTACATCCTCTCAAGTCTCGGTGCTCCTCACCAGTTTTGTTGGTAAGCTTCTTTCAGCCTGATTGCGCTGGAATGGACCAAATTCCAGGCTTGAGGCGGTATATATCTGACCCTGGATTTCCATCAGTTATTTCTTGTACTTGCGCTCTGTTTCTCAGCGGCTATGTGATCCAACAACGCACTTTACGGGATCTTCGTACCGCCATCCGCCCTCGACAACCAAGACACAAGCCTCAAATGCACCTTCCAGATCAATTCAAAAAGCACACCCAGCGCCTAGCCGATGGCACAGTTGTGCAGATAGAAAGCGAAGCCGAGCGGGAGGCGAACAAGAGGCCAGTCCAGCATATTGAGGTAGCGCCCACGGTATCGAGAGCCGAGGAGCCGCGGCTTGAGGTTCGACACACCGACAAGGTCGTCTCCCGCGAGAAGCTCGCCATCGTGGAGCAGCTCCAGGCGGACGTGGCCAGGAAATCATGGGCTGCTGAGCATCCCGATCCGCTGGTGAAGAGCAGAGTGCCCATTACCCGTGCGGAAAGACGGCGGCTCATCAGGGAGGAGTTGAGGAAGCTGTCGGACGCTGAAGAGTCTGTCTACTACCAGCGCCGGATGTATTGAGCATGTTTTATTCCTGTCATTGCTTTCTTATTGTTGGATACACATGATGTGGTATGATTATCGGGAATTTGGATTTGAGCATGGGCAGGCGTTTTTTGGATTGCAGATGGACTGATTAATGACACATATATATGATGAACATTCAATCAAATTCAATCAACAAATTACACCGGGACATATATTACTACTTTACACTTCCTCCAATGCTGTCCTTGCGCAAACTATAAGATAGATAAGTTTTAAAGACCATATCTGTCTGTCTCCCTCATTCAAGTTCAATAAGAGCTGACCAAGGATATATAAATATAAATTTGCCTTAACAGCTTGCATCTCCAAATGGGCAAGGGAATACCAAGATCGATACTGTTTTCCCTTTCTGAGAAAAGAATGCAGTGGTTCAAGTCTGGTTCATTCATTCACAAGACTCTACTGTTACGGAGAAACAAGAAGGCTGAGAGAACAGGAAGTATAGGCAGCGCGGACATCTCTCTCTCACGCTAACCAGGTGTTGTTTCTGTGTATCACGAGTTACATGTGCCGTACTCACTACCAGGCGTTGATCAAGTTGCCTTTACTTAGGCCTTTTGTCGTCGCAAGGCGATCATACTGGAAAGAAGGATCGATACAAAACTTACCGGTACATCCACCCTTTTCCTGACTCCAACCCACCAATGAAAGTGTTCTGCCTCCAACAAATGGACAGTCAACTTCTCAGACAAGGAGGAAACTAATAGGGACACTAAGCCTCCTACACAGCGAAGATCTATGGCATCGAACCAATAATCGTAGAGCACAATGGTGCTTCCTCTTAACGTTATTTTCATCAAACAATAATGCTCAATCCTGGTCATTGGCTGATCTTTCAAGATATTGTCTCTGGATATTGCGGCCCCTTTTTGGAAGTTGACATGGATATCTAGGTTTATTCAGGCACCCACCTGCTAGGTAGCCATATTACCAATATCAGCCCGAGAAAAACACGGATCAGCCCGCCCGATATCACGATCAGCAAAGCCGACCAGTGGGCGCGTAGCGCCTCTCACCTGCAGGTGAAACCCCGACGTCAGCACGACTAGACAAAGCAAAGATGTCGGTCAGGTAGCGATGGTAGCAAGCTCGATTGTGATTGCCTCATGCCTCCTGTCTTGGGCGAGGAGACATGTGTAGAGACTTGACTTCACAGCCTACCCCTCAGCTCATGTACAAAGACACGCCTCCCGAAGGCCCGGTCGTCGCGAGCTCACACCGCCGCCTCACTCACGCAGTGCGCTCGTCAGCCTGAACGGACTCGATTCACCGCAACGCTGTTCTCTCCCCAGCCTCACCGCGCATTTGAATCCTCTTACAGCTGTGCTGCGCTGTCTAGTCTCAGTCCAACGTGCATGATGGAGGGAGGGTATCATCATTCTTTTGGACATAATTTGGGGGTTGGTGGGCACATAGGTCTCTCTATGTGACACACTTCGTGGGGGGTTACCTTATCTTCCTTTCTTTTTCCCGGTGTTTTTTTTCTTGTCCTCGTACTTCCGCGTATTCCGCCAGGGCGTAGGACAGTAACAAATTTGGGTGTAAGGTTACCACCGTACCAGTGAGGCAAAGCCCAAAAATGCGTTATTGTGACTCCTCTTTGCGGATACCAAGAAGGGTATGTTTTGGCCTCTGTGTACTGCCAGTGCGAGGAACAACAATGGAAATTGAGAGCCCCATTGCAGATTGTCATGATTTCCTTGGGTACGGACGGCAAAGAGGGCTTGGACTATTGTAAGCCACCAGGCAGATAATAGCTTCTTTGGGATAACGATCAGCTCACCAGGGTCTCTTCTTTCTGCGATGACCATACAAGTTCACGATCGCGATTGCAAGCTGGACGCGGCAGAGCAAGCAGAGACATGGGGAATAAGTCCTTGTAGCCCGGATCGTGGAAAGTGAGAATTGACAACTCGACAAAAGTGGCTTGGCCTGGAAAAGTTGACAGCTGAACGTTGCTGGTAAGCCACGTCCCAAACGAGAGAGTCAACACAGTCAGTCGTACCTCTCCTCCCCTGGGCCTGGATTGCCTACTCTTAGTGAGTGCAAAACACCATGTGACAACCTTCGAGAATCTGGGGATGGATAAGGAGGAAATGGTGTCTCTATCGGCGGACCCAAGGGCGTGCAAACGAAACCTGACATGTAAGGGGGAACGAAACTCCATGCGTGCTTCTTCAGGTGACCATTTTCCTGTTCACCACTCTCTGTTGGTTTTCCATTTGGGGAATTCCAGGCTGGCGGCCGCTCGAGGTGAGACCAGCTAGCCGGTCCGGATAGCTTCACCATTGGTCAGAGGACGAGGCCAAGGATACAGCAAGGTGCATTTTGAGACAGGTCATCCTTCACGTGGGCAAGCTGAAGACTCAGAAAGCGAGGCAAGCAGAGGAGCGCCAGGGCACAGACAGAGACATGGCGGAGGCACAGACTGAGCTCCAGCCATTCGACGGAGACAGCCGCGTTGGCCGCCCTTTCTCCCTGCATACAGGTAGTATACGGAGCGAATAGTAACCACACACCCAGCGGGAAAATCAGTGAGACACAAATTTTGGACTTCTCCGGGTGTATCCCAATGCTACTCTGAAAAGCGCACGGCTAGGGGCAGAGGCGGAAAAAGAAACAACACCAAACCAGCCATGCTGAGGTTCCAGACTGTCGGGCCAAGATTACCTCATGTTCTGTCGATGCGCAAACGCGGAGAATCCCGCTCGGCTGGTGGTTTTCTTTTCTTTGTCTGGATCGATCGCAGGACTTGATACTGCAATCTCCCTTGGCCGCCGACCAGCCAATTAATGGGTGTTACTTGGTGAGGCAGGCAGCCATGGCGCTCGTGTTCTGGAGCCATCGGGACTTTGGAGGTGCAATAACTCGACCCCAACCCTCCCAACCAGCCTGCTCACCGTTCCACATTGAGACAGGTGCTGATAGTCCAGTGCGGTATCAGCTACAGTCGGAGGCTCTCCCAAGATGGAAAGCTGCTGGTCGGAAGTAGCCGAGGATACGCACCGAGCGAGAACTAGCAAAGACACAAGAGGAGGCAAATGTCGTTGCAACGGCGTGGAGACTAAAGGGAGCGCAGGTGCCATCCAAATTATAGAATGGTTCGATTCATTGACATGTTGCTAGCGTTCGGTAGTGGTCTGGTCTGGTCCTCGGCAAAGTCTAGAGAAGGCTGAGGGAAGGAAAAACTGGTCCCGACTGGACCCTTGATGGCCCATTGTAAGAGGCTTGGCAGGACCCTGAAGTTGACCCAGGCCCTGTGGCCATTGCTCTGGACCCATCATAGTACTTGGCCCATCTCATAGTACCTAGGCAGATTGCAACCCTCGGCTTCAGCCTCAGTAGTAGGTATTGATACGATATTTCCGTTAAAATGGGGGATCCAGGGCGAGATTCAGCCCCACGCCCAACAACGGGCGGCGCCAAACGGCCAGGGTCCCATCGCAATTAACCCTTCTCAACACAATTTTTTCGGTATGGGGAAGCATCTTCATAAAAATTTCACACGGCAAATAACCCACAACGCTGTGTTTTCTATTTATTTATTTTTCCCCTACTCCACCTCTCGCCAGACTTAGCAGACTTGGAGGGGCGTGTATCTGTGTTATTTCCCCATGATATTACATACCTTTGCCAGCGTGGCCCAGTGATAATACCACAAATTAAGCGCAAAACGCATCGCATCATCTCCAGGATAAGCATGGGAGTGCCATGTCATGCATTCAGAAGGCCCAGCCCCAGGGGAATTAGTTTCCTCTCCGGTGTAGATCATGAGAGAATAAAAGTCTTCACAGAAAAATTCTTTCTCTGCCGCCTTTTCATAAAGGTGAGGCTGCTTGAAAACCAGGAACCTGGTTCTAATTCCGTGAAATCAAGGCGGCCCAGAAGGTTCATGCGCGGCTCAGAGCGACTATCGACTGTATGCGAGAAATGACCACAGAAGGGGGTGAGGGTTATTCCCAGAACAAGTAGAAGGGGTGTAAATCTGGTGTAAATCCGACCGCGCAAAGAAGCAAAAAAAAAATTTAAAAAAAAAATTGAAGGCGTTCGATATATTGAGATCCTCTGTCCGTAAATTCAGGATGTCACTGTCTCGTCTTGAGGCAGCCCAATGGAACGGGATCTTCGGGTCGTCAATTCTATTCCACCATTCCGACGAGGCCATCGCCACTTTCTTCGGCATCCGCCCCCTTCGGGCTTCGGGGTGAAATTAGGGGTCCTGCTTATGAATAGCGCGGAGTTGGGTCGGAAGGCCTGGAACGAAAGAGCCAAACACACGAGACATGCCTCCAAGACCAAAGGCGAGAGCGAGATTTCATCGCTCCGCACTGCCTCGCTTCATCGATAGCATGCTTCGCGACCCGAAACAAGAGGCGCCCGTCGCGGATCCCTAAATTAATCATCAACCCCGTCTCCATTCCGGACGGTCTGCACGGATGTAACCATCGTGACACAGGGTGACAGGCAGAAGTGGATGCGTGAACGGCTGTGAAGTCATTTGGCATGAGTTGTCCATCGAAACTGGACCCTTAGGACTGCCTCTCCCTTGCTACATTACGTACGTTGCTGGGAAGTGTACACGGTTTGCCCTTGTCCCGGGCATCGGGTTGGGCAGACCTCGCCCGGACTTTCAGTCCTTCATACACCCAGGCTTTCGACCACGTCAAGAGCCCGAAGGGCAATATTCCACTTCCAGGATCCAGGGTGTAATCACAGCCACGTGGAGAAGGATTTGTTTACAAAGCCCAAAGAGAGAGAGAAAAATGATGAGTGTGATTACGGATGACAGTAAAGTTTACAATTACCAAACCCCCCTGTCCGCCCGTCCGTCCCTTTCTTTTTCCTTCTGTGTATTCTAGGGGCGTGTGTGCGAGTGTGCGAGTGAGCGTGCGTTCTGGACTAAGCATCGAAGCCTAGACCACCCGTCTGCCCTGCCCTGCCCTGTCCTTGATCCCGACGTGTTCATAAGGCTAGGAAGTATGGAGTAAAATTATATTCTTGTAATCAACGCCAATTCCTGCGCAGTAGGGGTCGGGCCCTGGGCGGGTTTTGCTCTTCTGAGTCACGGCTCAACCAGGAGCCGTGCTCTGCTGCCTTGTCGACCGCATCTACGTGTTCCGGATCTAGAGATTGAGCAAGGCTGTGCAGATGACAGGTCACACCTGGGGAGGGAGGGAAGGAGGGGGGGAGGTGTGTGGCCTAATCAGCGCTCAGGCACCTTCGAAAAGGGTAATTAACCCAAGTCGCACCAATACGCAAATAGAGGCTTCTTTCGAGTGTTTGCTTACGATGCTTACCAAACGGCGAGCACAGCGAGTGCCAGCCACACGGGGAATCGACGACCCGGGGCACCGGTTCATGCGGCGCGAGGTCATGGCGTTGCTATAAGTTACCTTACATCATGCAGGCGGACGGCAATTAGGTTGCTACGGCGTAGCAGGTAAGGTAGGCAACGACACGAGGATAACCAGGCAGCGTCCTGAAATAAGAGCCAGGACTGATGAGATGACGCCAATAGAGGACATCTACCGGCTACCGGCTGTCGTGTTTTTGATAAGTGTAAAGCGCGGGGTTGAGGGCTGGGCTGTTAATTAATTAGAAGCAAGTAATGAAAGTAAGTACCGTGCTTCCATTTCTTGTTCTGCGACGAGCCGTGCTTCTTCGTCTCATCTGAATCAACGTCACCCAAAAGCCGGGGTCCCACCCGGGATAACACCCTCTCCCAGGCACGGGCGGCCGCAGTGTAGCATTTCTCCTGCCAAGCCCGCCCGTGATGCAGCGCCCCCAGAATATGTGCACGACAATCGGGCTTTGGGAGTAGAGTTTGCCTCTTGGCAGAGGGGGAAAAAAATCAAGTAGCACATTTTCCATATCACACAACACGCGGCTTTTGCCAATGCCAAGAAAGGCGGGCAAAGACAAGGGGCCGCAAGGCCGCAGAAACCGTTCCCTGGTGACGACTGATGACACCTGCCAAGGCCCAGGTACGAGCAGGGGAGCGGGGACGCGGTGATTGGGGCCAAGGCCCGAGAGGCGAGATCACGAGCGAGTCACAGCTGCTGATCACTTTGCACTGGAAGGGTATGGCGCCACACGAAAGCGAGAGCGATGGTGACATGTTTTTTTTTTGTACATCTCGTATTGGAACTGTTTGTATTGTGTAGGTATCTTGGTAAAATTCCAAATAACCTCTGAAGTAAATCTGAATAAACGATATGGTATCTCGACAATAGGAAAAGTAATATCCCGACGCTGGGTAGCCCTTCTATATGTGTTGTGTTGTTTCCCAAAAAATGTCAATCAAACGCCACATTTTGATATCCCTGTGGGCTAGCCAGCCTAATCCATGACAAGATAAAAAAAGAAATCCACAGTATTTGTGGCAGTGTCCCAATGATTTCATATGTCCGATAGAATCAACATTTCCCATCAAGCCCGCATTTCCCTTGTGTCGCTGTAAATCCCAATCGCTAATAATGATCAAAATGAGGAAAGGTGCTGAAGAGAGCAAATTAAGAAAAAAAAGTATTGTAAGAAAAAACAGGAGAAGAAAAGAAGGGTTTTCATGACATCGTGTGTAGACAAAAATTAATAACGTAAAAAAGAAAAAGAAGGAGTGATGAGAAGAGAAGGTAGGAAAAGTAGAAAGGATAGTGCACTGCAGAGGCCATCTTAAATGAGTGAGAAGCCATCGCAGTCGGAGTAGATCTCCTCGCCGTGGAAGACGATGCCTCGTCGCTTCCACCCGCCCCTCTTGATGAAGCTCTCGACCCCGTCCATGTGTACCATGCCGGGTCGCTTGGTGGCTCCAGGGACGGAGTGGGCACGGGGCTGCTGGAGGTTGGTGAAGCTTGATGGTAGCTCGATGAGGACGGGAGGGACCTCGCTCTCATCGATGGTCGAGTGGATGCTGCTGGCAACGCTGGCCATGCTGGAGCGTCTTGAGATATCCGTGGCGATGGTCTGGATGGTGGACTCGGACCATCGCGAACGGTTGATTTGTGGCCGCTTGGTGACAGCCATGTAGAAGTAGTCATCCTCGTCGTCGTCGTTGACGTCGATGGAGCAGGTATGGGGAGGCATCTCCAGGTGAAATTGGTCCTCGTCGATCTCGGTCACGTCGCCCAGAATCTCGTCGTCCATATCGTCATCCACATCATCAATCACATCGCTGTCGTAAAAGGTCGTCGGTTGCACTGTGTGTCTGCGGTCAGGGATGGCGATGAAGGGTCGTTCGTACAGACGAGGCGGAGGGTGGTGAGGAGATGCCGTCGAGTCGCGATATTGTGAAGGAGCAATGGTGGTGCAGGCGGAGGCGGTTGAGCTCGAGTCCAATGAGCTGCCTGATACTGAGCTGCCAGAGAAGGAAACCTTGCGGATGTGAAGGTCGCGAGGACGCTTGGAGCATTTGCGCTTCTGGCTGAAGCTGTGTCCAAAGACATGCATTGTGGCGGTAGTGGTTGTGTCGGTGGTACTGGTCTGTATATTGTGTTGTCTCTCCGGTATAGTTGGTTGTTCCACGGTCCTACTCTGGTGTTGGAGGAAGTGGTGTAAGTGTGGGTGGGATGGAGGAGAGAGAGAGGGAGAGAGAGAAGTCAGGATGGGGATCGGTTGTTAATGTAGTAGTGGCAAGTGACGATCCCGTGTAGAAGCAAGCTTCTTGGTCCCTGGTGAGGAGGGGACTGGAGGAGTGTTGCAATGGTGCAGAGCAGATCGGACTGATGAGGATGGGATATGCGGGAGCCTCGTGTTTCTATATACTCCGGGCCCATCACGTACCCGGAGTACATGGACCCAGGACTCGGGCACAGCCTTAGCAGCGCATTGTCGCAAGTGCGTGTAGGTACCTGACCTTGCCCATCGATGACCGCCTTGACATGGGCGGGCGTGTCTCCACTCCGCCGTGAGTACCGATCAGACCCACCAGCTTGCTCACGCCCAGGCGAGACGCAAGCAGCGCAGAAACGAAAGAAAAAAAAGCAAATATGTGGTGCCGTGCGGTACCTCTCTTTTTTTTTCTCAGCCGCTGTGGTGCTCTGGGGCCCAGGCACCCACCACCTGTCTGGATGAGCCCACGCCCCCTCTCCACCTGCTAGCTCTCCACCACGACGCTCATCATCATCGTACCTGGCCTGGAAACCTTGTTTGCGGCTGTGTGGAGCAAGGTGATGAGTCCTTTGGACAGTCACTGGCACTGGGGCCAGGGTGCGGTCCTGGGCGTGCAGCCAGTGTCTTGGGTGTGGCACACCGTCTGATCAGCCAAGAAGTGAAGTGACTGCTGGACACGAGTCCCAATGCCTGTCCATCCGTCCATTTTCCCCGATCTGGCCACGACTAAAGTTGAGGGAGGTGTGAGTAACTCGGGAAGCGGGAAGCAAACCCAGCTCGGCTCGCGGTGTGAGTGAGCGAAGATGTCAACTCTCTGTCCAGCTGCTTGGGGTTTCGGTTTGCATGGCAACGCAGAGATCCCTGCACCCAAACCCAGGCGCGCAGTGCGGCGCAAATGCAGCAGCGATTGAGAGAGGAGAAAATAGATTGCATTGAACCCGCTCTTTCGCTTGACCTGACCGGCCGCCCACATGGCATTCCAGCGAGCCAGGCGGCCGATGACGTCTCGCAGGCTACGGGGGCCCTTGTTTCGCGTCAATACTCAATCTCACCTCGCTCATGCTCGGGAAGGGGTACTGCTACAGTGTGTTCTGGTGCCTCGACTCTCGTCTGATCCATTCGTCTCATCTTGTCTCGAAGGAGTCACGAGTCCATCGGGCGCGAGAACAAAAAAGCACGCACACGCACACGCATGCGGGAAGAAATGAAGCAAGGGCCAAGGGGTCGAGCAATTCTGAGTTCTCGCCCGCCGTTCCTGAATCAATTGATTCACCTGGTGGTGGTGAGGGGCAGGAGGGCCAGGCACGGTACCTGGCGACTGGCCTGCGATGCCTCGAGCAGCCCACACCACACACCAGACTCGGTTCCGACAGCACTACGGCCAGAGGGTTTCACACCGCATCGGTCGTCTTGGTGCGGTCTGGTCCTCTGGTATGGGCAGCTGCTAGGCTAGTTGAGTGTAGGAGCGCATTGGTGGTAAAACAGGCCCAGACACACATACATAGCGGCCCTCCCTTGTCTCACAATAGTCGCGGCATCCTCCATCCCACCGCCGACTTCACAGAGATACATGCGCGAGGCGGAGAGAGACACACACAGCACAGCACACACAATTGCGCGACGAAGGTCGTCCGCTTGGCGGATAGTTGCCAGGCGGACAGTTGATACCCCGGTCGTCGGCATGGATTACTGCTGTCGAGGGCCATTCGAAAGCAGATTGCGAGACGGCTGCAGCTCACATGCGCATTGCCTGCGTGAAATGCAGCCATGCCCAAGACCCATCCTGAGGAAAAGGCACAGCAGTTTTCACCTAGCTGCAGGGCCTCGATTGATGCTACTGCACGTAGCTGCAGTAGGCTGCGATCGATCCAGCGAGGGTCTGGGGCAGCTCAATCAATAATGTTTTCCTTTTGGCATCGGCGACCCTCCGATAATTACAAGTGCAGCTCATCTCATTTCATTTCATTTCATCTCGCTGTGTTACATTGTATCGCATCGCGAGGCAAGGAACACCAGGTCAGGCCGGGCAGCAAACAAAGAAATATCGAAATAGCCATGAGGCTGAGCCAAGGGGCAACCCCAGCCAGCATGTGCGTTTGCTGACAATGGGCAGGGCTGCCAGGCTCATTAACCCCAAGCTTGGGTCGGGCCAGAGTCACCAGCCACACGAAAGAGAATCCCGGCCTGTGAAGTGGTGTTTGCTGTCCAGGTCCGGGCCGGCCACAAGGCTGCAACTGGTCCTCCGGGGGTTCATCGCCAAGTCGAGTCGGTCAGCTGCGCAGGCAAATGGCAGATTCACTAGGTCGCCGACTCGGCAGGGGTCAAAGTCAATACTGGGCCTCCAAATCTTGGTCCTTAGCTTCCTCCGAGGGCCTTGCAAGCTCTCACCCCGCACATCTTGGTCACCTTAGCTGCTAGTCGATTTATAATGGCAAACGGCGAAATTACATACAGGTCAGCAGATGGGTCATGGCAGTTCTGGGGTCCAGCTGCAGGTACGCAGTAGTCAAGCAGCTATCCTCCGTCAGATGACCGTCGAAAGTGTCGATTGCCACCCCTCTATTTAGATCCCTACTTCGTTTCGGGTCGTGGTGGACGGACAGTTGCGACCAGGACGGGCCCTAGTGAAGCATATCCCCAGCTAGCAAAGTTACGATCGCTTCCGTGCTTCTGGGCAGTGATACACTGAAGCTTACAGTTCGCGCTAGTTTTGAGGCCATCGCCATTCCAGCCACCAATGTAATAAATGTGTGATGATAGACGGATCGTGAAAGGCAATTGCTGACCTCTTCCCCAATTTGGAACTAAGGCAGGGCGGACAACCACACCATGGCGAATCAGAGGGCCATCCAGGAGCATTGCTTCCCCTCACCTATGTCTTTGTCTGGGGAGGACAAAGACAAGATCAGCAAAGAAAAGTCTCTGATACCGTTAGGTTCTCGCATTGCCTATTTCATTACAACATGAAGCTCAACTCAAGGGATCCTGGCAAATCCCGCCATCGGTGGAAGCCAGCCAGCCAGCCACGCAGCCATCACAATTGGAAATCCAGGTGGAGGATTATACGCTTTTTGGTGCATCGAATTCTACATTTGGGCTGTGGCATTGACGGCCAGCTCCGTGCGTACTTGCAGTCCACGTAACGCAAGTGCGTTCTCCCCAGCTATGCATGCAGGTGTGTGTATGGATGGAGGCAGCTAACCACAACTGCTCCAAACCCATGTCCCGCTATTTCCAATCACACTGGACCTCGAGATCGGTATCAATGGCTCTCTGGCCAATCCGAGGCCGCAGACGTGCTCTTCCAAGGCTTCGGGTTGACGCTAGCTACGCCTCTCGCCAATCCACCGTGAACACCTCAGCTGACGATGGGTCATTGGCCAGGACTTGATGTTACCCTGGACGCATTGGCGAAGATCATGCCTTTTTGCTTTTTCCTCCAAGATGTAGGTTATAATTCAGCCGAATATGTAATTATGTACACGAAACAAATTCCGGCCATCCATGCAAGCTGCAAACTTTCCTTTTTCTTGGCCACGCGCGAGTGGATTGACATGTCCAGATCTCATCTCATCGATTCCATCCTAGCTCGTTCACTGGGCAGCTAAAATAACGAACATGGAGCTGCATCCTCTACCTCGCTTATCGAGACGAGCAGGAACAGCAAATCTCACGCTGCATTGCATTGAGGTCGAGTCTCGCCTATGCCTGTCTATATGCAAATTTCCATGCTATAGCTCACTACCTGCAATATTTGCCATATCCAGCCGCAGAAGGCGAGATCATGCTCCGCTTCACCTGATAGCCTGTGATAGGTGAGCGACCACTTCAAAATCCTGTCCCGTATTTTTTGTCAATCCCCATCAACTAAATTAACTTGGCGACCCGCTCCCCTCCATCTAACAGCTGTCTCCATCTTCATCGTCTAAACACACGCGTTTCTCACCGCCACTCATTCTCCTCTTTGTGGTGTCCCCTCTTTGTTAGAGTTCAACGATTCACGATGGGGCGCCCAGGTCGGCGATATGCGATGCACGAATGAGATGGCCTCGCCGGCCCTACCCCCCTCGGCTGCCGCTCTTTTTTAGCTCCCTCTGACCGTCAAGTCCGGGCCTATTCCCATCGGTACCTGTTCTACTACGCACTTGACTCTAGGCCTGTCCGCACTGGTTTCCCCCTTTGGGCGGTCTGCCAGGCACAAGGCACCTGAGAAAACGAGCAACTGATTCATTCGGCCGAAAGCCTCACCACATAGAGGAAGAGCTAAGAAAGTAAAAAAGGTACCGAGACAAGAATCAGGAGGCAGTCCTCCACAATCCAGGCCCGCCACACGCAGTCGCCGATCAAACTGTAGCGCCAGCCGTATTCACTGCACAGAGCAGACATGCACACCACTACGAGCGCATCGTCTGCTTGAGGTCTCGCTGTGTTTTGCCTTGCTGGCCTGGATTGCACTCTTCGGCTGAGGGTTTGGCGATGGTTTGCTTGGAACCCCACCTCCAGTACGACCCTCGCAAGACCCTCCATCCCTCCCTTGCACGGCGTTCTCGTACTGAATTGACCTGTTACCTGCTCTCATTGGTCCCCCGCGCCATGCGAATCATCTCTCTGGTACTTACCTGCTAAGTCTGGTCATGGGATCGACGCCCACTTCATTCACGCTCAGCGCCCCTCTCCACCAACCCTTATCGTTAAGACATGCATCAAATGCGCACGCTAGCGAGCAAAGTCCGGCTCAGCAGGAGTGAAAATCGTCCTTGCGGCCGTCCGCCAGCTTGCTTCGTCCGCCGTAATCCCGCAAACCCCCGAGACCCTCCCCCCTAGCAGCTTTTGAGGCCATCACGGAATTTGCGGTAAAGGCGTTCGAGGACCTGGTATCCTTGTCAAGAAAAAGTTTTGTATCCGCACCTCCCGCACGCTTTTCCCCTTCGCCGTGTCAGTCAATTGAAACAGATGCTGGGCGGCGATCAGCAATTACGCACGCTGATTCGCTTACCAAGCTTGCTGGTTCCTTGTATCCAGCCTCGTCCCATCATATTAGTGTATCTGTTTTGATCCTCCTTCTCTTTTTGCTTTTACCACTCCGGTGTATCAGAATAATGTCGTTGAGGCGGTTAAGTAAGCGGAAAGAGGCAAGGAAACCTGTTTTTATTCCCAAGCTGTACATCTGACATATCACACACACTGTACATCAATGCAGGCATACCAACGGTGACAAATCGAACGGATCCACGTCCGCACGATCTACAAACCGTTCTGGAGTACACAGATCGCCAAGTGGACGGCGGTACGCCGTGATTCGTCATCGCCACCAGCATCACTCTCATCATACAGTGCCAACTGTCGGAGCCTTCGGGAAAGGATGTGCTCAATTCTGAAACGCAGCTCAACCAGGCGCCCTGCTCCCTCTGGACCCTTATTGAAGGCGATCGCCCACGATTGATATCATCCCACCCCGGCATGTGTGCATCGGATTTACATACGTGGAATTCTATGACGTTCGCCCGCCCATCCGTGCCAGGGTCGACCACGTTTCGGATTTATCTCGACCAACCCACCAGGCGCGTGCAGAGCGAAGACATCCTTCTGGGTGATCTGCATTTTCACTTTACACGTAACTGAGTCCTACTGGTATCGCGAATGCCAACACAACGACTTAGACATCCGTGATCCGCCCGCCCTTTCAGCAGGACGGCAGGCAAAAAGCCTGACTGATCATCGCCTATATCACAAACAACCGGCCGGTTCCTGAGACACTCGTCTTCCAATAAACGGGCGCTTCACTACAATAGAGCGGCTCATCATGATCCCATCTTCCTGGCGTCACCATCGTCATCGGTTCCCAAGGATTGATGCCCGATTAGGGGTTACGAACTGGGTATCCTGGGATCGCGGGACGATCGGATAAGCCTTTGTTTCTGTTTTCCTCAAGCTTACTTCTTGTCAATGCTTTTCTCTTTCGTGCGCGTGAGCAAATCGTACATGCTGGATCCCTGCATAGGTATACACTCGCCCCCAGGAAAAGGATCAAACCTTTCATCCTTCCCCCCCATGCCTCCCCCATCGTCGGGATTCAACTCCCTCCCATCAGCGTAAAAACGTGGGTATCGTAGTTTCCGAAAGTAATAGTACAAGAGGGGGGTTTATTCGCGACCGAGCCGCGACACTCCTCGCCACCCCCTACTCCCCCCCTCCCCTGACAAGAGATGCTCATCGCGATGAGCATCCAAGTCGTGATGCAATAATGTGTGACTATCAGCGTCTAGTAGACGCTGTGCCGTGTTCTCCCCCCTCCCCTTTCCCCTTCCCGCAAAACTTCGGTATACAGAAGTGCCAAATAGGTTGACCAAAGGCTGTCTCCTAGTCTCAGCCTTGCTCGCCAGAATCTCTCGATAGTATAGAATAATTACCGATCGAGATCGAGGCTTGAGCTCAGCCGCGTTCTGTATTTCCTACCCCCTTCCCTGCCCTGCGCTACAAATAGCGTAGGGAAAAAGAAAACATGGGACAATTGAAACCCAGGACCCAGGATGACCCGGACGGCTGGTATCGACTTGTCGAATTTTCTATTTTTTATGTTTTCTGATCACCGGAGAATGCCATCGCTCTCGCCTTTCAGCCGTTCCACCCTCTTCTGTTCCCAATTCTCGAGGTCCCGCCCGGCGAGTTTCTAGTCGAATCGGCGATCAGTTAAGACATTCTCAATATCGCATCTTTCTTTTCTTTTCTTTTTTCTTTTCTTCCCTCCAAAACTTCCGTACTTTCGCCAATTGGAGCCTCTACTCCCATGGAAAAGGAAGAACCCATGGAAAGGGAAGCAGGGGAAAAAAAAAATCAACGGCTGGGGTTCAGGTAAAAGACCTACATAGTACTCCTCGCGCATGTCGACCTTGCGCGGCGCCCTCCGGACGTTGAGCTCCTCGTCCTTGGTCATCTGGCGTACTTTCCGGTCGTAGCGCTCGTAGCGGATGGCGGTGGCGGGCGTGAGGACGAAGGAGCCGGCGACGATGACGGTCATGAAGGGCAGGCCGAAGGTGAGGAAGGGGTGCCGGTTCATGAGGGATCGGTACTTCATGGCGATGCCGTTCATGCTCGCCGACGAGCGGAACTTTTTGTTCTGGAAGGCCCCCATCGTCTTTTTCGTAGTTTTTTTGCTGGCGGTGTCAATTGGGTGCTGTAGAGGTTCGGTGAGGGTTCGTTCGAGGAGGATATCGTGGGAGTCAAGAGTGGTCTGACCCAGGTGGATGACGGCAAGCTTCGGGATGGGGAGATGGATCTCGTGGTGGGTTTCGGGAGAGCGTCTGTCCAAAACATTTGGATGTGTCAGCATTGCTTCATGATGTGAAGACTCGAGACCCACCATGCTTTCGTTGTCCTTAAGTTGGAATACACACAAGAACATCTCTAGCAATTTTTAGTCTGATTTGGATATCTAAAATAAATGAGACTCCAATTGGCGATTTTCCAGCTCAAAAGCTTCAGAAACAAAAGCCTGAACTTGAGTCTCCTCTCCATTTGCTTCTTCCACCTCGCCCGTAGGTTACCCTAGATCAGACCAAGAACATTCCTATCCCAGAGCTGGAGATGGCAAGGTTACCTGGGTACCTGATTCAAATTATTTGAGGGATATCATAAAAAGCTTTCATTCGGTCATTACATATCTGTCTTCAATCTAGTGGGATAAAATAAAATGACGAGGGAAAAAATAGAAATCGTTAAACGCATGGGCCCAGATATCATGTGGATGATAAACAAATCTACTTCGCTGAACGAGGGTAACTTCACGTAAACCCTAAAAACAGACAAACAACAAAAAAGGAACTCTATCAAAACCAAAACCAAGAAAAAAAAACAAGAATGAAAACAGGCTAAACATTGCTAAGACACACAAAAATACAGAAAACCCAAAAAGAAAAAAAAAAAGCAATCAAGGAGGAAAAACAAATCATCCTCACGTCACCTCGTAAAGTCGTCATAATATCGCGAAAGAGTATAATCCTCGAGATTCAAGTCGAGGACAAATGAGCCACGGGTTCTGTAAAATGACGAGGGGAACTCGTGGCTGCCGGAGCTTGTATGGCTACTGTGGCTCGTTTGAGGGCCACTGCTCTCGTAGCCCGCAAGGCTCCCGAAGCTGGCATGGCTCACGTGGTTCGCACCGCTCCCGTGGCTAGCCTGGCTGACGATGTTGGCATCGGCTGGGCTGATGCGATTTCGCGGAATGTCTGAACGCGATGCCACTCGCGACGAAGAGTCGCCAGCGGGTTTTATGTTCTCATTTCCGTGAAACGTGAACTCGGCATCGGGGCCGAAGTAATCCTCGCAAAAGGGGGATGAGGGATTGGTGGTGCTGGAGACATTGGTAGGGGGCGGCTCACCGGTCATCGAGACCTCTGGATTGCTCGCGAGATTCTCTCCGCTGTTCACATTGAGCTCGGTCAATGGGCCACGATCCGAGGATGGGAACTTCTCCCGAAGTCGATAGTAGACTTCGAGGTCGATATTGAAAGCGCGGCAAAGAGTGGGAACATCCTGAAGCAGGATATATGATCCGCTGTGCGCACCACCCTTGACAACCTCCTTCTTCATTTTCGGAAAGCGGGTGAAATACGCAAAAAGAGTCCGCCGGGACACGTTGGCAATCTTGACCAGGTCAGTTGCCTTGATGAGGCCAGCCTCCGGCTTGTACGCGATCTCATGGTTGTTGTAGACGAGGTGGTTCTTCTGTGGGCCGCGTTGGTACCTAAGGAGGAAGTTCTCCTCGTCCGGCGGAACCGACTCCGGGAGCATGGCAATCATGTCTGCTAGCTCGGTCTCGAGGCCCACGGCGCGGACCAGCAGGATACCATCCCGGAGCGAGATGTATTTTCGATGACCCTCCCTTGTCACGCGTCCAAGTCTGGAGAGCTTCTTCTTGAATGCCCGATGCTGGTCCTGAGACTGGCTGCAGGCGCGAAGAATGGACTCCAAGTCCCACTGTTTTTGAGCAGTCCTAAACAAGACTTGCTTCCCATTGACCTCCATGTGGATGTTATTATCACCCTGCACCACCCTCGGAGATGTAATTTGAAGCTGAGGGGGCTCAGTAGAAGTATGGGACAGCGGGCTTGAGGTGACCACGTCATCATTTATGAACGGAGATGCGCTGGGGTCGACCCTATTTACCACACTGGGGGATGTGTTCTGCAGCTGAAGGGGCTCAATTGAAGCTTGGGACAGCGGGCTTGATTTCACCACATTCTCGTTTATAAACGGAGCCATGTTGGGGTCGATGTCGTTCGCCCAAAGTCCGCCCAGAGGCTGGAAGGGCCCAGAAGAGTACGTGCTTGAGCTCTGGGAGAAGCCCAACCCCATTCCAGGGTTTTGGGCAAAGTCCAAGCTGATGTCATTGCTGTCAATGACCGGCGAGACTGCATGCTGGGCCCCCCCACCCATGGGCTGGAGGGGGAAATAAAAGAATGTCGATTCATGATTCTCCAAGCTCATGTCGATGTTTGTGAAAGGTATAAATTCAGGTGAGCTTTGACTTGAGTATCGAGGCGAGACCGGAGATAGAAGGTGGCCATTGGAAATTTGTCCGTGAGAGCAAATGCGGATGAAGTTGGTCGGGGAGAGAACGACGTCAACGGTTTGTGCTGTTTGAAGGCTCCTTTGCGTCGAGACTCTGGGATTATTGGGTGCTGATTCAGGATATCGTATTAAGGTCCCGGTACGACTATGGTTCTTGAGTTGGATTTCTCCCGTTTTAAAGTCGACTTTAATGGCAAATTGTTTTGGAGAAATTTGATCAAGAACGATATCACAGTCTGTTGGATTGCTACCGAATAGGAAACCACAAGAGGGGTCTTTGGGCTTATTATAAGTGGTTATGCGGAGGAAGGGCGAGGGGTTAGGCAGAGCAGGTAGGCGGGGAGATAATGCTACTGGCGAGGCGGACCAGTATAGGTCTGAGTCATTGGTGGTGGAGGACGGGTCTAAGGCGAAGGCGTCCGCGAGAAGGCGTTGCTCTCCAAGCCGCGTGGCGAGGTGGTCTGTGAAGTGAATAGTACAAATGGTTCTTGCACTTGATGATGAGGCATCTACTTCCATTCTCGTAGCTGAGGAGGTCGGGCGGGCTCGGGCGCGTGGCAAATCATTCTAGAACCTGAGGATGTCCTCTCCTTTTAGAAGCCTGGCGTTGCCAGGCAATTCCAGGCAATCGCGCCAGGCTGGGGCCAGCACGATGGGATGCCATAACCAAAACCCGTACATAGCCTCCTGTGGCTTAGCCAAAAAGGCCAGTGGTTGTCTATTTCATACTTAGCAGAGAACAGCAGCAGTTGAGGGAAGGCCGTGTTGGTAGTCTGCGAGAACCCCAAAGACCCTTTTGGCGGCCAGGCTGTCAGGCTCCCGTGCCAAGTAGTCAGCCACGGTTGCCACGATTGGCTGGCTCGTGGCTGCAAGCCCACATTCCAGCTCGACCAGGGCCGCCGTCCTGGCCCCAGCGCCACAGTAGCAACCCCGCATTCGAAAAACGCCCGCCTTGTCGCCTTGTCGGCTTGAAAAGGTACCTTGGTGCTCACCGAGGCCGGCTGGCGACTAAAGTACCTTGTCACGTCTTTTTTGACAGCTGCCCTTTTTTGGGTGACCTGCCCACCGGCCAGGCCCCTGCCGTAGTCCCCTGGTCTGCCGGCGTGCGCCCCACTATAATAACCACCTGCTCATCATGCCTGCTTGCCGTCGGGAGTACTTCGAACATGGTTATCACAGTCGCATCGTGAACTTTCCAGCGGCACCCGGAACCAACAACACACTAGCTCTCCATGTCGCCAGCCTGCCGCAACCTAATCAATTGCATCGGGCGCGTAAATGCGACGTCAATTGGACGCCTTCGCCTGCTTCCAAACCCAGCAGTCCGCGATCGCAAGGCAATCCTGGATCGCAGTCAGGCAGCAGCCCGGTTCTGGGGAGAAGGCTGGCACTAGCCCTGTATGATGGAACGACTGTCACTATGTGACTCCAAGGGCATGGAGAGAACATCCACTAGAGCTCGTCGTGTGCAGGCTATATTTGGGACGTATGACGTGGGTTGCTTGCCGTGGGAATCATTTCGTATCGTAGGTATCCCTCCCGCGCATCTTGGATGCACCCTTACCCACGTGAGTGCACATTCGTGCGACCAGGAGGGTGCCCGTTCGCGTCTCCTACCCAGCTGGTGGAACAAGAGTGGACAGGCCAGACAAGTGTGTTGCAACCGCATCGATTGACGCATGGTTTGCTCATAGTGGTATCCGGCATCACCGTATGTATTCACCGTAGGTTTTCAAAGTACCACTCAGGTGGTATCAGATTGATATTCTCCCCTGCGCCGAAGAGTTCCTTTGCGGCCTACCCAATTCCCAAGTTGGTGATATCACACGGGGGTGGGGGGGCGGCCCCCAATGCTCCCGCGCGACGTAGGTAATCACAATTTGTGGCCAGGATCGCCAGGCCAACAAAAGCTGATGTCTTTCGAAAACCAAGTCGTAAAAATAAATCCCGTCTCTCCAAAAATAAGTACCGTAGGAATATCGGGTTCGAATGATTTTCGGCCCAAGGCATTTGCAGGCCGCATAATCGCCCGCATACAATGGCCGCGCCCATCCCATTCCCATTGTCCCCGGCGGCTGTCTGAATGAGGTTCGTGAATGACGGACGAGAGTCGCGCGCTTGTTGCGCTTCGCTGAGTAATCACACATGATTCGATAACGCTGACAGAGGTTTGACGATATGCGGGGTGGGCCGCCATTGCATCAGCACAGCCTTAGCCCTACAGCTGGGTCGGCGTGGCTGGCACCAGCGGTAAGGGAGCAGTCTTTCGATTGTGTCCTATGGTTGGGTGCGTAGAGGTCAGTTTTCACACCAATATATGCATGTAATCCATCCGTGATTGCCAAGTTGGTGGCAGTTCACTAAATTGGTTGGTGTAGATTATCCGGTCCTGGTACTCTTTGTCTCTGGATTTCGGTGTGAGGAGGGCCCACGAGGCTTAGACTCTATCGATCGGCCACGATAGTCGGTATTCCTCCTTCCTCCGATGGCAGGTGTTCTGCAACACCAGACGTTCCTCTAATGCTAGGCATTCTCAGAGTCAGAAATAGGTACACGGAAAAGAACAACAGACAAGGACAAGGTGGGTACTTACTTGTCATCCGTCCTGACGGACAAACATACACACGCAAGGCACATGGGAACGGTACTTGAAGCCCTATTGTTCGAATAATCTAAATTTAAACATTTGTAATGCCTCGCTGAGTTGTACCCAAAATAAGGAAACAGCACATCACATTTCCATCTCATCATATTGTGGCATAGCCCACTGCTCCCACATTCGCCCTCGTTGCTATGTTATACCAACACGCTCCAGATTCGCTTGGCAATCTGAAGCTCAATGCTTTGGCCCACCCTAAGAGCCGAATATCATGAAATCTCTACCGAAAAGAAAAAGAAGAAAAGAACACATGGGAAGAAGAAGAATAGTAATAATAATAAAAGAAATTGCTGAAATGAGGGTAGAAGAATCAGCCGCACCTCGGAGCGTAATTCATCGAGAGCTGACCAGTAGACAGGAAGTTTGGTACATGTTGAACAAGACCGAAAAACAAAATGAGAACCGTACAAAAGGAAAACCCGTTCACCCTTTGAAGAGGGTATGCACTTCATGAAACCATGTCATCTCGTCGTCCCTGATGAATTGCAACGATGTCTGCTGTGAGAAATAAGAGTAATATGTATATACCGAGTGATGAGCGCCAATCCAAGTAAGTCTCATGTCTGGAGACACGAGTAAATAAAGGCCCAGCCTGTAGATGATGTTGTGTCCAAGCTTGAATCAGTTACTGCTCTATCCGAGGAGAGGGCGCCTGCCACCCGTTTAGGAACGCCATGAGCCCCATGCCTAGAAGCACCACGCCCACAGCGGAAGCATAGGGCAGCCCAACTTGTAGTGACTGTGTTCCGCGGGATACATCATGAGGATGAAGGGCTGTTATCGTGTTCGCTCGCGACAACGTTGGCTCGTCGCTCGTGTCAATGTTTGACCCGGAACCGTCTGCTTGAGCAATGCTGGAGTCATCACCAGCAGCTGATGGGTCAGCACTGGCAGTGGTGGCCTCGCTCTCGTTATTAATAGCCCGTCTTCGGGATCTCGATCTCTTTTCTTTTTGATTTGCCACATGCCTAGCCTCCTCTGCACGAAGTTGAACGACCATCTCGGCCAGTGTCTTACGATCTGCGTCTCGTTCTGATTCCGCAACTTCGCATCGTTGCTTCCAATGCTCCAATTGCTCCTTTAGTTCGAGCATTTGAACATCCATGGCATCAATTCGTGACTGGAGAGAAATTGCAATTTCCTTGGCCGCATTGTCTTCTGCTGCCGCTGCGTCGCAATCCTCGGCACTCTCATCCTCATGTTGCTCCGTGTTCTTAGAGGGTTGCTCAGATTCGTCGTTCGTCTTGAGGGCGGACTCCACTGAAGGGGCAATGGCAACACCATTCACCTGACTGCTGGCAGACTCTTCTAATCGCTTCGCAAGCTCCTCCGCCTCTTCGCGAGCAACCCGCTCTTCTTGCAGCATTTGCTCAAGCTCTCGCATGCGAGCGGTTTGGGTATCGATATCTCGCTTGGCATTTTTCAAGGCCTCTGTCAGTTGCAGGATTTGGCTGGAATTGTCTTGGCGTATTGGAGATGCATTTTGTGGTACTGATTTGGGACGTTCGATTGATCCACGCTTTAGAGAAGGTACATCTGGTTTCTCGGGTAACGGTTGTTGAGGGGGAGGAGCCGGAGGCTCTGAGAAGCGGGCTTTGCCATCAGGTCGATACGAAACGCCGTTGCCATTTACTACGTGCTGCGGTAGCGGTTGCTCTTGGATCTCGGACTTCTCTAAATCTTTGACGTCGTTCTTTGACAATAAGGTTGAGACAAACTGATTCGTTCGACCCAAGTCTTGGGCCTGGAGACGAGCGCTTCGCATCTCGTTCTGTCCATGAGTTAGCAGATACATTCAACAATTTGTTAAAGAAAGAGTGAGCAGCAAGCTAGCCTTACCATGAGCCGTTTTAATATTTGATCAGTTGCAATGGGTGAAAGGAAAAAAGGGCGTTGTTGAGCACCTTGTCCGTTCATTGGAGCACCGGCCGGTGCCATGCGGCCATTGCTGGCGTTGCTACCGGCTCGCCCACGCATCGCCATGGCCCCGTTAGACATCATGTTGCTGTTTGCTGGGTCCAGATCCCCAAAGCTCATGTCCAACACATTGCTTGAAGGGCTCATGAAGCCGGCATGTTCAACCTTGGCAGCGACCTTGTGATGCACGATCGTCTTTTGATCCTCGCTCACAATATCGATACCAAGTTCGAGGTGATCACCAGTCTGCAACTCGTGGGGGTCAGACTCCCGGTTCTCTTGTGACAACCGCGAGCCGTTGACAAACGTGCCGTTGGATGACTTGACATCTCGAATGTAGATCTTGCCATTTCGCTCCGCAAAGATCTCAGCATGCTGTCTCGATAGCACTTTACTGTCGAAAAAGCCGTTGGTTGCGGTGGGAATGGTTTTCTGGTTCGTTTGACGCCCGATGCGCAGACTATCGGGGGCAAAAGGCACGGCGATTGTTTTTCTCTCAAACGTGCCGTTGAGTGATAGGAGGAAGAGCACGGGTTGCCCAGGCGGCAGTTGCTCGCCTGGGCGACCCATCATGCCCTGCTGGTTCATAAGCTGCCCCTGATTCGGACCATGCGCGACAGGCATGCCGTTGGGACGCCCGGCAGCGAATCTTGAAAAATCAGGCTGTGCGTCGCCCTTGCCTGCAGCCCAAGCCAGATTTTTCGGCGGTGGTCTCTTGCGGGTGGCGGCGCCGGCTGACCATTGGCTTATATCAGAGTTGCTTGATGCAGCAGTGCCATTTGATTGTGAGCTGGTGGTGAGGGCGGTAGAAGTCGATGAGTTGGACGAGGTGGAGGAGACCGAGGAGGAGGAATTGGTTCGCGAAAGGGTTTTACGCGGCGCAAACATGCCTCTGCCTTCGTCAGGGTTGGTTGAACTGTGCCCGTCAATAGAACCCCATGCTGGCCGTGATAACTGAGGAAAAGCCGGAGGGTTGGCAACGGCAGTCATGAGGGAGGCCGGTGTTGGGCGTGGGTCGATGGGCGGGTGCGCTACGGATAAACTAAGCGTCGTGGTCGTCGTGGAAAGGAATGGCAGTCAAGCGCAACCAGCACCAGAACCACGCCACCGGCGTCCGCAAGGGTCGAGGAGATGGAAAGTTCGAATCAGAAATGCTGCGATGAGACGTTCGGATCGATGGGCGTGCGAAAATCGTGACTGCAGGAACCGATGCTCTGTGCCTTTACTGATGAGAAAATCTGTCAGCTTCCGGATCCCTGGCTGCTACTGCAGTGGTCCCGACCCGCCCAATGAGGCGCGGCTGAGTCGACCCAGGTCGCGTGCAAACTGAATCTGAAACTCTGCTTAGGCTCTGGGAAGGGCCGCCGATGGGGCACGTACCTATAAGCTCGATGCTGCACGTCGCTGTATTTTGTGTTGGCGGTGTTTGATGCTGGATGCTGTTGAGAGAGAGATTGATCGACGTGCAAGAAATGGGAGTGATTCCCTAGGCCGTCACCTCTCTCCCGTCTCGCTAAGCGCTGAGTTGGCTGGGGGTAGGAACACAGTGGAGCTGCCGCCGCCTTGCGGACTTGAGCAGGAGCAATCACCCTTCTAGGGTATCCTGAACTGGCAAAATCGCTGATGGAATCCTTTCTTCATGGAAAGCAAACAGGCTACTCCATAAGGGATAGCATGATAGGGTTATCCATTAAACCACGCTACGCATCGTCCCGCTCCTGAGGATAGTTCACGTGATGGTTTATAGCAGTGCGAGAGCCTGAACGACTCCAACGGGCACTGTGTGCTTTGAGGCCCGACGTCCGCATTATAGTTTGGCCGGCTGCCGGGAGCCAAATTGACGTGCATGGCGGGCAGTTAGCATCGGGGAAGATGGGCTGAGGAGTCTGGGTCAGCCGAATCCAAGCTAGACTTTGACGAGACGGCAGGTCCAGTTATTTTCAACTTCCAACGCCTGCGCAACGTCAATTGACTCTTTGGCCAGGCCAGCCATTGCATACGGTAGCAGCAAATTCCTCGTCTCTAGACCGCCAAGATGCCTCCTGTCACAGCTATCCCCCACGGCCAGCATGGCCCTTCCGTGTTCGACAAGTGTATGCAAAACACTCCCTGGCGGACGATAGCTTCCTGAGCTTACAATGTGTGTATAGTCAAGATGGGTGCCATGATGGGTGGAAGTATGGCCTGACCCCGACCCGATATTGGCAATACGAACGGCACCACTGACAATACTGCAGCTGTCGGTACCATCATGGGATTAATCTACGGTTCGGCACCCCGCCTCGAGACAACAAGGACACTTCGAACTCATATTTCATAGGAACCGTGAACGTCTTCCGCTACGGCGCTGGTACCAACGGGATCATGCGCACTCTGGGCCAGTATATGGCCGCTTCAGGAGCCACCTTTGGGTATGGATCCCCGGACGTACCATCCAGAATGTTGAAGCAGGCGGGCTGACTCTGTTTCCGGGTAGTTTCTTCATGGGCGTTGGCTCTGTGATTCGAACCGATGCGGACCCAAAGTTTAATGAGCTGTATATGCAAGCGCAACGACGTCCAATTATCTTGCGAGCGCACCCTGCATGGAAGAGAGATATTTAGGGACGACAATGGAGCTATGACGCCATAATATTGGTTGTGTACATTTCCGACCGAGTTCGGTCTGTATTATATCGGCGTATTGTATGGTCACCTGCATCTTCAGCTCAATTCTTTTCCTGCTTCCACTCCTCCGACACTTGTCTTGTCAAGGAAGTAAAGTCTTGGCAGTCCTGCAGCATACACAGCTTTGCGTACCAAATGGGAAGATTAGGGGCACAGAATATAATCAAAACAAGACTGATCAAACAAACTTTGAGCCTTGAGACTTTGGTGTTCACTGTTATGCTTGAGAGCGCAGTCAGCGGTGCTTACGGGAAATTCACAACGCAAACATCGTTGGGGCCTGAGTGCTGGCGCAAAGAACGAAATAGGCGACCTACCCACCGACACCTACCCTTCATGAGGTTCTTGGCTGTTCTGATGGACCCCTCGGCCTCTTGTGGGCTGATGAGTAAACGAGGTTGCCCGAGATTTCCGTCTGTGTGGTTGAGAGAACTACTGCAGAAAAGGCTGCGATGACCTGTCTATCTGATCCACATCTGGAGGACGGCTGACATCCGTATCCCCCGCTTTTGGGTTGATGCATCTTAATTAATGCTTACGAAGCTCTTTGCGTGAGGATGCCTCGAGATAGGCGGCCATTACTGACGATGTGCGGCGCGCGTGACCTCCACTTCGACGGCTGCCAACACGAAGGGGGTTCCCAAAGCGAACGAAAGATGGAGTATGCTATGCATATGGGACCTTATTCGCTTTTAGCGATTGGGCATAAACCCTCCGAATGGACCACTAATGTGCCTGGTGGGATAGGTGATACGACGTAGACGCCTGTAACTCGATCTGAGATCTGACAGGAGCCATGTGGAAAGAGAGCACGTTTGGCAAATGCCCAGCCGGGGGAGGCGCACGCCCAGGCACCGAAGCTTGATAACATTGACTTGTGGGTGCGTGGCCCCCATCAGTTTGTATCTTTCAAGGAATGTTGACCCGGAGTTGTTGGGCTGAGTGTCCAATATCCCGCTCGGCGAGAGAGGCGGCTCGTATATGCGGATAGCGTCTGGAGCGCAGTCCCCATGCTGCCACAAGAACTGGGTCGGCAGCTCTCTCATTCGCTGGCCAAGTTTTACAGCCTCATGCGCCTACTGTTAAGAAAAGCATTCTGAGATTGAGCTCGCATCCGTGGCTGCAAATGCGACCACCCCGGCCTACGACTTACAGCTGGGATCAAGCCGGACTCTAGGCCATCCGGGGCCTACAGGTTCAGATCATTGTAACATACTCTACGATCGCGAACTGAGAATCTCGCCAAAGCTTTACAGAGTGATCCGAGAAATATGCCCAAAGACACTCCACAACCATTATTCACTCGCTGGAAAGTACCCTTTTTAAATAGTGCTTTGGAGCTCGTCTCACGGGAGATGATACATATTCTGACCTATCTTGCTTGGCTGCTGAGATGTGTCAGGTGGACTGGACCAACAACATGCAGGCGACATGAAGAACGGCCTGGCGCTGATAAGTCCAGGGGACATATCACAGTCCGCGGAATCCAGCAGCTGCACCGGCACAACTCACGAGGTAATATATTCCCGTTTCTGGAGATGCCAACGGAAAATGCAGGCTTGCGCCCTGGACAACGTTCCAATGTGGCTTACATTGCCCACCACTTCACGATCCAGCAGACCACTCGCGTGAAGGGAAGCAATGCAATACGGCGGAAACGGCTGATGACATGAGATGAGGCACGTTCAAAGAAGCTGATATTTGCTTTCTTGGCATGTTGAAAAGACCGAGCTGAATCCCGAGGGCGAGGTTCTCCTGAAAGAGCGTACGGAGAGAGGGCTCGACAATGTTATAAATACCCCCTTTTCTTGCTGCTTGAGCCAGACTGGTTTGGAAGAATACCATCACCCGCAGAAATCTGCTTCTTTGATATCCTTTGTTAATTCTTGCTCTCGTCGACTCAATATGGGCAACTTTGCAAGCCGGCCAGGCTCCCTTGCTCTTCGGGCAGACCCATTCGATGCCGGAGATCTGGGACTGAGTACAGCCCAGGTTGACACCAACGGGTGAGAAGTCAACGAATTCCCCCGTATTTTCACACATGCTGATTTAATGAAAGGGAATCCTTGCTTGGCACACTCGATGCGCCTGAATTGCCCGAATGGTTGACCAATAACCCTCTTCCCAATGGGTTCCCGTGGAGTACGTTGGACACAAGCACCAACTACTACACAACTTCCCCAAACACGGGTGTTATTCGCCGCTATGATTTCACCATTAGCCGAGGGTTTATCGCCCCTGATGGCTATAAACGTGACGTCCTTCTCATCAATGGTGGTTTTCCCGGCCCCTTGATTGAGGCCAACTGGGGAGATACTATTGAAGTTACTGTGCGCAACAAGATATTCTCGCCAGATGAAGGCTTTGCCTTGCACTGGCATGGATTTCTGATGAAGGACTCACCCTGGGAAGATGGCGCTCCGGCCGTCACTCAATGCCCAATTCCCCCTGGAAAGAGCTTTACCTACCAATTCAAGGCTGATCTCTATGGCACAACGTGGTACCACTCTCACTACTCTTCTCAGTATGCTGGCGGCCTTACTGGACCAATCGTGATCCATGGTCCCAGTCATGAAAGATATGATATTGATCTTGGACCTGTCATGCTCTCAGATTGGTACCACAAGGAATACTTTGATCTGGTAGAAGAAGTCATGGCCCCCAATTCAACACCCCCATACGCTGATAATAATCTCATCAACGGCAAGATGAACTTTGATTGCTCGACGGTTACTCCAGGGGACAAAACCCCATGCAGGAGCAATGCGGGAATCTCCAAGTTCAAGTTCCGGCGCAACAAGACCCACCGGCTTCGCCTGATCAACTCGGGAGCAGAGGGCATGCAGCGCTTCTCCATCGACGGCCATAAGATGAAGGTCATTGCAAATGACTTTGTGCCGGTTGAGCCGTACGAAACCGACGTGGTTACCCTTGGCATTGGACAACGCGCTGACGTGCTGGTCAAGGCGGACGGCAAGCTGGATTCATACTGGATGCGCTCCAATGTCTCCACCATCTGCGGCCTGAACAATGCACCTAATGCCCTTGCGGCAGTCTTTTACGACAATGCGGATACCAGGAAGAAGCCCAGGTCGCAGGCGTGGGACAGACCCGATCCGGGGACATGCGCCAACGACGATCTTGCCCTCGTCAAACCTAAAATGAAGCTGGCCCTGCCCAAGGCCGATATTTCAAGGGACATGACTGTGGAGCTGACCAAGAACGCAAGCGACATCACGCTCTGGGAGTTTGATGGCATTGCTTACAGGGGCAACTATAACAGCCCAACGCTGCTGATGTCCATTCTTGGAAACTACACCTTTGACGAGGAGTGGAACGTTGTTAACACGGGGAATGCAAACAGTGTGAGGATCAATGTTATCAACAACACGCCCCTTGCGTAAGTTCTTTCCTAAAAGTGATCGAGGCTGAAAATGAGGTCCTGGCTTTTCAGCTAATACGAGTGGCCGCCTATAGGCACCCCATGCATATGCATGGCTACAACATGTACATCCTCCACGAGGGACTGGGCGCATGGGACGGCACCATCGTACGCCCTGAGAACCCTCAGAGGCGTGACACATACCAGGTCCAGGCGTTTGGCCACCTCGTGATACAGTTCGACGCTGGCGACAACCCAGGTGTGTAACTGCCCTACCCCCACCCCTCTCACTCCTTGAAGGTCTGACACCAGCGCCGCTGACGATGGGGAACTTTGAACTTGCCAGGTGTTTGGCCGTTCCACTGCCATATCGCGTGGCATGTGTCTGCTGGCTTCTTTGCCCAGTTCCTGACCAAGCCCGATGAGGTGAAGAAGAGGAAGATTCCCAACGTGGTGGCGGAGACGTGCCGCCAGTGGGGAGACTGGACCAAGACAAATATCCCCGCGCAGATTGATAGTGGGCTGTAAGCCAGACTCATGGCACCCTGACGTGAGATACTGTCATCTGTGAGTGAAGCCTCACCGCCCTTCTTTTCCTTGGATATTCGTCCGTGGCGGGAAGGTTGAGCCGGTTGGCATCAGCGGTTAGGTTTGATAGGATAGTGGCACGTGAGCCCCCGTTTGATCTCTACTTTCTTCTCGTTTACCCTGAGGTTTTCCTGTATATGTCGGAGGATAATGTGTGTGTTTTGGCGGGGAACTTCAGCTGAACAACCCCTGTCTTTGGAACTTTCTTTCGGGGTGGCGGGTGCCCTTTCCCGCCCGATTCGAGGAAACAACTGGATAAACCATGTAGAAGGACAAGCGAGCCAAACAACAGACAAGCAATAGGCATGACGTAAATAACATGATTAGGTGCTGAGATTCCCGAGAATGGTCCCCCATGGGGGTATGCATGCGAGTGTGTGTGTGAATGCAACCTGGCGGTTTGGCTTGACCCCTGTTGCCTGTTGATCCGGCCCAGCTTTTGAACGGTTTGCGAAGAGGTGGTTTGCAGCTGCAAGAAAGCCAATAGTTGACCCCCGAAACAAGTAATTAATTGATACCGTACCCATGCACGACAGTTATGCCCCGCATACCCGAGGACCGTATATGCGCTCGTTGCTGCAGGCTGACTCCTCAGGTCATCGTTCTGGACGCAGCCGTGGAGGGTTTAGGTGGCGCGATGCATAAGCTGGATGGCAACCTCTAGAGTCTCCTTTGGAGCATAGCGGGTATCTCAATCTACGAATTAGCGTGCTCGTGTGGGCATCCGATAATCCGGTCCGATGTGTGTGATTCATGGATGGATGGCCGGTCATTTGGGAACAGGGTCAGGCGTCTATGCTGGTATCAGGCGCCTTGGGTTTCGTCCGGCGTCTACCTGTTTACGATCTAACAAACCGGGTGTTTTCATGAGTGCTGCCGGGACGGGGGTTTCACAGAAGATCAATAGTGTGAAGCAAGGAGTAAGGGTCATCCATGTTTGGAGGGGCAAACATACATGACTTATATGCAATTGATGATATATCGGCCACAGTTGGCATTGGCAAACACAGCTGAAGTTGTATCCAAAGTATGAGAGGCACAGACCTCACACTCCTCATAATGCCGCCTTCTCAGGGTCTGGTTGCTTCGCACCCTCTTTCTCACCGGTCCGGCTCTCCTTTTCCGCAGAAGCTAATGACGGTCCAGCCGCCTTATCATTTTGTTCCTCCTCTTGCTTCTCCTCCGGCTTCGAGTCGCTAAATGCAGACTGCTCCACCTTCTTCTCAGTGGAGTCCAGCAAGTTCTCCTTGGGTTCTGGAATCTTGAGAATCTCGCCTTCGTCCTGCTCGCCCCCCTTATTTACCAACCCTGATTTAGATGCAGAGCCAGCTGACTCATCTTTCTTTTCTGAGGCTTCATCCAGCTTCAGCGCAGATTCTACACCCTCCGTAAGCTTGTTCACTTCATCCTCCAACTCATCATGCTGCTTCGTGGCATCTCCAGACTGCCTGTCAGCTTCCTTGTCGCCAACTACATTTCTCCACAGCGTGTCCAGCTCCTCGTCCCACCCGAGAGCCTTGGCCAGCTTCCTGACCCCTTCGTCGCACTGTCCAAGCGCAAGGACGTCGTCAGGCCTCGACCCGAGGCTGCCCACCCTCTCCATATTAAAGAGAACACGCGGCTTCCCGCGGGTGACAAGCTCGGGCAGGGACGCGAACGGGAACACGGTCAGGCTCGTGCCCAGGATGAGGGTCAGGTCCGCCATGCTGGCGCGCGGCGACTTGGCCGAGAAGTCGCGGGGCAGCGGCTCGCCGAAGAAGACAATGTCCGGCTTTACGAGCCCCCTGCACTCCCGGTCCTCGCAGCGCGGGACCCGGGAGGCCTGGATGTGCTCGAGCATCTTGTCCTCGGGGAACTCGACCTTGCAGTCGATGCAGCGCTGCGTGGCGAAGCTCCCGTGGGCCTCGACGATCCTGTCCGCGGGCACTCCCGCCCGCCGCTCGAGGCAGTCGATGTTCTGGGTGAAGAGCATGTCGAGCAGGCCCTTGCGCGCGAGGAGGGCGATGAAGGCGTGGGAGATTGTGGGGTAGAACTTGCCCGGGTAGAGCTCCTGGGCGAGCACGTAGAAGGGGTCGGGGTTGTTCCGGAAGTAGGAGATGTCGAAGACGGCCTCGGCGTGGGGGAGGTTGAGGCGCTTGAGGTTTGCGTAGAGGCCTGTGCCTGGCGACCTGAAGTCGGGGACTGCGTAGACATAGCGACATGTTTAGTTCCTAACCTGTAGATGGCTTCCAATGCGACGAGGGGGGGGAGAATGCGACTCACTGCCAGCAGCGGTGGAGATGCCGGCTCCTGTCATGACGCAGATGCGCTTGACCTGGCCGCTCGTGATGTAGTCGGAGACAGCTTCGAGGGATCTCTCGGTCAAGACCTGTGGCTGGACGGACTCGTCCACCATCGTGGATTCTTCCTGGCCCATCCTGTGCCAGCGTGGGACTCGAGGTCCAGCCTTGGGCTTCTGATGGCGGTCGCGACGTCGTCGGCCTATCTTGGCGGCTGGGTATTGGGTGATTGGCTATGCAAGCCAATGGATGAATATATGCGCGCGAATCAAAGAGAATTAAATCCAGGGAGGGCAGCGACGTAAAATCTCAGACGCTTGCGGACCAGATATTAGTTGGATGTCGTGGGGTAAGTTGGCGGGCGCCTTCAAATTTATGTATCGATAAGGCGATCTGCCCCGCCATCCATTCTTCTTACTCAGCCCGTTGTTGGTTGCTCGTCAATGCCAACGAATATGACGAGGATTCAAGAATAACGTACCTAAGTACCAGCCAACAAAGAAGAGTATTGAGTCACCGCCGAACATCAGTCGGTAGGCAACACTCATTGTTCCTTATTGTTACTTACATGAAGATCGTATGTTGTCTGGCTAGGCAACAGGTTTATGAAGGACATCTCTGAGGGAGGATGCCTGGTACGACTGAGCCACGCTTGTGGAACCCGGCATCATTTGACGGACATAATGCATGTTGGTTGATCGCGAGTATGTCCGGATGATGTGGTACAAGTGTCCTCAGGGGTGAAAAGAGTGGCCTTGTGATGCTGTCAAGGAAGAAGCAGCCAGCAATCAAATATGTACTCGTTCAATTCAATTAGAGCTGCCTCGGAGTCTCGGTTCATGATCGCATTTATGTAGCTCCCCTGAAAATAAAAAATCAAATAAAGCAAAACAACGCCTGATGCCAACGCCTTCGCAGTTCATACATGTCTTTCACTACTGTCGCCTTCTCTCCGATGTTTTGCCCGCTTAGGCCATGTTATCCATGGCGCTCCCGGGCTTGGGCGAATTGCTCCTCTTGAAGGCGAGCTAACTCTTCCATCGACATGCCACTGCTGGCAAATTTGTCCTGTTTCTTTTCACGACCCTGTTTCGTGTTAGTGATGAGAGCTCATGGTGCAAGTGGGTAGATGTGGAGTAAAGGTACTGACCTTTTGTGTTTCCTTGTGCTCTGCCGCTGCTTCGAGCACGGCTGGGACGTAATCAGAGAAGCCAAGCTGCTCCAACGCCTTGGTGATGTGGTCGCAAGCGATGGTCTTCTTAGCTTCCTTCTCTGAGATTTCGTTGGCCTCGGAGGATATCAAAGTGATGAACTCGACGCAGCATTCTATGAGCAGGTCGCGAGCTTCCTTTGCAAATGTTACTCCGGTGCTAGAAGGCAGGATCTCTGAGACTATCTTCTGCACGGTGGCTGTAGACAGAAAATCGTGTTAGCGATGACGACGCTCTCCCATCGAGGATCCCGTGGTGGCCAGGGGAAATGAGTAGAACGTACCTTTGGGGAGCGACAGGTCGTCATTGGCTATGGAAAATGTCAGTTAAGCTCAAAATATGGTCTTAGTGGAGTGTGCTATGAACCGAATCCCTGGTCATAGTTCTGCCAATACCGGTCCTGATTGGTTCTTCGGCGAGGCATTCTGAATATAGGGATAGTGCAAGTAAAGAAAAACAATGCAACGCAATATAGAGAAGTGATGGGATGGCAAGGTGAATTGGCGCAAGAAATATGAAGTTGATCTTGGCCATGGGATAGGTATAGATAGGGAAGAAGGGATTAAATATGAACAGCATGTCGTAGCCAGTTATTCCACTTCTCAAACAAGGATGTAACAGACTGCTTGACGATGTATGTGAAAGAGACGTCGACGCAGGTGAATGGAACGCTGGTGCCAACGTTGAAGCAAGCGGGTGAAGGCAGGGGGAACGAACGGCATATTCACACGTGAAAGTGAGTGATTGAGAATGAGTTTAAGCAAACATGAAAACCGTTGCATCGTGTGATAGCAACCAAACGCGACGGGGGATGTGATGAGATTGAAGAAAACAGAAGTTGCTCACCTCCAAACTCGTGGTCAGACATGTTGGAGTGTTTGTATTAGTGTGGCAAGCGTGGGGAGCTTGGCGCGGGAATGAAACGATGAATCAGGAAGGGACGAGGGTTGAGTGTGAGGAAATGCGTAGAATCGGGACACGCGGGAGACGGCAAGGGCCAAATAGAAAAGCAAAATATATACCGGGAGCCGGGCTGAGGGTTGCTTGACTGTGTGAACGGACACGGGGCCGTGCAGGTGGCTGATGCGGATCGGCTGGCTTGCTGTTGGGCTTTGAGAAAAAAGACCATCTATTGGGGGCTATGCCGTCAGAACGGCGGGACGGAGCTCAGGTTAAATAAAGCTCTCTGCGGCATGCTCAGGCTTCGAGGCGGCGCGCTTGGGAATCCAGCAACGTGATTTGGCAGAAACGCCAGGATTTGGCTGTGCGAGACGCAAAATACGTACCGGGCCCCACCCCGCGTTGATCCAGCGCGTGCACGGGCCACTCCAGCCGGACTTACCTCGAGAAAATATTCCACAGCTCAATTTTTCTTTCTTCCTTTCCTCCCATCCACGCTCTGTCCGTCCGCCTCGACACACACCCTCGCGTCTGTCTGTCTTGGAATCGGGGATTGACAACGCCCCGGCGAAGGACAATAGGATTGAATTCACATTCTCACACTGCTCTGCTATGGTAAGTTTCTTTGCGCGCCTGCAGCACGCCAACCCAGCCCCTTCCCTTCTTCAATGATGAACTCGATGTCGCCCCAGTCTTAGAAGGTTCGACAAGCCTCTCTTTGCTGAATGACCAAGTCTTATGCCAAACAGACGTATCTGATCCATTCCCTGCTTACCTCATTGTTATCAATCATTCACCTTTTGCGTATCATGGCTGACAATGCGCATAGAAATAGCACAGCAGTGTCGCCTCACCCAGTGTAAGCCTCGACCTGACATTCACCGTCGCCCCGTACTTGAGCGCCACTTCGCTATGATGTCTTTTGCTATCTGGTACTATCAAATTCCGATATATCATGACGGACTATTTCGATAGCCTGAGCACCTTGACGCTTCCCGCGGGCCACGGATACAAACACCTTGTACTCAGCCCCAGGTGCTGACAGCTCGCCACAGTATCACAACACGTCGCTCCACTGCTGGACAGCCGAAGGCTTCATTGATTCACCACAGGTAAGGCTATGCTTGTTATTTGTAATGGATTTTTCTTGCCCATTACGATATCATATTTTTCATTGAGCACCAAGTGCTCATTTGCTATGATGAAGCAACTTACATTCCATGCTAATCCTGAATACATTATGTGGAGTAAACTAAGAGCTTTTCATCTTTCGACTGACTGCAAACCTGTCTTTCATTCATTTCTATATGCATTTTGGAGGCGAGACCTAGGCTAACCTGCCTGTTTACAGATTCACACTCAAGCGTCATCCTGGTACGCTGACAACTCTGGCGCGTTCCATCTGTGAAGTTCGTGTTAGTAAATTGCCTACATGGTTCTCTGCTGTATGGAGTACGTACGACAGGAACTTGCCGCTTAGATGCTTTGCGGGCTCGACGGCGAGTTTTGCGATGACGTTTCCGGGCTTTTCTGGTTCCAGCAGAGTGCCCTTTTCAAATGCCTCGACAAAGTTCTCGTACTGCGATCCATCCATGCTCTCCTTCCCGGTCGCTCGAAGCACAGCTTGCATATCGGTGTTCACTCGACCTGGAGCGATGGCGATGCTAGTTATGCTGGGCTCTTCTGATGCCAGGTGCGCCGAGAGATGATTAATAGCCGCCTTGGATGATCCGTAGGCTCCCCAGCCGTTGTAAACCTTTGTAGCTGCTCCAGATGAAACCCAGACGATTGAGCCGTTGGTCTTTTTGAGCTCTCCAATGACCGCGCTCGCCTTGCCACCCGTAATTAGTATATCGCCTGAATCATTGCTGTAATCAATCTTGCGTGAAGGTAGAAGATCTCACCATGGCAAAGCCACTGAAGACATTGACGTCGTATGACTTTTTGAATGTCTCTAGCGACATATCGCTGAGTTTCCCTAGATCCAGGATACCGTGGTTCACAATGACACCGTCCACCCTTCCGAACGCCTTGACTGCAGTATCAACAACCTTTTGGGCGATCTGAAGTTGCCGAGTCCGTGTCAGCCGCTCCCATCACCAGCGCAGGGTCGTTTATCCGATATCAAGACTTACACCTGGCTCCGTCATGTCGCCGGCGACAAACTCCACCTGGTCCGGACGGGCAAACTTGACCTCCTCGAGCACATCCCTCGATCTGGCCGTGAGGACGAGCTTGTGGGATTGCGAGAGGAGGCGCAGCACGAGGGCGGCGCCAATGCCCTTGCTGGCGCCGGTGATGATGATTACCTTGGGGGATGCCATGCTGGGAGGGTGTGCTGAGGCTCTTCTCTCTTGTGCGTGGCTACCAATGAGAGTGGTGAGAGGGCAAAGTCTGCTTGCGCTAGTGGTTAAATCTTTGATAAGTATGGCAAGGAGGGGTTGAGGGAGAGCTTTCGCATAGTGGGGTAGCTTTCTCCAGCGTCATGGTAGGTGGACAGCCGGGTGATAGGAGAAATGCTACACTCAAGGTCTGGTTCTGCGAAACTTCTGGAGAGGTATGCTGAGTATATTTGATTACTTTGGACTAGCAATAAACAAACATTCAGATAATACACTCTGTATTACCGAATAATATCATTTTTTGTCAAATTATTCTGGTCATTGTGAATTGTGCTCTACTTGTAGTTGCTCGTCAATTTAGTGTCTCATTTCTTCTGTCACCCACTTGGTGGAGGAATGTCGCCTTCGTCCTTGTCTTCCAACTCGCCAAGTGAATATTTGGAGGCAAAATCTAGCGCAGGTAACTTGACGAGGAACAACGGTCAAACCTCAGTGCCGAGCTTTGATCGGTGCACTACCGAGCTGTGTATGAGGAAGGTGAATGCGGATTGAGTGGGCGTCGACTCTGGATGGGAGTTTCTGCCCGCCTTGAACTCTCTCCACTGGGGTTTAAAGGGACTGTAGCTATTCTACTGATCAGTCAAGAGAAAGAGCGGGAAATGAATCACGAAGGCGGTGTGAGAATCCCATTGGAGCACTCCATAATCTCATTTAATTATTCATGATGAGCTCTCGGGAAGCAAAGTCGCACGTAGGCTTGCGATGCTCTTATACGATGCCATGCAACATCCGCCCACAAGGATCTCTGGCCAAGATCCTCTGCTTTGGGTCTGCCTCACGACATCGGCCAGCTGCGTCTCCCATGGAACTTGATTCTCCCCCAGCCCGTCAACGGGAACCTCCCACTTCTGAGTCTCCGTGTTGTAGACCTCCCCGTTCGTGCCGTCAGGGTAGAGGACCAGCGCCGGCCACTCGTCGATGACCCCCTCCTCAACCATCTTGGCGATCGTCCCCTCGTACTTCCGCAGCAGCGAGTCCAGCTTCCAGGTCTTGGTGCAGTTGATCCCGACCCCCCAAGGCCTCACCGGCCCAACACCCGGATCCAGCATCGCCCGCACAGTCGCCTCCACCGACGAGCCGTCGGGAAGCGTCTCGGCCTCGCCAGGGAACAGTGCAGATACCCAGTACGGCACGCTATTTAGTTCTTCTACGGAGGCGATGGCCCTCCGCACCGCCGCGATCTCGTCCACGCGCGGCAGCGTCTCGAGCGCGACGAAGCCGATCCTCGACGACGACGGCGCCCCCCCGCGGAGAGCCTCACCAAACAGCCCCAGCCGCTCGCGGTGCCACGCCTCCAGCGCCTCGCCCGAGTCGTGCGCGGCGTCGTACCGCCCGCTGTACTCCTGGCTGGGGATCATGCACGCCCCATAAGGGCCGACGCTCAGCGCCACCTTCGCGTGGCTCGCCTTGGCCCGCTCCGCGATGCTAATAGCTGTCTCGATGTACCCCGGGATGGCCGCGGGCGGGATCCCCCCGGGGTTCTGCGAGGTCCTCGTGTCCGCGAAGCCTTGGATGGAGACCTGGTAGGTGGCCGTGAGGAGCACGTCGACGGGGACGCGGCCAAAGTTGGACTGGCACCGGAGGAGGGTCTCGTTGTCGGACACGAGGAGGTGCGACGACCAGAGCGGCGTCGAGTGGCTGCTGAATTTGACGGCGAAGTCGGTCTCGAGCGAGGTGCCGAGACCGCCGTCCAGGATCTTGATCTGGGCCATTGTGGGCTGGTTGCTTGAGGGGGAATGGGGTGTTGTGGAATCGTGGACACGGCTGAAGAAATATGGGAAACCCCTCGTTGGGCCAATTATTTATCCGGAAGGGAAAAAAAAAGCTAACTAAACCATGAGGCGAAAGCACTCACTTGGAGCCTTTGCAAAGATTTGCATGAATATTACATGAGCTATCCTACCAATCGATCTCACCGAATCGCATTTCGGCGTCAAATCACCGTGGTAAGGGTCAATGTGATGGTATCCCCACTTGTACAGCTTGGTTTAGCTTTGCGCAATGAGGGGAGCTCACACACGAGATTGGGGTCAAATTCATGGAAATCTAGTCGAATGGGTTTGTTGAGGAGGAGGCGAACGCAGAGAGCTGAAATGAGATGTGCCATTTGCTCCCCATTGTTCCGATCCCCGGGACTGAAGAAGTACAAGTCAAAAACGGATGGCAAGAAAGAGTTGGCACGGCGCATATCTGCAGAAGAGGGCGTCATTTCATAGTATCGTAATTTAATAGTTGTCTCATGATTTTGTTGCTTGGGCGTACTGAGGCTCAACCATTGGACCCTTGATGGCAACAAACATACTACATAGCAATATCCATTACATGACAAACTTCAGGTTGGTATCTATAATGGGTTAGTCAACTGCATACGGATGAAGCGATGGGAATACGGCATACCAAGCGGGTGACTGCACGAGAGCTGGGGCTTCTGGGAGTACTTCTCCATCAGAATATCTCGGATGTTGTTCAGCAGCTCAACATAGGTCTGGTCAGGATTGGCCTTGAGAGCAGAGATGAAAGCATAGGACATGGCACCGGTAGCCTTGTTGGCAATGGTGGCGTCGGCACTGGGATTTACGCGTTAGCAGGGCGGGAAAGAGGGCGCAATTGGAGAGATGTTGAGATTTCGACTTACGATGTCTGATCATCCTTGCTACCAGACCACATGACAACATCAGCTGGCGAGGTTCGGGTGTCCTTGGTCTTGTTGTAGCCATCGTTGCCCATCATGGCAGTCTTGGCAAATCCGAAGACGGAGCTGGCAACACCTGCCATATCGCCCGAGGCATAGGAAGTGAAGGCACCGAGAAGACCCTGACCAGCTTCCTTGGCCAGGTTGGGCTCCTTCAGAATTCCCTTGGTGGAGTAGACGTAGGGCAGGTCCATGACAGTGGCAGAGTGACAGGAATCAAAGATGGCGGTCAAGCGAACACCAGCCTTGAGGGGCTTGACACACATGGCGTGAATGTCGTCGTCTACGATGTGGCCATTCTCTGTGTGGTCGACAGGATAGATGACTTCATCATAGCCGTCATCCTCATCGCCGTCCAAGTCTTCGGTTTGGCCTCCGTGTCCTAGATTACGCGTGAGCAAACGGATCGAATTTGCGACAAACGGGAGCAAGTAATACCTGAATAGTGAAGGAATAATGAGTCGTTGGGCTCGGCGCCGCCTACGAGCCAGCCCATGGCACGCTTGATGTTGGCCTTGGTGGGCCGCATGATGGGGTTTTCTTGGTCGTCGGTCAGGATAACCATATCCTCCTTCTTGTAGTTGTGCCTCTCCATAAGGAAAGAAGAGACATTGTGGACATCGTTGATGCAGCCTCTGAGCTCGCCCTTCTGGCCAAAGTAGTTGATACCGATGAGCAAAGCCTTCCTCTTACCGGTACAGTTGGAGTACTGGAAGGTGTAGCCCTCAGGTGCACCATGTCCGAACTGCTGGGGAACGTTAGATGGCGGAGGGGGGTGGTACTGCTGGCGGTTTTGGTGACTGGGAGCTGCGAGAGGATACCCATAAGCGTCAAGGCCAGCAGGAGGAGGGTGAGAGGGCGGTGGAGGGCGGTTGTATTGTTGTTGAGGTGGTGGTTGATGGTGTTGTTGATATCCACCGCCACCGCCGTATCCGCCATAGCCTTGGCCTTGCTGGTAACCGTAATTTGGCTGCTGCTGCTGGTACCCTCCATACCCTCCCTGGCCTGGAGGAGGACCTGGAGGAGGAGCGTGGTAGTTGCCGCCGCCATATCCTCCACCACCTCCATATCCGCCGCCGCCGCCGCCATAACCTCCTCCTCCTCCGCCGTTGTAGCCGTGATGGTCCTGAGAACCGTAGTGTCCCTGACCGGGGTAGCCGCCTCCGTACGACATTGCAAAGTAGATCAAAGTCCCCTTATGAGCGGCTTGCACAAAGTGGTCTTATTCCAAGTTCCTGCTGGTGTGTGAGAATGAGCTGCAGGCAACGGGTGGATGAAATGCTGAGGTTGACGGGGGGAAATGAAAGCCCAGCCAGTGGTATGCGGCTACTAAAGCTAAAGGATTGACCAGCGTGTTCGCTAATAAGTACTTACTACCGCAGGTAACCAGATGACTAGCACGGACCTTGTGAGAGGGACAGCACGCGTGTTGCTTGGAACGAAGCAGAGCTGGGGAGAAATTTCGAGTCTATTATTAGTTCAGCTTTTTTTTGTGAGGTAGCCAACCGTAGTATTACGTGGGCAGTCACAGGGCAGAGGGAATTGGCCGGATGGATCGAGACGGTGCTGACTGTGGTGTCGCGCTGGGCTGATGCCGTGCAGGTGGTGTGAATGAATGAATGAGCGCCCAGACCAGCGCTGGAGGAGGGGCAGAGCTGAATCGCAGCCCAGAAGCGCCCCGGAAGTGAGGGGCAGAGGGACCCTTGCAGTGGAGGGACGTCCCATGTAGGGGTGCATTAGCCTCACTGCCTCAGGGCTGGGCCACGCTATCCCCAGCCACGGCCTTTGAGAGCTCCCACAGCTCTGTTCGCGTCCTTCCAGGCGTTTGCATAGACCATAGCCAGCCCTAGGAATTGCCTAGTACCGTCGCTCGGCCAGGATCTGCCGCACTGCTACTGCCTACAGGCTACAGCCGCTGCGAGCTTCTATTTCCCTCCATTCCGTTCTGCCAAGATGGCTCTCGGCAAGAATGCGAGCTCCGTGCTAAGCCGTTAATAGGTGTGGCTCAAGCAGGTGCGATGCCGAGACTTGCTGACGCGGCCTTCTGGTAATTCTCTACGGCGCCACTTTCTCACCGCAGGAAGTTGCTCTTGGCGCTGGCCATCATCCACATCGCCGTGTCTGTATTCATTGAGGTCACAAGAGGTCCCCTCTGTCTGCTACCTAACCCAACAGCAGCCGCTGATCCCACCAGCCCGGCGCCCGACACGGCCCGACCCTGCCCCAAGCAAAGGACATACCAATGCCAAGCTAGTTGTGGCCTACGAGTGAATGACTAGAGTCACCAGACGATTGCCGTGTATTCAGTGCCACAGGCGTTTGTTCAGACACAAAATAGCACAGGGCATGTGCTTTGTACTACAGGTGCCTGCTAGCAGCCCACTGACGTCCCTGTTGCGGCCCGCAATGGGGTGCCCATGGGTGATGGATGCCCTGCAGGTCATTGGGGCCTGCCCATCTCTTCCGATGCTGTGTTTGGAGCGAGTCACATCATTGATGGGCCAGGCAGGTAGACAGGTAGACAGACAAATAATATCTGTGCCTTAGGTAAGGTAGTAATACTCCAGACATGCATAGACACATTTTGGTTCTGTGAGCAGGCCTGTTGACAGGCAATCCCCCCACTATCAGTCCCCGATTCCTCCCCATGCTCATGTGCCATCTTACCTTCAAGAAATCCTCCTTCGTACCACAAACACCTCACTTAAAGTTTCTCTTCCCCAGCCAAATACCCCCGGGGCCCTCTTCGAAGAACTCATGCTCCTGCGCTGAGAACCTACCAATTCTGGACCTCCGACCGAGTGTGCTACTTCCCTCGCAGGCACCTGCTTGAGACACATGCTTGCAACACCTGCTGCGGGCACCTGACAACAGACGGACCACTTGCCATCTGCCCAAACACCCCTACCTTGCCTCCATCTCTTGGCTTCCACGTTCTTGGACAAAACATCCTCTTTACCACCCCTTCCCTGTCTCGTGCGGCAGATAAACGGGCGTAACTCTTTTTGTATTGAGTTGGCGGCCTCCTGGAAGAACAGTGGAACTTTCCCTCGTCTTTTCTCTTGGCTCATTTCCAGCCTCCGCGCTGCAGTCTTCAGATCCAGGTCTGATAGTCAGCCGGCAGACTTGAGTCGCAAGCTCGCGCAAACCTGAAGACTTGCGGTTTATTTGTTCATTCCTCCCCGATATTTCCTCCAAGAGTACTCGGTTTGAAGCCACCCAAATTCATTCGCCATGTCTTTCTTCAGCAAGATCGCCAAAGAGTTCGAGGGCCTAGGCCTAGGGGACGAGAAGAAGGAGAAGAAGGAAAAGTACGAAGAGAAGGTGGAGGAAGTGCCACCTCCACAGTACCAGCAGAATCAGCAGGGCTACCAGCAAAACTATCAGCACACCCGTGAGGAACACGGGGGATATGGTTGTATGTCCGCCCTGCGTATCAACACTTGATGTTCATCACACTAATTGTCGTTGGTAGCCCCAAACCCTTCCGGTGGTCCATCCTACGGACAACATGGAGGTTACGACAGCCCCAGCTCTCCCCCTCCTTCGCAGTATCCTGCTTCCCCCGCTGTGCCTAATTATCAGCCACCCTCTGACAAGCCTCCCTTGCCCAATGGCTGGAGACCTTTCTTCGACCAGCAGTACCAGAGATGGTACTACCTAGAGGAGGCCACCGGGAGAACTCAATGGGAAGCACCCGGCTACCAGGCTTCCTTCCAGGACGGTTCCGACTCTAGAGGAGCTGGAGGTGACCACGGATATGAAGCCCACGGAGGCGGCTATGGCTATCCTCAGGGTGCTCCTCCAGGCCATGGTGGTGGCGATGAGGGGCATCGCGGCGACGGTGATTACGGAGAGAAGTCCGAGGAGAAGAAGGATAAGAAGGACAAGCAGGACAAGAAGAGTAATAAGGGTATGTACTTGGCTGCTGGTGCTGGTCTTGCCGCGGGAGCTGTGGGTGGTGCCTTGCTCTACAATGCTCTTGACGACAGTGACAGTGATAAAGAGGAGCATCATCATCATTACTATTCTGGTGGAGGTGGTGGTGGTCACAGCCATTACGAGCACGAGGAGCGGCATTACGAGCACAGGAGCGGCAGCGACAGAAGCAGCAGTAGCAGCAGCAGCAGCGAGTCGGAGGAGGAAGAGGAAGAGGAGTACTCAGACTAGTCGAAACCCTTTGTGTTATCATCAGGCTTCTCTTCAGATAATGGGGGAAATTTCAGGTCGCCAATCGTTTGATACGAATTGTAGTGCCTGATCTTTTTTCCGATTTAGTTATCTGGCCTATGATGGGAAGCAGTCTCTGTCTCACAAGCCTACGGGTAAAGGCATGATGGCATGATTTTACGAGCTACGTAGTCGCATAACCTCGCCTCTAATTGAAATGTTTTACACGATTGACTTGTCACCCCATTCTGCTCTCGCCTGTGATCTCTCGTGTGATTTTTCGTACGATTATTCTCAATTGACGGGTGAAGAAGCAAATTCGCTTTCGGAATAACAAAACAAGCTTGGTCTACAATGGGTGGATTGATAAATTTCAGACACTTTTCAATCCGATTAGAGCTCTTAGAGAATTGTCTGCTTTTAAATTCTTGGGTCGTATCAACAGACTTTTCGACCACAATGTGCTCCTCGATCTTAGCCAGACTATGAAGACGAAGAGCAAGCATATCAAGATCTTCTTCTATTGCTAGGTATGATTAGGGTTCGGATAGAGACACACTGGGGACCTGGGGCTTCCTACCGCCGTTGAAATAAGGTTAAACTTGATATCAGGGTCCCATCCATGTACAAGTGGCTATTCGAAATATCGCCCCCTGAGGTCTAGAATAGCTGCTAAGAATAGAAACGGTTGATAATCAAATACAATACCGCTTGATACATAAATTAATTAGGAACTTAGAATAGTATATTGAAATCTCAAAATTTGTCGCGTCGCCGTCTCCCATATTGCATCAGGTGCTAAATACTTTTAACAACCGCGAAGAGCATGAAATTTGGCAGAGAATAGTACTCCTACCGTTCCCAAACATTGATAAACCTGAGAAGACATCAATGTCCTACAAGAAATAAAATTTGAGGATAGAGTATTAGATTGGAGATAATACAACTCCATACCTTGGGTTTGCGAGTTGATGACCTTGATTGCAATCTGCCAACCACACTAAAATCAAACAGCATTCCACAACAGCTATTAAAATGGGCCTTTAGTTTATGTGTGTATTCACATTGATGAAATAGTTCATCCTATTGGTTGGTCAATCGACCTATCGTAGCAGCTTTAAAGTCACGGAAAGACGCGTCTTCTAAGAAGCAGATCATCAACAGAAAATATGAGTAGAGGTGGAAAAGCCATTGTTTTTCTACAGATATAAAATAAAATAAAAACCAAGCCAATTATTGGCTCTGTATGACTTGAAAACCTGGCCCCGAACCAGTATACGGCGGTTAGGTACGTACATATGTGTAGATCTCACTTTGAAGAAACGAGGGCGAGCCCCGTCTGCTCGAACGCTCTGAAGTTCTGATGGCTGTCCCCAGCTGAGTAAAGCAACTGCATTAACTACGTACTGAGAGCGAAAACTTCATAATGGATTGAATTAATTCAGAACCGATTCCGTTGTCAACTCATGTAAACTCGGTCGACTTGGTTCAATAGTGGCTGATGCTAAACAAATTTCACATAATCAAAGAAATGCATGAGCTTCGCAATTGTTTTTCTTCGAAAACATGCAAAACCCCTTTGAGAATAGAGCTATCACCGTCGCTTTTTCATTTCTTGCGTGCGCCATTCAGTAGCCTGGTGGCGGCGAGTCCCCCAATCGCCGACTGTATCATATGTCTTGTGCTCCTCTCTTCTGGGTCGCGGCCCATCATCCCACGGTCGATTATGGCAGCCCCTACGGCCGCCGTGGCAACCCTTGCCCCCTTTGTGCCTGCCCAGGGCCCGGGGTGGTGCCGGACTCTGATGGCTTCGATGGCTGCTGCGTCGAAGGCCGCTTTGGCAGCCTGCCCGAGCCGGTCGTCCTTGTGCGGGACACTGTTGGCACGGCGCTGTTCTTTGTGTTCGCTACTGCGTCGAGGTGAATGTTTCAGCGGGGGAGAGTCGTATCTGCGGCTGTGCCTATCTGGATGGCGATTGCTGGATGGGTATTGATGACTTGGGGTAGAGTGGCGGTAATGGCGACGATCTGGGGAGGGCGAGTAGTTCCGTCGCCGGTGCATGTCTCGAGTAGAGCTCCTCGGCGGTTCATGGTGGCGACTGTGCGGGTCTAGACTTTTGCTCCTTTTGTAGTCTGGGGAGCGCGCTCGCGGTCTTCGGCTACCATGGTCTCGATAGTCTCTGTCCAGGCTGTAGAAGTTTTCGCGACGAGGCTCGCCATGAGGCTCATGGCGAGGGCGCCTTCGGTGATAGTCTGCCATTATTGCAGAGTAGGTAGGTCGCTACACTCAGAGGGGAGAATAAACTGCCTCAATATAGGTGCCGAGAGATAGCTAGCTAGATCTTTTCTGCCTTCAGGCATCCTTTATTGGGCAATTAAAGACAAAATCGTGAGGCATGCAGAATCCTGTTTCATGCATCGTCATCCAATTGACATCATCCACTCATCTTCCCTCTCTCCCTGGTGAAGTCGCCACACGAAAACATGGAGCGAGAATAGACGTCATAAATCTGGAGAAAAAGGATCTGGTGGTGCGGCAGCCTTCCTTGTGTTGCTCTTCTTGCCCACTGAAATAAGTGGTGGTTGGAGACGTTCAAGGATGTGGGTGGCGATCGCGACAGGGAAGCGGCCTGATCACGATTGCAACCTGCACCAATGTCCTGCTCCCCGATCTATGTACCCCATGTAGCTACCATGAGAGGGAGGCATCATTGAACTATCTTGGCTTTGTTATTTGTTTTATATGAAGGGACGCGCTTGCTCGGATGACGTGTTGGCTTGGCTATGAAGTCATTCCATCGCGACTGTGGAGGGTTCGTCGTGCTTGCGCTTCGAAAGAATGAGATGCATTATCTGTTAGGACTTTTATGCATCAATATATACATATACATCTTCTAACGTTGTGGTTCAGAAGGGTGCTAGAAAACATCGGGCCACATAATGCGACACGTTCAATTGCTTTGGAAGAGATCATAGCTGCCTATCGCAACTGCAATGTTTTAACTCTAGAAGAAGCGAAAGCATAAACCCCCCCTACTAATAGATGCGCAGTAAACCATCGTTTTCGAATTTCTTGGACTACCTAATGTCTTTGGATTCACGCGTTTAATTTCTCCAAACCAGCAGACGATAGCCGATAAGTGTTTTGAATTGGCTGAACCATTCACGTCACCCTCAGCCGATCGGGATTCCAAGGAGCAACGAAAAAAAAGCTTCATTATAGAATTGATGAACGTTTCGGCACGATGAATCGAGTTATTGGAATCCCACAGCAGAGTTATGGAGCAATAAAGGTATTCGAGTGCATTAGTCGATACTAAGAGAGGGGAAACTCATAACACCAATGAAGGAGAGAATTTTGTTATCGAGCATTGGATCGCTTTCCTATCTCTGCTGCGAGGAAGTTACTTTTGTCCGGATCTAAGAATTGGTCTCGAATCAAACCACATCTCTGTTCAAAAGCAAGTGATTTTGAACCATCCCTCCAACTCTCAACCCCAATCCAACCGTGATTCATTTTGAGCGATTGGCAAAAAGCCTCTCACCTGAAATTAAGCCTATTAATCCCAAGACATCACAACACATTCGCAGGGCGTCATTTTGTTTTACTTGCTGTTGCAGAAGCCTACCATGGATCACATAGGTACATGTAACCATGACTAGGAAATTCTCTAAGCTATTAATGCATAGTAGCAAAAAGTCTCCTCCGAGGCATACATTGTCGGACTCACCTGCAATTTCAGGTGTCGACCCTCATTCAGCTCCAGCCTAGTTGTATAGTCGGAAAGAAGACCTATTACTGCGCAATTTCCCCCTCATCTTAGTGTAGTTTTCTCAGTATCGGTTGGGTATACTATATTACCTGCATAATATGAGGACTTCATGGAATACATAAACCTATCCGGTAGCTAGCTCGGCTTAGGAATTGACCCGTGGATGCCGGGCACTTAGGCGTAGCGTTAACGGCTTGAAACGCTAAAGCATCCATACTAGGCTACATGTCGGGGCCACCGAGTGGCCTGGGGCAAAGCTTCAATCCAGGGTCATTCAACCAGGTTCAAGCTAGTTCCACTAAAAAAGAATGGACGATAGGCGCCCTGACGCTCACTAGTAGATACCAGACATGAGGGATCCCAGTTCGATGATGACGATACTCTGTTTTACTAACAAGTATAGTACTCACAATCAAACACACTTATGTATGTGATATTCTTTTTAGACAATAATCCTCGTTATCTATCGCACACCCACGCATCGCACTGATTTCCGAGTTAGGTCGCGCCGTCGCCGATGACCCTTGCATGTAGCTACGCCGTTTGAAGGTACCACGCCTTTGAACGGTGCAAGTGCCAGGCTGAACTCGTAGTAGCTTTGCCATGTTTGCCGAGCCTTATAGGTCCAATGATACCTATGGAACTATGCCTCGCCTATCTCTGCCCACACACATTACACATGGGGGGGCGAAACGCGGCAGAGATTTCGCAGGGGTTGAGGACAGCTGTTCAGCTCTTCTTGAGCTGGAATATTCTGAGACATATTACGATAACGGTTTTGCGCCATTTTTTACGATACGAGAGTGAGGCGAATCGAGCTTTGGTATCCATCTTGTGATTTTGTAATTCGCACCTAACCTATGTGTTGTGCCTGTGAGTGCAAGGAGATTCAGCCCTCCCGCTCCAATTGAAGCTTACATACCCTACACCGCCTCGATCCCGTCGGTAACTTCCCTGTTCTTAGCCCCGCTTATGCATTTGATCAAGATCCGTATATAATGTGCGATATCAATGTGTAGAAAAAGAAAGTTGGAGGCGGGAAGGCGGGCGGAGCGCGGGCGAAGACCAAACCATCACACTATGACAAAGTGGCGCCGTTAACCCTTGGAGGTTGTGGGCTGAGCAGCTCACTAGTTTGAAGGAAAGAATACGATTGCGGCGAGCAAGAGTTAAAAAACATGGGATTGGTGGAATGGCATCTTCGATCCGCAATTGTGTGAACACTTGTTTCGTGTTTAGGTGACGGCTCACACTCCTCACCTCCTCACCTTGTAACACGGCTGTCACTTTGCATGGGTCTATATTTTTTTTGTTATTAGTGAGACAGAGGAGTCTGGATCTATCTATTGGCTCAGGCAAACTCCTTAGTGATGCATGATGGTGGCTCGGTCATGTCCCCCCCGTGGAGCCCACAGACTTTGCCCACCAGCGCCAGCTATTTGACCTCTTAGGAGTTAAGGCCATGCAGGTGAGAACTGAGGTAGCTGGAAATAGTTGTCCCGGTATGGCCCACTGCCTCATCGGCTTGAACGCACTTGGAGAGGAGGCTTGTGCGGACAGGGGTCTATCTTTCAGCTGCGATGGTACCATCTCTCATCACATCTCCTTCTGGAATATGACCTTCTGCTTGATTTGAATTTTGATTCGCTTCTGCATCATTAGGGTGACTTTTGGACAGCTGAAAGATTCCTGGATTCAATCCCACCTCTCCATCGTCAGCATACCCAGAACTTGGGTACTTTTACGTGTGCTCGCACTCGGTTAGAATGTGGCTTATCTTGCCAGCTGCTTTCTTTTTCTTTCTTTTTCCGGGAGTAGGACTGCATTAATAGATTTGTAAAAAGCGCCAGCTTCTTGTCGATCCGTGGCACAGGTAACGGTAGAGTTACAGTAATTTTTTATGCAGTGACTGTGCCTATCTTGGGCTCTGTGCATAAGGTGAAAACCTTCTTGAGTCTGTCACCGCACACACACCGTGTTACTTATTTAGGTGTAATGCGGGATGATTCCTATTATTGTGATAGCATAAATCTGAATAGGCACTGGATCAACTTGGATATCGTACGATTCGTGGGTAGGTAGGCGCGGTGAACAATTTCATTGTACTCCGAGGTTGTTCAGTGCATTTTGTGCAATGGAAAAGATCTAGATCATCTGCGGGATCGATGTCTCACACACCACCACCATTCGCAATAGGTAACTGATGCAACCGTCCGTGATTTCTCATGTAAGATTGGTGTGAAATCAACTGCTTGGACCAGTCACATCCTTCACCAAGCACACTTCTTGCTTTGTATCTGCTGGATGACGCTTTGGCCCGAGATTTAGGGCCCTAAGCTGCAACATGCTTGATAGCCGCACCTGGACACCGCAACAAAAGAAAGCTCTTTACATGGTAGCCCGGTCAAGCCGGTGTACCCCGCTCGGCTGCTCCTGATCATATTTCAGAATTGCCCATCCTTCTCATGGTGGGGTTCCAGGCCCATATCTGGATCACGCGAGTGTACCTTCGATCGCAGGTTGATTGAGCCCTGGACGTCATCCAGGTTATATCAAAAGTGAGTTTTGAATGGTGTGAGAGAAAGCGGTATACAAAAACTGACGAGATTCCCCCTCATCCGGCCTCATCCGGCCTCCAGATTATGTGTGCTTCCCCTTCTCTTAACTCCATGCTTCTTCCATCCATGACTATCCTTGGGCCGTATACCATGCTCTTTGGCCCAGTCCTTTGTCAACTTTGAAGCAATTTCATTAAGCCCCCACCACTAACCAGTTAACTCTTGATTCAAAGATATTTGACTTACTTTTCTTCACGTCGGCATGGAAACGGGACTATCGCGTCCAACCGCTACCATGTCTTTGAACCCGAGCAATGAGCTACGGAGGGTCGAGACGGCTCGCAAGGCCCTGCAGAAGAACACGACACTCACCAGTCGCCAATGTTCTGCCATAACCAAGGCCATCGAGCTCCTCAACGATTCCCAGAAAGGCGGACGGATACACCGGCACCACTCGCGCGGCCTCCTCCTCGATATCTACAATCGTTTTGGCATCGATGTGCTGCTCTTGTGCAGTATCTCGCTGTCCATCACGAGGCTGGCCGAGATGAAAAGAAACGCCGCCCAATTCTTCTGCGAGCTAGGAGCGTGGAAGATTTCTGCTGAGATTACCCCAGAGATTCATGATCTGGCAACAAGGCTGTTGGTCCCGGTGCTGTCAAAGATTGAGGCCGAGAAAACAAAGGAGACAGAAGGTTGTTCCGCGGTGGGCCCCTATCAAAGAGAAAGATACCAGAGAGCTGTAGGCTGACCATATATCGATTCTCTGATGTCACAGCCCTAGAACCCAACCCTGCTCTCAATGATGGGAAAGGCAAACGGAAGCTGTCCGTCAAGAAGAAGTCGACACCCGTCAAACGTACGAAAGTTAGTTCTAGCGAACAGCCTGTGAACGATATCCCGGCCCGCATCGAACGGAGAGTGCAACAGCCCACACCCAATGAGGGGAGTGTAGATGCAAACGGCGGCGCCAGCACCGAATGCGATGACTTGGTTAAGGAGGAGTCCCAGTCTCCCCCGGCCTCACACCCCGAAGTCATATACGCTCATCCGCCAGAGGATGGTGAGTTCAGACTGACCATACATGGGGGTTTCCAATGCTAATAGAGGATGGGATAGTCCCACTGTATGCGACCGTGGTGGATCTGGAGCCCGTGGATGTTATAAGGGCGGTCGTTTTCCTAGGGAAACCTAATACCTGGTTGACCATTCCAGACGTCGAAGGGTCAACGCCCCCTTTCATCACAGTCCAGTTGCCAATGCCACTAGCTCTCTGCTTCAAGGCCATCAGAGGTGAACGTGAATGGTCATGAAGATATCTGAATGCATGTCTTTTGCTGTTGTTATTTTGAGCAGCCCGGATGAAATCATGAGGCGTTGAGACTGGGTGAAGCGTTCACATTCTTGACATTATGATTGCTTAGAAATTATGGAGGATTTTATGACTAGAAATTCAAATCGAATTGAAGAAATCAGATGCTTCCACTACGCTGAACCGGCATTCCGGAGTCAATATTATGATTGTAGCCACCTTGAAGCAATTTTGTCCATCACATGTTAACGGCGACAGAGTAGTTGGACAATAATATTATTACTCATTCCTTGTACACAAGTCGATACTTTGATTTTTTTTATCTAAAGCCCTGACTTGGTACTGATAACATATCACCATTGCAACCGCAACCGGGGGCGCTGCCACCAAGAGGAGAGACGACGGGCGCAATTGATGAACTGGCAAGAGTCATTAATATCGTTTAAGGCCCAATGAGCTAGACTGGTTGTGTTGGGGGATCCAGTTCTTGTATGAAAACGGGTTTAAACAGCAAAATCTGGCCCTGATAGGTTTGTTTTCAGCTATGCTAATGTAATTGATGATCGAATATTCAAACACAGAAGTAATGAACACTGTCAGAAAAGTACATGTTTGTATGCTCCACTGGCCAAATTACCGTCATGTATGTTGCCTACATACCCTATATGCCACCGCCAGCAATAGGTGCCTGCCATACTTGTGACATATCGAGCTTAGAAAAAGGCAGAAGGCTTTGAGTTTGTTCTTTGATAATGTCATATCATAGATTTACACTTTGACAATTAAACGAATGAAACCTAGCGAGAGAGTGTATTAAGAAAATGTTGGGCGTAGAAAATACTCCTAGGAAGGGTCACTCACACAAGGTGAGGTAGGAGATTGTGGGAAAATCCGCTGTGCGTAACACATGGTAGTTCTTGACCCCCATTCAAGCTATTCACCCTAGAAAGTGGATTTCCGACACAATGGTACTCGTTATTTCCGCCAGCCAGTTGTCGCACATGTTGTCTCAGGGGGCTGGGGAACACGCTCGCTTGCGATGAGGAAACACGAGTGAGTGAGAAACCAGGGGTGTAGGGCCGAGATAATAGTGACAAAGATGGGGTATGTCTTCTAAACGGTCGCTTAACTTGCTGGAATTCTGGGGACAGACTAAATAGGACAGCAGCCGAGACATGTGGACAGGTCTAGGCGAGCGAACATGCCAAGGGAGCTTCGTGAACCTAAACAGTTATCTAGAACCCCTGTCCGTGGGCATATTACGTTTCCTTAGGCCAGTGCTGATCGTCCGTTTATTCTTTTTTGCTTAGAGCGCCCTGTTAGTGCACGCTGAATAAACCCTGTACACATTCCAACTGATATTGAATCGCACGATAACCCACCCAATGGGAATTCTAGACTTACTTGAATTGAGATTAACGTGACAATAGAGACTGGCCGTCATATCATGATCCGTGACCGGGGTTAGGTTAGAAGGGTAGAAGGGGTGGCTTGAGAGTCATGTTTGAGTCGATGAATGTCATGCCTTAGAACGTTCGTACCGCGTGGCGGATCCTATGTGCATTCACATTTTCGAGTGTGAAAATGTAGGCATTCTTATCCTGAATCGTATGCTTTTCAAGACTTCTCATCAACAACTACAGGACTGCCTAATTCATTTACTGTTCAATACAACAATATTGTTTTGCTCCAGCCCTCTCAAACTCCCACAATGGCCTGTCGACATGTCCTCGCTTACACATTCGTCCTCCTTGCATTTGCGTTAGGAATTCATGGCCGGGCACTACCAAAATGCCAGTACCAGGAGTATGCTTGTGGGAACGACTTATCTAAACGAGGTATTGGCACATTCTCTCACTCGTCCTTTCACCTTGCTGCGTTATTTTTAATATTTGAGCTAGGTTATACGAACGCCGATCTCCGGGCAGCGATCGCAAAACTTCCACCTGGCATTATTCCACCCACTCTCAGTAATGTGCAACTTCTCCAGGTTCTTTACCACTGCGACGACATCTACAATTCTATATCCGGGAATGCCTTTTGTGTTTCGGGATGTATCACCATCAGTGGTTCGTTAGCTAATGACCAATGCTACATGTAGGTGAAAGACGACGGGAGAAACAGAGACCAGGTCAATAACAATGTATAGGAATGGCTTCAATGTTCCTCTATCTCGGAAGAAGAAACGATAACTTACTAGTTTGGTAGTAATGCTTCGCAACGATTTGGGGGGGGAGTTGAGTTCGATGTGTGTAGGGACAAAATATTATTCGAGGCTGGTGCCAACTGCTTAGAGAATAACCGAACTCAGTGAGCGGGACGTAATATGATACGATATCAGCGGAGTGGTAAATAGTTGTCTTTGGAAAACGTGTATCTATCTGGTCGGCCTCTTTGCTCGGAATTACGTTCTGGAGTGGTATGAGAAACTGCTTGAGGTGCCGGAAACGGTATTGTGAAGAAGGTGTATTACGAATTCAGCCTAGTTGGAATAGTCTGTAGGAATTCCCCCAATAATGGTCGTTGACCCGTGAAACAAGGTATTTAGAAGAACCCATTGATAGACTGGCAGGGGTAAGGAGTAGCGCTATCAATACGAAGCACCGTGTGATCGGCGATGGTACTAGAGACGTATAAGTACATAAGTCACGTAACTTACCATGAGGCTATGGAATGTGAATAGAGAGATATTGTTTCAGTCAGGTGGCTTATCGACAAGTATAGAAATGCCATGCCTGTGACGGGTGGAGGCGCTCACGTGGGAAGCTTAGTACTGAACCAGATACGTTAGTAGTTCTCATGCTTGAAAGTGATGTTCATTAACAAGAAAAGCTGCGTGTGTATGCTAAATCACTTCCAGCATTTAAGAATATCCGAGGTGCTGTTGAAATCCGGTGTTTCGAGCGAATGGTGGAGCTTTGGATCTCGCAAGAGAAGCGAAGTGAATGCTCCGGGTATCCCCTCCCCTGCAATGTGTTGCCTTGATGGGGGATTCCTCATGAGAAATACCGCAAGCATACCTTCTAAGCGAACATTAAGTGTTCAAAAGTATTGGAATGCAGCTGTCTGTGAGACTGTGCGGTTGAATGATTCTAACCCTTTGCGAAAAGAAGGGGCAAAATCAGGTCGTTCTTAGTCACAACACGATGGGTTGAATGTAATCACCTTGATGGAGTACCAAGTATCCTCATCAAGGGCATTGTACCTTTGGAAAAAGGTATTAAAAGGCCGTCTGTCGACTATGTACATGCTGCTCCATCAACAACTTTTGACTCCATCCTCCTCCCTCTTCACACACCAGCCACCTCTAAATCTTCAACTTTGCCAACAATAACCAATCAAGATGGTGTCTAGTTATCTTTCTGGACTCGCAGTCCTGCTTGCCTTCTCCTCTGGAGCCTTGGCCCAGATTACAACGCCGTGCACTTACCAAGAGTATCTCTGCGGTTCAACTCTACTCACCAACGGTGCGCCATAGCTTTACGAAGCTCTTACCTGGTATTAAGGCCTTAACTAATCTTCAGTACAGGATATGTCACTGCTGATCTGAGGACCGCATATGCCCTGAACCCGAACAACCCGGTCATCCCAGACACCGCGCTTTCCAAAGTTCTTTTCCGCTGCACGGATACTGTGGGTACGATTGTTGGTAACTCCTACTGCATTGTGGGTTGCGGAGTGGTGGGCGATAATCTGGTTGATGATCAGTGTACAATGTAGATTGAACTCAATCGTTGTTGGGAGGGGTATGTACCCTGGCGGGTGTCTTGGAAGAGCAGTGAGGCGATGGTTGTTGCCACTCTTTTTCCTCATTCTCGTGGGGTTTTTTAACGAGGGCGACATTCAATTATATAATTGGTTATAATGAACTTGCTATCATACTGCCCCCCTTATAATTTGACGGCGTGAAGGCTTTTCCTTGTTCTTTGGCAACCACACTTTCAAACATACTGCTACAAAGTAGAGATGAGAGCTGGAAGTTTGGACTCATTTGTAATTAACATGCAGGTGTTTTCCGCTTCTCTGAGGTTGTCAGACTGCTATAATATGTATACTGCGTTCTGAAACCCTTAGAATCAAATTAATTATCTAAGGTCCCCTTAATTCCAAAGAATCTTTCGCTAGTCCGTTATTAGCTGATATTGATTCGAGTTGGAGAATCATGCCTGAGTGTTAATAAAGAAATTAATTGAGTGCAGTTCAGTGTTAGAATAAGAAATTCTCTACCCCGAGGAAGCCTATGAACTATCTAGAGAACAACCCGGTCTGGAATCTATATACGGCCAAAGAGTGAAACCACAGGATAGTCGCCGTATTCCCCTCCGCAATTGGCTCCCGGGCCAGTGCCCACATTACAAGGAGTGGAACACTGGTAGTTGATACCGAGATGGGTGTATTGGAAAGCATTGAGCACGTTTCCGCATGTACAAATCGACTGCCCCGTCCCACTTGTGCCAAGAGAGAGGTAGAGGGTAGGGCCTCCAGGTTGCCCAGCACAGAAGGTTGCGCAGTCGTCGAGTGATGTGAGTACAGTCTGACCAGTATAGGGATCTAGCCCGTACTTGTCGTCTTGATTGGCAAGGTAACAACCGAGATAGCCATAGTTTGTTGTGTAACCGGCTGAATCACCTTTCGGTCCCTGAGGGCCTTCCATGCCCGGCACGCCTTGTTGCCCTTGATTGCCTGGTATACCTTGAGGCCCCTGTGGTCCAGCGTCTCCTTGAAGGCCTTGGAGGCCCTGGGGTCCCGATTCACCTGGTACGCCTTGCGATCCAGGTTCTCCTTGCTCCCCCTTCTCGCCTTGTTGGCCTTGTAGTCCTGGGTCGCCTTGATCTCCCTTCTCCCCTGGGAGACCTTGCAAACCTTGCAAACCTTGCAGACCCGGTTCGCCTTGAAGGCCTGGCTCTCCTTGATCTCCTTTCTCACCCGGGAGTCCTTGTTGGCCTTGGAGACCTTGCTCTCCCTTCTCGCCTTTCTGACCCTGTAGTCCTGGGTCGCCTTGATCTCCTTTTGCGCCTTGGTCTCCTTTTGCGCCTGGGAGACCTTGTAAGCCTTGTGGCCCCGGTTCCCCTTTTTGACCATCTCTACCTGGTGCACCATCTCTGCCCGGTGCACCGTTTTTGCCATCTCTGCCTGGGACCCCGTCCCTTCCTGGTGCACCATCTCTGCCCGGTGCACCGTTTTTGCCATCTCTGCCTGGGACCCCGTCCCTTCCTGGTGTACCATCTCTGCCTGGTGTACCGGTTCTGCCGTCTCTACCTGGGTAGCCGTCCCGCCCTGGTGCACCATCTCTGCCCGATGTACCGGTTCTGCCGTCTCTGCCTGGGGCTCCGTCCCTTCCTGGTGCACCATCTTTACCTGGTAGACCATTTTTGCCATCTCTGCCATCTCTGCCTGGAGCCCCATCCTTTCCTGGTTCACCTGGTGTGCCCTGCAAAACTTGGATGACCTGTACGCTTTGCGGTGTTGAAGTTCCTTGTACCGCCGATAATCTAGACAAATCTGGTGAACTAGGGCTCCCGGCCTTGGCGATTTGCTCCCTTGAACCAGGAATTGCCGGTTGACCTTGTCTCAGAGGAAATGCTGCCGACTCTGGCGCCCTGGGACTTCCATCCTCACCGGTGAGCCTTCCGTAGCTGTTGACTGGCTGTCCTGGTGGACCAGGCGCGGGGAGTCCGAGCTCTCCCGACGACCCGAAAGGAATAACTAAATAGGCTCCACGATAATCTGGGCAACTATTGCTCTCTATACTGCGGGCGTCCAAAAAAGGAGTAATTATATGAGCTGATGTCTTCGCATCTCTAGCCCCTAGTGTAGTCTGTGATACAGAGTTGGTAGTAATTGGACGTTTCTGCGAGCATCGAGACACTGTATTGCATTAGTACATGCCACGAGAAACTTCAAGAATGGCTATACTTACGAGGAACTAGTTCAAGGCGAATCCGAACGCATTCGTTGGATAGCCTGGAGGTATCGAAGACGGCAAAAACAACGTTTGAACTGGAAAGACAAAAGAGGGCCGTGGGAGATGCAAAATCCGAACTGAACCATTGCAATTCATCGCCATCCTGGAAGAATCCACCGCTGATAGTTCCATTAGAGGACCCCCCTAGTAGCGGCTGACTCTGTATGCCGGGCTCGGTGGAAACTATGTGTTTGCCCGCATGCAGCTGGTCGCCGATGAGTTGGAACTCGGTTGCGTACTGGCAGGCGCTGGATATGCCGAAAGGAGTCATGTATAACGGTTCAATCTCCCGCACGGCATCCCTCAAGGGATGGAATAGGTTCAATAGGAGTAAAAAACCTTCAGGGCTATTGTTGCTGAGAGGGGAGGCATTGACTCTACCCGGCTTTGGTGAGTGAAATTGCAAAACCTGGAGATTGATCCCGCGAGAAGACACTTACTTTTCAACGTGAGAGTTTGATAGACGCGTATCACCAACAGGTTCATCTTGGTTTAAGGATTCATTCGCAATAGTTAACGCCGCACCAATACCGAAGTAGCTCAAGAACATGAGTAGTAGGGACCTCATTTTGGCGGGCGTTTTCATGGTCGAGCCTCATTTGACATAGACTTTGCTGAAAAAACTGACAAACAGGGAATTTCCGGCATAGGGAAGAGTGCCTGTATGATCCCGGTGCTTGCTAGGGGTCTCCTCTTTGTAGATTATTGTCTCCGCTCCTGTATTTTGATTCATGAGGCCAAGACACCTTCTCAGCGCCTCATGTTGGCTCGCATGCGACATTCATATTAGACATTTGAAGATACACACCCTGTAGGGTGTGTTTGGATGAGGGATAAATAATCAAAAACTAATGAAACAAATAAGGGAGGTTAGAACAGTGTCTGGGAGATCACACCATGCCGTCTAAGCGAGAAACATGAATCTTGGCTCAGGGTTCCTCTCCCATGCCCAACACAGGAATTTGTCCAACTATAAGACCAAGAATAAACCTCACATCCATGTCGCTCTAGGGGATCGCCTAACCTCAGATCCACGTGGTTAGGATCGTCCGTGATGTATGTTGGGCACATGCCTTCTCCCACATTTTTTTTTGATATAGCCACAACATTCCGCGGCGATACTATAGTGCAACGCATTCCAAAGAAAGCAATCTACACAATGGAATCATTCCTTGAATCAGCGCATTGACGAGAGAAGAAGCAAAAAAAGTCAGACGCCTGGGTTTCCTCAATTGTCCTCCGCCATCTTTCCATATTGACATCACGCTCTTCCGTCCTTGACAGATCGAATTCCAAAACAGTGAGCGAGACGCTATAGCAACCGAAATCTAAAACATGGTGAACAATAATTAGCTCACCTTGTGAGCTCGCTGTCCTCGAAAGTTCTCGAATGAGTGCGATGAAGGGGTAATCTCTTAGCTTATCTCTGGTCGGGGAATGCCGTGAGTTCTGCAGATAATGTTGAAGGCGACATTGATGAAAGCCTATACCTGCCATCTCTTGCCTTTGGGTACCCAAAGCTTCGGGCTAGTTCTGAGTTAATCTGATGGGTTGGTGGCATCACTGATAGCAATGTAATACTCTCAGCATGAATAATAAAGCTACTCAATCATAGCGACCTAATGAATAAATAAACACTAACCGAGCAGTTCTAGTTTATAGTCACTTACACTGATAGATTATCATACGGTTAATAATACTTTCAAAGTAGATAGAAACTTATAACTAATATAGGAGCTACTATAGAACTATGAGAATAGCACCCTTCTAGGGACCCTAACTATTCTGCAATGGGAGTCACTGAATCTTGAGTGTGACCGGATGCTATCGCAGCATTGTCGCAGCACTGCCACTATGTGGTTACATTGCCGGCTGCTGTGCCGGCGCTAGGGAACTGGATTTATACCCGGTCACTGTGATCGTGTTATTTCGACAACTCAAGATGAAAGCTGTCATGTGTGTATCCCACCCGCTTTTCGACCCGGGGAAGTATTAATAGATTTATTCCTATTAAGAAGAATAATCAATTAAAAAGGATTTATGATATTATAGTCTTGGGGGGCGGAAGTCATCGCAAGTAATCGCTTGATAGGGGGTAAGCAGAATGCTAGGGGTGTAGAATAGGATGGGATTGGGCAATCTAGACAGGGGGTCGAGGTCTTTCTGACAGATGATGTTACAATAATATGATCTGAGCCCCAAACAAAACGGGGCAAGTTCCTTCCCGTGGGAATATTTGACCATTGTCAACCGCCGCATCAATCATTGCCATCATGTGGCTCATTGATGCCAAAACGACCCGCCTCGTACACGTCAACGACGTGGCCGACAAGCCGCGGTACGCGATTCTATCGCACACCTGGGGCGAGGGCGAGGTGTCATTTCGTGACATGTCCGCTCGCAGCTCCCGGATCTCGAGGAAGCCACAGCGCAGGCCGGCCTGGTCCAAGATCGAGAACTCGTGCCGTCTGGCCCTGAGCTACAAGTGCGACTACGTCTGGATCGACACCTGCTGCATCGACAACTCCAGCAGCTCCGAGCTGCAGCAGGCCATTAATTCAATGTTCCGGTGGTACGAGCGGGCGGAGATCTGCTTCGTCCACCTCGCGGATGTTTCCGTCGACAAGGACCACAACAGGCTCAAGTCGGCGTTTCGTGACTCCCGCTGGTTCAAGAGAGGGTGGACTCTCCAGGAACTACTGGCCCCTTCGACTCTGGTGTTCTACGACAGGACGTGGAGTGTAATCGGCGCCAAGGATGACGCTGATCTCCGAGGGTCTATCTCGGAGGTGACAGGGATCGATGAATACTATCTTAATCCAGCAAACAGGATCGTGTTCAGCAGTGTCCACCAATGGCTCTCTCGTGCAAGTGTCGCCGAGAGGCTGTCTTGGGCGGCTGGGAGGGAGACAACCCGGGCTGAAGACATGGCGTACTGCCTGCTCGGTATTTTCGACATCAACATGCCCATGCTATATGGAGAAGGTATCAAGGCATTCAAAAGACTCCAGGAAGAAATCATGAAAGTCGACGATGACTGCTCGCTCCTCTGCTGGGGCTACGACATGGCACAAGAAGCGCTGACAATTTTCGAGGATGAATCGTCAATCCTGGCTCCTCACCCAAAATACTTCAAGAACTGCCGTGGAATCAAACCTTGTACTCTTCCAGGATACATGATGCCTTCTTTCTCTCTTAACCAGAGAGGATTGAAAATCAAAGCACCTATCCTCGACGACATCACACATGCCCACCTCTCCTATGTTGTATTGGGCTGTGGCTTCGTCCCCGAAACTGATAGAGGTAACGAACAAGACAAAGCAGGTTCGAGATTATTCGTCTCCCTTCCACTTGTCTCCAACGGGGCCTGTAAGAGTAGAGCGGGCGATGTAGAGACACAGCAAGGAGAGTATCATCGACCTACTTGGTGCAGGCCGACGTTGGTCTCTATGAAATTTTTGAAAAAGGCCAAGTTAAAGGAGCTTCTCATACGAAGAGCTGCTTCCAAATCGGCTGTTACGATACGGAGATGCCCGTTCCGCCTCCTGTTCCAGAATTCGCCACTGTTCAAGACCGAACATGTGGTGGCCATTTACCCACCCCAGCCCATACCTGGCGCTCTAGCCTCACTAGGCAGAAAGGCAATGCACCAGACAGGTTTCTGGGACGACTCTGACAAAAGAAACCCCCTTTCGGACAGTTATGTGCGGAAGATACGTTCTGACAACAGTAGTTCAGAAGGCGACGATACGGACAACCAGTTACTCAGCGACGTGCAGGTCATGATTCATCTAAAATTTTCAGCCAGCGAGATGTTTCTTGTTACTGTAGAGTTGGGAGACTCGATTGGGCACAGAATCTTCAGATGCCGCTTGTATCAGTGTGCCAAGCAGTTAGGATTCGAAGACTTGCATGCACTATCAATATCCCAGGACTATGACCAGCTCCGGATATTAGGGTGTGATCACATGGGTGGTTACTTCAGTTTCAAGATGAATGACGAGTCAAGCGTGGCGGTTGAAGCTATGTATACAAGTATGAGCGATATTGATAGGGTGATAATTGGGGTTCATGAGAAAGGGACTACTTCATGAGTTGTCTACTGATGGGATAATGGATATTGATACCAAATTTAATTAATTCATGTCTATCCGAAACCCTTTTCCTCGTATAATGCCGAGCGATTCGGTGCTATATTCATCGCTTGGAAATGAAGGAATCAAACCAACAGTATTAATCTGGATTTAAAAAACCAAACTTGAATTATCCCCAAACACCAACAATTTCCTTCGAAGAGATCGATCTATCTATCTATCAATGATGCCCATTAAGGGAACACTTCTAAGTATCTATATCTATTTCTATGATGCAGGACGTTCCGACGCCATCTCTAGTTCTCTAATAGCAAAAAAAAAAAAATCCTAAAAAAATCTACGGTTCTATGCCCATCCGATTTTAAACAAACGATAACCGCTTTCGTCGCCTCGCCCAATGCCATTACTCTTTTCTAGTCGTTCAGCGTGCAAAATCGTAAGTCGTCGTCCATCCTTGCCCGCTGGCCTGTCGGTCGCGCCAAACGCAGCCTCAACCGTCTCGCTCACGCCTTCGAACCGCCCATTCTGACGGACGGTCGCGACGAGCCACAGGGTACCATAAGGCCCGAGAATCTGCGCGCTGCAGTCTCGCAACCACGCAGCATGGTCGGGTGCATACACGACGTCTGTGGCAATCAACATGTCGGCAGGGGCGTCCAGAGGATGTTCCAGGTTGGGAGATGCCCAGTCAAGCAAAGCGGCCTCGATGGGGGCCTCGGCCAGGTTGGCGAAGTTGCTTTTGATATTGGAGCGGAGGTTTTCCAGTACAGCCGGATGGTAGTCAGTCGCAATCACAGTCGGGTGCGGAATCCCCAGGTGTGGCAGGAGTTTGGCCATGACGAGGCCGACCAGACCTGTGCCGGCGCCCAGCTCAATGATCCGTGGGGAGGCGCCGAGCGAGGACGTGGTAAGGCCAAAGCGAGCAGGTTCCTGGCAGAGGAGTTTAGAGACGACAATGGATGCGCCCCAGCTCTGAAGTCCAACATCGTCAGGTTGCGACGAGTCCATGCCAGCAAGTCCATCGTTTAGTCGAATATCCACAGTCAAGGGGCCGTGTGAGTCATCCTTGGTGACGGGAAACGAGAACTCGCGCGCGTAATCAGCGAGCTCTTCCTGCATTTGCTGGTCCTGGTCGGCGGTGCTGGCGAAGAAAGACTCGAGGACCCATGAGGCCTGGTCGATGGCGCGCTGCCGTGAGTCCTCAGAGGTGAAGCATTCGAGCATCTCTGAACGGGCGATGAAGCCTGTCAGCCATCGCTCAGCGTGACTGCGCTCGAAGTTGTCGGCGCGCAGAGCAGCCAGCCTGTCCTCACGGTCGTCATCCTCGTCGCCTTCAGTTGCTGAGACGTAACCAGAGTCGACGAGCGTGTCGGCAACAGACAGAGTCTTCCTGTGGCTGTCGCTGGCGTCGTCAAAGGGGAACGCGAAGGGGCAGTACAGGGCAGACAGGCCCTGGAGCGCTGAAAAGACCTGCTCTTCAGTGCTGCTTTCGAGCGTCCGCAGGGGTGGCAGGCTGCTCGTTGGAGGCAGCGGGGACCCCACAGGTCTCATCTGGGGACAAATGAAGACGAAGAACTGAAGACCTGTCTCAACCGCCAACGCTGGATGCGAAGATCCCTCTCGAGAGACGATGACTTGTGGAGCCCTGGTCGATAGACGTCGAGGCGACGAGCGGGAGGGAGGCGGAGAGGTGGGAGAAAAACTCGCAATCGGTGGGCATTTGCACACACAAATTTTGTGCGTGCTCGTCCTACGCCGGCCGCCTTTTCTAGGTAGAGTCTTGCTCACCTTCCCGCCGGCAACTAGCGCAGCAACGGCCAGGCGATAAGAGTCAGTGCCCACCGACCAGAATTTTGCGTGCTGTGTTGCTAACTAATTCTCCCCCTAGCCCCAGGGGCAAAGTAAGGAACTGGCCTAGCCTATCTCTCGGTCTCTGGCTAGCGGGTGGACCGGCCACGTGGGTCATCAAAGATTTCCGTTGGGCCTTATCGTTCCAAGTGAGTCTTTCCCTAAGTGGTCATGTTTCGAAGTCATCACCAGTTCAGAACAGGTTGGCAGATCACTTGCCAACTCTTCTCAAAAACAGCGTCAGCTTGTGAAACCTAGAGAATGAAGACCTGTTTTGCCTGATAAACGTGAAACTTAACTTTCATAATTATTTTTGTTGCCTATCCTTCTGTACCACATGTACTCTTGACTCAAACAGCCTTGCCTCCACTCAGTAAGCTGATTCTACTAACTGCGCACGCCCCATTGCCAGCTATAACATGCCTCAAAGCATTATTTGACCATCGCTAAAGTATTTTGTTTCTTTGACTCCTATAAAATGCCATTCAAAACTTAAATGTTGCTGACTTGAGGATGAGCGTATTTAGGAAAGAATATAAGAATCCGATTGATTAGCTACAGCCATAAAAGTAAGTTATTCGAAGGCCATGACGCATTCACCAGGAATTCTATATATTGAAATGTAATATTTCAAATTCTTTCTCTTATGTAATTTGTGAGATGAGAGGTGAGATAACTGGCAGGTGTAGCGGCAAAGGCCCTTAATTTAGCCTTGTTACCAGCTCAACAACACTGTCAAACTCAAAGGGGCCCAACAACATCTCTGTAGTCAATATCACGAGCTGGCCAGGCGCCCATATTGGTGATCATGCCGACCAGAGAACCCTCCTCTCCAGTCTGGTGCTTGCCCCAGATCTCCTGAGCAAATGCCGCCAGCATGTCAGTTCCGTTGAGAAGCGCACCGCTCGTCCACAGCTTGCCATCGCTGACATAGCGCTTCTCAACCCAGTTTGTCTTGGGGCTCTGCTGCCGGAGAAGCGGCAGCAGGAACCGGGGTCCGGTGGCTGTCTTGCCATCCAGGAGGCCAGCCAGGCGTGGCACTTCCACGCCGCCGCAGATGGTCAAGAATGCGGTGCACTCTCCCCAAGCCTTGCGAACGTATTCCAGTTCGACTTCGCTGGGATGATAGCCAATGTTGTGGGCGCCGATGAGGACAATGTCTAGAGGAGGCGCGCTTTCGAAGGAGTCCTACATTTGCCGGTAAGATTATCTTAGAGGTATCTATGTCGGAAGTTGGACAAAGTTACATACGGTTGGTTCAAGTGTAATTCCAGAAGTGAGTTTCATAGGCTTCGCTGGGCCAGATTCAGAGACCCAGTGGAAACGAAAGTCAATGGCCTGGGCCTTGACCTTGGGCGAAACTATCTCATCAGGGAACTCGTTGGCAAATACTTGGCCAAGCCCGCTGAAGAAGTCGATGGGCGCAACATCGAGGATCTCAGTGACACTGCAGTAGAGCGAAATTAGTTGATTGTATGCTCTGAATATGTTGCGTTACATACCCGTTCATTAGAATGACACCAACGTGCACGGGTCGTTGAGGGTTAGAGAGGTTCAATGGGGAAGACATTGTGGGTAGTTCAAATTTTGCAATTGAAAGTATGGGAGTAGAGCTTCTTGATTGTTTGCTTAGATGTAGTTCCGAACGATAGAAACCATTTTACAGCACCCTTCTTATAAGAGGCGAGTTTCAAGGGCTGCCGAGACATCCCGGCAATAGTCGGTGGAACTGTCTCCCGGGAGGAGGCACTTGCGAAAGGGTGGTGCCATCCATCACGAACCCGACACACTTCGGCCGGCAATGGCTCAAACTATTGGTAGGCAGTCACAATTTATCACTGCACAGCCGACATTAATCGGCTTGGGATGAAACAGTTGGGTAGATTTCCAGTTCCGGCTATGAATCTGCTGTCGTATGTCGACTTTCTGAGTTGGGTAGTAGCTCTGGAGACTCAATACATATTTGCCTGATAAAAATGAAACAAGGAGAAAAAAAGCACACAACTCTTAAGCTTCGACACCGTAACAAAATCTTTGATTTAAGGACTGAAGCTCTTCAGACTTTTCATCTAGGGATTTGAGCGAGTTGCTCAGCTCCTCCAATCGGTGTGCGATAGTGACAAACATGCCCTCTTGAAATTACAGACTATTAGCATTACTTACATCCGAACAAGAGCGGACTGGAGGGGATCAGTGTGACTTCGGAGGAACAAACCTTCGGCATGCCAGAGAATATGACAATGGAATGGCCAGACGCCAGGGTTGTCGGCAAGAATCCGAAGAACAACGTGGGAGTGGCCGTGTATGGTAATGGTGTCCCTCCTTAAAGGGTTTTCATAATTCCAGGTTGTCATCCCACTTCCAAATTCTCCAGGGCCTTCCCCAACTACTTGAAAATTTTGCCCTGGAACACAGGATAGATATCAGTCTCTGTGGATTACTGAGGAGTGAGAGGGTTGAATGAAAAGTTAATATGTTACCACTATATACATTGTAAGTTGATGTGAAACTGAATATTGCTTGGGGTGATAGCTTACTGCAAGTGAAACGGGTGCATCATCATAGACCCGGAGTTCATGACTATTTGTGCGGCTTGGCCCGAATCTCTTGAGACCAAGACCAACTGATTCTTCCCGAAGTCCCATTTCGGAGACTGGGCATTGAGGTTTTGGTCCGAAAAGTCCTGCTCAGGGACTTTCCATATAGTTGCATTACTCTCCATCGGCGAGAAATATGTCTAGAACCGAAGTTAGATTTCGTGATGTGTGATGGCCAAGAAGCAGGGTATAACTATTTGAAGATCATACACCGTTAACAGATGTGCGTACAACGCCATTTTCACTCTTACGCTGAAACGTAAAGTAGTGATGATTCCTTTCGCCAACATCGTATGCATCGCACTTTCTCATCGGTTTAGGAAGGTCGAACGGTAGGTCTCGGCAGCTGAGGGTCCAAGGCTCGTTGGCGATTCCCTCGATTACAGGGGCCTCAAGATCCCAAGGTGACCCGATAGGGGTTGTGTCTGAGTCTACATTGCTGTATGACATGATTCCTGTGGCCTCGAAGTTAAAGGGAGCCAGGTGCGTTCTCCCAAGTGCGGGAAGGGTGAAGCAAGAAGTATCGGCGGTTGCACGTGTCCGATAATTCCCAGCTGTTTGGTTAGCAACCATAACGACTGAATAGCGCTGGCCAGGATTAACGAAAACCCTTGTTGATGGGATAGGTTCAATCTCAACCCCATCAATTTCGATAATCTCTAAGGTATGGTTGTCAATTGAAAACCAGAAGGGGGTTGCGGTGCTGTGGCTTATCAGCCTGAATCGGATTCGTTCCCCAGCTTTGACCCGAGTGTGGGTAGTAGAACCAGCCTTGCAATTTTTAGGTTCCTCTCTTGTGATATTGTTAAATCTCAGAGATGGGGAAGAGGAACAGTTTGAAACGTGCATTCCATTGAGAAGCAGGTTATCAGGAGGGGGTACCATCCCGAACATTGTACCCCAGGATGGATTAGGGCTTAGATAGTCGGAAGCAATCTAAATCTTGTCAGCCAGGTATGAATTAAGCGTCATAAATTCGCATTGGTATGACCTACCACTTCAGCATTTTGATGAAACAGGTCTCCGAACATCATAATCTTCTGGTCACCTACTAGTGGAACTCTTTCGTCGGGATCATGGATGATCTGAAAACGTTTAGTCCAAATTTCTATATATATCAAAGAAAATGCAATAAAGGCACTTAGGATTCGGTCTTACCAATGGCCCATAGAGTCCGTCGGTGTACTGGGCTGAGACATGGGAATGATACCAGAATGTACCTCGCTGCCCCGTCGCATTGAATCGGTAGGTAAAGTTGCCACCGGGAGGGATTCCGCACTGAGAAATACCGTAGGCACCGTCCATCCAACTGGTATTTCTCTGGTCAATACCATGCCAGTGGACAGTTGTACTTGCATCGGGCATGAAGTTGTTGACAGTAATGCGGAGCACATCTCCCGTGTTGGCCTCAATGAGTGGCCCTGGAGACTGGCCATTCACGAGAATCATGGGCTTTTCAAACCCATCCGGGGCATAATTCTCGCGTGTGAGATTAAGCACATATTCGCGAGTGGTAGGTTCACTAGAAATCACGAAGCCGGTCTGCAGATCCAGCTGCTCGGCTTGAGTGGGATTGACCTTTATGGCGAAGTCATATCCTTGACTCTGGCCCTCATGCTCATTATAAGCGTCATCGAAGATGGTAGGTGATCCTGTCTGCTGGCGAAATGTATGTAAAAACAAGAAAGCGCTGGGGGCGAGCAGCGAGAAAGAGCAGACGATGAGCCATCCTGCCCATCCAATTGCCGACTGGCCTTTGTGGCGGACCTTGATGAAGGCGATTCTGGCATCCCGCTCAGGAAGATCACAGTTCCGTGTTACTGGCTGTTCTTGTTGGCCTTGACGCGATTCGTCAAGGCCAAGCGAGGCACGCCTTCTGGCACTCATTTCCCTGTGATGTGTTGGATGACAAAAGGTGAGTTTTCGGTTGGCCGAGAGGCCAGCCCACGCTTTTGCACCTGTTTCATAGGAAGGGGGGCTTGGAAGAAGCAGACAAGCAAGTTGCGTTGAGATCGGGCCATTCTGATATCAGTCGACGCGTAACGCATCAATGCGACTTTCCTTTCCAGGCCCGGTGACGCGCTATTCAGTCAAGAAACACTGAGAGATGTTTTCTCCTAGAGATGCCGATAAAAAATGATCACTTGTGTGAGAGAATGTATTGTAAATCACGCTCATATGATTGGGCCAAATTGCGCATTTACAGTCAAGGCTGGTGCAAAGGCTCGTTGAGCACTTACATCCTTCGCCCACGCAAGATTAACCCGCAGAGCATCAAACACCACCACCATGTAATGCAGCAGTTCGTGTTACGTATGCCCTTGAACAGTTTGCGACGACGGCAAGGGTGATAAAGTGGGGAGAAGGGGTTATCGAGTCTCATACAGCTATGTTGGAAACTCCCATTTCTCATTTGCCCATCATGGTTCGTTTTCATAATTCGCCGTGATCTGTACAATTGTTCCGCCGTGGCGGCGATGGCGTAGGACGAGCTCGCTATCATCCCCCTCTGTTTACTGCCCTGGCAATAGCAATACATGCTTGCGCTGAGCCGCACGCAGTTTGCGCTCTCGTAGATACCAGGGGTCAATCCTTCCTAGTAGTGATCCCTTATACTTGAAGGCTATTTGCGTATGAGGTCAATCGCTTGCCCAAGGGTGCGAACCAAGGTATATCGTGTAGTGTGACCCGGGACCGTCTGCCTAGAGGAGAAGAAACGGCAGAAAATACAAATCGGGAAGTCAACGGCACCGAATTTGACACAATTTTGAGTCAGCGACTTGAACGAAACTTAGTTGTTCTACATATCAACGAACTGGAGGAAAGTGATTGGCATAATCCTTGCCGCCAGACCAAAGTTGCCAACGTTTGTCGCCAACTCTGATCCTTGGATTCGAGCTTTCCCAAACCTATTCTGTTAAAAACTTCTGTGGTGATCATTCCTAGATCCCATGCTGAGCAGCTCAAATTTCCCCAACGCCAGGTCGCATAACATATCAGGGCCAATCAATTGATGCTCGACCTTGGGCCGATGGTAGGAGGCCTGTCAACATTCAGAAGATCCATGCAATAACGGGTGAAATGAAACAAATGTCCATTAAGAACCTTCATACATAAGCGGGCAGGTAAACTGAGTTTACCAAATGTATGGTAGCAGCTGGGTAACGAGGTAATGCAGACAATGCAATGCGCTGACTACATGCCAAGTCCGACGCTTGTGGTAGAGGATTTCTGGTTGGCTAAGTGGCAACAATTGCTAGCAGGTGTCAACAGGCGGATGATATATACAATATTAATTGAAGTAGATACGCAGAAAAGAAGCTGTTGGCCAGTGTTTTGCGCTCAAACCACGCTTTCCCCAACCTTTCCAGCTTACGGAGCTCTCACATTAGATTGCTCAAAGGTCTCTGAGTATTCGCCAATCCCGCCATTAAAATTCGTGCCCTTCGATATTCTGTAAGGAGAAACGTAAAATTAGTCATGGTAAGCAGCCATACAACTGCGGCCAGTGTGGTGACAGGTTGCGCTTCTCATCCAGCGCCTGTGACATTCGAGATGCCTGCACTAACTATTGCTGCTCCACACTACGCTGCAAATTACGAGTCCTTTACCATCTTACAAATCACCGAACTGTAAGATCTATTTGAAGTATTTGTCAGTAGACTCATGTAGGCAAGTAGCGGGATAGGTAACTGTACATCTCTCTTAGGGGGTGTGGCTAACGCCTAGTTCATGGAGCTAAACTCCGATATTGATGAGGATAATAAGGTCGTAAGAAGACTCCGACCTTGGTAACAAGAAATCCAAAATGAGAAGTCAAGACAAGGGTGAAAGAGCAGCCCCTAGAAGTGATCAATCAAGTATTGGACTCGAGAGGCAGGGCGGTTCGGGGTCATTACCAAGAACGACAACTCATTCACAGTGGGATTCATTTCCAGCTCCGCAAGACATCACTGTTTACGTCGCATGCTTGGCGGCTAAAAATGAAGCTTCCGAGAAAGGACTCTTGATGATGGAAAAGGGCGTAGAGCCACGTTGATTTCATTTGCGGGTGAACAGCTGGTGAGGTACTTCAAAGTCTAATGCTGCCTTGTAGATTCATTACCCAACTTGCCTCTTGTCGATCTCTACCTACTGATGTATAAAAGCAGAATTAAGGGACGACTCGCTTGATTTTTCACCTAGGTGGAATGAAGTTCGCCTGTTGACGAGTATACTGGCATCACCTATGCATATTGACTCGATCACCGCGTCCATCCCTGACCGCGGGGACTGCACCACCCCGACCAACACATGTCGCATTAAACACCCATCATAAGCAATCGGAGAGTTTTGAAATTGTCTTTCCTCCGAGAGGCCCGTATGCGGCACTTTTGGGTCACATCTCAGGCCCAACTTGGACACCGAACTGGTTTCCGTTGAATCCGGTGCTTACACCGACACTAGCCCTTGCTAAATTATTACTCTTACATACTCACGAGGCATACTGGCTGAGTAAATCATTTATCAGAGTTAGTCACCTAGCCACCGAGTTGGCGAAGCTGTTTGGGGACCAGGTGTCCCATTTCATTGACCTTGGGACTGGCCTAGGGCTTATCCTCATCAGCACCGAGGACGTGCAAGCTTCCCAGACACTCGGGCCCGCCTATGTAAATCAGCCCCGCGAGTTAATATGTCGAGATCGTCGATCTAGGGGAGATCCACGTAGCAGGTGTAAGGGCATGGGTATCAAAGGTAGCTGGCTGTCCAGGGGGCCTCATCCTAGGTGACAATCCTACCCTTCACCGTACTGTCCTCTCTGCGTGGCTCTGCATCTACCCCTTGCTCACCATGGGCTACCCTCCTACCGAGCTCCGGTGATGATAAGGGGCGGGGAAACATGCAGCGGAGGAAGGGAGGGTTCTACGCACAGCCGCGGTGATGTTATCAGTTGAGCAAAAACCAAAGCTCCTCAATGATGCAACGGTCGACACATGGCGCTCGTTCGCTGAATGGATTTAGGGGGGGTATTTTATCAAGCTCGAAGGCACAGAGAAGGCCATAAGAGACGAATTTTATAGGATTTCTACCAGAGGGAATCCTTTGTCCTTAATATACGCTTCCCTCCACCATCAAGGAGAAAGGGAAGCTAGCATAGACATAAATGAAGGCCCGTGGCGGGTTATCGCTAATATTGAGTGGAATTTCAGAAACAAAGAAAGCAAAAGGGATATCTCAAACTGATGACGCTCGTAAAACATGCTAAACCGATATCTGGTATCGTAAATCCTTCGACTTGCCGGCCCTCTTGTCCCCGTAGTCGCACGATATGCCCTCATCCTCGATTATCCTCGTCGGAGGCGCACCCTGGCCCTCCAACGCGGCCTCTATCCACCTCCAGAGCCTCCCGTCCGCTATGAACTTCTTGTTCATCTCCGCCATCATGGTCAGCTTCTGCGCCACGGCCACCCTGTCGATGTTCTCGATCGTCCGGCTGCCCCGTCCCGTCGGGACGTACGTGTCCACCTGCTTATTGCACCACTCGAACATCTCGAGCTCGTACCTCAGCTGCTTGTTCCCCGGCCCCGTGTCGGCCACCTCGGCGAAGAGCTCCGGCAGGTTGGAGAGCGTGGGGTGGTCCCTCGACTGCCCGTTCACCATCTCAAAGAGCTTCTCGAAGTCGTACACTGCGCGCATGGATCGCATGCGCACAAGCCGCTGGAAGAAGAGCATCTGATCCGCGCGCTCCCATATCCGCCTGTCCAACGGCTGCTCCATGCCCTCCGCCTGCTCAAACCCGTTTCGGAACGCGATTACGAGACGCGGGTCCATCGTGTAGGGTGCGATGTCCCGTGGTCCTGGTGTGACGAGGGCGTCGGGCACTGGCACAGAACATGCCCCGCCCCAGTTGACGATGCATGAGATGTTGAGTTTGTCATCGACGAAGACGTTGTCGAAATTCAGGTCCGGGTGGGCGAGCGGGAAGCCTTCGCTCTCCTCCCACGACCTTTGCCGAGTCATGCTTGGGATCATGTCGCGCACGAGCTGGGCAGCTATGCAGAACTGCAGACGATTGCTGCCCTGCTCTGCCTTCTTGTCGAGACCTATGTAGTCGCTCCACCGCAGCGAAGCGTCCCTGTACTTGTCGTAGCTGTCGTACTCAACCGGGTCAGGCACAGGCGCGAAGAAGCTCCGCGATCCCATGTCGAGCTTCTTTGTGTGGAGGCTATACGCCGTTACGAGGGCGTCGAGGTACTCGCCCTCTGTGTTGAATGGCCCTCTGGCGATCCTGCCCAACGAATCCCTTCCTCCCCAGGTAAGGCCCGGAGCGAGACACTGCTCAATGGAATAGTACCCAGACCCGTCCTGGACAAGCGACCCAATTTTGCTGAACCGGTGCCGTGAGAGCTCGCAGCTGAGAGCACCGAGCTGGTGCATAACCCTGATCTTACCATTGTCAGAGATGTCCCGGAGCCTCTTACCGGCGGGGGGCCTGCTCTGCGAGGCGTGGTCGACCCAGCCGTAGGCGGAGAGCCTCTGACCGGTGGCCATGCTCATGAGCATGAAGGGGACACCAATCTCATTTGTCCAGTTGGCTCTGTCCGACCGCGCAAAGAGTCAGTGAGATAAGAATGAAGAGGCGGGAGGGCGGGGGGCAAGACTCTGGGGAATAGGAAAGGCAGGGAAGCTGTCACGCCATACTCACTCATATGCATATACTTGCGGGACGGGAATGCGTGTATGTGCTTTCACGAATGCGAGGGTCGCGACCTCGCTCACAATCAGGCGGGAAGCCGTCCATCTCTTCAATTGCGAGTGACCCGTATGCGGCACGCGGAATACCCACTCGATCCCATCGGCGAATGTGAGAAGAATATACCAATTGAGGTCATCGGAAGACGGTCTGGTGGTCCTGTCGCAACTGCAAGGCTGCCCGCGGAGCCTAGATGCCAGTGCAAGGAGGGCTGTTAGGGAAAACGAGGCGAAGTGGAAGATGCTTTGCTTATTTGGATCCATGTGTGAAGACGGGGCTCTGGTGGTTGCTTGATCGATGCCTCTTGTAGGCGGGCAGTTGGGAAGGTGGGCGATTCGTGGGGACGCGGATCTGTGATCGATCGTCTGGCAGCAGGTTACGCAATGCAATATATAGGCAGAGGAGGGGATTCGACGTAAGTAGGAGGAGAATGGGGAGGACCCTGCTGATATCTAAAAGTAGGGGTTCCAGCAGTCTGGGTCAATCGGCTGGCTGTTACTCTCACCCCCCAGACGATTGGGTAGTTGAAGGCAACGCTCTTTTCTCTTGTCTCTGAGGAATCAAATCCTTCTGTTGGCTCGAGATGCCTAATAAGATTGGGACGGATGTGCATCCACCGTGGAGATGTCCCAACTGCTGGCCCAGTAAAAGACTGCAGCAGGACGGTATCATGCATGTGCTTCGTACATATACCGACCCAGCCCGGTGATTTTCGGCTGGGTTAAAGAATCAATGGATCGGTTTAGTGCTCCTGGCACCGGGCAGCTTGTACTCAATGTACATGTACGCATGATCTTTGGCTAGGGGTGCTGGCAACCCATGTCTCATGCACCAGCTGAAGCAGCAGCTAGCTTGGGCATGATCACCGGGTCTGGGTACGACTGCAGGTTCTGAGCTGCTTAGACTGCCCAGTTCACACGCCAATGGGCAGGCGTGATATCCAATTGGCGCCTTGTCCTCTCGCCACCACTCCCTAGAAGAATCTAGCGAAGCTTGCTTGCTTGGGAGGGTGGTGGACCACTGGGCCATGCGATCTGCGCAGTACGTACAACCGCCAATGCGACGGTGCTTCTAGCTTCCCATCACGGAGCGATGCCCCGGACTGTGCTCTCAAGCTTTCCCTCTTGCTCCCCGCTTGTCCCGCGCTGTTCTCCCTTGGCTAGCAGGCCAGGGGGCACGCTATCTGGCGGCTAGCTGAGCCTTGGCTCGCCTCGTTTACGGCTCCCCATGCAATGGGTCAGTTTGGCCTGGTTCTTGGGTCGCTCATGAGTCGGGTTGGTTGTGATGTCGCATCTTGAAGCTGGCCAGAGCTTCCAGTCTGGAGCTCACCGACCGTGCCTCTCGGCGAGCGCTTGATACCCGAGCCTCCTAACCCCCAAAACTCGATTGACAGAGTCGACTCGTCAGATTGAGTGTCCGGGTTAAACGAGTGGGCTCGCCGGTCTTTACTTGATTGGGACTGGAAGGTAGGGAGACGACATGCATGTAGGTTGCTTGGTGGTGAAGGGCATCTGCCTCCCCCTTACCGGAACTTTTCTTCCTCACTATCGTCGTTGCTTTTTGCCAACGGGGAGCCCTCAGCCCCTTGCGCAGAAAAGGCACTGTTTCTGACAACACGCATCACGGGGAAGCAGGCAAGCGCACGATGCAGCATGGGGGCCTCCCCCAAGCCCTTGATGGCCTCCACGCACACGCCTCTTAGCTAGGCTGCACTATTACATTGGAACCGGCCCGCTGGCGCCGCGATACATCTTGTGTTACCGATGTGATTGTTTGACGTTGGATATCCCCTGTTTTCGGCCGCCATCCTGCTGCACCAGCCTTCGAGCTAGATGGGCATGCCCGCTATGAGGATGAAATTAGCGAGCGCCCGCTTTGTCTCCTGGCATATCCCATGCTCGTAAGGCGTCAGCACATCGGTTAATGGGTGACCGCTTCCGGTTACTGCTGGGTCTGCCCCCCTGGCCTCCTCCATTGGACGCCCAGCCAAGTCCGCGCACGCCCATGGTTTGCTGTGCCGTTGGCTGCTGACCAAACATATCACTTCATATAGGTAGCGAGGTCTATATGTTGGTGTGCCAGTCCACACGCTGATTGGCGTGCTTGTTCCCCTCTGCAAGGATCCGGCATGGTGATTTCTGGCCAAGCACCAACAGGTCCAGCCAAGCTGGCAGCGGATATGAGATTCGGGTTAGCGACATGCTCCAATGCGGCACGGGAACCATCCGATGCGCCTTGCGGGCTGGTGGGTATATTGATTGGTCCCCTTCCCCTGGGTGAGTATTGCAGCGCCCTTTGCCAGTAATGATCATCTCAAGCGTCTCAGGCGAGGCGAGCAGACAAGAACGAAGCGATCCTTTCCAATGGCACCTTGGGTCCTAGGTAGGCAGGCAAGTTCCGCTGCCTCATACCGCTACTTTGAGAGAGAGCGATGGTTCCGACCTCCTTGTCCCTATCCTTGTCTAGTTCGTTGATAAATTGGACGCTGACACGGCCGACCAGCACTGAAGCCTTCTTCCAATTATCACATGGCGTACGCCAAAGTACGCCCAAGTCCTCGGGAATGTGCCGTGATGCACCAGAGACATACCATTGGTATTGCCCGCTTATTGCCGAGATCAATCGACTTCTGCCACGAAGCTCTGTCACCTCCCGCTGCCCCTGATTCAATTTAGCAGACTAGAGCCCAGAAACTCGAATCCATGCAGAGGCGTAGAGCGACTTTAGTGCCCTAGCGGCAACTAGGCCTGTGATCCGGGGCTCCCGACAAGCCCAACAATGCTTGTCCAAATAAAACATATGCCGGATTTTAATCCTATCTCCTAAACTAGCGATACTAGCTGATAGAAGTAAAGACCAAGTGCAAAGTTACTGAGTGAATCTCATTGGAAGGTTTAGATTCCGGTTCTCGGTGGGTGCCATTCAACTGTTGTAGTTATGTCTCTCTCCTCAACGAGCACTATAACTCTCATATTCGAAAGAAGACGGGGGGAAGGAGAATGAGCTGGTGCGTGTGATTTCGTATTTGCTTTCTTTATTTACTTCTGTATTTATTGTGGACTAAGATACTAGTAATGTACATCGTGAAGTTTTCTATCGTCATCCACTATTTCGCTATCCTCAATGAGCAGGATCCCTTGTAAGGTGTTATAACTCTGACCTTTCTAAATGGAGTGGCTCGTTTATTAGATACCTGAGTTATGTGACTAAAAACTGTTCATCTATAGGATGGAGAGACTATATTAATTCGGTTGTGGCCTGTGGCGGTTCGGTGATGATGACCCTCGTGGATGTTGGTTAAACTATGCTACACAGATTGCGAACGCATACCTGTCGGGGCGTGTATCACTCGAAGGTCGATGTTTTGGTCTGATTCAAGTCAATTTAATTTGGAGGAAGAAGTATGCTATATTAAGCCCTTATTGGTAGTTAAATATATAACGAGTGTGCAAAATGAAGCTTCCTGTTAAATGGAGTAAGCTGACAAGGTCTATGGTCACTCTTGAATGAATTTCATTCTGATAATTATCCATCTAATGTCAAGCTGAAGACTACGTCTTCTCGAGTTTCGAGTAAGTTGAGCCACTTGTTAAAGCAGAATATCAGCTCTGCATATCGCGCAAATTTGTGTTGAACAGCGAATGGTATATACATGAAGTTATATCCAATAATATTGAATCTTCTAGACTCTCTTTGTGTTACTTTTCTATTTTTAAACTCATCTGACAATCGTGGTAGCCGGCTTCTGGGCAAGTAATGATTTACCTATCCGAGGATACTTTCGTTCCTAGCGCTCAAACAAAACGTCGATAACAGAAGGGAGAAATCCGGAGTTGGTTCTTTCAAAGCCCTATATTTACTATGTTTCCCTTGGCTTTTCTCTCGTAATCACTACTCTCTTATTTTCAGAGCTCTCCCACAGCGATAATAAGATGTGTATACCGTGTTCGCTTGTTGGGATTATTTGGTGAAATTGATGCTAAATAATGGATCCTTAACTAGGAAATATTGCCAAGCTTTTTTCAACAATCAAATGAAAACTGAACTACTAATTAATATTTATTGTGAATCGGATATCTTGACTCCTAACCATCAATGATTGACAGAACTCCAAATTTTGATTCCCTACATGTATAACAGCTAGTCTCATTACATCATGGGCAGTAGTGATTCATTATTGCTCGACAGGCTATCCCCATGCTTCATTTGCCAGAAAATGTGGCCAGATAGGCTCGCGATGAGATTGCCAAAGCATCGGATCGGGCGGATCGGACACAGACGCGACCCTGTGCCGAGTTCAAAAGTACTGGACCAGGGTTACCAGCCAGCACCCTGAGTACGGCGTCAAGATGGGGTGATGAAGAGATGTAACCCTCTCTCACCTGCATGAAAATGATCTCATTTTTTTGAGTACCGTCGCGTCAAAGGGTAGCAGTTGTTGGTGCCTCCCTGCATGCATTGCCCAATATCCACAGGGATGTCACTCCGTTCCAACCTGACTCTGTCCCGGTCCTTTCCAGGCAGTCATTGCATGAGAAGGCGGGGAAGATGTAACGCTAGGACAGAAGAGCCGAAACCGATCAGTGGCTATTGTGCGGAGTAAACCTACTCAGGCGCTCTCCTCGCCAGCTCGGTTCACGTCGATCAATCGATCAATGGGCTACTCCTCTTCTCATGATAAAGTTGCCGAGGCCGCTGAAAATGCCCCCAATTCGAGGGCAGCCCTTATAGTCTGGTCGTCTCGGGATGCCCTCTATGTCTCTCTCCCAATGTAACTGTGGGCTTCCGCAAATGGGCGCTCCTCTGGCCTCATTCCATCTGCCGCCATCTTCAATTGCGCTCAAGTGATATCAATAGTAATGATGGGTTCTTTGATCGAACATGCCGCGGAGGTTCCTCTGGCTGCCCCCTTGGCTCCTCTTGCCCCAGCGAACGACTTTACTCGTACGCAATGGAGCGTATTTCTAGCCATTGCCGACACAGTCATCCCGGCGATTGATACCGGTGGCTTATTGTCAGCCCGTGATGGATTGGAAAAGAAATACTATGGAGAGCAGCCTTCAGATATTCCAGCCTTCAGAGAGCTCATCCGGCGGATGCTCTTCGAGGGGCTGCCCAAGAGCGATACCGACCAGCTAAGGCGCGTCCTAGATATACTCAGGTATGGCTCCGCTGTTATATGAATGATACGTTGAAGCGCATTCATCTATAAATTAGAAGCGCAAAGTGACTGACATCCAGCTTGCCGATACTATTAGCTACTCTGCGGGATCCCTGGTTCTCACAGGCCGAACCAGCGCCATCAACAACCAGCCTCGGCATGTACGAGAGCAGATTCTCCTCTCCTGGAGCCAGTCACGACTTGCCGCCTTGCGCCTTCTCCAGCGGCAGCTTGTTTTCATCACCAAACAGTGCTGGGCGCGGACAAGCCCGACTTTCTGCAGCTACGTGGGGATCCCTCGCGTGCCAATCAACTGCAAAGTGGCCAAGGGCTACGATTTCAGCTTCCTCCAGATACCGCCTGGCGAGGTACCAGAGGTGATCGAGACGGACGTCGTGATCGTGGGGAGTGGCTGCGGGGGTGCGGTGTCCGCTCGTGTTCTTGCCGAGGCTGGACTGAGGGTTCTGGTCGTTGACAAGGGATATTACTGGTCCCCAGAGTACTTCCCCATGGAACAAGACACCGGTCCAATCAATCTGTTGATGAATGGCACTAGTAAGTGATGCCGTCGTCGCCAAGGCTCCGATGGCCCCGTGACTCTACTGACATGCTCTCACGCAGCCGATGACGGGTCGGTCATTATCATCGCTGGCCAAACTTGGGGCGGAGGAGGCACAATCAATTGGTCTGCCTCCCTCCAGCTCCCGGGCTACGTGCGCCGCGAATGGGCCAATACAGGTCTTCCGTACTTCACGTCGTCGGCATTCCAGGATTCGTTTGAGCGCGTTTCGGAGGCCATGTCGGTCTCGACGGAGAACCTGCGCCACAGCAAGCCGAACCAGAAGTTGATCAAGGGTTGCCAGCGTGTTGGGTGGTCTCATGCCGAGGTGCCGCAAAACTGTGGCGGGGAGGATCACTTCTGCGGCCAGTGCGGCATGGGATGCCGGTCTGGCGGGAAGAAGGGCCCTACGCAGGTATGGCTTCCCAAGGCGTCGGCTGCGGGAGCAACATTCATGGAGGGCTTCGATGTGACGAGGGTTACTTTCGATGACAGCGTCCGAGGGGAGCGGAAGGCCACCGGCGTGGAAGGGGTTTGGAGGCCGAGGGCGTCAGAAGCAGTTGGATTCGACGCAAACTCGCCGCCACGCAAGGTTATTGTGCGTGCGAAGAAGGTCATTGTTTCCGGGGGGACAATTCAATCTCCGCTCCTCTTGTTACGTTCCGGTTTGAAGAACCGACAGATTGGACGGAACTTGTATCTTCATCCGGTCGCTCTACTTGGAGCAGTGTATGATGAAGAAATGGATCCGTGGGAGGGGCCGATCATCTCAGCAGTATGCACCGAGTTTGAGAATATCGATGGGGCCGGGCATGGCGTCAAGTTGGAGACAACGAGCATGCTGCCGTGGTCATGGCTGGTATGGGTTCCATGGAAGAATGGCCCTCAGTACAAAGAGGCGGCCGCCAAAATGAAGAACACGGCAGGCTTCATCAGCGTCTCCAAAGACAAGCATACTGGCCGAGTGTACCCAGATCCACAAGACGGTCGGTTCCGGGTTGACTACAGCCCATCTCAGTTGGACAAGAGCCACATCCTCGCAGGCTTGGAAGCTCTAGCACGAATCAACTTTGAAGCAGGGGCTCGCGAAATCTTCTCCTCTGTACCGACACTGGAGAGCTTTGTGCGCAAAGAAGGAGAGGATATGGCCACGACCGAGTTGGCTTTCCAGGAGTGGCTTGAGAAACTTCGGTCACATGGTTTCCCTGCGCCCGAGACTGGGTTTGTAGCGGCGCATCAGATGGGCACCTGCCGCATGTCTGCTTCACCAAAGAAGGGCGTCGTGGACCCCAAGGGCCAGGTCTGGGGAACGAAGGGGCTCTACGTGATCGATGCGAGCGTGTTTCCCACAGCCAGTGGAGTGAATCCATTCTTGACTACGATGGCAATCGCGGACTCACTTAGCAGGGACATTGCAAGGGGGTGGTCCAAAGAGAGGTTGTAAATGATCGGCAGTTCTCTTGTACCACAGCTAGCATTAATAGTTTGTATCCTCACTTGAAGTTTGAACAACCTCCCAACGTCCGTGAATTATCTTTACCATTTCATCGGGATGCTTCAAATTGAAAATCAAGGCTGATCTGTCGGTGCATCAGACTTTTTCCAAGGGTCCCTCCACTGACATGGGAAGCCCCTCCATAGCCTTAGCCAGGCATCTGAATCACAGTCTGGAAAAAGCACATCTGGCCATTCCCCCATCACGACCAGAGGTGCAAGTCAACAAAACTATGCAATGTCTCATACCCCGCCCGCTATTATTTCGTGAAGAGTCTCGGGGACGCTGTGAGAGGTTGCTTCATGTCGCTGCCTAGAACCAAGTCAAGGAGAAAGAAAGTTTCTGGAATAAGAGGTCCAGCGAAGGATGGCCATGGACGCATCATTCATGCTATCAGGACGCAACACTTGGGAGGCCTAGACCACCAAGCTGACAGATGTTCATTCCGTGTTTGGAGGCTGGTAATGGCAGTGGGGAATAATAAATGCATGTAATTGCGTGGCAACGCTCGGTCTGCAAGCCGTGTGGATGTATTGCCACCTGCCATGTGGTGTGGCAAAACGGCTCCCTAACCCTAGGATGAAGGCCCTGCTCGCTCGCGCTATGGAAGATTACAATATCAGATCTATGACAGGGAGACACAGACCCCGAAGAATCTCGGGTAATTTTTTACTCTTTTGTTCTGTCTCGCTCGGGGCTCCCCTGGCTGTAAGGTGGAAATCCAGCCGGGGTGAGCGAGACAAGACAACACGGGACGGGATAATGTAACCTCGGGAATTAGGCCTTGTTTCATGAGCTCGCAGGGTCTGAGGGCTCGAACGATCATGTTGTCTGCCTTATGCTATGCTCTGGGAGCGAGGTAGTTCCTGTGTTCGACGTGAGAATGTGAACATGAGCACATCAGGCATGGTTTGGGCTAGGATCATTTTCACTACTGTATTAGATTGTATAACAGCAACGCAAAAGCAAAGAAAAATATATCATGGGCTTCCCCATACGCTTAGCGTACATATCTCAACGCAGACAGCATCCATCCTATCGTGTATCTAGCTTTGCAAACGGCGGTGTCCAACGGCTTCTCATCCGCCATCAGGAGCATCTGTTCCTGCACGTGGACCACGAATCGGGCTGAAAACTGCCAAGCTCCAATACTTGATCTGCGGAACGCTCCGGACCCTTTGGATTGGGTACAAAGGGTGAGGTTGTGGGCATCAATTGGGCAACCTCGCAGTAGGTGCTCCTGGTCCACACTCTCCGCTTTCTTTGCTTTTTTCAATTTGTGTGTGGACAAAGCAATTCACGATTCCTACAGCTTAAACTTCCAGTACTTGTTGCAAGATGGTTACAAGAAGTCGATGGCAGGTAAGCATTATGACTGTAGCATCCGGCATTGACTCGTCTCTTCGCCGATGGACGCAATACTACGTACGGCAGACTGGTGGGAGGAAACAATGGCGACCAAGCGGCTAACAGTCTCCAGTTGGAGCCAGGTTACCGAGGGCCTCACAATTCAGCCAGTGTGCACAAAAATATGAACCAATGGCCAAGGCGTAAATCTCATCACCAGTCTACTTAATGTAAGTGAGAGAAGCCATATGTTCCAAGCGAGCTTGGCTGCGAGCGGGCCAGTGACGCCACAGATTCCAGCCAGTCAAGACGAAGGAGCGAGAAATATCTTGTGCAGGATGTGCCTGTCAAGCCCGTTGAGACATATTCCCTTGCAATGCGCTTTGGCAGCTTGCACACGGCACGAGGGCCAGCTTACGCGGTACCCCTGAGAGACCGTCATCAAGCATCATTCGTTCAGGCTACGGATAGCTTCACAATCCTGGACGGCAAGTATTCCGCCGATTCAAAATCAGGCCTACATGAGCACAGATGAGAAGCTAGCCAACACCCCGTCATAACGTCCATCAAGGCACGGGCCGGGGGGGTCGTGGGCTGTAAAATTCGAGACTGGCCGCATTAGTGTCCTTCAGCCCTCGCTTGCTTCGTGCATTGCAGATATAGGAAATGATACTTGAGCAGTTGAGAACTTTTTCCTATTTCCCTTTTAATCGGCAATTCCGTTGATCAGAGGAGCTTGAGAGATTAAGCTGGACCATCTATTCCGTGTTGTATGAGGCTTGGTCTCGAATGGGCGACCGACCTCGTTCCAACGGCTGGCGCGAGAGCGTGTTCATGTGACTTATGTACGAACAAGGGCGCTATTCTCGTAAAACCCAAGAAGGACGGCACCTGCGTATGTATATGCCGATCAATGCAATGATGCACATGTATTCAAGACACGACGGGGCGAACAGTAGCGGGAGCGTTGTTGGCCCCTTTTCAAACGGCGTCTTAGATCCCAAGGTGATTCATTTCGGTCGTGGATCTCCCTACAATCGCAGGTAAAAGCAGATTATTCGTGGAGACGCACATCAATTACCCAAATATCTCCGCCCGTCGATTGGTCCCTGCAAGTTAGGTATCAATGTCTCATCAATGTCTCAATCGGCCACCTTTAGGCTTGAGAAGAAGAGGGCCTATTGGCTGAAGTCTGATGTACATCCGTATGTAGGTAGTTACGTTGAAGCACAGTGACAACTGAGTTGTCTCCATGTCTTCCTATCCCTATTCTGGCTATTCTGCAATCTATCGTGGCTGTTGGAGAATGCTTTTGGGGGGTGTCACCAGAGAGAAAGGGAACACTTGGCAAAGCCTGAGACATCGGCCGCAGGTGGCGTTCAATTTCATTGGCATCCTGACCAAATGAGCTGAGAGGAGCTGAGAGGCCTCATGGACGTGCTGAAAACCATCTCCTTGCTCATTGATTGATCCACCACAATGCAGAGCACGGCTGCTGTGAACACACACAAGCCGCTTCCCGTCAGCTATGCCGATACACTTGCAGCTTCAAAGGTCGATGGCGCCACATCGGCCGGATGGGAAAAAGCAAGGCTGAGAGGAAACTTTCAGACCATGGGTCCTAGGCGGTCTGAGACATCGAGGCTACTGCAGTAAAAGCAAAGAAAAGCATACGTAGATGGGCTCTCAACCTATTGGCCAGACCGTGCGGCACTCGCTCCTCAAGGGGTGGACGGTTGGAGGAGTAAAGCTAAACCTCAACAGTGGATTGAATTTCGGAGGCAATTGCGGTCGCAGAAGCAATATATGCTCCGTCCTTACTGCGGCTGGCCACTGTAACATGATGAACGACAGCCGCATTGGGTGTGTTGGATGCCCACTGAGCTACTTGGCCGCATAAACGATGGCCCCTATGTGCAGGTAGGTTCCTTGTAGTGGACTTAGGCATACATAACAGCTAATATAGAGCAGTGACACCGACAAACTACTGCAGTACGTGCTTTGTTCGCGTATGCATGCAAGCGAAGAGGCTGGAGCACGGGTGGGGAGAAGCGAAGATGAGTGAACTCTTCCCCTACTTGCAACTTGGCCTGGCCAGCCCGGCCAGGGAGGTTTCTAGGCTCTGTTGCACACACGGGAAGATCTTCAGACTCCAGCCACGGAAGTAAAGGGGGGGCGAGGACCAGGATCTCAACGTTCAACGTGCCTCATGGGTATGTACGTTTCTTACCCATGTATGTATTTACACTTTGACTTCTTTCTTGTCTCTCATTCGAGACTCTTCTTGTACCCTTCTGATTCATGATTAGTCAAGGCAGGGTGGTTAATATATCTGGCCAGCATTGAATACATACATCACGCCCACCTTCAGCACTCATGCCATTGATCGATTGATTCGGTCCTTTTCTTCATGTTCCATGATTTGCTTCGCCAATCAACCCACTCTCCCAGTTCAGCCAAGAGCTGGCTGGAATCCGATGTATCAATGTCCTTGGACTCCGAAATACAACCTCATCCAACGTCCAAGAACCGGTGCGGTCTATGCAGGCTCGCCTTCGCGCCAGATGAAGCTCTTACATACCGTATGTTCCCCCTTGTGTTGTCGTCTGTTGGGACTTCATATCACAGTTCTCCGGTCGCATGGCATCCTTCACGCCATAGGGCTGGCTCCTTGTAGAACGAGGAACCCTCGCTCGTTCATGCATGTCTGGCAGGATTCCAAGCCCTAATCATACCCACTTCACTCTCTATCAATGTTGAAAATTGACACATATCCGTTTGAAATCAGTCGACAGGGTCATCTATTCCCCCATCAACCCAGCGCCGAAGAGAGCGAGGCTCGATGCAGGGGCGAGCGACGCAACTTCAGCCTCAGCCTCATCTTCATCCTACCCATCCCAGGACCAAGATTCTTACCAAAGCTACCCTTTTCACCCAAGATGCCTGATTTTCACCACGTCGGAAGATGCGCTGCGTATTGCCGAGTCGTTCGCGTATCGCCATGAGCCTTCACCGGCAGAGACAAAGCGCCGCATTGACTGGGCCAAATCCATGGCCGCCAAGCAGCTGTCTTCCTCCAAGGCCTCCTTGTGTTTCCAGTCACAGCGACTCCCCATCAAGGTTCTGATGAACATTGCACTACATCTGGTGCCCGAGTATCTTTCAGCTAGAACCGTGGCCATGTGGAGAACGGCTGCGAGGAAGCAACCCATCACTAGGTTCGAGGTTTCGTTGACAACACCCATCTGGTGTGACTTTATTGACTACGAGAACACAGCATACATGGGCCCTTTGCGGACTGTCAGACTAGGTGCCCGCTCCCAGCCTATATTCACGCCAGGCATGGGAGTGGACGTTCTCTACGTCGCAGAGAACCACTCTGGCGTTACGCAGGTCATCTTTGGCAACTCAGACAACCCTCCAGTTATTAGCCAAGCCCGTGGTGTCTGGTGGAAAATTCACCCTTTCAAGGATTCCGTTGGCATATCCGGCACCACTGATGTTTGTCTCAGCTACATCTTTCCTCCTTTCTCGCTACCATACTAATGACCAGACACAATAGGAATTCAAGCTTCGCAGTCTCGTCCCACTCCCTCGCCTTGACCTCAAACCTCCGATCTGCTCGTTTTATTGGTCCGTCCCTCCTGCTCTCAATCAACCGTTGAGGTTTTGCTACCTCGGAGCACGAACTACTCCGCCCGATCTCATGTCAAGTGTCCTGCTCAACGTTCCGCGCATGAGTGGCATCTCAGTCTGCTGGGAGTGCACAACGGCTTCCATCCACGTCCATTCGGCACACCAACGGCCCGATTTCTATGCTTGGGAGTCATATTCAGACTCCCCCCTGTGGCATTACATGCCTCTAGAAGAAGGCGAGCGAATTGAAGAGTGCTGGTACCGTTCAGGCCCTCGAGGTCACTTTGGTGCTCTTGGCGTTAGTAGGCATCTTTTTTACACTTGGAATTAAAGGGCTTCCCTAACAACCCGGCTAGATTGTCACATCGCAAGGGCGAGTCAAGGTCTTCGGCTCCTCGAGATCAGGCTCCGGCCCGTGGTGCCTGGCAGACGTGCCCAGCCAGAACCGGCCAACGCGCTGCTACTTTTCCTGGAACGGACCACAATGCCTGGCCTTCGAAGGCCCTTCACCGTCGCCCGTGACGCGCAAGTTCTCCTCGCCGAAATCCAGGTTCGCCAGATCCAGCAACTACGACGGCTACGTCTTCACATTCGCCGACCTCGAGGGCCTGACGGCCTTGATCCCCTGCCGCTCCCGGGTGCGCTGCGACATCGTCGGGCTGATCCTGATATTCTGCGACGGGCATCGCGAGAGCGTCGGCCACGTCCGTCTTGACTGGCTTGAGCGGAGGATACCCTTGCAGCCAGACCAGCCGTGGTATCTCGGCTTCGAGGTCCTGACCATAGGCACCGACCCGTACATCACATGCATAGCTACGAGGCAGCAGCCGGCGTGGGCCCAGATCCAGATGGAGCTTAAATGCTATGGCCGCCTCGAATGGTGGTGGTCCAGTGAATTTTCTCGGGTTTGCTACCAGGGGGAGGAGAGCCCTCGGCATTCCAAGAGTATAACCCAAGGTGGCCGATGAGTTCTCTTTTGTTCTGTTTTCAATGACCTGTCTCCTTTATTTCTCTTTCCTTTCTTTCTTGTTTTGACGAATTCATGACGGCGTTAGCATGATAGAAGTCCTTTTAGGGATATATTCGTCCATCTTTGTACCTTATATACGGTGTAAGTACATGTACAGCAGCCAGTACGGCGGAAGGTTCTCTCAAGCAGCCAGAACGGCTCAATGCCGAGAAGGCACATTTGATATAAAACTCAATAATACAAGGTGATTCTACAGAGCAAGAGAAAATGCTACAGCTCTGAAATATATAGGTACCATTGTTATATGCTTACATTGTTGCAATGTGCTCAGTGCTGGTGCCGTCTCATCTAAAGTCGTGCTCAGGCCCTCTTCAGCGCTTAGAAGATCATTCCGCTAGATAATGGATAGGAGCGGGCTGCAAGACCTTTCGCCAAGCCCGAGATCGATTTTTAATTCAGTGGCAGATCTTATTTCCTAGGAAATTCAATTTAAAAACTAGAGGTGATCCTCAAAGGAGGATTGTAATACCCATGGGATAAGTCAGTAATGGCTATTTTGCTATTAACTCTAGATGATACCAGATCTGATGTCAAGCACATTGAGATGAGATTTCATTCCTTAGTAACGAGGAAAGGAACACAAGAAGTACTTTGATTTAAAAAAAAATACAATTAGGCTCCCAAGAATACCATTGATTATCACATGATGAAACCTTCATCCATCATCATCACATCTCCTTCTGAATTCACACTGCCCATAGCGCTCCACATTGCCTATCAAGGCAAACAATACAGCGCTACGATAGGCTCCAATCCAGTATCAACGCGCTTTTGCCCCTCTAAAGCTACAAGGCGCGTCACATTTCCAGATATATTATCAACCCAAAAGTCCACGACCGCACGCACAACCAAGAACTCGCAGCCAAACCCCAATGTCGCTTCGTTCTGCCAGCTACAAGCTCTGAATTCATTGGGAATCGCCGCAGATAGCTCCCAATCAAAACGCAATACACACATCGCCCAGCCTGGCGCGTGGACGCCCTCCACCGCCATGGCGACGACTCCCACCGCCAACAACGGCGGCAGGCCGACGGACCATACACCTTCTCGCACACCAGCGAACAGACTGCCAGCCACGAGCGCAGAGCCGCCGTCCTCCCGTCGCGTCATTCACACGCCCCTTGATCGAACCGCTCCTCGCGACCTTCTCAACTCCCTCCGCCGAGGAACCCCAGGCTCTGCCCGCAGACTAAACAATGCGCCCACCCCCCACGCCAAAGCCGCCCGGAGGGCGCTCAACGACCGCCGCACCGCCATGTTCACTCCGGGCAAGAAGAGGCGGCAGAGCCTGATGGGGCAGAGGGAGGATGCGATGCAGCTTCTGAAGAACCTAGGGAGGGCGCTGGCCCCGACGAGCCAGCCCATTAGCAGTAGCTCTTCCTCAGGCTCGTCAGCATCATCGCCGGCCACGAGGCGCCCAAGCATCCGTTCCAGGATGAGCGCGACCATAGACTATGACGACGAGTTTGACGACGATGCTCCGCTCCCGAGACCCCGTCTAAGTCTACCCATCGATAATGACGACGACGACGAGGATCTGCAGCGGCCCGAACTCTCTCAGCTCGACCCGGACCAGACTGTCGAGCTCCCCCGCAGATTCCTACCTCCCCAGCGAGACTCGGAGATGCCGCGGATGAGTCTTGGGAGCTTGCATGGGGGTGATTTTCCAAATCATGACCCGACGGGCGAGGTCGATATGCCGTCAGAGTTCTCTGAGGGCGCGCCAGATAGAGATCGCACAAATCTGAGTTTTGACCGGTATGTACACCCTAGGTGAAAAAGAATCTTTGGGCACGCAATCTAACAAAGCGATACAGGGGAACGGTTGAGGGCGATCTGACTCGCCGTTCTAGCTTCGATCTTCAGATGCCCGATTTCCCCGATTTCCCCGATGAAGCGGAGGATGATGCACCAGCCCTTCAATTTGACTCCCCAGAGCGCTCGCCAAGCCAGGCTCGTTCGCTGTTAGAAGTTACAACTGGGGATGTCATGGACTCTGGTGTAGAGCCAGAGGTTGCTCCGGCCTTTGATGATTTTGGCTCGGACAGGGGGGAAATAGAGGACTTCTCATCCAGTGATGAGGGTGTCCCAGGAGCAGACGATGGGATAGATGATCGCGGTGCCGCTTTCGATGACATCGATCATACGGTTGGCGACATTGCAGATATCACGGCGATATCTGCCGTTGCCGCAGATTCTGAACGAACGGAGAGAACCAAGCAGCCACTGAAGAAGCGGAAGCGGATCTCCCGACATGGCATCGAGTATCCCTCGCTGCCGTCCACCTTCGTGAAGCGAGTCGCGCAAAACGCCCTGCAGAACTCTGGGCTTAGCAATACCAGAATATCGGCAGACACCCTCGCTGCGCTCGAGCAAGCCTCGGACTGGTTCTTCGAGCAACTGGGCGATGACCTTGAAGCCTACGCAAGTCACGCGAAACGGAAAACTATTGAAGAGAGTGACGTGGTAACCTTGATGAGGAGGTAAGTCTGATTATATACACGAGATTCTAGGATATCCCATCCTGTTTCAGAGCCCGAGGTTGACTTTTTTTTTCTTCCACAGGCAACGCCAAGTCGGTTCTAATTCTACAGTATTTTCCCTAGCACAGAAGCATCTGCCCAGGGAACTCCTTCAGGAGCTGAGGATGCCGCCACCTCAGCCCGTCAAGCGGCGCCAGTCCAAGCGAGCGCGAGACGAAGATGACAACGGAGAGGAAGCAGCATGATTTGTTTCCGATCTTTTAATGTTTGTACGACGACGGTACGGTGGGTATTATGAGTTGCTTTTGTTTTACTACAGACCTTTGCTGTGTCTGGCACGACGGACTATTTCTGATGAAGGCTTCTTGATGACCATGTAAAGCATGATGGAGGTGGCCACAGCCAAGCTGTACCTGTTTTGATGAATTAGCAACCAAGGATAAACGGGATCGGGGTTTGGCGTTTTGTATATACCAGGTAAAAATGTATTGGGCGTGGTTGTTTTTCAAGCTGACCTCTGCTGCCCGTCCATAGGGAATACCACGGGCTTCAAAGTCGACCATCCTTAGGAAGTCGGGTTCTGCACTCATGTTAGTACGAGATGCGGCCACAGGCAGCAGGTGGCAGGGACGCACCAGAAGTAGCTTCAATCCATACAGGCTGGCTACCAGTGAGCTCAGCCATCTGCTTGACATCGGGGAAGAAGAACTCTCCCCTCTCAGGTCGGTTATCAGGTGTGAAGCTGTTCTTCTTCCAAGGTTCCCTCAGCATGCCTTCGACAAAGACCTCTCCCGTGGGCAGTCCGTCTGGTCTCGTCCTCTGGTCGCGATGCTTCTTGTCGATCCATCCTCTGTTCACCAACACTGTTGAGGCGTCTTTGCGCTGGAGCGGCGTAATAACCATGTAACCCTCGGTGCCTTCGCGCATCCTGGGTCCAACAAGCATCTCCTGGTCATGGCGGAAATGGCCAGAAGCTACAACACGGCGGTGGTCGAAATCGGGAATGACAGAAGGGTCGATGGAGGGAGGAAGGGGGAGGGGGTCGCGGATGAGCCGGTCTTCGTATTTAGCGATGAGGTCGGTCTTCCATCCCAAGCGCTGTACCTGCCAGGTGCCCAGCGCAAAGGCGGTGATTGGGATGATAGCTTCAAGAGAAATTGTCAGCTCCCGACATGTAAACGAAACCAACACCGTGACAATTAGATGTCCATACCAAGAATGATCAAGCCTGGGCCGTGTCTCTTGCCGGCTCGGACAAGCTTGGGCGGTGCATCTGCGATGGAGACGAATTCTGGAGTATCGGCGGCTTGACGGTTCGGCCGGACTTTGGTCGTCGAGAATATTCTTCGAGGGGTCGCATTGCGGGCCAGTCGTGCGCAATTGGGTGCGTTGGAAGTGATTCCTGACACGCGGATACCGCGGAGCAGGGACTGCGACGAATTCATGGCTGGTGAGGGTGGCCGCCGCTGTAGATACTGATCAGGAGATGATGCCTTTCCGGACCCTTCAAAGAAATCGTGCTGCCGAAAGTCGAACCAGCCGTTGACCAAGACCACATACCCCACCTGGTCGTCACCTCCACTATTAGGCCATGAGCTACGGGGTGCTTAGGCGCTCCAAATGCCCTGTAAATAGTGCCATGTAGGCCGCCCAGGTGGGATAGGCGGGACAGCTGGTACCTGCCGCGGGAGCTCATCTGTTCCATTGGATCGCGTTGGATCGATCGACATCCCAGAAGAACCGTGACAGCCGGGATTCACATGTACATGCTAAGAACATTGATTGTTGAGCACTGACTGTTTCTTCGAATTACTAGGCACTTCTGGTAAATTGACACATGCCGAGGCTAATTGGCCTCTTGATCTGCTCATGAGCAGCACAGACCAATCATTCCAATGTGCCTGCCCGGGAGCGCATGGTTGAAAACAGGTACTAGAGACTTGAATGCGCCTCTCACCGCCTGCCTCGCTTAGCCTCCATACTGCCGGTCCGGATGCGAGCTAATATGGAGAACATGGTCCCGTGCAGGCATCGCAGCTCCAAACCTTCATCCTGCGTCATGGACTGCGATTCACAAGCGCTTCCTGTGATTGAGTAAAGGCCAAGCAAACGCTTATCTTATTTGTCCGACATTCTCGTCGCCACGCTTATCGCCTTACACTCCTTATTTCCTTTGTTTACCCAGTCATCCGTTTTTTTACTTACACGGATTCACTAACCTGAATGACGACACCGCAATTGCCCGCGTGAGGGATAGGTGGCATTATTCAAGCTCGTTCTTAGAAATCCGGCCACCACTGGACCTGCTCTTTTCTGTTTGATCTCTTCTTCATAATCTCAGTTTTAGATTTGTTGTGCTTTTGAGAGATATACATCATGTTTTACCAAGGCTCATTGCAGGAAGGCATCTCCACAGCCGTCGACCAACAGAAGCTCGTTCTCTGCTTCGTCACAGGTTTGTGCAACGAATGCCCACGCGCCGCTACGACACGGCTGACATGATTAGATGAAAATGATGAGAGTCAAAACTGGGAGACGGATTTCCTCGCAGACCAATCAGTAAGCATCTCCTCATGACACCGTGATTAGAAACACCCTCCCGCTGATACATGTGGGTATTCAGGTAGTAGATCTGCTCCGCAACCAAGCAGTCGCGCTCCGGCTCAAGGCTGGCTCTGAAGAAGCCGGATACTTAGCACAAATCTTCCCACTGCCGAAAACCCCGACCGTTGTGATTATCAAGAATGGCGAGCTCAAAGAGTACATCACCCCCGGTGTCACGAAGGAAGACTTCATCCGTCGAGTACAGGGCGCATTTAACGCTGCGCCGCCCGCTACCTCTCATCCCAGCACTCACCAAACCACTTCCTCAACGACCGCTACCCGAGAAGGCTCCGAGCCATCTTCCACGAGCCCCAGTCAGGCAGCGCAGCAATCCGACAATGTGCGACGTGTCCTAGCCGAGCGCGCGAAAGCAAAGGCGCAACAAGACGAGGCGGAACGCAAATTGAAGGAGGAAAAGGCCAGTGCGAACGAGGCGGCGCAACAAAAGTCCGAAACTTCCGACGCGGCAAGAGTTCAATCACAGGCTGAGCTGGTGAAGAAGAAGAGAAGGCAAGACAACGAAGAGCGACAAAGGATACTCAAGCGCATCGAGGACGATAAGGCAGAGCGACGACAACATGCTGCTGAGCGAGAAAAGCGAAGATTGAGTATCCAAAAGTCGGAAGAAGCCGAGAGCAAGCTGCCGGTCAAGAAAACTCCCAGCAATAAGACATCACTTCAGGTTCGGCTCTTTGACGGTTCCACAATTCGATCACGATTCGACACATCGTCAAGCTTGAAAGACATACGGAAATGGGTTGATGAGACTAGGAATGATGGAAATCTACCATATACCTTTAAGCAAGTCTTGACTCCACTACCGAACAGAAACATCGACAGCACAGAGGAATCTAAGGACTTAGGGGAGCTGGGTCTGTCCCCATCTTCCACTCTCCTGTTGATCCCCGTAACCAACTTCTCTTCAGCGTACAAGGACCAATCTGGAAGCATTGTGTCTAGCAACATCTTTTCACGTTTTCTACGACTCATCCTCGGGTTCTTTACATGGCTATTCAGCCTATTTGGACTAGGCGGGGATGGCCGGAGAGATTCGCGGGAAGGAGAGGGGGTTGGAGAGTCAGAGGCTACCACAACCGGGGCACAGTCCCGGGTCCGAGGCTTCCAAAATCCGAACGATCGAAGGCGAGACCAGCCGTTCTACAATGGAAACTCGGTAAGCAATGGAAGATCGTCCCACGGCAGTTTCAGGTTCCAAGACTAACTGTATCACAGCTAAATTATGAATCACGGCCAGATGAAGACGAGAAATGATAGATGTGGACAGCTCCATGAATGAAGCAAGGGATGCCATGTAATTGTTTTTTCTTGTATTACAAAATATCAGGAGCAGAGTTGTCTGATCCTCCCGCCAATGTTCTTCAAGCGGTATTGCTCAAGCGCATAATTTTTCCTATACGGGCTTGCTAAAGTATCTTTTTTTCTTCGTCTCCCATGATTTATTCCATAATGTACATGATGCTCTGTGTGAAAGTATGAAAAGGAAATCTCGCCGACGGCCATCCTGAACTAGTAGTTCTTGGCGGCAGTCTGGCAAGCCTTCAGCTGCTCGAGGTACCAGTTGCAGATCTGCATGTTGCCATTGTTGTCGTCCATGCACTGGGTGAAGGACTGGGCGGCGCCCGAGCAGTTGTTCTGTTGAGCCCACGAGTTCTCCTGCTGTGCGGGGGCGGCCTGGACCTGTTGCTGGGGAGCGGGAGCAGGCTCGGAGGAGCCGCCGCCGCTGAAGAGGCCACCGATGGCGTGGCCGACGGAGGAGCCAATGGCGACACCACTAGAAGAGACAAACATTCTGTTAGCCATGTGTTTCTGTTGAGGATGCTCCGACCGAGGTTTGGTCCCTCGGGAAAGCATCCGGATGCCAGATATATAGGCCGGTCCTCGGAAGAGGAATAGGAATTCTACTTACGCAGCGGTGCTGGCCATCTGTCCGAACAGGCCGGGGCCCTGAGAGACGGGAGCCTGCATAGGAGGAGCCTGGGCCTGCATCGGGGGAGGAGCAGCCATGGTAGCGGCAGGCCGTTGCTGCTGGGGAGCGGGAGCGGGAGCGGTAGGGCGCGTGGGAGCGCGGGAGACGGGGGCACGTCCGGCGGATCTGTTGCGAGCCATTGTGACTGATTTGTGTTGTTTCTGGGTTTGGTGAGGAGGAGGAGCAAAGCGAGCGAGTTCGAGGAAATCGGCGGCGATGAGAAGGGTCGTTTGGAAGGGCGGAGTTTGACGGTTTTCTGCTGGAAGAAAGCCGAAGCTGCTAGAGGTCGGAGACTCGGAATTTCGATGTTGGGGTTGGCCAATGGGAGAACAGAGATTTGCATGCTGTCAGCTACCGCCCCGTTTGATGCATCGATTGGCTCACGAATGTATCCGGGAGCCTGCGGCTAAGCTTGTACCTCTTCGCTGGCATTCGCCGCAAATCGGTACTTGGCCCGTGATCCAGGCACTCTGATCCTTGTGACCTGTCTACGAATTACGATGGGCCTAAGCGAACCCCATGACTCTTCACTTCGGTAGTTTCTAGATGAAATCATTCTTGCTTTCTATGTCCAATCTTTAACAGTGGTATTACGCAAAATTATTTCCTAACTCCGGGCCATAAGCCTCCCATGCCTGAACGCCAGTGTTGGTTGTTCGGTGGGCTGTTCACAGTCCGAGTACCAGCCATGCCCAATAACCAACAAAATGCAGTGATGCAGTGTACAAGTGCAGAGCGTGAATAAAACACCCGAAAGTCGTCATTCACAATAAAAGACGATGCATCAGTGTGAACCCCACTAATGTTTCTTGCCCCTGTGTTTGTGCTTCTGCTTCTTTTGCTTACCGCCCTTGGAACCATCTGCTGCGGCTGATGCAGATGGACCAGGTGAATCCTCAGCAGGCCGCTTCTTGTTAGCTGCTTTCGAAGCTTCCATTGACTTGAGCAGCGCCTTGGCTCGCTCCTCGGCAATCTTCTCTGCCAGTTTGCTGCTCAGAGTCTTGCTATTGCTGCCCTGTTTGTGTGTCAGTGTACAAATTTGAGAGAAGGAGAAAGAAAACAGTCAAATTCGTGCATACCAGGTCTGCCTTCAGGATACGTGCTGCAGCTTCCTGGTTCACGGTCGTCTTCCGCTCTTCCTGAGGCGCCTCTGCAGCCTTGATCTTTGCAAATTTCTGTTGGATTCTCTTGAGCTCAGTGAAAACAGCATGCTCTTGGGCATTAACATTCTGCAGCTTTAGTGACGCTGATAGACAACGCATTAGTATATGAAGGGATCAGGGCAGTGGGTAGCGAGTAATGGCAGATCGGCATACAGAACAGCAATGTCTCGATAGTATATGCTGTGAGTGAGAACAGTTTCGCCTTGTCCAGAAGAGGGAGTTGGGAAGGCTTCTCAAGCGTACGTAGAAGAGGCTGCAGCGCATCTTCAATCCCGTCAATCTGCGCGTCCAGCCTATCAAGGTCTGGCTGCAGGCTCTTGACGTCCGACATCGTGAGAACTTATCTGAGGTAATCTCGAGTAATCGGACGCTAGTCGCTCTCGTAACGTGCGGATGTTGGGTTCTCCGATAATTGTCCTTCCTCCAGATGTCTGATAATGTTTTCGTTCGTCGATGAACATCCAGTGAAAATTCATATATCGAGGCGCTAAATGCCGACTCTTTTTTGTGGGGCCGACGAAAAGTGCGGTCCCTGCGAGATTGATTTTCAGCTAAAGCGATAATCTACCGCTCAACCCGGCCAGACGGGACAAAATACGCATGCGACACCACTCAGCGAACAATTCTATGATTTCACTCAATCGCCACTCCCCGGTCCTCACCTAAACACCGATTTCGATTGAAATACACCACTTCTTCCACCGCAATGGTGTGCTGACGACTCGCTCTCTCTACGACGGCCCCGACTCCTCTGTCCCGTCGACCAGAAACACCCTCGAAACACACAACACAACCGCCAAAGTGGCGAGACTCACGATCTCGCGGTTGTCCGCGCACACCTCCCGCCAACCGCTACGATGTATACGCGCTAGGCCCGTAGCAGGCTGCGGGTCGTGCAGACAATATGGTACCGTAGCCTCAGGTGAATCAGAGAGGCAGAAAGCCTCAGCGGCCCTGCCAGAAGCAGGACCGGCCACCCGCTCTCCCTGGGCGGCAGCTCTGGATACACCGACCCGACGGCCGCAGCCATCTCCTAAATTCTACGTTCCTTCTGTTCTTTTACCTGCCGAGGCCTCGAAATCTCCTTCGGTCCACAAGATCCATATTCTGGGGGAAGATGAGCGATCAAAATTTATAGCGCACGCTCTTTCGGGTGTGTACGAGTCGGTGGAACTTTTGGGCTGGAAAAGAACGCCCTCACGTTACACAAATATACAGAAAACATCGAAAGGAAATCGTCGCGAAACGTCGAAGTTCGATAGGAACCCCATCAAACTTAAGAAATCCGACGAAGAAGATAATTCACCCATCGACCACCTTGTGATCAGTTCCAAGGCGTTTGGTGCCGAGTCGAGCCTCGATCAATACAAGCATCGCCTCCGTGAAGACACCACCGTGTGTGTGATGACTGAGGGGCTCGGAGTGCTGGACGACGTGCGGGCCAAGATCTTCAACGGAACGTTCCAAATGCCCAACATGCTGCTCGGGCACATGAGCCACAAGCTTGCGTTCAACCGAAATTACAATTCCGTAAAGCAGCTTAAAGGCGGCCAGCTTCTTATGACCCCGCTGCCAACGACTACAGTCTCTCACAGTTCGATCGAGCGCAAGACAGAGAACCGTACCAACTTTGTGGAGAGCTTCGGCAGGGCCAGGCAGCTTCGGGGCTCCATAACGGAATACGATTCATGGCTTCGCTTCAAACTCCCAAGCGTCATCTTCGCTGCTGTTGCGGATCCAGTCTGTGTTCTACTCGATCTACCATACCACGGACTCTTGCAGAACCCTCCGGCCCAACGCATGATGGAGAGGCTCTTGGACGAGATCACCCTAACGCTAGAAATGCTTCCCGAACTTGAGTCCTCAACGGTAGTACGGGACTATGTTAGAGGAAACCTGATCAAACGCCAGCTGTACAAGAACATCATGGCGAAGAGGGACGCTCAGAGCTCACTCCTCTACCAAGTACAGCACGGGCACCAGACCGACATAGACTATCTCAACGGATATTTCCTCAAGAGAGCGAAGCGTATTGGGCTGGACCTCAGGATGAACAAATTAATGACAGACATGGTCAAGGCGAAAACCCTCCAAACGCGGCAGCGCATCAACACCGACGTTCGCATTGAGGAAACGTCGCTGTCGCCGCAGTATCAAGGCAGCAGCTACAGGCATTACTGGAGCGCGTGAGCAGCTGATTAACTGCTTGATATATGTATTATTGTCCTGGTTTTTGGGTAGCATTGTATAGCGGGCGTCCTGGATCACCATAGAAATAAAATAAATAAACAATGATATGTTAAAACCCAATTTCTCCTAGTCCAGATCTAGAACTCGTCTTCCTGTGAAGTAAATGTCATTTTGAAGGCACTAAGCTCATCGCCAACTGTTCGTTTACCATGGTAGGCTGAGCTCGTGCCATTTTCAGGACCCTGGCGGCAGGTACCACTTTGGCACTTTCCCCATGAATCTGGTCATGTGATGTCACGATATGCCCCTCCATACCTGCTTCGACCCCACGATGAACCTGAACACAACACAAGCTAAGACGTAAAAATGGCGGACTCAGACTTGGAACAGGTAAAGAAGGCTTTCCCCCTTTTCTGCTTCTTTACTTATATCATTCCCAGATCAGAAAAGCGCGTCTAGAGCAGCTCAAAGCTCAGCAGGGAGCCGGCGGTGGTGGCGGTAGTGGGGGGCGATCTGGTAGCAGCGGCGGCGACGAAGAAAACTCAAGAAAGTACGTCTGCTTCACAAACACACCTCCAATTCTAACCCTATATAATCAGAGGCTAACCGTCGCTCGTCCTACAGGCAAGAAGAAGCCCGGCAGCACATCCTCAACCAAATCCTGCACCCCGAGGCAGCCGATCGACTCGGCCGAATCCGACTCGTCAAGGAGTCGCGCGCGACCGACGTGGAGAACCGGCTGATCATGCTCGCCCAGTCTGGCCAGCTGCGGCAGAAGGTCACAGAGGAGCAACTGAAGGACCTCCTCAACGCCGTGGCGGACAAGAAGGAGGAGGAGAAGATCGTCGTGAGCAGGCGCAAGGGCTGGGACGACGATGATGACGACCTGCTAGATTTATAAGCGTTTTGGATCATGGCTCGCAGAAACCCCAAATTTGAAAAGATTGAAATACCCCGGGGGGCCTCTGATATACTCGCTGGCCAAGCAAGCCTCTACGAGGTGGGAGAAAAGTTGGTTGGTCTAGGCCCGTGATTTGTATGAATGCGATATGGCTTTATTCATGGATTATGACGATATGATCTAGTAATACAAGCTCACGCTGCTATGATGTTTTGCCACAAAACACACACATTAAATGTCCAGAGATCTGGATTCATCTTCTCCCATATAGCGGTCATTATCTCAAATGGCGCGCGACTTCTTCAGCTCCTCCAGCCGCTTTTTCTCTGCTCGCGCTCTCTTTCTCAGGTCTCTCATGTCCGGAGGACGCTCAATGCCCAGCTCCTCCCTAAGCTGGTCCACGTCCCTCTCCAGCTGCTCCTCCCAGTACACGTTTATAACCTCCTTACTCCGTACGCCGTTCTTGACCGCCCAGGGGAAGTAAGTGCTCCAGAAACGCTTCCTCTCGGCGGGCTTCATGGTGGCAACAGCGAACATGCTCAGCCCCGTCATGGGGAGGAGGGTGTTTGCGAACTCGAAGGTCTTGAGAGCGACCTCGCCTTCACGTACGATGGGCAGGTTGGTAATGGCATGGTAAAAATCGTGGCACTCGCGGTATCGCTGCATGACGTAGGCGCACTCCTCGTCGTCGATGTAGCGGACCTGGGCGCGGGTGTCGGAGGAGACGCCCTCGCGCTCGAGCCAGCCGAGGTAGGCTCTCCCAACGGAGTTTTCGGGGAGGGAGCGGAGGTATTCGGGAGTGAGGGTGGTTGAGTTGATGCGAGGGCGGTCCTTGAGGATTCGGCGGCCGGTAGGGTCTGCGAGCATGGCGTCACGCAGGCGGTAGATGAAGTACGGCGTGGCAGTCGCCTCGCCGAGGGCGGCGATCAGGTCTAGTCTCGGTCAATTAGCCAATTGGGCGTAGAACGAGCGGCTTGGGAGGGTGCATGCCATGGCGGTATGGGTCGAAGAAGCACCAGAGCGCAGTGCTCACGGCCATGCCTGCCCGCTCAACTCGTGTGAGCGGAACATGACCGGGATAGTTGGGCGGCGGACGGTTGAGAACGGAGAAGGGTCGGGCAGATGGTGTGGTGCACACAGCGCATGTCCTCACCAAGGAGCGCGAAACTGCTTGTGCTTTGCACAGCGGGCGGAGCTTCAATGCGGCCACCTCCATGAATACAATCGCTCTCCTTCAATTGAGAAATACAGAAGTCGGAATCTAGGTGAAGTCGTACGGTTTCGACCTATGCCTGGATGGCTTCAAATTAAGTGGGCCTCAAAGCTCCGAAATCGAATGACATCGTCAATCCCGACACCCTCCTGGTATTTCAGCTACCCTGCAGCATCAACCCTGGAAGCAACGGATCCAATGGAATCCTTGTTAGGAATATAGGCCTACTGTTTCCTTTAGTCAAATATTTATCATGTAAAATGTCTTGCTGGTTTGGTTTCTTTTCCTATAATTTTAATTCGATCGTGTGAGACGCAGTCATTTGGCTGGGATGGCTCTGAGGTTTCTTTGCATATTGTTCGTGGTTTCCTGCGACGACAAAAGTGATACTCTCATCATTCTCCAATCAAGACCACAAAATGGCGATAGCATCATGTTGAGCTAACGCTTTATGACTATACAACTTTCGAATCCTCTATATATTTGAGTGTTGTTTCTCATCACGTGATTTTACCCGTGAAAATTGGTAAAATTAAATCCACCAGTACAGGGTACGATTGCTCAACAGGTCTTTTCACTCCTCAGATAATCGGTAGAAGATGTCGCTCACGTCGAAATACCTTGCTGTATACAATGCGGCTTCCTTCTCGCTATGGGCGTACTTGGCGTTTCTCAGCTTAAAATTGGGACCATCGCTATATGCGCAAGGTCGTCTGTATGACCTCTACGATGCGCTTCTATATCCCTTCCTGACTGGGACTCAATCACTGGCGGCCATCGAGGTTGTACATGCTGCTGCAGGACTGGTCAGGGCCTCACCTGTTACGACTGCCATCCAAGTAATCGGGAAGAATCTGGTGGTTTGGACGGTCATGGTTCAATTTCCTGAAGTCATTGTCGGTCAGGCGAATCAGGACTCAGTAGGGATATGGGGATTCCTTGGATGCATGGTATTTTGGAGTTTGTCCGAGATTATTAGATACGGCTACTTCACCGTGCTGTTGCTTACGGGAGATACCCCGTCTTGGCTCAAGTGGCTTAGGTATGTCACCCTCCTATAGGCCCTCAGCTGGATTTCGTTTCCAAAGCTTATGCCTCATCAAATCCGCAGATACAGCGCTTTCATCGTATTGTACCCTCCAGGGCTGTTCAGTGAGGCATGTCTTGTATTTCTCAGTCTGTTTAGGGCCGAAAATGTGAGCTTTCCATACCGAGCGTATTTGATTGCTGGATTTCTGAGCTACATTCCTGGTAAGTTGCTTTTGGTGGAGGAGAGTTTCAAGTGCTAATATTAGTAAACAGCGAGCTACATCATGTACACATACATGCTATCACAGCGCCGAAAAGTGCTTAAAACCCCTTGAAACGTCGCTGGAATCTAGGCTTCCCAGAGTGAAAGGGTCGCAACAAGAGACAAAAAGGGCAACAACAGTGCTGCAGCCAGTGCATATCTGTGTTGAGGCTTTCTGTCTGAATCCTAAAAGTATTTAGTCATATCTCATAAATCAACAAAAATACGAATGACATAGAACTACGATGCTACTTCAGGGACAAAGGTGGCTTTGATGCCCTACCACCTATTTTCGGTATGCCCCTTTTGGGCTACACGCAACATTTGCATAGAGATGAGGGCTATTGGTATGCTCTCTGTCTGATCTACACAGAAGGCCACATCTCTTCGTATCATCGAACTCAGCAATTCAATATTGCAACGTGAAGAAACCTTGAAATTAGCTGCATAGCCGCCGGACGCTCAAGTTGACCCAATGTTGAAGATTACGTCTTAGCTTGGGCAATTCGCGGCGTAACGCCAAGGTCTGGCAAACCCTTCCAAATCATCAATGATACCTCGGGGAAGAATTAGCTTCCCATAATGGGGATATGAGACAACCGGTGGACAACAAGGTGGGAGTAGCTGCATGTTCGAAGGGTCGACGTGTCGACCTTGTGACGAGATAGCGACATTAGCTGCTTTGTCATGACTAGGCCGGCCAGAATGAAGGCCCTTTTAATCCACCGAAGGTAAGTAGTATTGTACGATGCCCAATAAGAAGCATTGTGAGCCCAGCAGCGCGCGCTTCGTGATGGAACGTCTAGGAGGAGTCGGCACATTTTCAGCCGCATGCATCATTTTGTTGGACACCACGTCAATCTCACAGCCCCCTCCACCCTTTTGTCCCACCAGAGCGCTTGGAATCCCCGGGATCTGATTTGTACAGGGACGGAGTCAACAAAGGAGGCCAGGGGATCCTTGAGAAATGATACCCCGCGTCTGCTGCGTCTAGTCCTTGTTGGTTCGGTTGTAGGGATGGAAGCGCCGTGCTGCCCAACCTGATGGCTAGCTGCGTCCGCCTCACTCCCACCTTAACAGAGTTGGGTTTAGGCCCAACTGCCTAAACAGATCATTTCAACACGGTGAAGGTTTGCGTGTCATGCATGAGGCGCCAATGGTCCGAGATAGCGTGCTGACGGGCACCCGGATGTTCCCCGAGTGCCGCTGGTTGCTACCATTCCGCTCGAAAGCGTTCAGGCCTGCAGATTCCACATGTGACACTGGATGGCCTCGTGCATGGTTAGCTGGCACCTTGCATGATATCTCCCTTGATTGAGGTCATATGGATAGCTTGAAAGAGAAGACCCTGTCAGAACCGCCCTGCCATGACACATGGCCATCACACTAAGGCAAGGTGCAATTGCGGCTCAACAAACCATCCATGTCTCCCTAAGATGGTGTGACAAGTTGGAGACAAGGAGAATTCATTTGCAGCATGCTGTATATATAGACCTCGATGGACGTCGTGAATTCAGCTTGATTTCCCGGAATAGTTAAAGAATCATTCCAATCTACTTCATTATCAAAGGATCTCACATCTGATAATTTACCAACACCAGCAAGAGCCATGTCATCAAAGAAGGGGCAGTCGTCTCAATCCGAAAAGGCCATGGCCGAACGACCTGAGCAGCATGGAACAGGCCATTACAAAACCCTAGTGGAGCAATTCTACGAAGCCTTGTTGCTGCTCAAAGCTCTGAGTGGCCTTCGTGACGGCTACGACGGATTCCCTGTGAGCCAAAACCTAAGGAAAGAACGTCTCCGAAACTTCTTGCGAGGCCTAGCATACTTTTGTGACTTCAAGAAAGGGGGCGACACATACACGGGTATTGGCCTCGAGGAGACCGAGACTGAATATATTTTCTGGGTTACCTCAAACAAGCATCGACCTGATTTGGCAGACTTCCTTATAGACTTGCTGAGCCGCCTTAAACAACTGAAAGATGCCCCAGAGGACAATAAAGGGCGTCTCAGACGCAGCTTGCAAGCAATGTGTTTCTCGAAAGCAGGGAAGCGGATCAGCATGTATCAAGCACATTTGACCAAATCTATTGCTGAGGCCCAAAGTATCCTAGCCAAACCAAAGACACAGCACGGTGAGTGTTTGACAATTGAGTCGAGGGTTGAAATCTTCAATATTGCTGACAAGATATCTAGATCAAGAATTGTCTTCATGGATGTCTGGGCTCAACAAGGCTGATATGACCTATGTAGAGCTTTGTGATTCTATTTTCACTGCGTCAAAGGAACACCACATGCTGAGACTTCTCCGCTCCCGAGCAAAGTTTGAGAGGAGTCTGGAAAATATCCGAGGCAAAAGAAATGCCTTTGACGAAGTTAGGCATTACATTGGCCGTTTGGCTTCTCATACTCGCACGCTCAATCAGCTATGCGATTATGTGGAAGATCCCCTGATTGAGGAGATAATCCGTGCCCCAGTGGTTCGGCAGATTGATCCTCTCGAACAGGCAGCAGAACCGACATATGATATACACACAAAACTGAAGGGCCTTCTCGTTGGGATAAAAGATGGCGCTGAGAGACGAGAAGTCGAATCTCGGCTGGATGACTTGAACAGGCAATGCGATATTTTCAAGGGCATTTCAAATCAGTACGATAATTTCAAGCCCAGGGTCCACGCGGAGGTTCAGATCCTTGAACATTTCTATAGAAAGAACCTCAGGTTTGCCAACGACGACAAGTTCGTTGGCGGCAGTAAGCCTTCTTGTGAATGCTGTTATCTATACTTCAAGTACCACCCTGCCCGGATGGTACTTCCGGAGTCATCACACAAGGTCTTCATCAACTGGAGCTTGCCGCCAGTCGCCAATCAGAGTGGGGATGCCGAGTTCATACAGCAACGGAAAATCTTGAGCAAGATGGTCAACGTCCTTATTTATGATGCCATTTCTGAAATACTGGACTGTAGAACCACTCCCTGTTGGCGCCCCGATTCTTTGACCGATCTATCCAGCACCATTACGTCCTTCCGGTTAATGGAACCAGATGGTGTGGCTGGGCCATCTTGACTTGGGCGGTGCTAATTTACCATTTCAGAAAAGTCTTCTTCAAGCGAGAAAATTTCTTTTTGTTTTAGACACAGGTGATGGGAATTCTATGGCGAAACTTCGAGCGTGGCAAGGGATTATAAAGACGGCTTAGACACGAAAATGGCGGAGTTTTTATCTAGACAAGCGGCATTGATGAACAATATTGGTTTAGTTTGCGTACGGAGATTTGTGAGCCCGATTTATTGACATATTTAAAAAGATCGCAACGAGTTTTCTGAAACTGAAAGGCTTTTTGTGAATTTCAATACTTGATATTAAAAATCAGGGCTGTGTCTTCCGTGCCCCTATTTTCGCTTGCACGGTGGGAGACATGGATACTTTGCTGAAAAAAGAATGAACAATAAATTAGATTCATTATTTTAATAATACCAAGGAAGAATTAAACATAACAAGGAGAAGAAGGCCGAAACGAGCAACTGATTACATACCAGTATCTACCATACCAGTGCCGATATGGCAGCTACATTGATGGCTATTGAGAATGTTGATTTGTGCCCAGCATTACTCCCCACTACCAACCAATAACGTCATTCAGAAACAGCTGATTTAAACGCACGTGCAACATCAAGATAGACTCAGCGGCTGAACGATACGCTTTTTGCATCTGCATCATGCTGTTAAGTTAGATGCTGCCATGGTAAGTGAAACCGAATGAGACACCTCATTCTACCAACCCGTAAGGGTTTGCCCTTGAGAAACGTGGGATGTTTATGGATCGGAAATTGTCTCGGACGTTGAACAATTAGAATCCGATTGGCTTTCTATTTCGGCCCTGCAGATTGGAGGGATAAATATCTCATAGCATCTCCCCCTGGATATGGGGTACCTGTGGTATGGATCCTCGAAGTCAATTTGAAGAACACTCGGCAAAGCAGAAGAATTAGCTCAGGTCTGGAATTCGGGTACCTGTTGGCTCTTCCGCGGATTCCTCTCTAAGAATTCTCCTCCATTACGGATCGATGTTATGAATGCTTCTGCAATCACATCTTTTCAACATATTTGGAGATCGGAATCCAATAAGAGACGGTGGATGCCAGTGGGATCGCATATGGATATCGACATCTCCGTGGAGCGGGTGCGCATTCAGCATGCCGCCGTTGTTTCGTGAGTGAGTTACGTAACTTCAGCCGCATCCGTGGGAAGTGAGACAAAGATCAACCAGTGGTGGAGAGGACATGGATTTTGTGAAGCTATGAAATCACATTCCAGTTTGGAAAGAAGGGACTTATGGCTCGACCCCTGTTGCATGATCGACAGCGGTTGATGAATCTTTCTCAGCAGAAGGCAAGGATATGTTTAGTAATCGAGGGGGGAAGTAATATTGAATTTGGGATCTGCAGAACGAGGAAGCTGTCTGATGAAGACCTGTCTCGGCCGAAGGCCGTCTCAAATGAGGATGTGACAACCTTCGACGGCTTAGGAATGGCCCAAAGTTGACTACGCATAGAGGAGCACACTACCCGGAACAGACGTTGATAGTGGAGGTACTGGCATTCCAGTGGCCAAACTTCAGCTTGAGTGGTCTTATGAATTGACGTGACCCGGCACTAAGATGGTGAGTTGTTGCTTGCCTTTTACCACGCAGGCATGAGCATCATAACCGCATCCAGCTCACTCAGTACACCGGGAGACACTATGGAGAACTTTGACTTTACTAATGTCTCAAATTTAATAGCTCTCCTCTATTTCTGGCATGATTTCCAATTTTTAGCCTTTACTCTACGGGACCCTCGCTCGCATCAAGCCACTCATACCTACATCCCCCCTCTCACCTGTTCACTTCGCTGTTCTTTGGAAGGAAAGCTTCTAAGCAACCTGCTCCATGATTCAATCATGAGTTTTTTGACCATTTTTTAATGAGCGACTGATTTCGAATTTCTCAGTCGCCAGTGGCCGAGGATCTGTCTATGTTTGAACACCTGCGTTAATTCAACCTGGACATTCTCTGCCCAGTCTCAGTAGTTTCACATCGCTACATTTTCTTCTTACCACAATGAACAGACACCCCGCCTCTTCATTACCAGCCAGACTGGTCCCGGCATTACGCATCAGGCAGCATAGATATCTTGCAACAACTGCCAGATGGCTTGGATACCCTCAACCTGCTACTCAGCCTGGAGCTCTCTCCCCGCCACCTCTCCATTTGCTTACACCTCACATGGTACCGCCACATCTCAAACGCCAGATCAATCCTCGGTTATCCCCTAATATCTCTGGGCACCCAGCGCCTCCTCCTGCAGCTCCAGAGCCTCTTATCACCGAGGATACCGTGTGCCCCCCCAGTCTCAGCAGTCGATGGTTGTCAGATTTGAGAGCACAGGCCCAGATACGGATATCCACTGAAGGCCAGGGACCGATAGTTAACAGTGCTAGAAGGGTTCTAAGTCATCTTCATGAGAACTGGTTGGATCTTCTTGCTGGATCAGAAGGATACTTAGTCGGTCCCCGCTGGACTGGTTTGGCCAACCAACAAATCTCGTGGGGCGATATGGTAAGTTGTTCATCCCCGCATCTCAAAGAATAACTTCTCTGACTTTCGCCTTCGAAAAAATAGGATAGCATGGTTCGTTGACCTTGTCCCAAATCGAAATGACTGACGTGCGCTGACCCATAGAACTTGTACAGGGCCATGTCAACAATGTGATGTACAACCGCTTCGCCGAGTCCTCGCGTCTCAACTACCTACGAGGCTTTGCCCTAGCTTCAGATGAAGAACACAGGCAATTCTGGCTCGAGCTAATTACCCCACGGAGTATCGGTTGGATCCTAAAGAGTATTCGTACTGAATACAAATGCGTGAGTCTCCTTAATGGTAGCTATCGTTCTTGCTTTGTAAGATATTTTGTTAACTAATCACTTCAACTGCACCAGCCTCTTTTCTATCCTGATAATATTACGGTCCTCCATAGGCTGGTAAACCGCCCCGACAAAGATACTGAGAAAATTCTCATGGAGGCTGTGATCATCTCCAATGAGAAGCAGCGTGTGGCAGCTCGCTGTTATGAGGAGCTAGTGGTCTACGACTACCGTATTGGCCAGCGGACCAACCTCAGGCCTTTCATGGTCGAGGCTCTCCAGGAGACATATGACCTGCAGGAGAAGAATCGAGGGAAAATAACAACCCATGTTCTGAAGCTTCAGGAAAGCATTAGCCCCCCTAGCAACCGATCAAAATAAAATTTGGTGGAAGAGCAGTTAAGGTATATCACCCAAATGGTACAATACTACGGCAGGATCAAATAATACCAGGAAAGAAAGCATATAATGGGCGTTTTAACTACCAAGGATACCAGGCTTAAGTTAGTCTTAATTCTAATATATATCTCTGAAAGATTTCTATCTTATATCGCCAAACTTCCAAATAATCAAGCCACTTTAATCATACGTTTTTTTCTTCTTCTCGGCGTATATTCCTATATCAGATATGCTGCCACATTCCAAACTCAAGGCACCACTGGTATATCTGATCAGTCACCCAACATGGAATGCAGCGGACCTACCTTTCCTAGCGCCGGATAGGGGTCGGCCCCTTAGATGCCACAACTCAGCACAGATCTCATACACGGGGCTAAATCAAGGATAGGGTTTGGCAATCTAGGGCTAAGACCCATAGGTGATCAAACTACTGGGTCCGATAAGAGATCCTACTGAAGAGCCTTTGTCATCATGACGTGCTAAATGCACGCTGATGGCATCCTTCTAAGATAGGATCACATGTGCTTTGTAAAATAAAGAGTCGCTAAGGTTGCTTAGCCATCTTATCAAACATGGAAAAGTTTTGAATACTAAAATCTCAGCTACTTTCACAAGGGATTCTGTGCGACGCTTACAATAAGTATGGCGGCTCAGTGCGACGGGCTAAGCCATGGGTTTAGGTATGCGGCATGAAAATGATTAAAACACCAATCGTTGGAATAAATTTTCTTAATAGATAGCTCTCGTCAAATAATGCGTCAGTTATTGTTCCATGGTTAGATTCTCTTTTAGGGAGTGGGTGCTACATGCGAAACAGAGAGTTGTGTTTCTAATTTTATATCTAGATACAAGGTTTGAAAAAAGAAAACCTCAAGGACAAATCCGCTGTTTTACTTAGAGGCCTAAGTTGGATATCAAAACTTGTAGGAAAGATAAACTAGGACGTTGTTATCCTCTTAGTTTTAGTATTACGCGGATCGATATGAATGAGAAAATTCCTTATTTGAAAGCTACTCATCATTAAGAAAGTAAAGATGCATGAAATTGATTATATACCACGAAATAGGCACTACGATACAGCAATCAGGGTAGATTTTAGATGATACCGTAGGTTAGGTTGAATCAGCCATAGAAAAAGTTAATTATAGACCAATACGAAGTATATTTCGGTGGCTATTGGCCGATGGTTGTTTATTCGCTTTCAACTGCAGTCATGATGGACACCTTACCTCGACGCTTTGTTTATTCATGTTTATTCTTCCACAAACCTCTTGCCTTCATTTTCGTTCCTCAAGGCTTGGAGTTCCAACTCCTGCAAGTAAGTAAAGACTAGCCACGCCCATAATTGGGTAATTATGCGAGAGCATTCATATTCACGCCTAATTTAAGATAACTGGGAAATGAATTATTCAGATCAGTTAGTTATGAGAACTGTAAATTACTTTGTTTATGTAGATTTTTGAATATATTCTTGTAAACGCTCTGCCATCCAGCCTGCGACAGCCATCGTGGTTTGGTCAACATGTTTCCCTGCAAGCTTCCTCACCGTTTTGGAGACCGTATTAGTTCCCAAAACTCACAGGATGCTTCCAAGCTTCGTACGCCACCCAAGCCTGAAATACCCCGACAGCCAGCCCGAGAATTCCTATAACAATTGCTATAATAACGCCAACGAGCGTGGCCATCATCATATAGCGAGCAGAGCTTTTGCGCTGGAACCATTTTTCCAGGATACCGCGCGGGCTGGGATCCTCCAGCTCCTTGAATAAGTCCACAAGTCGCCCGCCGAAATAGTTGTACGATGTGTCTTCTTCACCTTCCCTTCGATAGATGGCCGAGTCATACCGCAGGCAATCTGGGTCGAAGGATTCCTTGGACACTAGTTTACGGAGAATCTGCTCCGAGTCTGAGTCAAAGGGAAAGAGGATCTTTTGCATTGAATCTAGAGCATCGAGGGCAATCTGTCTAGGAATATTTCCTCTGAGAGTTAAGACATTAGTGCCTACTTTTTTAGGGGTACAGTTCTCATTAAAGGTCGTCTTACTCTGAAATAGATTCATTAAAGACTCGAGGGTTGTGCAACTCTTGCGATGCCATCAAGTGCTCCCTGAGGACGGTTGTGTGATGGTAAATTTCCACAACCCCCTTTTTGACGTCCATTTTCAGATGGTTTCGCAGATCATCAGTCCCTTGAAACCTCAGCCCTGCAATTTTCCTTAGACGTTTCGCTGACAAGGCCGATTTTATATCTCTAATCTCGCCCGAGCCATCGTATATATGGAGATTGCCTGTATCCTTTTGCGGAAACGCTCTTGATATGAATTCAGCCAATGACTCATTGTAAAGCCACTGGATTGGCTGGGTTCCGAGTTCTAGCAGGCCAGAGGGTTGGTTTTCGGCTGAACATTTGACCATCGACATAACTTGTACGGCAAGATTAAATGCCCAATGCTGATCACTGGACGGAGGTGGTCTATCCCGTTTGGAGAAATATTCATGCGTCAATTCTGAGCGCTTCATATCAGGATAGGCTTGGAGCAGCCTGATAATCTCGAAAACGTCGTCATGGTTGCGCAACGCCGGGGTGCTGGCAGGTAGTAGGTCTGGGACGTAGGATGACGTGACATATTTGTAAAAGTCAAAGAAGCGTTCTAATCGAGCCGAGCGCCTCCATGAGCATCTCGAGTTTATACACGTCTCGCCATTCTGGCACGCTTCGCAAATTTTCCAGTTCCAGAGTGTTTGGGTGAGCTGTTGTAGCTCGGCGTCGGTGATGCTCTTGAGCGGGTAAGGAGATGCCAGAGAGCCGATCATACTCAAAGCCTAGATGTGACGGGCAGTTCGTTCCCAAACGAAAAATCACTCAATATATGCATATCAGTACATTTACGTATGTTATTTAGGCGCCGGGAAAGCCCGCCTTGGAATACCGTGGTAAGGCGACCGTAAGGCTTTCCCACGGGCTCATCTAATGGGACTGTGGCTTAGAAGTTATTGGAGCCCAACCAAACATCTCATAAGTGAGGGGCTTTGAAACCCGCTGCTGACCCCGGCTCGAATAAAACGTTACTGTTCCTCTTCTGCGCCTATGAGACCTTCCCTTAATGCTTACACGCCTTTTTCTTTTTTCTTTTCAATGCCTCTCCCTGCCATGTCCAGCTGGTGATACGATGGCAGGTGTAGCAATGGACATCACCCCCGCATCTGCCCAACCGTCAATGGCCAACGACCGGCAAGATTCAGGATATGGCTCCCAGTTCCCATCTCCTGACGGGAAACTACCTGTAGTAGTCGAGTCCACACAAATTGGGCGCCTCAGCGCCAACGGCACGAGCCGATCCGTTCCGTCTGCCCCGACGCCCATCACCGGCCTCATAGAATTTGACAAGAGTGTCGACAGCACCACGCTCTCCCGCTTCCGTCATGTGCATTTGATGCTTGAGAAGCCGCTGTTGGAGTATATTCGCGGCTCAATTCGCAAGAAATACTGCCCGATTTCCATAAGACTGATGGTCCTGGGACGCTGCCAAGATGATGCAAAGCCGTGCATTGTCGTCTTGTGTCCGGAGCAGCAATCGAAAAAAGTCAGGAAGTTTTTCGACAAGAAATCCGTCAGGGCTCTGCGTTTGCCCGAAGACGGCCAGCCCTCGTTCGAAGTCTTCGTCATAGGTCGAGCGCCGGAGCCGAAACAGGCAGACGGAGACATTGACGTTCTCATTCCCATTGTTGGCGAGAGCGAGGGCTATACAAACGAGACATACTGCGGAGCGCCCATAGTTATCCGGCAGACTTCCGGTGTCGACAAAAGGTGCACTTTCGGTGGTGTCATAAAGGCTACCTGGTCGAATGGAGAGGTTAAGCTATACGGGCTAACCGTTGGCCACGTCCTTCTGAGCGACTTGGCCGATGATCTGACGGTCAGCACGGAGAGCGACCAGGCCAGGTGTTCCGACGACTGGGAATTTGAGCTTTCGGATTCTGATAGTGAGGATGAGTCCGTTGATATGGCTGAAGAAGAGCCAGAAGATGAGGCTGAACCATTGTGTGTGATGGATGAACTCCAGTTGGGCTTGGCAGACGGCAGTGCGTCTTGGACGGCCCTCGATTTGGGCAAGATAGGTTCCATTTCGAAGGACTTTCCCCAATATCAATCGACAGCAATCGACATAAAGTACGGCGAGCCACAGGCTTACTACGACTGGGCTCTTATTGATATGATCAACTACAAGCCGAACCTCATTCGACCGAGGAAGTTGCCACACGGTCAGGAGGACGGAGCCTTCAAGTCCGGGAATCACGAGCTTGTGGTCGCCGCCTCGCCGCCTAGCAGTCATGGTGAGAGACAATCAGTCGTCCTTGTAAGCGGATCAGAAGGGCTGAAGCGGGGATCTCTGTCGGCTCTACCGTCGAGACTCCTTCTAGGCCCTGGGCAAGAGTTTGTTGACGCACTCATCCTCAACCTTGACAACGATAAACGTATGGAAACGTTTCCAACTTCTCTACTTTTGGAAATGATCAACTGATATGTGCGCAGAGATTCTCGATGGAGATTCAGGGTCATGGGTGATCAACGAGAGCACCCTTGAGGTGTATGGCTACGTCGTTGCTGCTGATGCATTTGGCGGAGGTTACATTATTCCACTGGTTGAAGCATTCAGCAATATCACGGACACCCTGAGATGTCAATCTGTCGATCTGGCCACGACGATCGATATGGCAAGTGCCAAACTTGAGAGTATATTCGACATGAACGCGTCCATCTTGGCCGGGCATTCTGCGCTGCAAAACACACCCATCTTTTCCTTTACCTCTACCCCAACTACCCATCTATCCATTGCCTCTAATATCTCCTGTGCCTCTACCCCGGCTACCAGTCTCTCAATGACCTCTAACTACGACGGCCCCTTAAGTCTCGTAGAGTATCCCGAAGATCACTTCATGTTTCCTACCTTTTCCCAGGAGAAGCCTTTTGTCCATCCTGAAATCCACCCATATGACGACCTCGACCCTCCTCCGAGCCCCAAGACGGGTGGTTCTTACACGGTATGGCCTGTTGACCACAAGAGCTCTGACGACGGTTTCAATAAAACCTCAAGACCAGGAACCCCTGAAGTCACTGTGCACGCCGAAGATGATTCTGCCGTTTCTAGCAAGCCGTCGCGCCATGTTGACTACTTGTCCCATGAATGGAAGGAGGAGGACATCTGGTCCTCCTGGAGATATATTGTGACTCGGCGCGGCGAGTTTGAACATAGCGGGCGATTAGAAAACGCTTCTTGGAGGACGTGGATGAAGGTGAAATACAAGCTAAAAGCCGTCTCGCCTGAAACTATTAATTGGTATGTATCCGATTAATCTTGTCTTGAAGTTTATGAACCGCTAACGCATCACAGGCTCAAGGATTGTGATGTTACTTGGTTGTACGGCCCTCTACAATCAAGGACCAAGCCCGTCCACGATGCCCACACAAAGGTTTCAAGCGACTCATTGTCCAAGACGGACTCGCTGGCCAATCTCAACAAAAAGCCGATCCTCAAAAAGAGGAGCATGTCTAAAGTCATGCTTCAGAGGTCAATTTCCAATGCCTCACTACTGAAGCAGGCCGCAGCGGCCGTCCAGACCCAAGAAGCACGAGGTATCATGCGCCCCAGCAACAGCAGGCGCGGAACCGTCGATTACTTCGCCTACCCCTTCTCTTCAAGTAGAATGGGTGATGAAAGTCGCGACCCGACAACCTCGACAGTGTCTTCCGGAATCACATCACCTCGGAAGCACATTCACTTTAACGAGCAAGTTGAGCAGTATATGGCTGTTGATGTCAAGGGCATGGAGGTGGACTCAGATTGCTACGGTGACGACGGCGATTCAGATGATGATGTTATGCTGAAGCGGGTCAAACCCAAGAAGCAATCCATCCTCAAGAAGCGAGTTGCCAAGTCAAAGTCAACGGAGGGAAAGATCATTGCCAAGCTTCCCTCAACGGCCCTTAAATACCGCGAGGATACACCCGAGGCCAAGGAGACAGCTATGAAGTACTTACGCAGTCCACCTTTATCTCCATCATCGTCACAAGAGACACTACGACCAGCAAAGTCATCTGTAGAGTTCTTTTTAGACGATGAGGAGGAGGAAGAAGCCTTGGATGATGCACTCCTAAGCCCCCCCTCGTCTTGGTCATCTCCCCCTCCCCCGGTAGCGCTCTCTGACGAGCTGTTTTCTCCACATAACAACGTGAGAGATGCACACACCGAGATGAGCCGGACATCTTCGGGGATGCTGAAGTCCTATGAACAGGGCGACCTAAACAACGACGAAGGCATCTCTGGTCGAGTTATTGACACGGTCAACACCACCCATGACATTGCCAACGTCATTTGGAATGTGGGCTGGAGGAAGTGAAGCTTCAGGGACTCTCACCCACTGCAGCGGCCAGCGAAGGCGGCCCTAATATCTAACGGCAATCTCTTCCAGTCCGAATCGTGAATACTAACTCGAAGCGATGGGGCTCACTTTATGAGCTCACCGAGAAGAAAATCGCATTAATGAGACAGGCATGACCATCTCATTTGGAATTTCCACAGCCTGTTTACTTTATCTTTCTACGCTTGTTTTGTGGCCCGAAACTTAGGCAAGAGGTTGTATCCATGCTAGAAAGGGCTGTTTGAGCTAGCTCTTGACTGTTTTCTCTTTCTACACAAATAAATACTAGTATGACTATTAAATCAACTTGAGCATTAAAAGACCGTTTTTGTCAGGACGATCCAAGGCGCCAAGGAGCAAAAGTATTGGTGTGCCTTTGAGGAACGAAAAGCCCGTTCTTCCGCGCCTCCTTTCCCAAGCTCGGGGCATTCCTCGAACCAAGGTAGCATTCTCAACCATGCTGTGAACTCAATGTCGTCTAAAGCACATGGACCCCTGAATATACAATTGGTGGATTACTGGCAAGCATATGGCTTGCCAGTAATTCAAACGGTTTGGTTGACCGCTTGGAACTTAGAAACTAGAGATGTGGGCGGCTCCCCGGCAGACAGTCAGCAGATGGAGGAAGTGCCAGGCGTTGTCTCGACAGAACGCGATATAGGCTTCATAACAACTGGCCAGCAAGTTGAAGCAGTACCAGCCGCAGCAATCACATCGTGGGAACGCTCCACATCACCGCCAGCCTGAATTAATCAAACGTGATTTGGGCAGCTCGGTAAACAGCCGGCAGATTGAGGAAGTGCCAGGCGTTGCCACGGCCTCGATGAAACGCGATTTGGGCTCCCCAACATTGCCAGCCTGGATACTCGAATCAATTAGACATGATTTGGCTCCCCATACGGTGCCAGCCGCTGCTACTCCCTCGGCTGAACGCGCCATGGAAGAGCAGGTGGGCATGAATGAGCCGCAAAGAAAGACGACTGACGCCCAAGTCTCCCATCCTGAGCCCCCCGCTGAACCCGCCCGTGGCTGCGGCTTAAGAAGAGACCTCTAAGCCCTCCTGGACCTACCGTTGACTGACGTCCACAACCTCAGCTCTGAGCCTCTGTTGAACCTGCCGACTGGTGTGGCTCATGATCCCAACCGTATACCCTCCTTGACCCCTTATTATTAGTGGAAGGTGGTCGAGGTGCACAATCTTAATGATGTACGGAAGAATATCGAGGCTCAAAGTTGAGATGGACAGTAATATTCACAGTCACACCAAGGCTGAGGCAGGAGAAAGCATAAACGAGGCAATAAATCTATCAGAGATAGCTGCTGGTTGTATTCCCTCGGTGGATGGGAGATATCTCCCCTACCTTTAGCTAAGAAGAAACCGATGGTAGCCTAGCAAACAGCTAGGGAGGAGGTAGTCAGGGAGAGGGGCGATTTCACAAAAGCTCCGCTCGCAAATCACAAATCACAATCTAGCGCAAAGCGCGTGTATGTGCCATTCACGATTCATGTTAGATTTAAAAAAAAACAACACAACGCTTTCAATTCGTAGCCGCTTTTCCCGTTCTATAAACATATCTATGCCGCCTTGCCAGTAGATCCGCACACATCCATCTGCCACTCCATGAGCTTCTGTGCCTCCTTCACGCCCTCCTCCATCAGCGTGGTCAGGCTCAACGTGGACGCCTTGGTCTGGAGGTGGACCAGGTAGTCGTCGAGGACAAGCTTGTTGACGTTGACCTTGGACACGCCGCCGTTGATGCACTTCTTCATTATGTCCTCGGGGAAGTCGTTGGTGCCGTGGAGGACTATGCGCACACGTCCAGCGGCCTTCTCCCGAATCATGTTCAATCTGAATTCCCGCTTAGTTCCCTCTCTCTCATCATGCAAAGGCGCCAAGTGGCGCAGGCTGGGGTATTGAGCTTACCGGTCGAATTCCAGGACAGGGCCACGCTTGCCGTACTCGCCGTGGACGTTGCCAAAGGCGGGGGCCAGGAAGTCAATGCCAGTGGCGATGAAGTCCTCGACCTGCTCCTCGGTAGTGAGAGCACCCTCGAGGTCGGCGGTATCGGCAATACCGTCCTCTCCACCCTCAATGCGGCCGGGCTCGGCCTCAGTGGCGATGCCCCGGTCATGGCAGTACTGGACGAGAGTCTTGGTCTTGGCCAGGTTCTCGTCCATCTCATAGTGGCTCATGTCGACCATGATACTGTCGAAGGGGAGAGTGTCAGCAGCTAGGCGGATCATCTCCTCGTTCTGGGCGTGATCCAGGTGGATGGCGATGGGCACGGAGGCCTGGGAGGCAGCCTTGGCGGCGGCGTGGATCAGCAGGCCATCGGAGAATGTGATTGCCCAGGGGAAGACCTGGATGATGAGCGGACTGCGCTTGGCCTCGGCGGCGCGGACAAAGGCGAGGATGTGCTCAATGTTGTAGGCGATGGGCGCGACGATGCCGTAGCCACCCTCCTCAGATGCCTTGAGGATCTGGTAGGTCTTGTTGTTGGTGGGGTCCCAGGGAGCCATGATGCCGGATATTTCTAGAATGTTTACTGACTGTTTTCGAGTTTTGTCAAATTACAAAGGAAGAGAGTAGAAGTAGATAAATATGTAATCCAGGTCGAGGTGCAGATGTAGTTGGTAATGAAGCAAGTATGAGTAGACAAGCCGACTAACCAAGGAATATCCGCACTTTTAGAATCGACAAACCACGGCGAACAAGCGAACCCGTAGGCGAAAAGAAAGTCTCGTCTTGCCCAGATCAGCGAGCTCCTAGAGCTCTCCCCACGCTGTCCATTCGTCACAGAAAAATCGTACATATTGCCGGGCCACCACCTCGTTTCGTGGAGTGCGGGGGCGTGGGGATTTTCCTTCGTCCGTCATGGGACACCCAAATGCTACCAACGCCTCGCCTCGAGTCTTTATCCTCTAGAGAGCGGGGCATCATCCGGCAAGTCTCCGTCGCCGTCCGTGACGAAACGTGGGTCACCGGGCGCGAAGAGGGTGTTCACGACACAGCGAATCTCGCGTCCGAGGGGGGCAATCCAGACCATGTAGGCGAGGTGAGTCTGGAGTCAGCTTGCCATATTCCTCTCCGAGTATTTCTTAATCTCGGATATCGACATTCCTGGACTCTTTGCTCGATTTCACATCCCCTTTCCTGCTCCGTGAACTCATTGGCCCTTTTTTTCTGGACATCAATCCACCTCTACGTAATTCACCCCTCACGGCACCCCCACATACGCATCTCAGAACCTCAAACCACCAAAAACTTCTCATCTCATTCTCATTGAGCCTCTTCCCTCACATCTCACCACATCACCGCCATCATGTCTGGACTTCGCATTGCTCTCGGTGGCGACGAAGCCGGCTTCTCCTACAAGGCCACCATCGCCAAGGACCTGGCTGCCGACCCCCGCGTCGCCTCTGTCATCGACGTCGGCCCCAACGCCGACTCCGACAAGACCGCCTACTCTACCTACGCCATCCGCGCTGCCGAGGCCGTCGCCAAGGGTGAGGTCGACCGCGCCATTCTCATCTGCGGTACCGGGCTTGGTGTCGCCATTGCTGCCAACAAGGTCGACGGTGTCCGTGCCGTCACCGCCCACGACAGCTTCTCCGTCGAGCGCTCCATCCTGAGCAACAACTGCCAGGTCCTATGCCTTGGGCAGCGTGTTATTGGAATTGAGCTCGCTAGGAGACTCGTCAAGGAGTGGCTCGGCTACCACTTCGATACTGTAAGTATTGCTGTTTTTCTTGGAGAGGACCATCACTAACGCGTTATAGTCCTCCGGCTCAGCCGCCAAGGTGAAGATCATTGAGGACTACGAGAAGGCCAAGGGTAACTAAATGGGTTCAAATCATATAGACAGAGTATAGAATTGGAAATGGAGCGATTGATTTCATTCGTCTGCTCAGTATCGAGGCGAGGAGGGTGATCGGTGATGACAATGATGACAAAGAGGTAAACTCCGGCGAGCCTCACGCCTTCTTGAAACTCTACTCCTCCTCTTCATACTATGGCTGGTTCCGGTTTTGAATTGAGGGGCGTCCCGTCTGGGCCGTCCGGGGCTCTTCGCGGGTGGCTTCTGCTTCTGCTGCTAAGTGGAATTCTGTGAGACAGCATAGGCAAGGGCGCGCACTCCCCCCCTCAGACAACAAGATGGCGTCTGCCCTGCATGATCTTCTGACTGTTAGCTCTTGGTAATCCTCCCCACCACCAGGCCACTCCTGTGTATTGGTATTGTAATCAAACATACAGAGACGGAATGCCTGTTGGGCTCGTCGTGAACAACCCCGTCGATTGCGGACATGGCGATACTATTGCGCCGCTAGCCTGGTGTCATTTAGAAGAAGCTCTACAACTCCATGTCATGCTTCTCATGTCAGCCTCTGACGGTTTTGGACTGCAAACGCACTACGCTTGGGTGGGGGCGGCGGTGGTTCAAAATCCCACACAGTCTCGCGCAGGATTTCGTCGATGCTCTTCACACGGCGGCGCTTTGCCAGATCATCCTTCCAGACGAAAGATCGGGCCTTGAATTTGTGATTCTAACACGGTTCGGTAGACTCGCTATCGGCTTTGGCCCATTCGAGCCTCAGATCATCCCTCCAGGTGGCCATGGGTGCCCAGCCCACCCTGGCTTCACAGGCCTGCATCAGTGTCATGATGACCTCCCTCTTGGAAGGGTCCTGCACGCACAAACCAGCGCCGAAAAGGCACTGCGCCGAAATAATCTGACACCCCTCTTCTTTGAGCTCCATTGCGATGCCGCATATAGTCTCGACCGCTTCGGCGAGCGTTCGCTGCATTTTCAAATATCCATTAAATCCGGCCAAATTCGGGCTATGTAATGTGATGAGAATCTGTGCAAAGCTGTAGGCCTGTAGGGCGACTCCAAAATGGGGAGGATGTACCCAGAGAGGAGTAAAAACATCAGTCGGGCTTGATGGTGTTGGGAGCGGCTTGTATTCCTTCCCTAAGAACGACTTCCATCGTTCCATCTTGGTCACGAGCTCGTCCCTTGCGATCTTTCGCTTGATAGAAGCAGAAGGGTCAATTGTGGACGTCGCCTCGGCCCGGCGAGACTCAGCACAGTAGTTCACAGCCTGGGACAAGAGATAGATGGCCCGATCCGCCAGTCCATGCTGATCCAACTCGCGGAGATCCTTCACGGGCTTCCAAAAGCTTAAACATGCTCTCTTTTCCCGGAAGGCAGCCCAGATGTCCTGCCGAAGCCACGCCCACCATACAGCCTGGCGAATCCCACCAGATCCACCATTGACGTCCTGCGAACGCTGTATCCAAAACACGCCCTTGAGATGCCGTTGCCAGTTACCTGAACCGTCAGACTCATCGAGCATCTCATAAGCTGAGATCACGATCGCCGTGGCAAGGAGTTCCTCAGAATGAGTGTAACTGTTATAAGCAAGTGCCTCCTGGACATAATGTAGAGTCTCATAATAGTAACGAACCCCTTCACTATCTTCGGAACTCTGGGCCACATTCTGTATGACCGATCCGCTGGCGTCATAGCCGAGGGTCATGCCCTGTGATCTTGATCGATGTTTTGCTGCAAGAGCCAGGATCGCCTTCATCAACCCCGGGTTCCGAAGCGCGAGTCGGACGGCGTAGGTTGAAAATAGCTTTTGAGAGTCAAACAGGTCCAGCCACCGGGCGCATCTATCAGCAAAGTGTCGAAGGAGACCTGCTTCGTGATTGGTAAGGGTAACATCTACATCTGCTTGCCACGTCTTGCGTTCCAGGTCAGAGGCTGTTGGATTGTCGGGCGGCCGAATGTGACTATTGATGGGGAGAGCTGGGGCGCTCTGCACTGCGGCTGGTGTGGGTGTCTTGGTCCCGGCCCCATTCCCACGCTCACCCTCATCCCCCGGGGTTGGACTCGGAGCCACCGAGAGAGAGAACCCACTGTCGGCTTGGGCGGCATCATTAGTGAGCAGGTCGAGCCAGCGTGTTGAGGCAAAGTCGGCAGTCCATAGCTCCGAGGAGACGGTATCCGGCGAATAGCCAATCTTCATGGGAGACTGCAGAGCAATTCCAGCTGGCGACGGATGCTGCTGAGCTACAGTCCTCCCAGGGTCGGCGACAGGTGGCTGTTGTGGCACATGAGGCGAATTACCAAGTGGCTGTTGAATCAACGAGGCTGTGGAATGAGAAGCCACCCCTGGAGAGACCGACGAGGCGGTTGATTCAGTCACCTGATTAACCAGACCACTAAGCCCATTGGTTGTGGGTGGAGGGAGAATCTGGGGACCGGCGCCGATGGGCTGCGATTCTGGTTGCCGAGGAGGTTGAGACTCCTCATCAGGCCAGACGCATGGCCTTGAGGAGATAGTGCAAGGCCCACACACAGGTTTTGCCTATTGGGCAAATCTATTAGTATTGAGTCCCCTTGGCAGAGGGATCAAAGGAGTGTAGGTACCTCATCGCACTTCTTATGGCGTTGTCTACACGTAAGACACCCGGACTTAGTCCTCAGGCCCCTCCCCCTCGATTTTCTTGGGCGTTTGGGGGCGCGCGTAGCACTACTCGCGTTCATAGTCAACCACCCGGCGAAAAGGCTTTGTTTGGATGCATCAGCCAGCGAGCGCGTCTCGGGGATCTGCTGCAGGATCCTGAACCGCTACCCAGTGACAGGGATTGGATGATATGACAACAGCAGCCGAAGGCGAGGGTGGGTGGGAATTGAAAGTCGGTCGGTTGAACAGCGCCGAAGTAGAATTTGCAGTTCCGCTATGCCTTTCCCACCAGCCTCGTGATTTGCTGCTTTTCGACTGGAAGGCAGGAAGGAGCTTGAGCTTGAGGGGGCTCTTGCCAACTAGCCGCGCTGATCTCGTCATGCGTTGTGATTGGCCAATGGCTTTTCGTCGCAATTTGTGGAGCATCCCCAGTCCCGTGACCTCTTCTCCAACAGTGCGATCCAGACCAATTGATGCTCTGCAACCGGAAAACATGGCTACAACAGACAATAGACACAGTACCCTGATGTTTGGTTCCGTATTGTGCTTACTATGCTTGTATTCTGGTTTATATTTTCTTGGTTGCTTGATAGAAGCCCGCGTACAATGTTGATTATTCTTTAGGTACCTGTACCACCCTCTTCGCCGGCATGCTGTTCGAGAGCAACTCTGTGGGAAGCTCATTGACCTCTTCAGCTTTCAGTGCCATACCAGCACGTTTCTCAGCAAACACTGCCAGGGCGCCCGTCAACTAACCGCCAACTGATTGGTGTGTACGGTCCGCCACAGCCACCTCGCATTGGCCTCGCCCTAGCATCGCCCTCACCCTCTCCACCTACATCCCCCCAGAAGAAAAACATCCCCTCTCCTCCCTCGGCTCGGGACCCCGTGCTTAGGGCAGGAGGAGTAGTGGGACCGTAGCATGCGAATGCCAGGCCAAGGTGCGGGGGTAATTTGCTCGGAAATGGTCACCCCACCAGTGCCACCAATAAGTGTCATGCCAGCGCGGTTCCAAGTTGAGCCATCTGGATCAAGCCGAGAGAAGACAATCGTGACTTCGCTTCGAGCATCCCGAGCTCGGTCTCCAATTTGCTACTCGACGCGCGCGCAGAGAGCGTGTGACCACGCAAACCAAACCAAAGCAACCATCCCACAGTTCAGGAGAGCTACATCGATCGCCTGCCTCTTAGTTAAAGCACCGTACTAAGCTCGTCACCTTGGCTTGGTCATTTGTCTGCCAGTTTGTTTTCTGCTATTGTGTATTAGCTATAGAGTTGCTCGTTGTTTATAGATCGTCTTTTCTTTCTATTCTTCCCTCTTGAGAATAGCTATAGAACGGCGCCATGGCTTCGACCAAGCACTACTTCCCTGATACTGCGGCGAACACACTCGTCCCTCGAGCACTCCGAGCGCTTGTTTCGGCCAACCTTCATTTGGTTCTTGACGAGCCCGAGCGTGTCGTCGCCAATGCCTACAATGATGAGGAGTGCGTGAGCATCATTGGTGGTGGTGGCTCCGGCCATGAGCCCGCCTGGAGTGGCTTCGTCGGTGAAGGTCTTCTCTCTGCTGTCGCCTGCGGTGACATCTTCGCCTCCCCCAGCACAAAGCAGGTTCTCCGTGCTATGAACCTTGCCCCCTCTAAGAAGGGTACAATTCTCCTCATCACAAACTACACCGGTGATCGGCTACATTTCGGTCTGGCTGCTGAGAGAGCCAAGGCATCCGGTCTTAGCGATAACGTCGCCATTGTCTATGCCACAGACGATGTTTCCATCGGCCGTAGCAGAAGCAGCCGTGTTGGCAGACGAGGAATGCCTGGCCATGTCTTCAGTGAGTAATATTCAACGGCCATCTAGGTGCTACATACGCAATTTGGTGAAGCTTGCAATCTCCAGCAGAGCTAACCTGTTCATTAGCAATGAAGATCCTCGGCGCTGCAGCAGCAAAGAAGTGGTCATACGATCGTTGCTTGAAGCTTGGTTATTCGCTCAACGATGCTACTGTGTCCATCGGTTCCGCCCTTGATCACTGCCACGTTCCTGGTCGACAGTTTCAGTCTATCCCCGCCGACGTCTGTGCCGTCGGTTCTGGTATCCATAATGAGCCCGCTCAGCAGATGATCTCCCCCTTCCCCTCCGTTCAGGATCTCATTGAGCGCCTCCTGAAGCTTCTCGCCGATCCCAACGACACCGAGAGGGCCTTTGTAAAGTTCGAGACTGGCGACAACGTCATGCTTTGCATCAACAACTACGGCGGTCTGTCCCCTCTTGAGCTTGGAGCTCTCACAGACGAGGTCCAAACCCAGCTCGCCTCCACATACAACATCAAGCCCAGCCGCACTCTAGTTGGAACTTTCGAAACATCCTTGAACGCTCCTGGATTCTCTGTCTCACTCATAAACCTCTCTAATGTCTCCAAGGAGTGCTCAGTATCTACTGATGATCTTCTGAAGCTATATGACAGCTCTACGACGGCCGTCTCTTGGCCCAACGTGGCGCGACCTGGTGCCGATGCCACGAGGACAATCAATGCTGACAGTGCCACCAACACTGCCGAGGAGGAGGAGGCTGAGACTGGCAGCATTGTGGTGGATGGCAAGGTATTGGAGGGCGCCGTCCGCAAAAGTTGCGAGACTGCCATCCTCGCTGAGCCCAAGCTCACTGAGTGGGATATGGTTATGGGTGATGGTGACTGCGGCGAGGCCGTCAAGGGCCTCTGCGAGTCTCTGATCAAGAACCTTGACAAGGGCTCTGCATCCAACGGCAAGGTTCTCTCCTTCCTCACTTCCACAACTGAGTCCGTCGACGATATGGGTGGTACTCTCGGTGCCATCTTCGGCATCCTTCTCTCCGCCTTCACTTCCGCCCTCCGCGCCGAGTACGCCAAGGAGGCTCCTGGGACCGCCCCTTCATCAAAGCTCTACGCCACTGCTCTTGCCAACGCCGTGGAGGCCCTCAAGTCACACACGCCTGCCAGGGAGGGCGACCGCACAGTGATGGACGTCCTTATCCCTTTCACAGACGCCTTCGCCAAAGACGGTAACTTTGGAGCCGCTGTCAAGGTCGCTGCTGACAAGGCCGAGGCCACCCGCTATCTGAAACCTCGCCTAGGCCGTGCAAGCTACGTCGGCGAGGCTTCCGGCCAAGAGCTGCCAGACCCTGGTGCCTGGGCTCTGTACGAGATCCTTTTCGGCCTAGCCCAGGGACTGAATATTGCAGTGCCAAAATAAATATGATGGTGTATGAGTGGTTGGAGACTTGGTAAAACTGTGTTGGTATGCGTTGGGCATTGGGGGCATTTGGAAATGGCATTTCTACTACTGTTAATTACGGCCTAGACATATATATTGAGCAAATGGTAATTATTTCAAATCTAGTTATCATCCACTAATTCTTGTACCAGACGTGTGATGTTAATGATCATTCGTGGCAAGGCTATGCTCCGGCTATGCAATTTGCCAAATCATACGCAGCCTGTTGGCCATACAATTATCTACCAATCTACTGTCTTGCTTTCGTCAATCTCTTCTCTTCCCTCATTTACTCAATTTGCTGTAAAGCATCGCAGGTCAAGGACCAACTCGACGTGCCTACCACTTTACCATCCACCACAATACTCCCACACTCAGAATTTTACTTTGGTAGTCGCTGCCCGTAATGGATTGATCTTTGCGATTTTTTATGACAGCGACTTTGTTAAGATCATATTTCACGGCGAGGGAAGCGTTTCTAAGCCAAGCTAATTGAATGTATTTACCCTTTTTATAAATTGTTCATGAAATTTTCAAGATCCTCAAATCTGTTACTTCAACCAGCAGTCCATCAATTGCGCTATCTAACACGAATTTCTCCTCAGATGAAGCATGTAAAAGTCACAAAATATGCAAGAACTGAACAAAATTCCCTAGATGCATCTAAGCAGAGGTAACAGTGGCACCAGTCAAAGTGAAGGAGTAGTCCAGACCCGCCTTCACCTCGCTAGTCAGCTCGAATCCGTTGTACATGATGGCCTCCTTGGGGGTATTGGCAACAACAAGGCTGACCTCCTCGCCGCTGGCAACCTCAACAGAGCCGGTGTTGTTGGTGATGTCCACATAGCGGGTGGTGCCGTCGGAAGCGTAGACGGCGAAGGTGGCGGTGTAGTGCGAGGCGGCGGTGATCTCAACGCTCACGGTAGACGCACTGGTGGTGAGGGGGATGATATTGGCGCCCATGTACTGGGGGGCGCGCGCGGACTTGACCTTGTAGGAGCCAGAGCCGGAGGAGTCGACGTTGTCGTAGTTGAGAGACTTGCGCTGGCTCGTGAACGCGGTATGGGCAGACTCCATGCCAATGTCAACGTAGGCCATCCGTGCCCAATACCTTCCTACGACGTAGTCGAGGCTGGCACCGGTGGCAACGCGGGCGAGAACGTGAAGGGGTGTCTCGTCGCTGTTCTCCTTGTACTGGAGGTTCATCTGGCGCAGAGTGTCTGAGCCAAGACCTTCAATCTTGTCGGGGTTGCTTGTGAGGTAGGTGAAGAAGGGCCAGGCCTGGTAGTAGTTGCCGCTGCCGGAGGTGCCGTCGACGATGACCTGGTAAGAGTCGCTGATGGTCTTGGAGAGCTCAATTTCTGAGGCACTGGTCTCCTGGCCAAACTTCTGACGCGAGGCGGCGCAGAGGTCATGGCTCTTGTAGGTCTCGGCAATCCAATTGGCAAAGGTCTCCCACCAGGCGCCTGTGTTGGTCTGGCCGACCCAGGTCTTCTGGTGGTAGTGGATGCCGTGACCAAACTCGTGGACGGTGACACCGGGCATGGACAAGTATGTGTCAACAACCTCGAGATAGGCCATTCCAGTTGAGGCATCGGAATGCATCACGCCAGCAGCACCTTCGAGAGCGGAGACCGAGTAGATGTTGACCTTGGTCTTGGTGCCGCTGTCGGAGGCATCGTTGTAAGAGAGTCCAGTGGAGCGGAATCCAAGAGTGTTGATGAAGCAATCAAACGCACCCTCAAGCATCTGCAGGGTTGCATCAGCTTTCGAGCCGCCATTGTAGACACGGAAGTGGTCAGAGTCGGTGAAGCTGCTACCGCCTGCACCGATAGAAGGGTTGGCCACGTACTCGCCTTCAGCTGTACCTGAAGGCGTCGCAGCGGCCGAGGATGAGGGGGTTGCGATTGAGCTGGCAGCCCCGTCTGTAACGCTAGCCGGAGCGCTTGTCGCTACACTTCCAGCACGGCTGGATGATGAAGATGCAGCTCCACCATCGCCGGAGACCGTAATAAAACCGCTGGGAAGCGAAGTGGGAGTGTCGTCGACCGAGGAGCTTGCGGTAGGTCGGACGGTTGGAGTGGCAATAGCGCTTGAGCCTCCAGTTGGACGATCAAACCCGCTCGTAGGAGTTCCAAACCCGCCTGAGGGGGTATCGATTCCGCCAGGGAATCCCCCAGTGGGAAAGGGGCCAGATGGAGAGGTGCCAAAGGCAGAGGTGGCACCAGGGCCACACTTTCTGTTGGTTTTGCTCTGGCTGACGCCAACGGAACCTCCAGGGCGTCGTTGGGGGGCAGCCAAAATGCCCTGGGCAGATAAAAGAGCAGTGAGATAAACGAGGGACCGGCCCATTGTGAATGATTGAGAATGGTTGGTGATGACTAGTGATCTACCAAAGGAGTGAGCAGGAGCGACCAAATCAAAAAAATAAAGTGAGAGAAAAGAAGGACTGTTGCTTCAAGGGAAAGAAGAAGAGATTCACGACGTGCTCAGTCTTCTACTTTATCATCTCTGAGGAAACTGACCTTAGGAAAGCCAAGACTGGGCCGATGCCTTGGCTGTCTCATCGCCCAAACCAGGCATACCTCTTACCTCTCTCCGTCTCTCCGTCTTCTGTTTGAGGTATGGCCTCCAGTCTTTTGTGGGCAATTCCATGCTTCTGGTTCCCGTACCGAAGTGAAATAGCCTTGGCGGCTTAAATTGCAGGCCCAACAAAACCTGAAACGGAGCAGCCCCATGCTCGTTGCCCTACTGGCACCCCGGCCTGTGTCAGTCTTCGGCACCTTGATTGGAATAAGAAACCTCTAAAACCACGTTATTGATTGCCATTGCTAACGAGAACGTCGGGTTCCAGTTTGTTGTAACGCGCCCCCTGCATACTCAATCTGGGTTGAGCGTCAAAACTGTTTGAACTCTTCGTAACTCACGAGCTTGCCCTGTTTTCACTTTGAGGCCTCTTGACAACCTGGGCTACCACCCCATGCATGCGACGATGATGTATCACAAGGTTGGTGCGCTTAATGGTTCCTCTTTCCCGTTTGTTTATCCTATACGCCTCGTAACCAACGGATGGAGATTTCCCACTATCCGTGCAATATCCCGGGGTGACGCCACATTACGAGATCTAGTCCTATGGGCTCATTAGACGCTCATAAATAATTTGAGATATTCTTTTTGTAACATATGTGATGATCTCAGATCATCTGGTTCGCTTTGATTCACAAAATGGGCGGCACCCTTAATAAAATTCCTATTCTAACCAAGTTCTATACGTCATCTATTCAGCTACACGAAGTGTTTCCAATAATCTTAAGCTTTCCCGTATTCGCTTTTTTTTTTTGGCGAGATTTTCCCGTTTTCCGAGGTAATTTGCTATTTGATTGCCGTATGTAATTTCCCACCCCCTTGCGATGTAAGTCAGGAAGCACCGGCCCTGGATGCCGGAATTTTAACTTGGGGATTTGAAACTAGGCAAGTATAGCCACTCGTAGGCCTTCTTTTAAGCATGCTGATGAATGCTATACTAGCCAGGTTGACAAAATCTGAATCTGTCACCTCCCATTTATTCATGTCACAGGATGCCGGGAGCAAGAGCCCAGACAAAGGTTCAAGCCACGGATACATAACGATCACAGTATTACAACGGGAGAGAGTTCCAGTATAAATTTAAAAACAACAATAGAAGATGCCAGACCCCAAATCTCAACACAATGAATACGAAGAGCGATAATGAGCTTCGCTAGCCTAAGGCTGCAGTCATGCGGAAGGAAAACTTTGTAAGCCTTCATACCGATGACTCACTTGCCGTCAGGATGATCCGCTCGTTGAATGGCCATTTAAGCTTACCTCTTTTACCTGGCTTCATACTCGTCTTCAATCCAAAACTTCAACACACCAAGCTCGAGACAACCTACCTAGTTAGTACCAGTAGCCCCTTGGCCAGAGCACTTACACTGGCACGTGCGCAGCCATAGGATTTCAACATCAAATCGAATTCCAACTTTTCACAGTTACTTACGTATAATAACCCGCCCCTCACGGAGGTGAAACATGCTACATCATGAAGGTAGAGCGCGAGTAAGCTATACGGGGAAACCCTCCTTATACGTACTGCTTACGAGCAAAGTTGTAACTACCAGACATACCTTCCCGAAACGCCTCCACTACGTAGCGATGAAGACAAAGTATATACAATGAGAGACTAGCCGGGATAGCTGATCTCGTTATGACATCCCCCACGCTTGTTGGCTTTTTATCCCAGCGGCACCGAAAGATCCCATTAGATATAGAATTAGACGATACAGAGATCATCGTTCTCTAAATATTGCGTTTTCTTTAGCCTGAACTCGGCTGAATCTATGACGGCATTCCCGTTTGTTCGATCCAAGGACTACTCATCACTTCGTATCAGAAGACGGTGATGACTAGGGGATTGTCTACGACAACTTTCAGCTAGCCTTTATTATAATTAAACAAAGCTTGATATCTCTGGTGGAAATGAAATATACATTGGAATATATTGACTCTGGACTTTCCTTTTACTGATTTATAGGATTTACAAAGCGGTGCATGACTGTTATGGGATTTAAGGTGTGGATGTTTGGAAGTCTTAGCTGTGATTTATTGGTGACTACCTTTGCCAAGTGAAATCAAATATAACGCCTAAGTAAAGAATATTATTCTCTCGAAAGAGACAAAGCCCGGTAGTGAACGTATCTTATTATTCTCTCGAAAGAGACAAAGCCCGGTAGTGAACTTATCTCGCTCTTTGAGATTATCTTGCTCTTGGGTACCGCGGGAATTTATGGCCTTGGGAGGTCTTCATAAATACTACGATTTACTTTCCGATAATTCAAATGCTCGATGCATAGAGGAGGGCTATGGACTCGAATTTGATCCAACTTCAATATCAGCCCAAATCACAATCCTCACCGTATCTCCAAACGCAAGGGTCCAAACGCAAACGTTCTCGCCACCTCACAAGGGGGATCAAGTGCATGCCTTAAGAATGTAGCAAGCCGTTTCTATTTGGACTTCTCATCATAACCGATCTTTGTTTTTCGCCAAAGCTGTGAATGGGTTCTTTTGCAGGACCTATGGATACTCGGCTTGCATGAGATGACTTCTTTCTTCCATATCCCCTACTGGTAGACGAAAAAGAACTCGGCATTCATCTTACAATAAATACCTGAAGACATTTCAGGGTCTAGGCCCAGAAACGGTACACTATATCAGCCAATGAATAGCTAAAAGTCTAGTGAGCTCAACCTCTAGAAGTAAAGTCTAAGGAGTCTGACTCTACATCTCCTATTAATGTGAGGGCAAAAGGGGACAGAGGATGGAAAAGTCCCTCCCTGTAATTAAATAATGGTACAACATGAAGCAAGCGACAAAGGTCCCGAGATTTTTGATTCCTCGAAATCTTTATGGCTTAGACTCAGCATGATCACGCAACACATTTGTCAAATCAATATTACCTGCATTCTGATAAGACTTCACACGTCAACTACCTAAATGTTTGAGGCTATGACTGCACGGTATCTTAATACAGACGCCATCTAATCAATGAACACTTATCTCTAGAGATTCTCTGTCTCTTCCAGAGGGCTCCCCATGTGTGTGTGTGTGCTAGAGGGGGGGTCAGGGTTGAATCAATTGGCTTTGAAAGGCTTTAGCACTATATGCTATATGGCCACTTGGCACATCTGGGCTTTGAGAAACTTCAGGATCACCCTTAAAGCTTAACGAAATGTTTATGCCCAGATCTAGGCAGCTGTAGTCACAACACTACCTCACGACAGTAACTTATCTAACCAGAGTATGCGCCTAGATCGTGAAACCTTTACTGCAACTCTGGGATTCTATCTCAGGAAATAGTTTCAATAATTGAAACTAATGTCTTCAAATAACACAGGGACATACGCATCCTCGGAGAGAAAAGGGCTGTCCCATATCATATTAGTATGTACGAACCGCTGCTGCCGTCGCTGTTTCGATTGGAAAGTACACTACGCATAGACTCCACATAGCTAATCTTCTATCAAACATTGCAGCACCTCAAGTTACGGAAAGCGGAGATCATAGGCCTGGATTTGATGCAGAGTGAAAACCAAGAGTCCAAAGCAGGTTATTGATGTTGATTCATCTCTTCAGCCAATTCATAGAATGGAGATGACGTGCTACAAACAGTCTGCTATAATCATTCTGCCGAAAACACTCTTGTTCCAAAGGTCCATTTCTATCACCTTTGGAAACCGAAACTGACACCTCCTATGTGAGTTAATAAAAAGAAAAGGTCCAGGTCAACCCAAACAGCTGTGAGGAAACATCTTAGCCATATGCTACATAGCCACCTTGAACACCCATTCTATACACTTATAGAGTTTAGTGCTAGGCTCATTAGGACGATAACCTGGGAGCGGTCTCCACTTTTACGGCATCACCGTCCCCCCCACCTGGTCTCAATCCGATCTAGAGTAGTTGCCCTTGAGACTGTCTTTGAGAACGCGCATACAATAGAAAGACATGATTGATGAAAAAAACCATTACTTGAACGCCTGTTAGTGGAAGTTCCGGTCTGTCAAGGTGTATTGGTACAAAGTGTGTCCGACGTCCAAAATGCCTCGGCGAGCTAATTGTAGTGTTTCACCTAAGAGTGCTATTTAGCCCGTTACCATACTCTTACATTTCCAGCAACATCAACTGGATCCCGGTTGTCGATTGAAACATCAGAAATATTTCAGAGGGCTTAAACGGTTGAGCAGGCTAACGTACGTGCATATAAACTATTCAGAGATAGACACATGCGCCACAAAGCTCCCAAAATAGAGCAGGACGAGGCATACCGCCATAGTACCGCATCTTGAGGTCCCAGTCGGGTGAGGTGTCGACTGAGTAATTCAGAGTAGTCTTCAAGAAACCAGGGGATAAGGAGTTAACACGAATGCCATGTTTGGTCTATGCCATGGCGAGGGTAGCGTGAATTCGGAGGAACTCCCGGGATGCTACGAGGGTGGGGCCATGACCGGGAGCAGGAGATGAGTTGGGAATCTTATCAATCGCCGACGAAAGGACATACTGGCAAGATCTTGTCCTTAGAGGAAATGACCTTCCATGATCAAGGCTAGGGAGTGGGCTGAGCACCTGGGGAGCTTCGCCGTTGGTTTATCCACTCATTTTGATGACTGGTTGTAAAAAAGGGTAGCTAGAGAACAGACACACTAATTTACTGTATAGAGAGATGTGAATGTGAGAGGTGTTATTTTCGAATCAATTTCAGAATCTTGAAGGCCATCTTACAAGTCTCAGGTGTTCGGAGATCACTACGTCCTCCACTTGGTCTCAACCACGGAGTTTTGAGGTTTGCTTTGTGCCATGAGATGTGGCCTGGAAACAACACGGTCTGGGTTCTACAGTATTGCCAAATCTATGGAATGTAAGAGGCTGAGCATCTTCTCCTGTTGCCATGTCCTCGGATATGCCTATAGAGTTTTATGTCGTTGTGGGTCATGGCTTCAAATAGACTTGGCTAAGAAGTAGCCGGAAATGGAAAAGCACGCTTGGACCGTCTCGAGGCAAAGAGCAGAGTTATCGATAAGTAGTGTGGACAGGGTTTTGGACAGGGGTGTGAAAGGGTTGTGTAAGGGGGTTGCAAGGTTGCGTCGACTCGGGCTCCCTTACCCTTGTCCTTAACTTCAAAGGTCATGGGATACGACGCGAGACGCGGCTTTTCACGACGTCAATATTGTCTAGCCACTCAGCTTCGTTTAGGCTGGGCTGAACTGGGGCCCCAAGCCCCATCCTCGTTGGAGAAACTGGAGATTGCCTCCCCTTGCCCCAGCTCTTGACTCAGGCCATGAAGATTTCCCGCGGGGAGCCCTTGGGGAAGCAATTTTGGTGATTCAATGCGTCTAGCGTCAAGTTTGTAACTTTGTGCGGTTCTTCTGGACCCCCAACTAACCCCCCTCGGGAATGACCTCGTCCTACTCCACCCGCTGGCCGAGAACTCTGTAACTGCGAACTGGACCCAACTTTTTCTACAATGCATCCAAACGTCTTGTCCACCCCTGCAACGCCTTCTCCAGATTAAATGCCACTGCTAGTTCGAGGGTCGACAGACATAAAGCCTGCCTCATCACCACCCTGTTCATCCGGCAGTCTCTCATCACTCCTCATCACCACACTCTTCTCCCTCTCTCATCTCCCTTCTCCGCGTCATCAGTGTCAGTTCCCCAAGCCGCGTCACATCCTTCATCATGGAGAAGCAGCAGAGCTTCGAGCACGAGGACGTGGTTGCCAAGTCCCAAGACCCTTCTCTCAACGCCGTCGACGACTATGTTCCCGGAACCGACGCTGAGAAGAGACTTGTGCGCAAGATTGATCTCTACCTTTTGCCATGTATGTGGTTTATGTATTTATTATCATACATGGACCGTACCAAGTAAGTCTTCTAATCTTGGAGTCACTCACCGGCAGCGGCGCTAACCTGGACGTTTAGCATCGGAAATGCCAAGATTGCCGGTATGGACGTTGATCTGGGACTCGACTCCAACAGATACTCAATTGCCCTGATTGTCTTCTTCGTCGGCTACGTTGTCTTTGAAGTCCCTTCCAACATGATCCTTGTCCGCACCCGACCTTCCGTCTACCTCGCCACCATCATGTTCCTCTGGGGAGGTGTCACCATCGCCATGGCCTTCACTCCTACCTACGCTGAGCTTGTTGGTCTCCGTGCCCTCATGGGTTGCCTAGAGTCTGGATTCGCTCCCGGTATTCTGATGCTGCTGTCATCCTGGTACAAGAAGGAGGAGCAGAGCAAGCGTTTCGCTGTCTACATTTCAGCTGCCATTCTCTCCGGTGCTTTCGGTGGTCTCCTTGCTGGTTCCATCACCAAGGGTCTCGATGGCGCCCACGGCAAGGCTGGTTGGCGATGGCTTTTCGTTGTCGAGGGTGCCGCCACCATGGGTTTCTCCCTGATCGCCGCCTTCGTCCTTCCCGACTTCCCCGCCACAACTTCCCTGCTCAAGTTCAACGAGGAGGAGCGCGCCCTTGCTATCCGTCGCCTCCAGAGCGAGTCCCGAACTGTCACCACCGAGGAGAACCGCCTGACCCCCCTCGCAGCCTTCAAGGCCTCCATGACCAACTGGCGCACCTGGCTCCTAGTTGTTGGTTACATGGCCATCGTCGGTTCTTCCACCCTCTCCTACTTCTACCCTACTCTCGTCAAGGGTCTTGGCTACGAATCCACTGCCGCCCAGTACATGACTATCCCCATCTTCGGTGTTGCCTTCGTTTCCACTGCCGTCACCGGATTCTTCGCCGATAGATACGCCAAGTACCGTGGCCTCATCCTCGGCGCCTGGATGACCGTTGCCATGGTCTGCTCCATCATCATCTGCGCCGTCTACAACTACACTGCTAGATATGCTCTGCTTGTCATCATGGCCTCCGGTCTCTGGGCTTCCAACGGTCTCGCTCTTTCTTACGCGTCCGTTACCTTCGCCACTGTCCCCGATGAGGTCCGCGCTGTTTCCCTGGCCTTTGTCAACGCTATGGGTAACCTGGCCCAGATTTACGGTGCTTACCTCTTCCCCTCCACTGACGCCCCCAAGTACCTGATGGGTTTCGGTGTCATCAGCGGCCTCTGCTTCACTGGTGTGGCTTCTTACATTGCTCTTCACTACCTGCTTGCTCGCTACCAGAGCCGCCGCGCCGGCCAGGTTTAAAAGATAGACTTGCATCGCTGTTAATATAGAAAATATGGAGAGAAGGAATTGTACATCTGATACAATGCAATACTGATATTTATTGCTATTGATGTTTACACAGTTAATGACCAGTATATGATCTTATATATTCCAAATATCTCCACAATTCATTATGTGACATGCATGTTCTGCTTCGACGATGTTTTTTATCGGCATCAAGCTCTGAATTAGAGATGGAAGAAACTTGAGTCTTGAAATTTCTTTTTCTCACAAACAAATTCAAAATGAGTTCCCCGTTCTAAGTTGCTACTCCTTCAAGGCTTTGACTTCTCCAAGATTTTAATGATGGGACATGGAAACTTAACGACTTCGAATTATGAAAACGCACTTCCCCGTCCGTGCGTGATGGTCCTGTACCTTGCTCATGCAACACGATTTATGCATCCGGGATATTATCGACTTGTGCTCGTGTTTCATTCTTTGCCGCAGAACTCAGGGATGTCCTGGCATTGCCATATTACCCGTGAATGTTGAAATTTTCTTCCCAGATCCACATCTTCATTTCCTCATTTTCCCAGACGCGATCGATAAATCACTAACTATTCATCGCCACGCGCCCGTATGGCGTCTGTCACGTTTTCGTGCATACTACGGGAGAGGAGAATAGTTTGGGTGGCCCCACAGATATTTTTAAGGGGCGCCACGGGGGTGGCAAGGCAAAAAAAAATGGTGAATAACAAACACGAGTGAAGGCGGGCGTCAAGTGGCACCTGAACTGTGGGAATCCTTCCCACCGGTAGCCAACACGCGGCTGGAGTCGATGGTGGGTGGTCACCGGACGGGTGAGTGACTCGCAAGCGGCCCACCACTACACCGGGACGTCGAACTCTGTTGGATGTTCTCTGTCTGTGCCGTACTAAAATGACATCTTCTCTCCCCAAAAGGTGGGGTCCCTCCAAGGCCATGCAAATTGCAATGGGTGGATGGAGATCGTCCAAGAAACTGGGCTCGGATCACAGGCACATTGAAACGTCTTCCTGAATCCGGACACATTCCGTTGCAACATATCGTGGACCGGATTAGTTGTTCATCGGATCACAGCTGTAAGATATTCTTCAGGTCTTCTTAGTATAGGGGTCATCCTGTTATAATGGGTCAATAAACATGGTTCCTCACTGAAGTTGGGCCGCTGTCTTAGCAAGACGCCATGAGAGCATCAGATGACCAACTTCTCAAAAACATCCCCAGCATAATATTCAATAATCTGACACAGTCCGGGGCATCCGCTTTGCTTAAATTTTGAGGTCTGTGTGGGTGGCGGTGGCGGAGAGAACCTGGATCTCCCCAGAGTCAGGAATCTCTACAGCCAGATAGAATCTTGCTGGAGGGTCTGGGCATGAATCTGGGCGTGAATCTGGGCCTTCCCAATCAATTATTTCTTATACCCGGATTGTCTGGTGATCCAGATCCATTTGGATTCCGAACTTGTCACGCGGTGTGGGTTCGCCTCTACACGGGGGCAGCGAATTGGCTTCGCATCGAGGGCATAAGCGAGAAACGGGGAGTGCCAGACATACCCAACAAACCCCTAGCAAGTCAAACTAATACACAGGCATTCATCTTGTAGCTAAAGGGGTCATGCTTGGCGTTTAACAACTCTGGGTTCCCTCTTGAGGATATTGATATTCTTAACCGAGGTTCAGTGTGCTTCGAGAACCGAGGAAATGCTCGATTTATGCCTTCTTAATATTGTTTCCATATTACCAAGATTATCGATCACGACAAGCAGCGGACGTACTTCACGTGTTCCCCCACCAACAAAACAGCCAGCGTCAGGACGAACTATATAGGACGATTTATATCGAACCGACCACATTCTTCAACTTCAATACATACCGAATTAGCATAATCCGTGAGGTTTCGTGTGATGGAAACTAAATCGAGAAGGCCCGTCCTATCCTACGCCTGTAGCCCGATCGCTTGCTGAGTGGCAAGTTACATACCGAGCGATGTCAACACGACCCCTTTTTTCGGACAACAGCAACAACCCGCATTGAACTTGCTAGGACTCATACCATATCATTCTACATGTTCTTACAATGTATATCGAGGCGTGAATCTTCCTCCCACGTGCTCTTGGGGCGTTCCTCAGACCGCCCCGGCCGGCCGAGCAACTGAGCCCGAAGCCGTGTAGACGATCCTTAGGACTTGCACATCCGTGCCAATCGAGAAGCGGAGCGACATGCGAGTTCGGATAGAAACCGTACAGGCCAACTAAGATATATCAACCTTCATGGCTTTATTGCCAACAATTCGAGCGAATGACGCGTGCTGTAGATTGCCGGATTTTGCGATGCCAAACTTCCTACGATCCCAAGTCTGCCAATGTCGACGACGAGTCCAAGAAAGCGGTGGACGATGATACAATAAACTCAGGATTAGTTTCTATACAAATAAACTCTACGCCCCCGTATGACAGCGAGAAACAAATCCTCAAGAGTTAGAAGCACCATCGTTGTAGCTGGTACAAGACAGCTTGTTGATCCCTTTATTGTTTCACCTACCCTATATATGCTTCAAGCAAACCAACATGACCCCTAGTGAATTCCACGGAGTGCCACATCAAGCAATTAATGATTCTTATACTAATTGAATTCACATTTAAGTTGCTTTTGAATTCTAAACGTCATCGGGATGTAAAATGTTTTCTTAACTGAAACATAACAGAAGTAACTAGCTAAAATTGGTCAGGTCAGACACAATTAACATTCCAAGATATGATCACACATGAGAGCCCAATTTGCTATGCCAAATGTCTTATCACCTCAAGAACTCAAAGCAAAGGGTATCGCGCAAGGCAATAGAAACAGGATTATTGGGAGAGAGCACCAACGCTTACCAACTTGCAGTGATGATGGGCGCCTGTAGTGGGGGCTGAAGAGCTGAATTAATGTGGTGTTGGAAATTTAGGGTGATGCTCGTACCGAGCTAGAGCTGCATCCAATGATTTTCACTTTCCCGTAGAATGACGCCTGGGTAGGCACCGATAAGAGAACGACACAAGCTGGTGGCATAAAGGGGCAGGGGTGCAACGTGTTTGCCGACTCCACAAATTGGTCGTCTCTCCATTCGAGATCCGGCTTCCCCCTCCAAGCATCACGAACATGATCCTACCTACACAAGGGATTATTCATACAATGAATATGCCGCACTCGGGTATGGTCTACATCGTACGTCGAAGTGAGAATCCCAATGGCGTGACGCTCGCCATTGCTCTCCAATGAGCATGGGGCCTAGACTTTCACCACAAGAGAGAGAGCCCTTATTGGTCGCGTGGAAATGCATTGTACGATGACAAGAGCGTGGCTACGACTTCAATGCACAATTACATGGAAAATTTGGCCAAAGCGGCAGCTCTTAATAAAGACGCCTCTGACGCATTGGCCGAAATCCTGGCCCGTGCCTGTGACAACAGCTATGAGGCAAAGAAGCCGATACTAGATGCCATTTATAGATACGCATCATGCTTCAAGGTTACTGGCAGATCCAGTGAGCGAGTTGACGCCTTCTTCCAGATTAGCGCGCTTGCAGTATACGCAGTAGCCAATAGCTCCTTGGAAGAGAGCGTTGACTTTCCAGTGGCCACCTTCTTGTCTTTTAAATTGCAAGACCTTGCATAGTTATGGGGCATGGTACATGTATGATAGAAACGGGTGATAGGGGAGAATGGGGCAGTTCTAGAAGGCAGGAGAGGGAGGCAGAGTCAATGAATAAAACAGTTTCCTCCAATTTGATCTCATCACTAAACGTCTCGATTCCGAAATTGATGCTGTATTTTTAAGCCCAACCAAAGTACTATTCTATTCCTCGCCCTTTTCATAATATGAGATAAAACTACCTGATTACATAGTATCGTCCATATACAGGCGACGGAATACTACATAATTAATAGCTACTCAATAGTGAATCCTGTTACTCTTGCCATGTAGTCTTGGTGTGCTGAGGATCCTACATATCTTGAGGATTAGCCTCGTCCTTGTCGTGTAAGTCCGCCAGCCCAAGTCTATACCCATCACAGCCCAAGTCTATACCCCATCACAGCCCAAGTCTATGCCCACTACCAGCCAGCCAGCCCAAGTCTATACAAAGGTACATCATCAATACGCTCCACCAGCCCAAACCTATGCGCACGCCAGCCCAAACTATACAAAGGTACATAGCTTAGCCCAAATGTAAGCCCAGCCTAAATGTTGGCCAGCCCAAATCTATAACCACCAACTCTCAGTATTTCTCGGCATTTGTTATGGCAGACTCTACTGCTGACGGAGATGGCCCAGCCATGGTTCCCGCCAGGTGAAGTTATCACGACTGTACACGCAGCTCGACCCGCGCTCGCTTTGGAGCAGACGCGCTTTATGCAGACCTGTTCAGCGAGGTCACTGGTCAGACGACCAAGCGGAACAAAGAGGCAATCGAGGCGGGAGCATCAGAAGACATGCGTGACTTTAGTGCTGCACTCGGTGGGCTATCGAAAATAGCGTTCATTAAAGTGATGAAAAGTATGTATGCGGATACTCCATAAGTCGCCGCGTGAAGTTTTTTTCTTCAGATTATGGGATAAATTTGCGTCGAGGTATCGCGTCGGCGCGACCGCAGCAGGGAGCATCCATTCGTATGGGCACAAAGCACCCTCGACCAACTGCACTCGGTCATACTGCACCCATTGTTCATTTCAAAGAATTCACTTTCATTTCTCATCATGGCTTTGCAATTCACGGTTTTTTCTCGGGCTCGTGACTCAAGGCCTTGGGATGGATGTGCCGCTCTTGAGACCTGACAGCGCCATCCCCTAGATCGACACATTGCATCAATACAAGCCACGATATTAACAGATAATAGGTAATAATAATAATGATGATCAATCATTGACCTATTATTAGGCATTGTTATCTACTTAGTAGCACACAATAAGGAATAATAAGAAGTATTATAATATGATTGACTACCATAATAATTCTATCGAGGTAACTTTGCAATCCCTGTTTATTTTTTTAACGGTCTTAGCTTAGATCCTCCCGAACAAATATCTGTTGAAGCGAGCCTGCTTCTGGAATTGATTGATTTTGTTATACCTTATCATATAAATGGAAGATCCTTCCTTTGATTCTTATAAGAAGGAATTGATAATAGCCTTGTAGATAGGTATATATGGGGAGGTATGTACCCAGCGGCTACAGTAACCCGCTCATGGTTTGAACTTGAAGTTGTGAATGCCTGCGGAGTGCATTTTGGTGCACACGCATCAGAATAAACCTTCAAGCAGAATTTCTCGCGTTTGGATCCCCCATCTAGATTTGGATCCTAGATAATATAAAGGTAGGCATCGAGGTATTAAAACCACCCATAACAATCACTACAGTAGTAGAGATAGCGAGGTTAGGCTTGCAGCGTTCGCTCGTCCAAATAGGACGCGTGTGACCGTATATATAGTGGTTAGGCTGGGGGAAAAGGTATTGACATAGACTTGGGCTCGCTGGCATAGACTTGGGCTGGTGAGTATAGGTACATTGATTCAATTCAAGCACTACAAATGATTTTGCAATATATCACTGGAACATGGAACTGTAGATGTTATTAGGTTTGAGGAATTGTAAAACTGTGCGGATTGCTTTTTGCAAACTACTATTATTACATGCCATTCACAAGGCCAATAAAATCATTTACCGCCTTCGGGTACATGCAGATTGGTCAATTCCATATCTGCTGCCATTTTACTCCCCCCTGATTATTGGACGACGTGACCGTAGCCAGTGTCGTGGCAACTGACTAGCTAGTTGCCGTAGAGCCATCTAGGTCGCCTCCAAAAGACAACATGACAGCAACCGGTGCCGTGGCGTTACTTTGAGCTTTCGTAGCAGAGCTCAGGCCAGCAAGCGTAGATCGAATGGCAAGCTCCTAACCTCCGAGGGGTGTGGTACTTGCCGCCGTATGAGTAGAAGAGCTTGGCTCTCGTCTCTGACCTTGAAAGGGCCGATGCCTCACAGCGTCGAGATGTTGTTGCTCATCGGCGGTGATTTCCATGTCGGCGCGGCGATCTTGATCGATAGCGCCTGTGTTCATGCCGAGATGGCGACCTTGATCGATGGCGCCGATGCTCATGCCAAGATGGAGAGCGGTGGTAACGAAACTCCGCATAGAATCTTCCATATGACCGTCCATGAGACGAACGAGGCGACCTTCGTCGATCGCTGATCTCAAATTCCTCGTCAACCTCGCTCTCATCGTCTGTAAGTGATCTTTGGCGATTGCTTGCTCTACTATGGTCCCTCGAACGGCTCTGGGCCCGACCTCTCGAGGCGGAGCGTTCCTGACGAGAAACTCGCGAGCCCTGATTCACCGGTTCCTGTGGCTGATGCAATGGGCTTGCTGGCTTTTTGGGCAGAGTTGTGCGGGTGGTATACCACTGCGTCAGCTGTTGTTCCTCCAAGAACTCCTGGATTTTCTCCTGTGTTGACAGTCTTACGACGTTTGACAGCATGGAGTCTGTCGAGGAGCTGTCCATCAGGGTTTCGTCTTCGCAGCATAGTCCCATCTTCCGCCTCTATGCTTGGAGCATGGGCGCACGTGGTGCAGCTGGGTCCGCTCGAGGTATTGGCCATGGGAATTCTGGCTCAACTTGACCCTGTGGAAGGTATTCCATGACTGTATGTTAAAAATCATTGGTCAGTAAAGTATCCACGAGTTGAGAGATTGGGTGTTTCTTTGTGAAACTTACACATCAACGCCCAGACTGTCTTGTCAATCCTCATGCTAAGGACGTCGGATGGAATCTTATGGAACCTCGCAACAGTAAGAACGTTGAGGACTTTCCGTACAGACTTTGCTCGGAAGTTTCCAATGGTCTCAGCGTCAACCGGGAGTACAAACATCAGGAACGAATCCATGTACAGTTGGCGATACATTTCGCCCAGCCCATCGGGCATCATGCCCTTGAGCTCGAATACATATTCTTCTCCCCGTAGGGATACCATCTGCCGATGGTCAAGTGGGCTAGTCATTGTCTGATTTTTACCCGTACAACAAAGAAGTTGAAATGAAGAGAATTGCGTATGTATTGAGGTAGAGAGTGTGCGGGTGTGGGTGTTTGTATGTTGTTGTTTTTTGGAAGCGAGGGTTTTTGGAGAGGAAAGAAGTGGGCCAGACTACTGAAGGGAAAAGTTTCCGTGGTTTAGAAAGTGAGAAACTAGCACTGACGACTTGAGGGTACATGGCTGTTCAAAGGTGAGGAAAAGGTGAGCTGGTAGTACTAAGCGGCTGACAGAAAAACAGGGACTGCAAGGGCACCTCGACAGCATTATTGTGGCAGTCAGTTACATTATAATTTCCTATTGTGTAATAATAATAAGATAATGTTGGATAATAATTACTGAATAATTAATCATCATTACTGGCTACCTATTGACTGTCTATGTCGTGGCCTGTATTAGAAGTTGGGATTGGAAAACCCTTGCAGTCTCTTTTATTCTGTCACCCACTTGAGCACCTCAGCCATAGGTAGTCAGTAGTTTGCGGACCCAAGCTGAGAATATTGCGAACTGGTGGTTTGTGCATCCTGTACATGTACGTACGTACCTACCTGAGTATTGCTAATTTAGTGAGGTATGGTTTTTTATTTCCTAGAATTTATTTCTCATAGTATAACGTTGATACCACCACGTCACCTCCACCACATCACATCACCACATCACTTCCTCCACCCATATCAACGACCACAACGACAACAACCACAAGAGCAGCAGAATCATCACTATGGATGATATTATAGCTAACATCTCAAGCTCAACTAGAGCTAGATTCGCTCGCGAAAAGTATATGCAGTGACAAAGAGCGCGTAGCTTTGAGCCATGTATTGAAGCCCGAGCATGCGCGGAACACCTGGTCATCCCGATGCGATACATTTTCGGGTTTTACAATTACGGCCAGCGACCAAGTTATTCTACGTGGCATCTAGAGTAAAATCCGCCATACGTCGTTACATGACCAGCGCCACAGACGCCTTCATGGAGATATTGATAAAGACCCAAATGAAGGAGCAAAACGACAAGAAAAGGTACCGTCTCGTCGTACCATCAAGCGAAGATGAGCAAAGGAAGTAGCATCAAGGGTGTTGCCGAAACCGAGGGAAAAAATAGCCCTGAGGAGGTTGTCATTGTAATGGAACTTGACCCAGAGCTGAGCCCGGATTTTACGCTCCTCATGGTGCTGCTTCGCCATAGAGCTGACGATCTAGTACATGTGCACTTCAACCCCAAATGGAGGATGCACATTGTTACGATTTCTAACGAGACCTTTGATCCGCGGATTGATAGGCTTTGTCTGCCGCGGGATCGGAGATTAAGGCACTGGTGCTTCCCGCGGTATAACACGTATACACTGGAGTGGTCTCGTCATGGTACCGTCGGGGACACATCGCTAAAGACGCTGGTAGCGTCGTCCAGCGGAAGGATTAGTACCATGATGGTTCGAACAGAAAATGAGACACATGATATAACAAGTCTAGTTGAAGGGAGTATCCTCAATGACGATACTAATCGTCTTTTGGTTATATGCTTCGAGCCATGGGTTCGCATTAATGAACTCCTTCATTCGCGAAAATGCCATGAACAGGCGATCGAATTTGATTATTATACGGAAGAGGAAAAGGGCAAGCACGAGGCAGCCTCAATCGTGAAAGAAAAAGGGGAAATTCTCAAACGGACCGTCCTCCCGCAGACAAGAACTGGCTTCAAGCTGGTATTTGTCTTATTTTTGATGAATGGAAGCTCGAACGTCATGATGAAGACCATTGACAGCATGTCTGACTGGAGCACAATCACCATTCTGGGCACTCAGCAGATGAGTAGGTTCCTTGGCTGGGATCTAAATCACACCACAGCGGTCGTGCCAAAGTTACCTTGTCCAGAGGAACAACTAGACCAGTTATCATGGATCCGTCGCTGCGACACGAAGGGAATAGTCGTCATCACTGGAAAAGACCCTCGGATGCTACGTGACAACTGGGGAAGCTTCACAATGGATGATGGCGTCCGGAAAGTATTGTTTCCGAAACCGGCGTTGAAGAAACGTCTCGTGAAAATCGAAAATGATAAGACGGCAGGTTTCTACTGCGCCGTCGTTGCGCTTGACGCGATCTTCGACATCCACGCACCTACCGTCATCCATATGATCGGGTTACGCGCCAATGCAAGGATTGCGACGGTCGAAAGTCCAAGGTATCAAGGGATATTAGACGAGTCGCCTGGGACAGAATCTGAGCTCATGCGATTACGACTTGAACCACTGGTAGAGAATGAGCAGCAGCCTCACTTGGTTTTCTTACGTCTCCTGATGGCTTTTGAGTACGACCATAAGCTGGCATTGATGGTTTATAACTCACTCAGCGGCGATCAGGATACTCGGGTTCTCACTATCCTTGTCGCTTGCACACTCAAGCTAGGACTCGAAGAGCTGATTGATACCGAGCAAATTCTGGAGGTAACTCAAATAGATGGCGGTCTCGAAGCACTCGTGGAAATGTGCACAGGACCATGGATTACGATCCTATCCCAAGTTCTCCTCTCATGGCACAACCTGTACTACGGTAAAAACAAGCCGTCGTTTGATAGACTTATTCATTACTAGTGTAACGAACCAAGCAGCAGCGAAAGGAGTGAGATTAAATGAATCGTGAACAACACACACAATTAACCAGTGAAATGGGCTAGGGGCAGCGAAGCGTAGCCGTAGTCATAGGTTTGTGTAATGATTGTTCACGATTCATTTAATCTCACTCCCTTCGCTGTTGCTTGGTTCGTTACAACTAGAATATAACATCCGCCAATTGTAATCTCATGGGATGGAGATGGAAGTTTGCAACCTGCTGCTTGCATAGTAGGTGGTGAGGGCCTTGGAGTTTGTGCTCTCCATAATTACCAATAAGGTCAACAAGATAACAAGTTCTAAAGCCTTCTAGCCACAGGCATAGCATTTAATCAGACATGCATTCATACCCCCCCCCCCCCCCCTAGCCAAGGAAATCACACCGGCTGCCATCAAATGCACTCTTTTGCTTGCATGAATCAAACAGAAACCAATCAGGTAGCCATGGAAATAGCAATGTATAATATGGTAATCGTCGAGGTGGTAGCCACGCCACAGGGGACCGACCAGACTCTAGAAAGCCATCCGAATAAGGGGAACTAATATAGCGGAAGACTTGGGGGCATAAATAGCTTGTCTACGCTCGGAAAGATTCGTGGATCTACAACCATGGGAAGACAGTGATATTAAGAGCTAGGTAGAAAGGGATAAATATACCAGCCGCGATTTCATTTGACAGCACTGCCACCTCAAGGAGAATAAATTGTGCCGCTACCGTCAAAACGCCAAGGCATCCGAGCAGGAAATTTCCAAGATCATATCCCGAGGCAGCAAAGAAAAGCCATGATTGGCCCTTGGCGAGGTCATCAAACTCGACAATACGTACAGACCTGATCTCGGTTTTTGGTAAAGGGTCAATAAACTCTTCCATTTTGTTGTTATTGTCATCCATCAAGTGGCCGCATACTTCGTTGACCCCATAATTACTCCTGGGAAAGGGGGAGATTCAAAAATGAGGAGAGGGAGAGAAATAATACAAAACGGAGAGAGAAAAAACAGCCTCGGAATAGACTAAGCATAGACTGAAATACATGATTATCTATTAACCTTGCTTATGAAAATACTAAGCTAGAAATAACCACGATTATACGTCAGAGCTTGGATCGGCCGCAAGTTGTAATGTGTGTGAATATGCATGGATCAATCCCTCTTCAGATGCAGCTTCTTGGCTGTCGAATTAATCACCACACCATCGATTATATTAGCTGACTGACGTTGATGCAGCTCCAGGAGGGAGAGTTCCACACCCTCTCCTAAACAGACCAAGATGGTGGCAACGCGATGGACAACTCTCATTGGTCTAGCTTTCTCAAGAACCCTGCAAACGTATGTCATAGAACGGAATCTGGGGCTGACCCACGGCCATCGTCCTTGATTTTATTAGAGCATAATGACATCGGCTCAGTGTCTTGCATACAGGTGGTGTCAGCAGGGGTTTGACATCATATCGCATTACGCCATGACGCCTTTAACTCAGTGTAGATCCCAGAGGGTATCCCAAGATTTAAACCATCATTACTCCTCGGACTACTCCATCAAAAACATTCAATCCAAAAGAACTTTCCTCATCCTCTACAAAGACGAGCAAATACGAAGATCGAACATCATAAAACCCCAAACGTTGAGCAAGCGATATCTCCACAAAAATGTCAAACAACGATAACGGAGGTCTCTTGGGCGGTCTCCTCGGAGGAGTCGATAACGTCCTCACTGGCGGCGAGCAGGCACAAGGCAAGGGCGGTCTCCTAGGAGGCGTCGTGGGTGCTGTTGGTTCCACCACCCAAGGGCTCGGCAATGCTCTTGGTCAAACTACAGCGGGTGTTGGGCAGGCAGTCGGAGATGTTGGAAATACTGTGGGCGGAACTGTCGGCAATGTAACTGGAAATGATCAAAGGTACAAGAAGAGCGGCATCTAAATACCTTGGTACGGAAACCTTCTTAAAATGATCCAAATAATCGACTCAATATTCTTGCTTTTGCGTGCAATGTGAGAAAAGAAACTGCCAAAAACAGATACTGCAAACAATATTTTGCGAATAATTAACAATGCAAACAATAATATTACAAACAATGAATGCAAATGCGCATGAATACTGCATACCCAACACAATGACAAAGCAGACTTCTTTCTTTACTTATAGTCATAATAGCTGCTAGAGCCATAGTGACCTTTAAGACCATCAGGTCCTAGCCCAAACGGACCGGATTTCGAAGACTTAGAACTGGAACTCGAAGCCCGTGGCTTAAAGTCCGGAGCTACAAGGCGGCGATCCCGACTCCTCTCCCGATGACCAGTTGAATAGTACTCCCCTTCATGCAAGTACTTCCGCTGCCTATCATCATGACGGTTGTCTCGAAGAGACAGCTTCTCCATTCCAAAGTCGTCTTCGTACACGTAACGAGTAGACCCACGAGGAGTACTGCTAGTGTACTCGCTGTCGCCGTAACGTTCAGGTGGGTAAGATTCCCTGCCAGTTCTGCTCGTATGTTGAGCAACCGGCTTGGCTTTTTTCCTGTTTGGGAGTTCGTGAATGATGAAGTGAACGGGTGGAGGGAGGAATCTGTCTTTGGAAACAACGTCCTTGTATGCGCCATGCAAGAAGCCCAAAAGCGCACGCCGCATAAGCCTTCTTTCAGAGACCACTGTCAGCCAGCAGTAGGCGCCGCCATTCATACCTGAAGCCTTTTCCATAACGGCAAGGACGAGGTGGTTCCAATCAAATAAGGCGACATAAGGAGTGTAGTATTTGACGCTATATCGAGCAGCTTGGGCCATCAACTCGTAGGAATTGCCCAGAAATGAGGTTTCGGTAGGGAGAATTGGTTCCCCGCTAGTCCGGTGATGGAAACCCTCCTGGATCGCCCTCTCATACTGTTGAGGAAGGATGGTCCCCGCGCGCTTTGCTTCAAGAACGGCGAAGGGGTGTTCCCAATCGCCGTCTTGAGTCCACGCGCGGTCAACTCGTGAGCGGTTGTCTACACCGCGTACCGTCGCGTTATGCTCATTAAGCATAACTACATTGTCGTGACGGTAAAAAGAGGCCAATGCCAAATTAACAGGGTTGAATAACTGGCAGGAGGAAGCGTCGACAACATCTCCCTCTGTCCTCAAAACTCGGTTATCAGCCTCCCAAGTGGCCAGGTAGGCACGGTCGATCCTTTGTGATGTCGTTGTGGTAAGAATTTCGTCCGCCAAATCCAGCCAGACACTTACGTCCAAGCCCAAAGCTATGCTGGGAGGGGAATAGGTACCCTCAGAGGTCTGGCTTGAATTATATGTCCGACGTCCTGGTGCCCCATCCTCACGTCTGGCTTCAGGAAGAGCAATGTCAAAGCTCTGTCGGATGGTAAAAGGACCATTTCCAGCCATGTTGAAGGGGATTATTGACAATAATTGTTGATAAATAAGTATTGATAATAATTGTTGATAAATAAGTATTGGCAACAATTGTTGATAAATAAAGATTGATAATAATTGTCGACAAGGAGTTACTGACAAAAGATTTGTTATAAGGAGAATGGTGTTCAAGGCGAAGAGGAATACGGCAGACAAAAGGCCGTTCTTTTATATTTCAGACCGAAGGGTTTGACTCCAACTACTCCAACGGGGGCAATACGGAACCGAAGCAATTCTAAGAATCCCCATTTACGCTAATGAAAGTAAATCCCAACATCCCGGTCACAAACAAATATCAACCAACCGGGAGTTTTTCTCCAAGCGACGACCCGTCGGTGGCGCCTAGACTCCTCCTACTCATTTCATTGCCCCTTCGAAGTTTGAGAGATGACATTCGTAGGCGAATCGATTAAATTTAGCGCTCGTTTGTATATTCAGAGTCGAATAAAAACAAGGAAGTGGATGCGGTCTCAGGTCGGCGCTTGGGATGTTGGCTCATGTTCCTCTAGGCTCCAACATTGTGAAGCATCACAATGCGACGGCAAACGCTGAAAGTGAATAAGCCCAAAGCTCACAATAAGGCTAATGATCATAGTTAACTCACAATACTAAGCATATATCGGTGATACTCAGACGTAACAGCTAGGCATACATTTTATTGAATGAAGCCTTGGAACTTGGAGTAATCCGGCTGGGGCACACTTGTATGTATAATATGCGTGAGCGACCAACAAACGACTGCACCCAGGCTGTGCTGCCAGTGGAGCCACACCAGGGCGTCAAAAATTCACAAGCTCTAAGCGCTCATGCTGAATCACAAAGCAGAATGGAGCCACTCTTTTTCCTCTAGCGTAAAACAAGCGCTTGGAGCGCTGCTCGAACGCAGCCGCCGCAGTTCGTGAAGAGGTACTTAGGTACATGTACCTTCAATGTTCCATTAGTAATCACGTGAACCAGCTTCTGTGTTTCTTCAATTCACGTCACTTTCTCCTCTCTCTACATGCGCTTCCTTCCTTTTCCTAAAGATAAACAAAAGCTGTCTGCTTCCACATTCTTCATTTCACCATGCCGAGAAAACGTCTGCCTAGTGATTTCCCATATCATCCAGGACTTGAGCTCTCTATCAAAAGGCACATTCCTCCTCAACCATTCGCAGAGCCCTGGTTCCTCAAGAATGCAGCTCCCCGGCCCATGGCTGAGGAACCCCGCGGAGGTCCATACCGCACACCCCTTGAATGGTGTCTCGACTTTCCTCCGGCCGACACAGAACCTATCAAGGATCCAGAGGTTCGGAGACTACATGTGGTTGATCAAGTCGCCTGCGGAGCAGAGCGCGCGGCGCAAGTTCTACGTTGCTACCTCGACGACGCTAAGGGCACGACCTACATCGCCAAGATGTTCGATGCCCTCTACTTCTGGCCTGAGGATGGCGACTATACCTATGAGGCTGACGGGAACTATGCGTCCGAAGCAGCGGCTTATGAAGATCTCATGGACCTTGACATGGATGGCCATCTCACACCCCATTATCACGGTTCATGGACGTTTGATTTGCCAGTTCCAAGCCCTCATTCACCCTCCACTCGATCTGTACGCATGATTCTTATAGAGGATATCCCGGGTCGATCAATGGGCGATATACTCAAGGATAACCTAGAAACGTTTATCCTCCCAGAACATAGGCTTGCCGTCCTTGCCAGAGTCATGGAAATTTATAGCGTGCTCGAGTATGTCGGCGTTGTTCATATGGACCTAGCCCCCAGGAATGTGATGATAACGGGAGTGGATTTTAATACTTGGCCCAATCATACTATGCCAGACGTTGCGCTTATCGACTTTAACTGGTGCGCGTTGCTCGACAGACCAAGCAGCTCCGCCCACCGGGATAATAATACCAAGCCCAGAGACCCAAAGTCCTACCTTCACGAGGAGTGCTCCGACAAGTGGAAGGATTGGGTCCCCGAACCCCATCGCTCAAACCCAGCAGCCTGGAGGGGATGGGTGCGCAAGCTTTGGCCCAATAGCGAAGATTACTCACAGCCACGGATGAGAGCTCGCCGGTTCAGTGACCTTGGAGACTTTATCGAGGTTCCTCCCCAGCCGGACCCACAGTATGTTCGTCCGCCATCACCGCCCACGGAGTCTGATGAAGAACTTTGGCCTGTTGAAATGCAGCGGCGTGTCAATTAAAAACAACTTGTCTCATTTTAAACATAGCTTGCAATGGAGTCTAAGGGCGTTTACCAGGAACTTAGAGATAAGATAATAAATTATTTTAATTCATGTATCAAAGCGCTATAGTAACAAGACCCCTGCGTGAGTTCTCTTAGACGGACCTTCTGCCTTACTTTCTGCCTATATCACAAACCACAAAGCTATGCATTGAGGTAATAACATGGTTGGTAACTCTAATTGTGACCAAACCAGAGACTCCGGGGTTCACCAGCAAGGTGATCTACCCAGCTACTGATGGACCATTGTGCAGTCGCAGATCATGGAACTAGCTAATTTTATAAGTTTACCTCATTTGATGAGTAGGCTCCAATAGACTACGAATAGTTAAAACACTCGTGTAGCTATACGACGTTATCTACGAAAACTCTTGAGAATGAGGAAAAGGCGTGTGGGAATTCATAACTCATTTTCGACAGCCCAGGCCATATCTACTTGGATAAAATCCTCACACAAAACCTCATCTACATAAACGGAAGCGGGACACCAAAATTCTGACGACAGAAATACTTCATCGTCACTCTCCGCCGCTGGGCTCTCTGGGCCTCCCCATGCAACTCAATGAAAGATGCGAAAAAGTTTCCTCTGCTCAAAGGGTTCCCAATCTGCCTTAGACGCTCCACGGCCCACCGCGACTCATCTTTTTCGAAACACTCGACGCCGTACAAGAACAAAGCTCGGAGGTACCCTGGGTTTAGGGTCCCTCCACTGGAGCTGCCCCAGTCGCTATCAACGTATCCTCTGATCTGCGCCATGGCGTGTCTTGATTCGATTGATGGAAATATCGGATCCCCGAGAGTTCGGCCAAAGACGATGAGCTCGGCGAAGTACGCTGCGAGGCAGACCCCGGCGAGAGCGATGGTGGGCTCTGCGATAGCAAAATTGAAATGTTCTCGAAGTTCTCTTGGCTGGAGGCGTAATGGCCCAGGTCGGTTATCCCACAAGGCGTACATGGTATCTTTCAGGCCAGTCAAGATGACATTCACTTCAGCCTGGTCTGCCGGGGTGGTTCGCGATCGGCGGTAGTGGCTTACATCTGCAACTCTGTTTGACACCCTTTGGACCTTGAGGTAAAATGCGTAAAGTGGCGTGCTAATGGTATCGTAGAGAGTATCTCCCGGATCTAGGCTGCTATCCAGAGAAGAGAGGCTTGGCACCTCGGGTATGCTTTCAGTCAAGTGGTTGAAAACGGAGTCTGGTAGTAAGCTTGGGCTCCCTCCCCTTTTCGCAGCAGTGTCGAGGATCTGCAGCCAAGTACATATCCGCAACGAAGTGGGAGATTTGTGGCCAGTTCTCAACCACACATCCACTCGATTTATGAGCACGGGGTCCAGCCATGTGAAGCTAGGGTTATCTCGATTTGGGAGAATAATTTGGGATAAAAGAAGTAAAAATGCGTCGATGAGTATGATGTCAAAGTCGATATTGTCATTGTCCAATACAAACTGGAAACTGCTGATGGCTGCTTGATACAAAGACATGGCGAATTCAGTCGGCAACCTGTCCACCTGAGTTCGATGCAATGCTTGGGTTGACAGAATGCATCTAGCCACCGATACCTCTTGTGCACCAAGCTGGGCTATGCTCTGTTTTATTCTTTTCCAACCAAGACTGTCAAAAGGGGACAAAAACGGGCAATCTAGCTCGTCGGTGAAGTAGGAGAACGAGGCCTCAGTTGGCACCTCATAGGTGACAAACTTGTCCAAACTCAATGTCAGCGATATGACTTGTGAGGTCCGCTGGAAACGTTCAAGAGAAGAAACTCCAAAGTTCGGATCGTTCTCTTGATCATGGCCTTCAGAACCAGGGTAGATTGGTACCTCGTCAGTTGGAACGGCTGCTGGAAGAACTCCTTCAGTCTGAGCATTGCTCGGGAGGCACAGGTTTGGGTCCTGGTTCTGTGGTTCCACATGAGATATATCACTGGAATCCGTGCAAATAGTTGGATGCTGCAAGCTCTGAATTGGTGAGAGCAGCTTGTCGGCCAGGTTCCCAGCCTGCCAAAGTGTAGGGGATGCACCGGCTGTGATGCTCATTTGATCTTCCGAGCTACTAACATATTCCCCGCTTGGATCATCGAAAATTCGAGGCCATCCCCGTGGATCCGGTGTTTTGTACACGCATGGTCTGCCTTGCTTGGTGCATCTTTGGCAAGAAGGGCGCTTCTCGTCGCATTTGACTTTCCTGGCTCTGCAAACAAGGCACCCAGTCCGGGTGCGGGTTTTACATTTGATGCGAGAATTTGGTGCTGATTTATCAGGTTCGATGCTCTGCACCACTTCGTATCGATCAATAGTCGTCGGAGTTTGAGAACCTGGTGGGTTGGGAGACGTTGGGGCGTCGCGCGGTGCTGACGGCTCTAGAGGTAAATCTGAAACCGACGGTGATGGATTCGAATGCATAGGTGGCTCAAAACGTTCCTGTGAGTTTGAGACCTCCGGAGATTCTGAAGGGGGAATTGCGTGTGCGTGTAGCGCCATTGTCGATGACTCGATTCCAACCATCATTGACAGTTGACAGCCTGGAACCAGCCCATGCCAGCCTCAGGGGCATTCTTTGCCTTATATAGGTAGCGCTGGGCAGGCGGTAGAGATACCCTCCACCTCGCTGTGGCCGCTAAAATGCGTCACTGGGCACTAAACCCCAACTAAACTCCAGTGGACCGACCTCGAAGGACTTAACAACGAGACACCTACAACCTACATTACCCAACCACATTGCGCCTCGGACAAGTTTTCGATCCCATATTGAACACCACTTAACAAAGGAGTCACGGAGAATCCTGGTTTTTAACTGTCCTACATTATTCCCTATGCCATTCCTCCTCAATCATGCAGTGCACGAGCATCGCTCAAAATCCTAGCAACCTGGGCCACATCGTCACTTATGAGTTGATCTAGCAGTCCTTCTCGCACCCAATTGATAGCTTGGGCCTCTACATCCACACCATATCTCTTAAGTGCCTCGAGCCTAGCTGGGGATGGAATATGCAGAAACACCGCGTAGCCGCCCTCATGGAGCTGGTAAGCCTCGCCACTGGGGAAATGCTGAATCTCAAGGTTGACTGCATCTAGATTCGCTTCCCGCGCTATGGCGGCAGGGTCGATGAGCCGCGAATGCGAAATTCCTACTGTCGGGACCTCTGGGATGATTTCCTTGACCGCCCGAAGCTGGACAAAGTCGAAGGAAGAGAACTGAAGGAGATCTGCGCACTGCAGCTCATCGATCAACGCTCTAAGCTCGGCGAAGATGAGGTCGTTCTGATCGTAAATCTTGAGCTCGAGCTGGTAGATAATCCCAAGCTCTCGCGCTAGACTGAGGGCATCGGTAAGACGCGGGATCTGCTCTCCAGCAAACTTCTTGTCAAACCAACTACCTGCATCTAACTTCGCAATCTCTGCGTAGGTCATGTTACGAACAAGGCCGTGACCATCAGTAGTACGGTCCACGGTCTCATCGTGAATTAGAATGAGCTCGCCGTCACTCGTGAGAGCAAGGTCAGTCTCACATGTCACCCCCTTCCCACCAACCTCAGCAGCCTTGCGAAATGCAGCGAGGGTATTCTCAGGAGCACCAGCACTGAAGCCTCGGTGTCCTGCAATTCGGACGGTTTGTGGTGATGTTCTCAGGGGATTCATCTTTATCTAACACACATAGTCAGCCCAGAGGCACAGGCCTAGCAGGGTAAAAATGTCGGTGCTCACTGTTCAAATTCTGATCATGGAACTAGAGTTGCAAAGTGAAGAACGAGCGCAAGAACAACACAGGCGAGTATCTAGCCCAACTAAGGTAGCTCAATTGACCCGTTCACAGGCGTGTCGCGATGCCACGCAGTCTATAGACTTCTCTGAAGGCAGGGATCCTCTTATATAGAGCCTAGGCAGCGGGGCGTTCGCTTATGATGGGCCATGGTCCAGGTTGCCAGGGCTTGGAATGACGCTTCTCGCCAAAAGCGGAGCTCTTACAGCCGTTGTCTCGCTTATAGTGGGTCTTTTCGGGGCATTTTCATGGACTTTCTGCATGAGCTTCTCGCCGATCCAACGACACAGAGAGGGAGGTTTGTGACTAGCTGCTCCCCATATCTCCCCTTACTCGTAGACAACGCCACAAGAAGTGCGATAAAGCAAAACCTGTGTATGGGCCTTGCACAAGCTCAGCAAGACCATGTGCCTGGCTTGATTGATGAGTCTCACTCTCCAAGGAAACCAGAATCTCCCCCGTTCCAGATTTTGGAAGTTAGAACCATCTACCCTAAACTTTGTGTAACCCAGATAGAATCAGCAAATGACTTCAGACTTTTATTATCGGGTGTGACTAGAATGTAGTTAAAGTCAATCATATCTTTCAATAGAGAGAAACATTTTTAATTAAAGGGAAACCCATCTTTCCAAACAATGGATGATAATTTATTCTCGCTACTCTATGTTCCGACCTCTACACTTTCTCTATCTGCTTTCCTCGACTAGAATTGTCTTCATTGTCGCTAGAATACGACCGTGAATACCTCCTCTAGCTACAATCAAGCCGCGGTTACGGTTCAAATCTCTTCCTGCGCAGAAGTCAATCTCGTTCCCATCCAAGTCTGTCACCTTGCCACCAAGCTCTGTGAAAATCAACTGCGAGCCCGCATGATCCCAGATGGGCATCTTGGTTGCCGGGCCTGCAGGAATCAGAAAATGCACATCGCCGCCACCAACAATCAGCGCCGCATATCGAATATGGGATGACCATATCTCCGTATTGGGAAAAGTCGTCTCAAACTTGTCTGCTAGTTTCGCAATAACATCATGACGGCAAGTCACGGCAGTGGCACAGTCAATGATGTGAAGCTGCTTGGAGCTCAAGGGTCGCAGCGTTTCCAACGGACTGGAATCCCCCAGGCCGGTTGGGGTCATGGTGCGGATTGCTGAGCCCTGCCCTCTGACAGCCGTGAGCATGATGCCCAGCCCCGTCTTGTCGACCTCATTTTCTGTAATTCTGGTCATCTCGGCGCTGATGTTTGGGCAGCCTATTATCCCGACGACCTCCCTCCCGTCTTCAATGAGAGCTAAAGAAACGGCATATTGCTGGCCCTTTAGAAATGCAGCTGTTCCATCGACTGGGTCCATCACCCAGAACCTCCCGGCTTTGCACCTGGTCCTGTGTCCGCCAAGATCTATTAGGTTCAGCATTTCTTCCACAGATTCTGGCTTCGATAAAGGGTTTCCCGAATCTCGGACGTTGATCACATCTTCTGCAGACAATATAAGATCGTACACTTTGTTACGAAGTTTCTCATCACTCCTCAAAGCAGCCGAATCTTCCTCCCCCAAGAACATATCATTTGGGAAGGCGTCATGAAGAGCCTTGATTATAAGAGCCTGTGCTGCAAAATCCGCAATGGTGACGGGTGAGTTGTCTTCCTTTGGGATCTCAGAAACGCCGGATTGGACTCGTTTTGTGAGCATCGAGGCACGTAGAACAGCTATTTCGGCGATATGCCGTTCATAAGCATATTCCGACATCTCTTGCTGTTTCGGCTCAAGTTCGACTGAATATCGATGTGAAATTCGCGCAGAATTCTTTAAAGTGAAGCTTTCTGTAGTTGTGATTCCGATTGTTGATATGCTTGTTTGAACTAGCTTGATAATGTTGAGTGCTAAGTTATTTAAAATGAATATACTTTGAATGATTCGTAGAGAAGATTCTTACCTCAATGTAGGCACACTTTGGTTCAGGCCACATAGAAGCCTGAAGGTTCAAGAAATAGATGGACTTTCCATATTATCTCCATTCTGAAGCAATCATCCAAAAACATGGTCTTTTAATACCTTCTGCTCAGGGGTTATTCCCTTGTCATTTTCTGCTTCTCGCTTACAAGTGGGGACGTATTGATACGGAGCTATGTTAGAAAATGTCTCTCCTAATGGCTCTGCTTTCTAAGAAGGTAGTTGATCCACGTGTTTTCACAACTCCACCGAGTCAGTCGCTTATAGTGGATAATCGGCAAAAATGGAGATGTTCGTCAAGACTCATACCATCGTGTCGGAACTATGAACCGAGTTTGCTAAGGCATTACCCCATGGGATTATGCATGTCCTAACTCCTGCAACTAATTGGCTGCTCATTACCTCCACAAACATTCTTTCCCCGGATGGCTGCTGTTGGAGATCTCTATAAGATGCTGAGTCGGGACGTCCTTGACCAAGTTTTGATGCAACCCCAGACTCAAGGTTAGAACTCATCCGTCACAGAAACATCTCACTCAATTCTTTCAAATTGGTGTTAGAAGCATCATGGAAAAGTCTATCGAGTCCACCGAGGCCATGCATGCCGAAATCCGCACCGATGCTGAAGCCGCAACGGCTTGGGAGCATTCCTTGGCCCCTCGCCGTGCCTTCAAGGTCTATCAGAGTGCAGTTTGGTATGCCGCCATTGTGTCCATCGCCCTGGTCATGGAGGGATTCGACACCAAGATTATGGGCTCTCTCTTCGCACAACCCGCCTTTCAGAAAGACTTTGGTTTCCAAGCACCCAACGGAACATATCAGATCTCGGCCCCATGGCAGAGTGGGCTGAACGGAATGTCAGGCGTCTGCTCCATACTTGGAATGTTTCTGGGCGGCTACGTGACTGAGAGATTTGGCTTCCGGAAGACCATGATGGCCACCTTGATCTCAATGCCTCCCATCATTTTCATATACTTTTTCGCACCAAATCTTGCAGTCATAGCTGTTGCGCATTGTTTTATGAGTAAGTGGCCTTCAAAAAACTTGAAACTCAAGCCTAACAATATTTAGCTTTACCTTTGGGAATTTTCCAAACTATTACTACAGTATACGTTGCTGAGATTATGCCTACCGCCCTTCGTCCCTATCTAACGAGCTTCTATTCTCTTGTTTGGGTAAGTACTTGGCAGGTTGTAACCGAGATAAGAAAACAAAGCTGACATTTTCAGGCCTTTGGCCAACTTTTGAACGCAGCTGTCTTCCGCGGCACTCTTAGCTTACCTAGTCCGTGGGCGTACCGCGTTCCCTTTGCTCTCCAGTAAGTCCCATGCAGTACTGGATGCAGAACACCATTTAACAAATGGAACAGGTGGTTCTGGCCCGTTGTTCTTATCTTTGGGGTATACTTTATGCCAGAATCTCCCTGGTGGCTCGTCCGTCAGAACCGCCTAGACGAGGCAGAAGTCATCATATCACGCTTGACCTCCCCCCAGGAACTGGATATCGATGCTAAGAAAATCGTCTCTTTAATGGTGTTTACTACGAATCACGAACGAGACATGGAATCCAGGACCAATTACCTGGCGTGCTTTAAAGGCGTCAACCTCGGCAGAACGATCATCGTAATGGGTGTCTACATCATGCAGGTCGTCACCGGTGCGCCCCTGCGAGCATACATGACCTACTTCTTCCAGCAGGCCGGCCTGCCTACAGACCAATCTTTCAACATGTCCATCGTCGCGTTGGTGGTTTCGGTTCTGGGAGTATTCGGCGCGGTGAGTATCCCAAAGTCATACTACGGAGGGGATGTAGACTGACCTTGCCATTTCAGTGGGTGGTGATGACCTTCGCCGGGCGGCGAACAATGTATCTCTGGGGAAACCTCATCTCAATTGTACTCTTCACAGCCATCGGTGGCATGGGCATCTCACTCCGACAGGCGCCATCGTCGGCATTATCGTGGGCTATCGGGTCGCTCCTCGCCATCGATGGCTTCGTTGCGAACTGCCTCGTCCTGCCGATCACATTTGTTCTAGTTTCGGAGATCCCATCGTCCCTCCTTCGCAGCAAATCCGTCGTTATCGCGCGCAACACATACACCGCCGTCAACATCGTTGCTGGCGTCATCACACCGTACATGCTCAACCCCACCGCTTGGGGCTGGGGCGCGCTGACTGGGTTCTTCTGGGCTGGGCTGTGTGTTATCGGATTCCTTTTCACGTTTCTCATGGTCCCGGAATCCAAGGGAAGAACTATTGCGGAGATGGACATCCTCTTTGAGAAGAAAGTCCCGGTCCGGAGGTTCAAGGAAACCAAGGTTGACCTTGCTGATGTGGATGAGATCCCAGAGCGTCCGTAGACCGCCATCAAATACATGGTGCTGAGAAAGCCATAAGGTATATATGTCACCTCGGCAGGAAGAAATTGGGTCAAGTTGCGGACGGGTTCATAATGGGAAGTTAGGAAACCTATAAACACGATCCATAGCATCAAAATGCGAAGCACTTCGCTTCCAAAATGACCACCTATGGTCTAACAACGCAAAGTCTCTTTGTTAGAATTCAGTGGTTACTCATAGAATCCTGCTTGTCACCTGTCCTACCCTTGCACAGTCATTCAATAGGAGTGGCAAGCCAGCGCGCTCTGTACGGCGCCCAGCTCTTCAATCGTCTCCGATAAATTTGATTCGCATTCTCCCAAAAGCTCTCTGAGATTTCGATCGCGTTCGCTCCAATTAGAGAGAAAAGCCTGGCCCTCTGGGCTCACCCTCCAGTCTTCGGGCTTAGAATCCCATGTGCGATGAAATTCCCTCTCATTCTGACCTCTGATCGTCCTCAGGTGTCCAATCATCATTATGAGATCGGCACTCCTCTCCTCCAGGAATTTCTTGTGTGCCACAAGTTTCCCAAGTGTGCTCATTTCAGGATGTTTTGCTGCGTTGGTGTATTGAAGTGGGTAGTTTAAAGTGTAGATCTGATGCTTCGTAGGCGCTTTCTCGTCAGGTCGGGGCACTCGAGTTAAACAGTTTGAAAAGTTATTGATAAAGAGTTCAAGTTTCTGAAAATTTGTATTCTTTGGGCTTAACTGCTTTTTTTTCGTCTCATTTTCACAGATTAACCTATTGTATGTGGAGTAATACCGTCTGGTGTATGACAAGCATGTTTCTATGGGTGTGATGGAAGGCCAGCTGAAGTCGAATCAACCACACTCAGAGATTGGGGCTGGGAACACTAATCCTCGCACCAGAATGACAAACAAAGAATTTCTATAGTCAGTCATCCCATTAACATCCTCTTCTTCGGCACTTCATGATGGGACATCTCCCTGCTGTTCTCATTCCAGGCTACTTGAACTGCCAGATACTCCCCATTTCTGAACCTAATTCAATCGTATCTCTCCACAGTGTATGTTTGATTTTTCTACGTCATTCTTAGTGGCATATCATCAATTTAAGGGATCTAGTAACGGACATTGAAAGAATATCAACTACTAATTAACAGCTATTGATGTTTCCTGCTTGAGAATCATACAGTACATGATGTACACTCAATTACAGAACAGTAGGAAACCTGTACGGGTACTTGTGAGTAGGCTTGGCCTTGGTTCCCTCTCCCACAGATCGCTTTGCCGTAGTGTTTCTCTCTGGGAAGCCCTCGAATCCACTGGCGCCATAGTAAGCAACGGCATGGGCAATACCCTTGGACATGATGCCGAAGCAAGTCTTGTTCAAATTGTTAACGTCATCCTGGGCAGTGTGGTAGTTGGGATCAAGGATAGCGCCAAGGGTACCGCCAAACTTGTCAACCCACTCCTGAGTCTTGGGCTCGTCTGCTCCGGCATCCAAGCCACCGCATGGGACACCGGCATCCAAGAAGGGACCGTAATCGCTCCGTCCATTGAACTCGGTAGCGGTGTGGTTGAGACCGTTGGACTCGTAGTAGTCCTCAAAGAAATGCTCAGCTTCGGCAGAACCAGCAGGGCCGGCCTCACCAAATTCACTACCATCACCATCGTAATGGCCAAGGATGTAGTTGGGGGATGCAATCATGTCAAAGTTGAGGTAGAGACGAATCTTCAGGAGCTCCTCGGCGGAGAGGCTCTCCACGTAGTAGGTCGACCCAAGAAGTCCGGACTCTTCAGCGGTCCACCAGCCAAACTTGATTTGAGCCTTGGTACTGTACTTGGCCAGCTGAATAGCCGTCTCTAGCAGACCAATGGTTCCGCTACCATCGTCGTTGATGCCTGGACCCTCGGCCACGCTGTCGCTGTGCGCACCCAGGAACAGGACATTATCAGGGTTTCCGTACTTGGACGTGGCAATCACGTTGTCGCTAGCCCAACTATTAGCAAAGAAAATTACTGCCAGAGGAGAACTGATGTGAGGTACCTTTGAACAAGCTCAATAACGGTGGCGATTTCCAGCGAGGTGGTGAGAGTGGTGTTGCCGCTCAATGCGACGAGAGCCTCACCATCTGCCTGAGAGATACCACCGCCAGGGACAGCGTTGTCGAGAACTTCACCATATGTTCCAGAAACAACGCCTGCATTTTCATTGTTCCAGAAAATGACACCGACAGCACCAGCGCTCTTGGCATTTTGTGACTTGAGGGCAAAGGTGCATGACCCACGGTGAACCAGGGCAACGCTGCCTGATACTGTAGAAGGGAAGTCGGCCTTTTATTGCGTTAGCTTCAATTCAAGCCCATGGGCATATGCTGGTTCCGTTCCAGGTGCAGAAAAAGAAAAAATGCTTTTACTCACAGCATCGCATCCAAGATTAGGGACAACGACCAGAGGGACATCTGTTGCGGTGATATTGGACGAGAACTCGACGACCTTAGCGTCATACACGGCTCCATTGACAGTAAAGGAGATCTCCCCATACTGCTGCGACAATCCCTCCCAAGGTTGAAGTTGGACATCATAGTAGCCGCCCAGAGTGTTCAGCTGTTCAGAGATGTATTCCACAGTCAGGTCGTGGCCAGTTGACCCGGCGACTCGGTTACCGCCAGGAGTGGAATAGGCAATGGCCTGGAGTTTCTCGGCGTGCTTGTAGAGATTCTCAACCGTGATGGCATCTTGGAGAGCCTTCTGTAAACATTTCAGGAGTGTCAGATCAAATCAATTGGGCTCAATCACGTGGAAAAGAGGCACTCACGTCCTTGACCAGCGGCTTGGTGTGGTTGGTGGGCTGGGCTGAAGCAAGCTGGGGGAGAGCCAGCAAAGCTGATCCCAGGGCCCATTTCATCATATTCATGTTTGCAAGAAATATGACGGGTGGAGGAGAGTTGAGAATTCTGGTGGACGAAAAGGCCACGGGCGTTTATTGATTCCCAAGGGAGGACTTGCTAAGGAGCCTGCAGAGGAAGGGAAGCAGGCAGGATCCAGCGGCCATCCCTTCTTAAATATCAATCCGCCGCCTCACGAATGTGCAGGCAAGACGCGTCCGCAGCTGCATCGAGCAGGCAAGGATCGCATGACGCCACATCGGCTTTACGAACCAATTTCAGATTGGCTTACTTGCGGGCGATAAAGTCGCAAACCCCATGGGTCTTGTATAACTTGGACGATCAGCTATTACACGACTGGTTGGGAAGCTCAAGCTTATCACCAGCTCAAGGAAGTGCCGGACATCCGTACCTGATGTCTCACCTTCCAGTTCGGGCAGTGATCTTTTGAATTAAGGTCCGTCCCTCAGTCGGGACCAGGGTCTTATTCAAGGTTGAAATGCCGAAACATGCATATTTTCTTATCGCGCAAAGAGGAGCCCAGGTTTGCAATCGCCCCGGTCGTTCAACGGAGTGCAACGCAAGGTTGCTATCTTACTCCATCTGCCGATGCGCTGCGATGGGTCTAGCTGAGAGCTCATATGCTGGCACGGAAGCAGAAGGAGGAAATGGAAAATTCCGTTCGTATGTATAATACCTAATACCAATAGCAAAGCACCAATGGCCACCTTGGTGCAACTCCTCTCTACAATGAGGAGCTTCGTAACGATCTCCCCCACAGGGCCCAGGTCAATTTCTCAAGAGGCGGCCTCCAAAAACCGCATCGGTTATTCGGGCCAGGGCTGTAGCTACCTGAGAGTGCTTTGTGGTTGTGCCTTGGTCGTGCACGCTGGAGTTTACCCCAGCTTCGATCGAGGCAAGGTATCAGTTTCCCACCAAGACAATATATTGCTAGCCTTTGCCGGAAGAATATCGACCTCACACGTCTCTGTTTCTCCTGCCAGGTCTCTCGCCAGGTCTTATCATCCGAGGTGATGAGTACCAAGCCACTTCGTCTTCTTGCCACCCAAGTTCACCTTGTTGCCACTCGCAACGATCATCAAGCGTGTTTGGCATGGGTGCTACACTCAAGGTGCACATTAACCACACTCAAAGTCCAGCTCCATCTGCACAAGAGCGAGAAGGTCGCAACAGCAGCCTCCATGTCGTCATCTAACCCCAACATCTCTCCGTATGGGCGACTATTCTGAAAAATGGACAACAATCTTCCCCCCTTTCGCTCCAGACTTCAGCTTTGAATAAGCATCCGGGACTTTCTCGAAGGCAAATTCGCTATCTATCGGTATGTGGATTTTCCCTCCAGCCATCCACTCAAGAATGCGCCCCGAATCTTCTCGGCTTGTTTTCATGCCCATAAACGTCCACTTGGAGCGGCCGCCGCCTAGGAATCTTGGGCGGAGGTTGATATTGAAGACATGCCTGGCGCTGTCGACTGCGAAGTCAGCACCAATCTGTACATATGTCCCTTCGCTTCGCAAGTATACGTCTGCCGCTCTAAACAAAGGCCATGGGGCGGAAAAGTTGTCCACGACGAGGTCGAATGCCTTGGAGCTATCCTCCAGCACCATCCGCTTCAGTACCTCCTCCGCAGGCTCCTTCCGATAGTCGATCACCTCGTCGGCTCCGAGGCTCTTGCAGAGTTCCATATTGAAGGCAGAACAGGTCGTGACGACATGCCACCCAAAGATCTTCGCCAGCTGAATCTGGAACACACCTGCTCCGCCGGAGCCACCGTTGATGAAGACCCGAGGCGTGTGCCCATGCTTTTTCGGTTGTCCATCTTTATCGAGCATGTACGGGGCGAGGGCCTGGTACCCCGTAACGCCACAGGTCCCAACAGTAACAGCCTGCGTCGTAGACACACCATCTGGAATAACGGCACATTGTCCCGGCGGGAGCAAGACGTATTCCGCGAATACACCGTCCGGCTGCATTTCGTTCTTCCGGAATTGCACCATCATCCCTTTGCTGAGAGATGGCTCGTAGGTTTCTATGACGCGTCCAACGCCGTCGCAGCCAGGGATGGCTGGGAGGCGATGGATGCAAGAGCCTACTATTGGTATTTCCGAGGCTTTGATATCAATGGGATTGAGGCTAGCAGCGACCATCTTGACCAACGTCGATTTTGTTGGCTTTGGGTCGGGAATTTCCATGGTTTCCAGGCGCATGTTCTTCTCCGCACCTCCTGCGACGCTGTGAAACCGCCAAACTTTCATGGTATCGGGGAGATCACTCGAGGGTGACGAGTGAGCCATCTTGTGAAGTGATAATTAGAAGAGTATAAAGTATAATTTTTCATCGTCGTAAATTGGCTGGTTGGCGATATTTTATCTGACATACTAATCTACATACGATGATGCATTCATCTACTTCCTGCTGAAGGATCCTAACTGAAACTCCGCGGCGGAGTCCGCACGGAGACTTTTACTGATCACCGTAGACTTGAACCAGTTAAAATGATTACTTACGGGGTTATATTCAGGCCGAATCATCCCCTGTTTACAACTTGATAAGTTTTTAGGCTCCGAAAGCTGTTACTGGTGCAAGGATAATGGATGAGCAAGCTCAATCACCATAAGCAATCTCAATTCTACTTGCGCTGTCTGGTTCCAGCGAGCAATATTTTGATCAATTCCACTTGTGCAAAAAAGAGATCAATGGGTTTCCTTCCATTCTCTAGGATCACATATAAGAGTTAATTGATAGTTCTTGAAAGTGAGAAGCTTTAATTTCCTATATCTTTCACCCGTCTTGGTCCATCTTGGCCTCCTTGTTAGGCAAGTTCGCATCAAGCGGCCATTTTCCATTGCGTGTACTTCTAGCGCTCGTGCGTCGAACCAAGTACAGGCTTCTAGTTCACCCTGGTTCCAGTTTATATAGTGTCATACATAAAATTTAGAATTTCCCAAGCCAGGCACCGTCGAGATCCAATGACGACATCGATGGGGGTATCCATGTCCTCCAAAATGACAGAAATCATGAATACCCAGGCCCAAGCGCAACTGGGCCTTTGTATTCCCGCTGTGGATAGACCTCATTGCTATGTGGTAACGAGGAATGGAACAGTGGCAACAGGACCGTACCGTAGAGGCTCATGGTTGGCTATGGTGCCACCAGCCCAAGCTCTTCAGTACAGAGAGCTCAGTCAGGGGATGACAGAAAGGATGGTTGGGGTTACATGCTACCCCGCCGTGCTGCCTGCAACGCCTCTTGGCGCAATGTAAAATTGGCATCGATGTGTTCCGTTGGATTGTTCCATCCAGTGAAGAGCCTCTTCCCCGCATCACGACACCCATTATTAACGTAACACTCTCCACTGGCCACGGACAACTCGGGAATATGCACGTACTGTTTCGTTAAACGTATGAATGATACGATTCGGGGAGAGTGCCATACCGGGGTGTTAGCTCGTCTGTACGGATGCTTCACTGAATGCCGCTACTTTGCAACTATCGAAGAGCAAACCGATATCAAGTAAACAATCCGGAGTGAATGTGCCAGAGGGATGAAGGATTGTCTAAGGACTCGTGGCTCCTCCCCCAGATTTTAGCGCCGCCAGTGCCGCCCATCGCCCCACGACGATCACTGCCCGCTAGCAGCCCTGAGCTCTTAGTGGGTCGTCCACTGTAAACGATGACTCGAGGCACTAAGACGCGGTTGTCGTGCGCTGTGCTCCTGGAACATATCCGCAACTGCCTGTGTTCAAGCCAGCTAGGAAATCCAAATGGCCTGCCATGGAACCATCCTCGAGTCGGTCAGTCATCGGTGGAGGAGAGCAATATGCGTACATGGTGCAGAAACAGGACCGAGACCCATGCAGACAGTCCATAATGGGCCGAGTACCTAATCAAGCATCAGATCAGTCACACTCGCCTGCTGCTGCTCCCTTGACATCAGACTCCCCGCCCTCCCACCTCCCATCCCCCTAGCGTAATGTAGGGCTCGGCCTCCTTCGGCTACGGCTGCCTCTTTTCCCCTCTTCCCTTCCTCCTCTTTCCCTCAACACCACATTCTTGTTTGCTTGGTGCGTTTTAGTCGTTTGTGGCTTTGTGTCGTCGCTGTGTGGGAGGTCTGCTGCTGCCGCTTGCTCAGCCCTGCCCTGCGAGACATCCGCACCGATATCGGTATCCGCACTACAGCCTACTTGGCGACAACACGCGCTCATGAATGCGCTCCCATTGCAATGGCGTTGATTCCGATGCGCCTTTTGGCGTCTGATGTTGCCCGTCTCCCCTCCTGCTCCTCGGCCCGGCTCGTATGCACCTCATGGAGTGGTAAGTACCAGTCCTTCCTCCCATAGAGCCCCAGCGAAAAGATTCGCGACCCACCAAGAGATCAGCTCTGACTTGGAGCTCTAGAGACGAAGCACTGGCAGGCTTCGAACCGACGGCAATGCTTCAATTCGATTAGCAAGTCAGCTCCAAGAGCTCTGGTTGCAGCTTCCGCGAGACCATTGGCTCTTGTTCGCCATGAATGCTGGACACCCACGGCCGCCAGGCCAGACCTGAACCAGTACTCTACCACTGCCACCGTTGTCCCCCCCACTGTCCCCTTTGCAAATCTTACCGTCGGAGTGCCTACCGAGATCTTCCAAGGCGAGCGACGTGTTGCGCTGACTCCCGCGAATGTTGCGCTGCTCCTCAAGAAGGGGTATGGCAAGGTCCTGGTCCAGCGCGGCGCCGGAGCCCACGCCGATTTCCTGGACGACGCCTACAAGGCTGCCGGAGCTACTCTGGTCGACAGCGCCCAGGCAGTCTGGTCCGGTGCCGACATCGTCCTCAAGGTCCGCAGTCCCTCCCTCGACGAGGTCGAGCTCATGAAGAAGAAGCAAACTGTCATCTCGTTCCTCCAGCCAGCCCAGAACAAGGATTTGGTCGACGCCATCGCAAAGAAGGGCGCCACCAGCTTTGCCATGGACATGATCCCCCGTATCTCCCGTGCCCAGGTTTTCGACGCTCTCAGCAGTATGGCCAACATTGCCGGTTACAAGGCGGTGCTTGAGGCCTCGAACAACTTCGGTCGCTTCCTCACTGGTCAGGTTACTGCTGCTGGCAAGATCCCTCCCTGCAAGATTCTCGTCATTGGTGCTGGTGTGGCTGGTCTGAGTGCCATTGCCACTGCGCGCCGCATGGGTGCCGTCGTCCGTGGATTCGATACTCGTCCCGCTACCCGAGAACAAGTCCAGTCTCTGGGCGCTGAATTCGTCGAGGTCGAGATTGAGGAGGACGGTTCCGGTGCCGGAGGCTACGCTAAGGAAATGAGCAAGGAATTCATCGAGGCTGAAATGAAGCTCTTCAAGGAACAGGCCAAGGACGTCGACATCATCATTACCACAGCTCTTATCCCTGGAAAGCCTGCGCCAAAGCTGATCAAGAAGGAAGCGCTCGATGTGATGAAACCTGGAAGTGTTGTTGTGGACTTGGCGGCTGAAGCTGGCGGAAATTGCGAAGCTACGGTCCCAGGCCAACTCGCGACATACAATGATGTCAAGATTATCGGTAAGTTGAAGTTGGAAAGGAACCGCAATTCTATGGACAGGAACTGACGTACTATCTACCAGGTTACACTGACCTCCCATCTCGCCTCCCCACTCAGTCGTCCACTTTGTACTCCAACAATATCACCAAGTTCCTGCTTTCGATGACACCCAAGGATAAAGAATTCGGAATCGACTTGTCTGACGAGGTTGTTCGAGGTGCCATTGTCTCCCAGGATGGTGAGGTTCTGCCTCCCGCACCACGACCTGCACCGCCTCCTGCTCCCGCCAAACCTGCCACGCCCGAAGCTACCGTCGAGGTCAAGGAACTTACGCCTTGGGAGAAGACTACACGCGAGGTCGCAGCTCTCAGTGCTGGTCTTGGTGGTGTTGTCGGTCTCGGAAAGCTCACCAGCCCTCTGTTCATGAGCAATGCCTTCACCTTTGGTCTCGCCAGTCTGATCGGTTATCGTGTTGTCTGGGGTGTAGCCCCCGCCCTTCACTCTCCTCTTATGAGTGTCACCAACGCTATCTCAGGCATGGTTGGTCTCGGAGGTCTGTTCATCCTAGGTGGTGGCTACCTGCCAGCGACAATTCCGCAAACCTTCGGTGCCCTCAGTGTTCTCCTCGCTTTTGTTAACGTAGGCGGTGGCTTTGTCGTCACGAAGCGTATGCTCGACATGTTCAAGAGTATGTATTTGTTTGGCTAAATTTTTGGTCTTCAATAGTCAATGTGTTGCTGATGATACAATACAGGACCAACTGATCCTCCCGAGTACCCATGGCTGTACACCATCCCAGCTGTTGTCTTCGGTGGTGGCTTCCTCGCCGCAGCCAGCACTGGAGCCGAAGGTCTTGTTCAAGCCGGCTATCTTGCCAGCACAATTCTCTGTATGTCATCCATCTCCGGACTTGCATCACAGGCGACTGCAAGGCTCGGTAACATGCTGGGCATGCTCGGTGTTGGAACCGGTGTTCTTGCCAGTCTCCTTGCCGCCGGATTTTCCCCCGAAGTCTTGACACAGTTTGGTACTCTCGCGACCATCGGAGCTCTAGCTGGTAAGCAAATATCTACACCCTCTCACTTCCTATCTCCCTTGGCTCCATTGCTCACCACGGCTATTCCGAAAAGGATTCCTCATTGGCAAGCGCATCACGCCTACCGATTTGCCCCAGACCGTTGCTGCATTGCACTCCGTAGTCGGTCTTGCTGCTGTTCTCACCAGTATCGGCAGCGTCATGGGCCATATTGACGACGTCACCACCCTGCACATGGTAACCGCTTACCTGGGTGTTCTCATTGGTATGTGTTGTTACTAACAAATAAATGATTCGTCAATCTCCGCCGCTAACAAATTCCAGGTGGTATTACGTTCACTGGTTCAATTGTTGCTTTCCTCAAGCTCGCTGGCCGTGTCTCGTCGAAGCCCACCATCATACCCGGACGTCACGTTCTAAACACGGGCCTGGTCACGGCCAACGCTGCTACGATGGGCGCATTTATCACAATGGCCCCAGGGAGCCCGATGATTGCTGCCGGTGCCCTGGCGGCAAATACTTTGCTGAGCTTCACCAAAGGATACACTACCACGGCTGCCATCGGTGGCGCCGATATGCGTAAGTCATCGCCTATAGCAGATAACCCCATGTTCATCGCTAACAAGCGCTTCAGCTGTTGTCATCACTGTGCTCAATGCGTATAGCGGCTTCGCTCTCGTGGCGGAAGGGTTCATGCTTGACAACCCATTACTGACGTCCGTTGGTGCACTTATCGGAGTTTCGGGTTCTATTCTCTCATACATCATGTGTGTGGCGATGAATCGTTCATTAACCAACGTTCTCTTCGGTGGTATATCTGCTCCGACAGGGGTCCAAGAGTACAAGCCACAAGGCGAAGTAACAACCACGTCTGTCGATGACCTAGCCGATGCCTTGCTCAATTCAGAGTCGGTCATTTTTATCGTTGGTTACGGCATGGCCGTCGCCAAGGCCCAGTACGCAATCTCCAACATTGTAGAAATCCTACGATCGAAGGGCATCACAGTCCGGTTCGCCATCCACCCGGTGGCAGGCCGAATGCCCGGACAGTGCAACGTACTACTTGCCGAGGCCAGTGTGCCGTACGACATCGTTCTGGAAATGGACGAAATCAACGATGACTTTTCTGACACCGACCTGGCTGTCGTCATCGGTGCAAACGATACTGTCAACCCCATCGCCATGGAGAAGGGAAGTTCCATTGAGGGAATGCCAGTGCTGCATGCATGGAAGGCGAAGCAAGTTGTTGTGATGAAGCGTGGCATGGCAAGCGGATACGGTAGGTTTCGCGAAATAATCTTTCCTTCAATTTTGAGTCTCAATACTAACCCTAACTTAACAGCGGATGTCCCGAACCCCATGTTTTATATGCCGAATACCAAGATGCTTTTCGGAGATGCCAAGGTTTCTTGTGAGGGTATGTTTCAAAACCTCTATATGTTCATCACGGCCCAATGCTAACTATGATATTTAGCCATCGAAGCATCAGTGAAGGGAAAGATTTAAAGATGTATATACGACCGTATGGTCTTGGGTAGTGCAAGTTTTTTTTTTTAGTTTTTTTTTTGGCTTCTGATACACAACCGTGGACGGACTCATTGCATTAGACAAGAATCTACACCCTTGATTTTTAAGAAAGAAAGAAAAGAAAAGAAAAGAAAGAGGAAAAAAAACAATTTTCACACTTACAATTCCATTTGGATAGTTCATTCCGCAGTTAGTTTGGTTGGCGAAAGATCATAGTGAATCAATCACAAGTTATTCAGGGACTGGTCAATCACACAAATAAGATGAAAAAGAAAGTTATGCCATGTTCCCTTCGCTTATGTACACAGGCTTCCCATTTTGGCCCATTTATCACTCTATAAATCCCTCCTAAGATCGTGGTGCAGCCACAGGCTCCCATGCCGCAATCTTTGGCCTGACACTATCATCTTAGGTTAGCATCTCAATATCCCAACTTCGATGCACAATCCCAATCGGAAACCACTCCCCCTTCGCTTGAACAAAGAGAAACTCACGTGTTATATGTCTTGAAAGCGCCCCTCGTCTGGGTATAGTTAGGAATAGCCTTGGTAGGCTCAAAGTGTCGTGTGCCGGTCTTGATGAGGGCATCCTCGGTAGGGGGAGCGTCGAGGGAGTAGCTGATCCAGGCGTGCCAGCCAGGCTCGATCTGGGCGGCGTCGAAGTCGTGCTTGGCGTACTGGACCCAGCGGGTGCGGAGGGGGAGTTCCTCGTTGTTCTCGAAGAACTTGTTGCCGGCGCGATCGGTGCCGACGAGACGACCGTACTTGGTGTCACCGATGTACTAGATATCCCAATCTTAGCTTCCTTTTCCCTTCCTTTTCCCCTCCTCGTTCGTGTCATGAGCAGCCGCGGACCTCCATCGAGAGAAAGCGCAGACGGTTGGGCGGCCGGGTGGACGGTTCAGTTACATACCCACATCTGGACCAGGTAGTCCTGTTGCGCACGAAATGTCAGTGGTTTTTTCGGTCAATTGATCAGCTTGGGACGTGTACAAACCTTGATGCCGACCTTGGTCAGGTTACGGAGTGTTCGCGTGATGGTCGACATGGCTGCGGTATTGCGTTACAATTGGCCTCGCCGCGATTGGCCTCCTTTGAGGGAAGAGATGGATTGACGTTGTGAGAGGGCCGTTCGGTAATCGGGTCGGGAAAAGCTTTGACCCGGCCAATTTTCCCGCAGAGCTCGAAGCTTTATCGATAAGATCCAGGGTGCTAGGTCTCGATATTTGCGTGTGAGTTGCGACTCAGGTCAAGATTGATTTGCGAATAAATCAATTGCAACCTGTCGAAAGCTTTTCCCTTCGGTCATAATCTGCAATGATTGTCCGGACCTGTCTGCGCTGCACGGGCAGGGCTCGCCCAAGGCCATTCTCTCAGCCATCCCTGCCCAAAGGAGCTCCTCGATTTCAATGCCGGCGCTTCAGCAGCACCGGTGCTGCCCATGCGGCTTCGACGTCAGGTACCAGCGGCAGCAATGCCTTTGGCGTGCTGGCACCGTTTGTCAATGAATTGGATCGTGTCGCCCCGAGTTTTGACCTCCGCGGTGATCAAATCGAGGTCATTCAGACTCCTACCGAGTTCTATGAAACGCTAAAGGACCGCATTCGCAATGCCAAGCGACGCATCTTTCTTTCAACGCTGTACATTGGCAAATCGGAGCGAGAGCTTCTTGAGACACTCCGTGATGCAATGAAGCAGCACCCTGAGCTCAAGCTGAGCATTCTCACTGATGCGCTGAGGGGTACCCGAGAGGCTCCTGCGCCGACCTGTGCTTCACTGCTTGTGCCCTTGGTTGCTGAGTTTGGCGCCGACAGGGTTGAGGTGCGCATGTACCACACTCCAAATCTGACGGGGTTGAGAAAGAAGTCAATTCCCAAGAGGATCAATGAGGGCTGGGGTCTTCAGCATATGAAACTCTATGGTATTGATGACGAGATCATCATGTCTGGGTAAGGAATACACCATGATGAGTTCACAGAGCAAGGCTAACGAGGGGTAAAGAGCGAATCTCTCTTCAGACTACTTTACCAATCGTCAGGATAGATACCACCTCTTCTCATCCACAGAGGTCACGAATCATTTCCGGAACATACACGAGGCTGTCGGATCATTCAGTTTCCTGGCCCAGCCTTCTGATGACCCCTCCGGCTTCGCCTTGTCGTGGCCGCAGACCAACTCGGCGCCCTCGCCCCTGGAGCAACCCAAGGCATTCGTCAAAAGCACCACATCAACCCTCCTACCTTTGATATCCCAGAGCTCCTCTACCAAGCCAGCAACTCCGGAATTTGACAATACCCGCGTGTACATGCTCGCCCAAATGTCCCAGGTCATGAAGCCCGATACCTCAACCGAGCTCCCCGCCATCACCCACATTCTGAAAACTCTTGCGCTGCCAGAGTACAAATCCTCATCCTGGACATTCACCGCGGGCTACTTCAACCCTGCCCCCTCGCTGACAAAACTCCTCCTTACCACCGCCTCCTCCGCCCGTACCAACACCGTCATCACTGCAGCCCCAGAAGCCAACGGCTTCTACAAGTCGCCCGGCGTCTCGGGACTTCTGCCGGGGGCATATACACTCCTAGCCCGTCGCTTCCTCAGCGCCATCCACACGTATGGCCGCGATGACCAAATCACTCTCCAGGAATGGCGGCGCGGCACCGTGGGACAGCCCGAGGGCTGGAGCTACCACGCCAAGGGCCTCTGGGTCACTCTCCCAGGCGACGAGCATCCATCCATGTCCATCATCGGCAGCTCCAACTACACAAAGCGCAGCTATTCTCTCGATCTCGAGGTGGGCGCTCTCATCGTCACCCGCGACCAAGCTCTGAAAGAGAAGCTTGGCAACGAGCAGAGCTGGCTCCAGCAGCACGCCAAGCTTGTCACGCAGGACGACTTCACGAAGAATGAGAGGAGAGTTGGTCTGCACGTCAGGGTCGCCATGTGGATCGTGCAAGCTGTGGGAGGTGCCCTGTGAGGCACCTCGGCAAATATACGTAAACCTGTATACGAAAAGGCGAGCAGGGCGAGCCACACAAATGTTTGATTAGACGTATAGACTCAAGGAGATACCCGGTCCATGAAATAGTAAATATAGGCAAAATACCAGAATATTTGTAATTCAAAATGAACATGATTCACTCCGTTTGCTTGTTAACAGTTGTACATATATAAGGTGATACATAATACAAGATTATCGATGCCCAGCAGCCATCCCGAGCGCAGATCCCGTCCTTCCTTTTTTAAAACACCTTCTGGCCAGTCGGGATGCCAGAACCCTTGAGCCCACCGACAACAACATTGGACACCAGATCGCTCTGGTGGCGCTCAATCATCTCCTTAAGCACACTACGCTCCATGACCACCTTGCCGGTCTCCAAAAGATCCTTGATATCCACATCCTCCAGGTCCAGCGCCCGCCCCTCCCAGGGGACCTGCTCCATGGCCGAGTACAACTGCTCCCGGCGGTCGCCGGTGACGAAGAGCGTGCGCCCATCCGCCTTGCCCAGGCCCAGCGTGTCCAGGACGCTCTTCATGTACCGGGCCTGGTACGCCTCGCGCAGGCCCCAGCGCAGGTCCTTCTTGTGGGCCTTCTCGAAGCCCCGGGGCATGGCCAGCTCCATGCCGTCCTCGCAGACGATGAGCTCCCCGCGGCGGTAGCGGTAGCTCAGCGCGGTGCGCCAGGCCTTGTCGTAGACCTTGCGGTTGAGGCTGGTGCCGAAGTCGCGGGGGTGGGGGCCGAAGGACTTGCCACCGCCGCGGAGGAGGGGGTTCTGCTTGGAGCCGAGACGGGCGCGGCCGGTGCCCTTCTGGGGGCGGATCTTGCGGTGGGAGCCGTGGACGTCCCAGCGAGTCTTGGAGCTGGCGGTGCCGGAGCGGGTGTTGTCGCCCTCGAAGACTACTGCCAGATGGAGGATGTCGCGGCGGAGGGGGAGGTAGAGGTGGTCGACGGACCATTTCTCGAGGGATGTGGGCTCGAACGAGGGGAAGTTGTGGATGGTGAGAGGGACGGTGGACACTAATCGAGGGCGAAATTTTTGTCAGTCAAGAGATATTCCTGATATTGCGGGCTCGAGGCTTGGGGGAGTCGTACCTGGGTTCCATGACTGGATTAATGCAGACTTGTCGCTGGCGGTTCTGGTAATGCTAGTCTCGGAAGCCTCAGTGGCCATTGATCGGGTAAACGTCCTGGAGACTGTTGAGGGCTATTTGCGAGAATTGATGTCAGTTTCTGAGCTCTGATGTTCATAAATTTGGGTATGCCAAACCTTGGCGGCAGACAGCCTCAGAGCCCCCATTGCCTCTGAGAGACATCCAACTCCCCGTCCAGCCATTGTTCCCGAAGGTCCGATAACAAGAGCCGGTCGTCGAGGGTAATTGCGTGTGTAGTTGCTGGATGCCGAGCGTTGAATCGATAGCACCTTGTTGGAGACTGATTTGGCGGGTTGGCTCAATATCAAAAACCGTGCAGCCAGTAAGAATCCGATTGGCAAATGGTGGATCTGGAGAAATAATTGTGGGTCCATCGTCTGCACCGAACTTTTTCGAGCTGCCTCAACCTGGATGTGAAAGCCAGGACACGACGAGCGAACCCATCCTCAGCCTCCATTGGAACGTCTCGACAGGGCCATTGGATCCGGGGAAGTCACAGGAAAATTCCATCGACCATGTCGCGGTGTCAATCGGTCGCAAGACCGCTCGCCCGGCAGCTACAGCAGCGCTCGATGCAGCAATGCCTCGCCATCAGATCTTTCAACACCACCTCGAGCCAGCAGAATGCCGCCGCCAGCGCAGCGCCCGCCGTCGAGCCCACCCCGCTCGACCTGGATCCGGATACCGTCCTACCTGAGTTCGAAGATGCTCTCATCAAGGCCGGCAAGATGCCCGTCGGCTCCCGTCGTCGTCGAGTAGCGCTCCGCTCGAACCCCAACAGCCTCCCATTTGAGCAACTTCCGTACCAGGCTTTCCAAGAAGCTCGCAAGATTCTCGCCGCCGATCGCGAACAGAAGATAGCCAAGATCAATGAGGAGGTGGGAAAGATTGCCCGCATCGAGGCTGTCGAAGATTCCCAGTTCAAGGGCGGTCCCAAGATGAAGGCTACGAGGCTGGCCAGCTTACGGAAATATGTCGAGGAACTCAAGATCAAGGCTGATGTCAATGACCCAATCGTCAAGAAGAGGTTCGAGGACGGACTTGGTAAGTTCCTTGAAAGAACGGACGCATCTATCGGTGCAACCTCAGTTGCTGATTCGAGATGCAAACAGGTGACATGAACAAGCCCATCTACAGATACTACGCCGAAAAGAAGTGGCGTTCCTACGATCAGAGGCTCATCACCCAGCGTATCTCACAATTCCACATCGTGCCAGATATCATACCCAAACTGGTGCCCACGGCCGATGTCCAGCTCTACTTCCGCAAGGCCAAGGTCGCTCCCGGCGAGATCGTCGACTCCCTTGTCAGCGAGAACCCCCCCAGACTCCGAGTACAGCTCTTCAACCCAGGCGAGCGCCTCGTCACCGTCGTCGTGGTCGACCCGGACGTCCCCGACGTCGAGAACGACACCTTCTTCAAGCGGTGCCACTACATCGCCGCCAACATCCCGCTGAGCCCCAGCGACACCTCCCTACCCCTCTCCAAGATCAAGGCCGACGACCAGCTCGCCCTCCCCTGGCTTCCGGCCTTCGCCCAGAAGGGCTCCCCCTACCACCGCATGGCCATCTTCCTCCTCGAGCAGCTACCCGGCGAGCGCGTCGACGTCGCCAAGGTCAAGGAGCTCTACGCCAGCAGCCGGGACAAGTTCTCGCTCAAGTCCTTCCAGAGCAAGTTCCGCGTCCGCCCCTTTGGCTTCAACATGTTCCGCTCCGTCTGGGACGACAACACCGCCGCCGTCATGGCCCGCCACGGCCTCCCGGGAGCCGACGTCGAGCTCCGCACGGCCCGCGTCCACTCCCTCAAGGGCCCCGTCAAGCTCAGGGGCTGGGAGGCCAAGCGCCAGGGCCCCAAGTACCGCCAGCTCTGGAAGTACACCAAGCGCATCCGCGGCCTGTCCAACGCCCGCGGCTGGACCAAGAGGAAGTAGAGGGAGGCGGGGGAGAGAGGATGACGAAAAAACGAAGAAGCGACAGCAGGGCAGCGTCACGCTCGTGCCGCCTCCGACGGTGTAATATTATTGCCATTAAACATCCCGATGGTCGTGCAGTATCTATCTATATCGGGTCAGAGGATGATGTACAATGTAGGATTAGCCGTGTATACACATCATACACCAACAATAAATCAAATTCACAGTCCCCTTTTCCTCGCTTTTTCTATATGTATTATTTTCTACATGTATATGACCATTTCCCGCCAGTTTGCAATAAGTGTCTCAAACTTTAGGCTTCGTCCCAAGGGAACTAGCACATCACCCGCCAGAGTTTTTCGGCATTTGGTTGTTAGGTGGCATGTGGGTGTGATCGGCAATCGTGTATACAAACTCACTCTACCGCAACAATGAACACGTCTTTCAAAGTGATTGTCTTTTCCATTCGCCTTGGGTTCGAGATTAGTAGTGACTGACTCAGGCATGTCTCTAGTCGTCACATTTTGTTCACACCCTGCTCTTGTGGAATTTACCCAACAGCGTTGGGAGACCAATGCAAGACGTCAGTTTTTTGTAAGAGTCATGTAATGAGGCGGGTCCCAGCACCATTAATAACCAGATCCATCCCCCCGGACACTCCTTTTTTCTCATCCACAACCTACGCTCTGTGCCAGACAAACAACATTCTCGATCCCAAGCCAGCAGACTTTGAATACATCCAAATTAATATTATATTTCTTCACTCCACTAACACACTAATACTGCTGCACATAACCAGTGAAAGTGTCTCCATGTCGTGAATCCTGGTTCATCAAGTCATCACGGGCTCGCAGGCTCCGAATCATTCCTTTTTCGCCTTATGACAATCCCCAACCCTTGGGAGGCAGCAAACCACTTCCAACCTAGATTCTAGCAGAACCCTATTTGCGGAGTCATCTTTGGTATCATCATCGAATACAGGACTCAATACCTCCAAACCACCAGATAACGCCGCAGCGCCAGAAAGTCTCAAATTGAACTAAACCACCCCAAGGCAGAAAGTTGGATCTCTCACTCCAGTATTTTTCTTGTTATTTTTGTGCCCCAAGTTGGTGGCTCATAGGCACGGGTCGACGTATACATCACTGAAACATGTCATCAGGCATGTGATCGAAGTTGATATCTTCCCGTTTGATAGGTGGCGGGAATCTTACAGCGCCAGGTGATGATGCCGTCGGTGAGTAATGGTTAGCTGGAACTTCTGAAATTAGTACAACGTGCAATAGGTGAGGAACCTGCGAGAGTGCTGCTGCTTACCTATAGGGCTTTGGCGACTCTCGGATGCGGGCAACGATGGAGTAATCGAAGGGCGGTGACCCAAGGCATTGAAGGATCCATCCATCGACTTTCTGACGAATCGCCTAGCCTCGCCTTCAATCCACTGATCAATGTTTGGATCATGGCAGTTCGAGTGTGCCATCAGCAAGGTCTTTATTTGGCTGACCTCCTGCAACAACGCACTGTAATCCCGCTGAAGAGCACTGTGCTTCGCCTCCAGCATCGCCTTGGTTGCCTCGAGATCGTGCATCCATTCCTTCTTCTTCTGGCGACACTTGGATGCGGCAAGTCGATTCCGTTCAAGGTACTTATTTCGCTTTTTGTCCTCTTCCTTGTCGCCCGATTTTAGCTCTTGCTTTGAGTGCGAGTGCTGCTTCTTTCGAGAAGGCTTCCGGACTCGCTTCTTGGGTTGCGAAGTATGGGAAGAGGCAGAAGAAACAAGCGACGGGATTGACGAATTGCTCGAGGTACGGGATGACTTTCTTGTTGCAATTGAGTCACGAGAGTTCGATGTGGTGATTGCTACCATATCGATATCATCGTTAATTTCCATCGGGTCTTCTCCATTCTTTGGCTGGCAAAACAATGGTGTCGAGTTGTCAAGTTGCTGATCCCAGAGTGAAGGAGACATGGCGAAGGTTGGCTCGGGGGGCTTGTCGCTGATGCCGGTATGGAACTGCATCGCCAGGCGGGGATCCACCATCATACGGTCGGCAGTTGGGGAGAGATCCAAGAACCCATCAGAGCAAGCCAGAGCTATATCCACGTCGGTATCCACGAACTTGCCAGCGGCATCCGCCGAAGTTGAGTCGGTCAACACAGACATGGTGCGATATTGGATTTGGTGTTTCGATTGATTCTGCGGTGGTTCGAATATGTTTGGAAGCAAGGGAAAAGAGAAGGATACAGCCGGATGTGAAGGAGCTTGGAGCTATGCGATGCCCTGGTACCTTGAGCTGGGTGTGTCACCAGCTTTCGATCGATGCAGGAATTGCGGGGCAGGTTCTTCCTTAACAACAGTCGCCACTTGAAGCTCGGGTGTCCCGTCCTTAGGCTCGTGAGGGGATGGCTGTCTCAACGGATGTATCGGGATTCGTTATTACCATGAGAATCTGGCCTTGGATGGTGCCCCACTCTATTGCGTCCAAACTTGCAGAGGGACGCGAACGGAGAGGAGAGGCGAGTGTGGCGATGCGTGGGTGCGACACTGAAGGGATGAGGGTCTTCGAGGCAGCTCCAGAAGACAGTTCATGTGAAACAGCCAGCTGATAGGTGTAGAGCAGAGTGTGCGAGCAAGTTCCAGTCAGCAGGTACAACAAGTAGAGAGTTGAGATTGGACCAAGGTAGGTTTCTGCTGAGCCTTGGCCTTTAAGATCAAAAATCACAAGGCTTTGTGTTAGTCGAGGAGGGAATCCTGAGTGGAGGCTCCCAGCGAATTGAGCTCCGGTCGCTTCGATGTGGCCTGTTTCCTGCTGGAATGGACTAAGCCTCGGAGGTAGTGTCGTTGTTACTGTTGAACTCTGTTGTGCTAGGCGGGCCTGTATTGGGTCTAGGCCACTGACCTGCAGGTCGAAAAAGCTTCACTCGCAGTAGCGACAAAGCAAGACAAAGTTGGACCAACTGGCTGGCAAGTGATTAGCGCCAAGTTTCTCGGTAGGACTAACAGAAGAGAGCAGGTCTCGGCGATGGGTTTGGTAAGTCGATGAAATCGAGCTCAATCGATCAAACACACAGGAGGGCAGGCCAGTTAAGTAGGAAGTGATCAAAATCGGGCTGGATGGGGGTCATGTCCAGTCTCCGATAAGGCCATGTATCCGATCTCATTAGTCTCAGTCGACTTGGTCCCAAGCACATGAAAGAGCTGTGCGCGCAGAGGAAGTAGAGAGCCACCACAGGCAGCCTACCTGGAGTGGAGGTTCCTGTCCTTCATGGACCCACGACCCATCCGCAGTGGATGGGTGGTATTCACTAATTCCCTATAGCGAGGCGGGACTGGCAGGCACAAGCACATCACTACCTACCTACCTACCTACCTACCTACCTACCTACCTACCTACCTACCTACCTACCTACCTACCTACCTGCCCGACTTCCTATCTTACCTTCCATAGCAGAGAGGTCGACGGAGCGGGTAGTAGCTCTGGCCCAGCGCTGCGTCGAGGCCCTGAGGTACTCGCCTACCGCACCTTCTACGCAAGCTCTAAACTGAAGGTACCGGCCAGGTAGCTCCGATGCCAAGCCACGGCAGCTCGCGGTACTTGCGGGCAACCTGGGCCTCCTCTAGCGGTCGATACTATTGGAGCCAATGTACGGAAGGGCAATTGGGTGCATGGCCTTTGGAGGGTTGTCATACCTGACCACTCAACCCAGCGAGAATGGTAGGCTGCCGTGCTGCGGATTAGTGGAGTGGGTGGTCGGGAAACTCTAGCCGCAACCCCGCCTGCAGGGAGTTAAAAGCTGAGCACCGCTGCATCCAGCGCAGTGCCCCTCAGCAGCTCCCCACCTACAGTCGCTCAGTTCCGTTACACAGAACATGCAGCGCAGCCACAAGGCCAGTTAGTTTGAGGAAACAGGATCGGGGCAATAGCATTATGAGCTTGCTCGCTTCTTCCGGTACCTAAAGCGCCCGCTCTGCTGATTTCCGAACAGCTCCATGTCGGTCATACCCCAAGCCTGCAGCATCCAAAGGTGGGTGCCTCATTCGAAGACAGGCAGTGCCACACCTCCAATTTTGAGGTACCTTATCCAGCACGATCCTCAGCAACTCGGCCAACCGCCGCAAGGAGTTGAGAGTTATCAGCTTAGCCATCTCAATTGGCCCGTGTTTAGCTCCAGAGTGCCTAGAAGTCGGGTGCACATAATCCAACACAGTCTGGTTCCCATTATTAATGAATGAAGATCCTTCTCAAGAGGTTAGGAGGCTGGCCCCAAGGTTGCCTGCGTTGCCTTATCTCCTTGAAGCATCGAAAGCTACAGCAAGAAAAATGCAGTGCATTGATTTGCCCGATAGAACCATGCTGAGAGGTACTTTATGCGCAGCCCATAAGGTGGATGTTGAGGTGTTCCTGATAAGTTCTCTACTAAAGTGGACTTCACCACCATCAAGAATTGCCCCTATCATTCGATATGTTAGGGCCTCTTATGGTCCCTTCCAGTGTCCTTCGTACAGTATAAACAAGTGAAGAAAATGCTTCAAAAAAATGGAAGCCTATCGCCGAGTTGGCATTGATCAGCAACAAAGCCACCACGTCACGTCACGGAGCATATAGCCCGGCTCTGGTGAAAGGCGCACGTACAATCCGCACCTCCAACTGCAAGACGAGCCATGCCCAGAATACTGCGATTGGGTGTGTTACTGAACTACTGATCGCCCTTTGGGGTCGTGTAGGGTTCAATCTTTCCAGTCCCCATTACCAATCAGTCATGGCGGGTGTGGCCAGCACATCCCTCGCCACACCTTGAATAGAGGATACTCAGAAGTGCGAAGAGAAATACCCTGTCCGTTTATTCCATCGAGATTCGAGGATCAAGGGGATCATTAGGGTCGCGCCAAAAAAAAAAGCGTCAACGGTGATCTGCCTCCCTACGGGCGTCATGAACTGGCGAACCGGATTTTTCAATTAGCTCTTGTGTACCTATCCTAAGGCACCGTTCAACGGCCATGACGATGTCCAAATCTAAGGAGAGATTCCGATTTGGTAGATTTGCTCTAAATGCCACGGCTAGTCGACAACGGCCTTGACCCCTGTTTACTGATGGTCGATGGACCCGTACCCATGTTGGATATGATCTCATTCTCGGTTTCTCTGGTGAGGTGGCGGAGGGATCGAGACGATGAATTGCATGTCCGCGGAATGCCAAGCTTACAAGCATTCAGGTTCTTTATGTGGGGGGAACCCCATTCATCGAAATTCCATGATGCCCATCATCCATGAAATCGCTACTTCTGGATCGCGATCAACATGGAACACGCAATTCGGAAAATCCTAAATTTTATTACGCATGGTCCATAATTAGTATCACATCTCGTTTCTTGAAACAAGTTTTTTTCGACTCCCCCCTGCAGGGCAGATGGTGAAGGGATATTGGGAATTTCACTTGATACGTCATTGTTCCACGTGATTTCGCGCGCGTGTCTGCGATTGCCCCTCTCACGCGTTTCGCGTTCGTGAACCAACGGCTTATTCCAGCAATTTTTGCATCTCGTCGCGTCACATCGACAGACAAGTTGCAATCCCTGCATAGGAAAAACGCATTGCTGTTGCAATTAGTGAAAATCGGCTCTGGACAACTCTTCTCGCACCAATTCCTCGCCATGAGTGAGCAAATCGTCCACCCCCGCATTTCTGCGCGATACCTGGACAGCTTCGTTGGCCGCCATGTCATGCTGGTCGGCAAGGTTCTCCAGGTGCAAGGAAAGCAGGCCACTGTCGATTCCGATGGCACGGTCACGGTTCTTCTTGACCAGGTAATCCAAGGCTTCTCACTCCTCTTCAAAAACGAAATATCTACTAACGGGTCAAATTCAGCTCTCCGAGGTCGTCGGTGGAAGCTGCGTCCAGGTTCTAGGCAAGGTCAACTCAGACTTGACCATCAAGTCGTACCAAGCTCAAGATCTAGGACCAGACGTCGGTGAGTCTTAACCACACCCTGCTTCCTTCTCCTTTACTTAGGCTAACTTCAAACCCCCAGATCTCGCAGTTTACGCCGCTGTGGTTGAAGCCACCCACAAGCACAAGGAGCTCTTCGTCAGTGAATCCTGACTTGCTCCCCCGGACCATGGCTGCCGCCCCTCCGTCACACACAACCTCCACTACAACCCCCGGGTTGCCATGGTCTGGCCCAAAACGAAGGATGGCGACGACGACAGCAGCCCGGCTGGTGACGGTCCCTCCCCGGCCTCCGACTCCGAACCATCCTCGAACGAACCGAGCTCGCAGGACTCCGGGCTGTCCACTACTACCTCCACCTCCACCTACCCTCCCTTCCCGCAGCAAGCCCCCGTCCTACTGGCCTACAACTCCTCAAATGACACCGCATCATCGCCTCCTCCAGCCAACTCCTACGAGGACTACTACTACTCCATACCGTCCGCCCAGCCTCGCACCCACCACTACTATCCCCGCATCACCCACTCCATCTCCGCAACCGAGAGCTCGACGCAGCTCCCTTCCCCTCCAGACTCCGACTTCATCCTCTCTCCCACCCCGCCAGAGCAGGGCCAGCAGCAGGCTCCAGGCGGCCCACTCCCACAGAGGGGCGGGCAACTCTTCCACGACAGTTTTGACCACGCACGTTCGGCTTCTTCTCGACTAAACCCGCCCGCCCGCCAATATCCCGGGCTATCAACGTCGAAAAATGATGCCGAAACTTTCATTGACGATGACGAAGATGACGCAGCCCTCAACTCGATTCTTGATGGTGTAGGGAAAATGCATATCACGATGGGACGGGATAATTCAGGACGGTGGCGGATCAGGCGCACAGGCGACACTCTAGACTAGAAGTTAAAACTCATGGCACGTTCACATTTTAGGTCTTTCGTTTTAATTTTCAAAGGCTTCAATTTCAAGCGTAGGAAATATCTGACCGGTCCTCGTTCAATGAGTGAGCTTTCGCCTAGTATACAGACAAGCGTAACGTTCATAGTAAGAATAAATAGAGGAATGGTGCCTAAAAGCGACTCTTGCCTCCATTTTCACCTGTCCAGTCCTTGTAAAATCTATCCCAATTGGTGTACATCACTGCAACGCATCCTCCAACTCCAGTAATTCCTGTGCCGCCATCCAAATATCCAGAGCCTCCAGCCTCATGTCCCGTTTTGCTAGCCGGGTTCTCGGCGAAACTGCCTTATCAGTGCTTGGTCCACCAACAGTGCTATTTACTTGGTCCACCATCCCATCATGGGTATGTAGAGATTCCTGTCCTCCGTGTAAGCACCTGCGTATCCTCGCCGTCACAACACCGGCATCTTCCGTCCTCCCCGAATCATCGCTTCCTTCTCTATCCTTCGCTTGGTAACCCTCCAGGAATCGAACATGCTGATCCTGATCAGTCACCTTCCCATTGTCACTCGAATCCTCTTGATCGCTGAAAACATCCTCATCAAGCTGCTCGCCCTGGTGGGTTTTCTCATCAGCAGCAGCAGCAGCTTGTCTGATTCCCTTCAGCTTCGATGTGAACTTCTCAAACACCTTGACCCTCCTCTCTGCAGCCTCGGCTCTCTCTTTCCACATCTGAAGCTCTCGCTTGGCTTCTCGCAACTGCTCACTTAGCGTACCTACATCAAAATTCTCTTGTGCCTCAAGTTGTCGGCGAAGCTGAGAAGATTCCTCAACCTTGGCTTGAAGCTGCCGCTGAAGACTGCGGATTTGGGAATGGAGCAAGCTAGTGCTTCCAGTACGTTGAATTGGCGTCGAACTCAAAGGAACACTAAGGGACTCTGTTTGAATAGACCCAGCTGTTGACATGGCTGACTGTGGGCGAGATAAATGGAGATATTGCGCCACAGGAGGTTGCTCTTGGGGAGGAACCATTGTCCCAAGACTTGTAGAGATATTCATTTGGCCTTGAAGGTCTTTCCCACTGTTGGATTCCATCTTACTAGCAGCATCAATATGTCTGAGGCCAGCAAAAGGTGGCCGTTCAGAATTTGGCCCTTGGTGCTGTTTCTCAGCTTGCATGATCGCGGCGGCTCGCAACGCTACACTATCACTCACAGAGGTCCTTAGCTTTGGGATTTGTTGACCATCTGTTTTTTTGATATTTGTATTCGGCGTTTTGGGAGGCCCCATAGCTGGCGTTGGGTTGGGAGGAGTGCTTAATCCTAATACTGGGCCAAACTTGGTTGCGTTCGATGATTTTTGTGGTATCTTAGATAGCTGCGCCTTATGCGTTGAGCCAAAAGTCTCGGTCGATTCTTTGGCCAACATTGGGCTTGATTTCGGAGGCGGATCGTGGTTTTCAAACATCGCCGCCATTGCCCTCACTCCAGCTTGCTTACTAGCACTGCTTCGAGGGGATGAGTTGGCTTTGCTTTTCAACTGGCTTCTGTCTTCAATCTTTCGATTCCGCGGCACCGCATTTCTCGCTGTATCCTTCGGCTCAAATCGATCCAGCCTTTGTGATGCAAGGGTGTTGATGGGTTTGATATTTGGTGAAGATAGCTTTCCTTCGCGTGGAGTATCGTTCGCAGCAAAGGCGCCTGGGATCTTTGTTCTTTTGGAGGTTTCAGTAGTCAAATCATCCACCGAGGATCTCTAGCCCTCAAATAAAAGTGGACGAGACGCTGAACTCAAGCCTAAGGGGTTTCCAGGTCCAGGGACTCTCATGGGAGCATAAAAGTTTGGTGTTTTAGTTTCAGCAGGGTCCGTCGAGATTATGTCTTCGTCTCTGTATGATGCTGAGATATGCTTTTCTACATCTCCATTGGGTGACAAGTAAAGTATCTCGCGTCCATTTACAGGCTGTGTTTCATGCTCTTGACTTGACATTCGCATCTCTTGTTTGGGGCGGTCCATGTTCACACGTTCACTCCTGGGGCTCACAACTGATCCCATCCTAAGTTGAGATAGATCATGAAACAGGTCCGACTCCAGAGCCTCTATCTGGTGATCCGGGATTAAGACTGGCGGTTCCACCACTTGCAGTGTTGATGGTAGCTCTCTATTGGAAGCTTGAGAGACGCGATCAACGCTTGTGTTTGGCAATTTCCTCCTTTCCTGGGACCTCGTATCGATATGTCTAGATTTTGAAGGGGGTGTATGGGATTGTCCACGCAAGTGCTCCATTTTTATTAGAGCCAAGCTCTGTTTCGCTCGGTCGCCTGTGTTGTTGAAAGGTTCGTGCTCTTCAGCTGGAATTGTTTGCTGGAGGGAAGGGAAACCGATAGACCCCTGTTTCGACGATGTCCTCGGGGGAACATCCTCTGTAGAAAGCTCAGGGCTGTGATGAACCGGGGTTTCTTGGATACTACTCCTTATCTCTCGGGCTCCTGGTTTCGTGTGAGTGCTTGAAGACTCCCCACCACGACTTCTCCTCGGTGTAGCATGGCTGTTCTGCTGTGTGGATTGGTTTTGGTTATGAGGCCCAAAGTTATTTACTGGTTCGGATCTAGTATGTTTCTTGCCATTTTGGACAGAAAACGCAGGCTCACGAAACATAGTCTCAGAGGCCATCTTTCCCCGTCTCTCCCCTTCTATACTTCCTTCTTCCATGGTTGGGCTTAGGACACCGGCGCTTGGTCTCGAATTCAACTGAGCGGAACCAAAACTTCTTCTGGGTTGCGGCTGTCGGATTTTCGAATTCACCATGGGCGCCTCAAAAACTGGGCTTCTGTCTCGATCTGCTTGAACACCGGACTCCCTTTGGGTAGGCTCTCGTCCTCGAGGGGGTTTCCGCGCTGTGTATGACTCCGAGAATGATGGGCGAAGCGAGCCACTGCGCAGTGTAGGATTCGACACGTCCTTCCTGTGATGTATTCCAAGAGCCTTCATCTGACGTACCACGTCACGCCAATTCGCAATGAGCATTTCAGTAATACTATTGACGATATTCACCTTGTTGATTGTTTGAGCTCCAACTAGGTTCTTTTCCGTCGGAGCGGGTTTTCGTCGGCCTTGTCGAATCTTTTTCGCCCCTGGCGGTAGGAGGAGCATACCGTTCGATGGTGTCGCGAAGTTCATATCGTACTGATCTAATAGTTCTCCCACCAACAATGGCCCAAATACAATACCGAGGGCACTGTATCCCATCAAATCACCCGTCGGCAGTGGCCTTCCGCCCTCATCCTCTCTTGGGGTTACTTCTGCTACCCTTCCGATCAAACTCAGAAGCCCAAAGACGGCACAGATGAGCTCTCGCCGAAATTGGGACTCGATAGCCCCAATAGCTAGTGCGATGAGCCTGGCACGAACTTTGGTTTGCTTTGTTCGTGGGAATTCTGGATCGCCACGCAGCTGTGCATGAATCGCTACGAGCGCATCGAAAATGGATAAGGTTCCAAGGATACCACCGGGAAGTGTCGATATCATGCGCTTGAACGTGGAAGCAACATCGTGGATAGAGAAATCGATGTGCGATGGCAGGTTGGCGCAACGAACGGTGCTAGAGACATCTAATCCCCCATTGTTTGAGTAACAGTAGTAGTCGAAAAGAGTATTTACTACTCTGACCGATCCAGAAATTCGGAATATCCCCCTCGTGGTTACATGCTGCGAGAGATGCTGAGCGGTTGCCCGAAGACACGTTGGCAGGACCAGCGATCCTGGGGTGTAGTCCTGGGGAAGGTAGAGAACGCTTTTTCCACTGAGTCGAACCATGGATTGGAGGGTTAAAGTTCTTGTAGGATTGTTTCTACATGGCGCCAGGTGATTTGCGTACTCCGAAACGCTTCGCCTGTGCTGCAAGGAAGGCGTTCCGGGTCTGGCAGCCGATCTGGCTGCTCTCTGTGCCTGGCTCCCATTCGATGTTGATCGCAGCATTCGGTGAAGCCATCCTCGTTTCTCTGGTATAGCGGGTTCAATCTTCTTCTATATTGTTGTCAGCATCTAGGCGTAACACAACGAAAACCGGGCAAAACAGACTTGAGTGGCAATCTTGAAGTCATCGAGAACGAGTATTCTCACACCATGCTATAGAAATGTCAATCAAGGAGACCCGAAGAAGCTGGCCAAGTGCTTTCGGTACCTTCTTTGCCAATCTATTGTACTCCTGGACAACCAGTGCTCTGTCGTCGAATTCGTCGGTGTCGCTCATGAGGCCCAAATCGCCACTGCTCGTGGTCCATGTTCTGCTCGTGCGTCGCATGGGTCCATCTCGCTGGCCCCCAAGGTGATGAACCGTTGCACTCTGTGGGAAAGCGAGCGACGTAGAGCTTCTTGAAGCTCGGGGGACCCTCCGAAGGGGGACATGAATCTCGGTGGTTGAGCACGAGTTGGGGACGAGGTGAGTAGGATACCCAGACACGGGTGCAGCCATTTCGTCTGCGGCCAGCCCCGACGAAAGATCGCTGCGCGAGAGCTAAATGTCAACGATTGAAGAAGGTTAATTCTGCTCGCTGAAATCGCGAAAAAAAATGTGTATGTTAGCAATGCACATTTAGGTCATATGAAGCCGGACGGAGGAACGCGAGGTTCACGTATTCCAAACGCAACAGAGGTCCGCATAGCAAGAAGCATCTCGCTCACATAACAGCCCGAAGGATCAGTCATTGGAAGCCAGGACCAAGTCTGGAAAGTTGGGCCTGGCGCAAACTGATACGCAGAAAGTGCTTGCTAGCCAGGGAAAAATCGGCATCGGCAGGTGATGTCCAGGAAATTCGGGGGAGGAGCTCACAGTAAGGAAAGATCAAGCCAAAGCTGAGGGCAGGGCACCTAGAACTCGAGGCGCGTCAGCAGGAAAGCCGTCTTTTGGTTTGGCAAGAGACAGTTGGACAAGGACATACGTCAACGTGCCAACGCAAAGCTAAGCCTGCCCAACCACGAGCATTTCCAGCCAAACCCAGCCCGCAATGCGTTAAGGGCTGCCTGGTATGATCTGGGTGCTCAGCAAATGAGTAAAATCTCTCATGAGAAATAACACTTGCAAGCAAGCTAAGTGGCATAATGCTCAGCTGGGTCCAGAATTGTTAACAGCTGCAGGTAGCAGTTGCGATATCAACAGACCTTAGGCAGGGCATCAACGTACACAGAGTCGCTCAGCATGCCAAAGCTGGACCCAAGCGTATACACGTGCGTTTTCCCTGTGGAAAGAGAATAAATGAGTTGTTCCTCGCAGAGTCCGTGCGAAATTGCTCCCTCTCTGCATAAATGTCACCAGTAGGACAAAGTCAAGACCCGGCCGCTCGGCACTCGTCGACGGGAGCCGGCAGATACGTGTTGCGCCAGTGTGACTTACTTGGGCCTCTACAGTGCTCTGCTACGTTGCACAGCGGCATCTTAATGCATGATGGGATAAGTTATACCACGCCGTCCAATGGCAATAGATAATATCTAAATGAAGCTGACATTGAGATCCCAGTACCTACTATCTGATAATGTAGCGGCCCGTTGCGAGAGAGGCAGGACATAAACTCACAGTAGGAAACAGTAGCAAATCAACATAGGCAGTACTGGGTCCTTCTTATCTAAACAGGTGTCTCCAGTACAGCCACTCTTTGACGAACCCTCGTCTTCCATCATGCTCGGCCGTCATCACGGTGGTATTCTCGGCAGTGTTCTAGTGCTCTTTGAGATCTTGTGCCACCGACTTCTGAACCACAAAACCATATATCCTGCTTCCATTGCGCAAATTGGTAAATTCAGATTTTGCCGGCCCACGCTTCCAAGTCTATTATGTGTAAAAGGGGAAAAGGGTGAGTAGTGATCCAACAGGCCGTCTTCGCTCTTGCCAATCACCCACCCGTATCGTCCCTAGATTCTCCTTTGCGCCGTTGAGAGGATGGAAAGATGCATAGCATACGAAACCAAAGAGTTTGTAGGCCTGCGCCCATATCTTCGTTGGTCTGTAGATCTCCGTGGTCATCGCTCGTCATTTCATTCATCATGAGCCGAGGCATCCATCATCCAAAAAAAAAAAAAAAAAAAAAAAAAACCCAATCCCAGCAATCTATCGTCCCGCCGCTTTGTTCATCATTCAATCCACCGGGGAGAGTAGAACATAAGCCAGGATATCGGATAGGGAAACGATGCCCTTCAGTTTGTTCTCGTCGTCAACAACGACGAGTCGGTGCACGCGGCTCTTCCGAACGGTGTCAAAGATGGCACCAAGACGGTCATGCTCTGAGCAAGTGTATATGCCTGGACTGTCTTCCGGGCGTCTGAGCAGAGCATCCCCCACGGATCCCGCCAACTCCTCGTATACCCCACCCTTGATGCAAGGGATGATATCCACTGCTTCAAAAACGTTGAGTAGCCTGTTATCCTTGTCGATAATAGGGACACAGCTGATATTGCGATGAACCATCATTTGGATAACATCTAGCACAGGGCTGGTCATCTGGGCTGTCGCAACATTGGTGTATGTTCCGAGATTCAACTCTCGGACTGTTCGCTTGAGAAGAACTGTATTATGCTCGTTGTTGACAGCAATAAATTTGAGAATTCGGTATTGGGTGATAACAGAGACGACCCATTCCCTGCCTGTCTCGTCGTCCTTATCAACAAGCGGGATTCGTCGAGCACGTGTCTTAAGCATGCCTTTGCATGCTTCGTAGAGGGGCAGGAGAGGGTTGACCGAAATGGTTTCAATGGGGACGGCACCAATGGCTTTCTCTATGTCTGTATCCCTCGGCTGGTAAGCGAAATATTCCAGGTGAGGCTCAGACGACGGTGCTTACCTCGTAGGCTACTCAATCGGAATTGATCCAGCTTGCTCATCTCCTCGGGGAACTGGCAATAATACTGAATCACATTCATGTAATCAGTGGCCGTCAAGAGGCCAGCGAAGCGGGAGGTGTGAGAGTCCCATAGCGGTGCAGACACAATTGCTGTGGCGAAGGAAAAGGATTGATTAGCATGAGGACATCTTCCAAGCATATCCAGCCCACCATATCAACCCCGCCTCCGAGCTGGTGCAGGGCCTAATCCGTCCAAACCAGAAGCGTCACCCACAATTTTGTATCATAATGTTAAGACTCTTGTTAATAAGTAGATCGGTGTCGAGTACAATGAGTCGGAAGGATAGAGGGAAAACATCGTAGCCGGTTCGAACCTTGAGGAAGTCCCGAATATTCTTCTGTACATCCCGAGAAACAGATCAGCAACAGGAGCACCACCAAAGGGGAGAAAAAAGTGGTACGGGATAAAACAAGGCACAGTGAGCAAAGGGAGACAAATCAAGTCGAAAACAAGCAACGGGTTAAACTGCAAGCAGGACGGAATCTGTCATCACGCACCAGACCTTGTGCCTCATCCTTGTCAGCGACAACCTGCTGGGGTGGTGGCGGGGGAGGCGCCGGCTGCGAGGCAGTTGTCGCCATTGCGCTGCGAGTCAGTGGCCTGAGGCGCAGGTACGATGACGGAGCAACGATGTGAGGGATCGCGGAAGGCTGCTGGTGATAATGTTGGTGGTGTAACGGGAGATGACGCTCGTGACCGCCCAGGCCGGTAGATGCAGCCTGTGCTTGTGCTTGTGATTGTCGCCCTGGAAGTGGTGCTGTTGCGGCGGTGGGAGGTCTGGGGTCAGATTTCGGCTGGGCTGGCGGCGCGAATTGGCCTGTTGTGAGTGGTTCCGCTAGGCTGTCGGGTACATTGGGAGCAGAAGATGCTGCTCCGGGTGCGTCTGCTAGCGCCTCTGCTCGGCCGCCTTGGTCGGTTTGTCTCGCCTGGGGCTGCTCCCACGCCTGAGCCTGAGGCTGGCCAGCGCCATGCCAATCATCGTGGGCGGGGGAGACGACGGCGCTGTCGGCCGAGGCGGACGTGCCTTCGTCCTGGTCGCCGCTAGCCATGAGTGACATGCTCGTCCATTCCAGTGCTACCGGATACAGCTGGGTATATTTTCCCTGGCGGTGCTGGAGTCGAATGCACGGCGAAACCTTGAGGCTTCCGCTTCGGTGAGGCGGTGGCGGACCAAACGCTGCGTTCTGGGGATCGGAGGGTGAAATTAATTTGAGATTGGGGAAAAGGGCAAAACCAACAGCGCCTCCACCTCCCTAAGTAATCAGCGATTTATTGATAACAGATCTTCCACCTAGAAGTACCGATCTACCGGGGGATGAGGCCACCGGAGAGCCTCCTTGTCATTGCCTGCGTAGGCAGGATCTGCGCCCTACTGATGGCTCCTCTCTGTATCTGCCCTCTCTACCTACCGTAGTAGGCCTCCGTCACTGCACCGCACACATTCCTACAAAGCTCCCTCTAACTAGGTGAGTCGACGCAATCGAGCCTAGATGATGAGCAGAGCCTAAAAGAAACACGAGCCCTCCCAGTGTCAAACAGCTAACTATCCTGATAAATTTATTCCCGCCAGTGTGGCACCGAGCCATTGCAGTTGCTGAATCCCAATGATGATATCCCCTTCTCCTTGCCCTGGTTGTCGAAGGAAAAGAAGAGCGAAATCCAGCCGTAGGTCACCTCTATTAACCGTATATGACTGGGGAGCATGTGGGGCTGCATTGTTTATCCTCCGAATATTGATAACTTGTATCAAGTTTGGCCCGAGAGCCCCAGAGGTTCGTGTATTGGTAGCACCAGGTCGATTTTGGAGCGGGATTTCTTGCCATTTTTCGATAAGTATATCCGCAGGTGATGAGGCGTCCATTTTGAGCAGTAAAACGATCTTCACCTGGTGGGCTGATGCTCTAAACCACCATGCCATTTGCGCTCTTAATTGTGTCAAGGTCTGGGAGTACCCAGACTCAATGACCAGTGTTGGCCAGTGTTGTACCGCTCCGACTCCTGGAATAAACGGGCCTCCAGATGCATCCCCTTCTCCAGCAGTCCCATTGTTCTGGTTGATATATGTTGTAGAATTAAGGCCTATCCAATGTAAATCTAGGCCCTGGGCGACAACCCCCGTAATAAAAAACCTTTCAAGCCTGGCAATAACTACCTCGTGAGGCATAGAAGGGATTGTAATAATAAGGAGGTGTTGGTCAGGGCAAAAAAATTTGAGGCGAAATGGAGTCTTATCCCCTCTTTCTCTTTGAACCAGTGTAAACTGCTCTGCAGATATATCTAGAGAAAATATTAGTAATAAGTAGAGAAGAAAAAAGCTAGAGGATTTATTACCCTTAATAAAAATGCATTCAGTTGATGCCTGCTTGATTGCCTCAAGTAACGCTTTATATGTTGTGAATTTGATCGTAGGTTGCTCAGATGATTGAAGCGACGATATCGTGGTAGGGTTAGTGCTAACCGATCCAACATCTAGAGACTCTGCAGATCCTTGTCGAGGTATAATTAAATCCATTGTGGATATTGCAGGGGCTTCTGGGGGATGACGCGAGGAGATCACGCGCTGGTTGGATGATGGATGATGGATGGTTGAAGAAGGAAGAAGCGTGCCAAGCGTGCTCGAGAAGTTGAAGTGGGGCATGTTCACTTAGGTAGGCAACCGGGTGATATAAGAGATGAGACACCAAATTCTTATGCCTTCTTTGTAGCTATCAAATGCTGCAATAAAGATACAATGACCCCTAGAAAAGTATATTAATCCTTTTATTAGCTTCTAAATAATATTATAGCCCTTTTTTTAGTCTTTTTTAAGGAAATTTAGAGTCAAGTTGTGGTGAACACAACACAGAGCCTCTGCAAATATGGACGCTTAAAGTACCGGTTTGGTGTCTCATCTCTTATGTCACCCACTTGGTAGGCTACCCGATAGCCGATCAAATATGGACGTCGGTCTTGGCATGGTGAGCCCATTATTTACTCACTAAGGCAAATGCTCAGCGTGCATGAACAACACCATATCTCTATTCCCTTGGCGAATCATGGATCCCAATATCCGAGGGTAGCGACCGATAATACCTGCGCAGAGCGCGTGCTTCCATTCGTTTCAGTTGCCTCTTTCCCCTCGTCTCGGGAATTGACCACGACCACGCTCCACTTGCACGAGTTGCCAGGGGAGCTTCAGTTGGTGTGTGGAAGCTAGGACCTCGTGGCCCAGCAGGCACCTCCCTGGTGACTGGGCAGCGTTGCTTATCGAGGTAGCACCTGCTCCTCCAAATACAACCAACTGCGGATACAATTGCGGCCTGACTCTAAGGCTCAGACTGTCGGTTACGCTTCGCTCTCCCTTGAGCTGGACACAATGTACACTCCAGACAACCAAGAAGACGGAAGCTTGGATGGAAAGTTATATAGCTTCCAGGCTCCTCCAGGGTGCATAAGTCATGTGGCTACCGCTGAGAGCAGTTTAGTGCTGGGCAAGTAGGCGTAGATTAGATTGCCCGGGGCTACGATAATTGAGAAAGAGCACCCATGACGATGAAGCTGGCCAATGAACGGCGCCCAGTTCCTCCCTAGACGGGGCATTTGCACATGAGCCTCAAGCCTACCTGACTAAGAGGTCCCTATTCTAGCGCCTCCCTCCTGCCAAACGCCAGCACCTACTAAGGTTCAATGACAGCACAGGCGGAAGGCACAGCTCTCCACTGTTCTATTCTGCAGCAGAAACAGCCGCCCAAGCACCAGTCTCAGTGGGGAGCACGCCCACCCAAGCAAATCAAATCATACGTGCCGCTGGCCGCGAGATTCTTAGTTCCTTCATTCCATCAGTCAACACCAACCCATCCCGACTTTCGCTCTCCCAGCACTACTTGCTTTGCTCATCAGTTGGGGAGCTTGGCCTCGCGCCGCGACCTGTAGTAGAGCAAGTTTTTGACTGCCGCTCAAGAACACTGCCTCTGGGCTCATGCCTCTGTTTTGGTCCAACCTCCAATGATTGGGAGCCTGGCCTGTTTCGACGCTTGACCAAAATATCCGCCTCCGAGCGTCACCCGAAGCACGACATCATCCAGCGATCATCAACCCGCGCCATCCAGTAGACCGAATCTATACCGGAAAGGGCTCTGAGCCTCAGGTCCTCCCGCCATGGGCATTTGCAATTCCACCTGTTGCGGAGGTGCGTCACCTACACTACTCACCAAACTCATTTGATGGACATTTGCTGACAGGTATCTCTGCGTCACACAGGTCGGTCCCGCGATGGACTCTACGAGCCGGTTCTTGCCGACAGCGAGCGGGAAGCTGTCGCCGATCTCCTCCTGTATCTCGAAAACGTGCGTTCTCTCTTGGCCCTGTCGTCGTCGAGCACTTTGCTAACCACCCTTTGCTCAGCGGGGAGAGACCGATTTCTTCTCTGGCGAACCTTTGAGGGCACTGAGCACCCTGGTGTTTTCCGAGAATATAGACCTCCAGCGGAGTGCAAGCTTAACATTCGCCGAAATTACAGAACGAGGTAGGAGCAAGCGCCAAGCTGCGGACTTCCTTCCGAGACGAGTTACTATCCATGATTCTGATATATCAACTACTTTAGATGTCCGAGAGGTAGATCGTGACACCCTAGAGCCCATTCTCATCCTACTCCAAAGCCCAGACATCGAAGTTCAGAGGGCTGCCAGTGCTGCGCTTGGTAACCTGGCGGTGAACAGTACGTCATCATGCTCCTCTCCACCGACATGAATCTAACAAGCCTTCCCTAGCCGAAAACAAAGTCCTCATTGTTCAGCTCGGCGGACTTACCCCTCTTATCCGACAAATGCTCTCACCCAACGTTGAAGTTCAGTGTAATGCTGTAGGATGCATTACCAACCTAGCGACACACGAGGAGAACAAGGCCAAGATTGCACGATCAGGCGCCTTGGGCCCTCTTACCCGGCTCGCCAAGTCCCGTGATATGCGTGTTCAACGGAATGCCACCGGTGCCCTGCTGAATATGACACATTCTGGTGCGTTTTGACATCTAAACCTGACAAGACCTTGTGCTAAATCAAACACCATATAGATGAAAACCGACAGCAACTCGTTAATGCCGGTGCTATTCCTGTTCTCGTTCAGCTTCTATCCTCCCCCGATGTTGATGTTCAATATTACTGCACAACAGCTCTCAGCAACATCGCTGTTGATCTCAACAACAGACGGAAACTGGCCTCTTCGGAGCCCAAACTCGTTCAGGCGCTTGTGAATCTCATGGATTCCTCATCGCCCAAGGTGCAATGTCAGGCTGCGTTGGCACTTCGTAACTTGGCATCGGACGACAAGTATCAACTAGACATCGTCCGGGCAAATGGATTGCCTCCCCTTCTTCGCCTCCTCCAGTCATCATACCTTCCTTTGATTCTATCAGCTGTTGCTTGTATTCGCAACATCTCGATCCACCCCATGAATGAATCCCCAATTATTGAGGCCAACTTTTTGAAGCCACTGGTGGACTTGCTGGGTTCCACAGACAATGAGGAGATTCAGTGCCATGCTATTTCGACGCTGAGAAACCTGGCGGCCAGCTCAGACCGGAACAAGGCTCTTGTATTGGATGCGGGGGCTGTTCAAAAATGCAAGCAGCTGGTTCTAGACGTCCCCGTGGCTGTCCAATCCGAGATGACAGCCGCCATCGCCGTCCTGGCCCTCAGCGATGACCTTAAGTCTCACCTATTAAACCTTGGGGTCTGTGACGTTCTTATTCCCCTGACTCACTCCCGAAGCATTGAGGTTCAAGGTAATAGTGCTGCCGCACTGGGTAACCTGTCTTCAAAAGGTAAGCTATACTTGTCATTGTTTTTTTAACATCTTTCACTAACAATCCGACATAGTTGGGGATTACTCCATCTTCGTACAGAACTGGAATGAGCCTAATGAAGGAATCCATGGTTACCTGGGTCGGTTTTTGCAATCTGGTGATGCCACCTTCCAGCACATCGCCGTTTGGACGCTCCTGCAGCTCTTCGAATCTGAGGACAAGACTTTGATTGGTCTCATTGGGAAGGCCGACGATATCATTGAACACATCCGCACCATTGCAAACAGACCAGTTGAACCTGAACCAGAATCTGAGGAGGACGACGAAGGTGAGGTTGTCAATCTCGCACAACGATGCCTTGAGCTTCTGGGCCAGAGCGGTTCCAAGGCTCATATCGAGGGTTGAGGCGGCAGATTGGTCGCCACCGGCTTTAAACGAACACGAGATTGTTCTATTTTCGCATATCAAGCGTACGAGTTCTCGATTGAAAGGGGCGGCAAGGCACGGCGCGCTTGCGGTGTTCCGGGCGTTTCATTTTACTCTTACCCAAGAGTACAGCTTGGGCTATTTTTTTCTTACATTATTCACTTATTTATTGTTTAGTCATTTTTTGGTCCAGTATTCTGGAGGCGACGATCGAGGGGAAATAGGTCGCAAGATGATGATTCATTATTTGGCAGGCATAGACTGTTGGCCCAGTTGACGTGTGGTCCTAGAGCGGGATCGCATATGATCGGACTGGGAATACATTTCATTGATTGTACAAAGCATTTGCAGTTTGTCGGAGACTTCCTGGTCTCATTTCTCTTTAATTCGAAACGAACACGGGGGTGATAAGGCAAGGGTGAAGGAAGCACGAGGAGGTTAGGAACATTGTAGGTAATTGGACCTCTATTTGAGCTTAAAAGAATGTTTTCATGATACGCCTGACCCATTAACATACGATGATGGTGATACATTTGATAGAGTAATGTGATTCAAATAGCGGTTGGCCGGAACCAGTACGCCTCACTCGTCAACGGTGCCGTCACCTAGATCCTCGATCAGCTCCAAGGGATTATGGAACCATCCTCTTTCTGCCCATGGAAGAACCTTTGCCAGAACCTTGCCCTTAATGAGAGCTAGAGGGACAGGACCAAAGGATCTCGAGTCTCGAGATACTGTGAGGTTATCGCCTACTATCCAACAATGTCCTTCTGGGACCTAAGGTAGATAGCTCAGCCAACTGACTCGAGGTTGAATCACATGCGATGGGTGCTGGGGTGAGGGGGGAGAAAGAGCAGAGTGGGGGAATGGGAGAGCGTACCTGTATCATCCTCTCCTCCCCAGGGCTCCCCGGCGTGTTCATGGAGACGTAATCACCGGGGAGGCCGATGAGGCGCTTGATGCCGTTGGCGTTGTCGGAGACGGGGATGCGGTAGAGGACGAGGTCGCCGACGCGGAGCTGCCCCCGGCGGTTGCGGGCGTGCGTCATGTCGGCGGCGACCCAGTCGCCCTTGACGGAGAAGGTGGGGAGCATGGAGGGGCCCTGGGCGGGCGAGACCTGGAAGACGTGGGAGGTGATGATGTGCCAGGTGCAGACGAGCTTGATGGTGGAGATTGTGAGCCGGATGGGGTGGCTCATGAAGTGGGAGACGACCATGCTGGGGAAGGAGGGAGATGGGTGAGGTTATCGTGAGGGTGGCATGGCTTTATCCCCCTTGCTTCGATGGGCAATTGGTTGGCTTGGTGTCTTGATGCTGGATGAGATGGGATGAGACGAGAGGTTGCGGGAAGGTTTTGAGGCCTGATTGGGTAGGATGTTGGATTTGCCCCATTCTTTATCCACGACTTGTTCTCATGGTGGAATGCACGATGAGAACTCAACGATTCAGTAGGTTAACAGCGCCTGGTGAACTTGAACGGGAGACAGAGACGTTTGGTTTTAATTTTGGTTTTGTTATTTTGTTCTCTGTTGTTTGAACATCGAATTCTTCGATAATAGACTCTGTGTTGTTTGGCCCAGCATATCAGATGGTTGCAGGACTTTGCAGAACTTCGCTTAATAATTATTCCCAATCGGATATACTGATCATTTGATCTCGAACCTACCTAATTATCCAATGTAATAAAAAATACCTCGATCCCTTCGAGGATATGGGACGGGAAGAAATAGGAGCAAACGGATTGCCATCATAGTAGCCAACAGCAGGCTGATCCATCAGCAAGGATATCCTTGAAAGCCCCGTTGGCTCAGTGGTAAAGCGTATCACTAGTAATGATAAGATCACTGGTTCGATTCCAGTACGGGGCATAGGTGTCTTCGTCTTTTGCCAGTCTCACCAATCTTGCTGAGAATTATAGGCAGCCTGTCTTTTTTTTTTTTTTTTTTTTGTTTACTCTACCTCTTTCTGAGGCATCGATCAGTATACGCCTGTGGTGGGCTAGGCGACCAGGAAAATATCACTGATGGTCGGCCGTTATACTTCTACATCAAATCACTATATAACCATGGGCATGTCGAAACTCTGTACACCGATGCGATCGGCCATCACCGAGAAAATGAGGAATCAAGGCCTTCGAATAACCGCTTAGGAGCATCTAGTAGCCCCTCTTCAAAGAACTTTGCCCATGTCCCTGCTAAGACTGCAAGATCCCAGGGCCGGTCCTTTTCAGAACCTACCTCTGCGGCGATAGATGTAACCTCTTTACCGTCCAGACCACATGGCACAAAACGCGCCCATGCGTTCGTAGACTCAGGGCCAGAGACGGGAATGTCGACATTGAGCGCGATACCAAGCGCTGTCACGTAGCGGCGGTGATGCACGCCCAGAGCGGCAATCTTGCGGGCCGGCTGACTCCCCTGTGTGGTGACCCAAACACCAGGCTCATCAGGGCTGATGTATGTCTTGATCCCGAATAACTCTGCAAGAAGGCGCTGCGTGGTTGATTCTAGATGTCCCGCGTATGAGGCAACCGAATAGTTGGGGTATAGCGGGGAGCGCATGTCGAGGACAGGCCATAGAACAATCTGGCCTGGGCCGTGATATGTCGTCAACCCTCCGCGGTTTGTTTTCCGGATATCAGGGGTGAACGTCCGTCCACGTATCGCATTGGGGCGGTGCGGGAGGTCTACCGTAAGCTCCTGACGTAGCCGGCTGGTTTGTTCGGGGGACGGGTAGTCTTGCCGCCGCCCAAGGGTATATGTCGGTGTGGACTCGAAGGTGATGAGCTGCGGGGGAGGGCAGGTATCTGCTGCGTCTGGCTTCTCGGACGAGAGGCTCTTCCACTGTAGGAACCTCTCACGCAGCCGTTCTTGCACCTCGCTTGCGTGATCGTAGTTCGCAATGCCGTCCTGAGCGGGGTCGCTGATATGCCGATGTTGTAGAATCTTTAGGTTGCCGATGGCTTGTGTCGAGAGACTCTGCAAGGCTATCCGGCCAAGGGTGCTTGGCGGGGTGGTGCATAACCTTTTCCACCGTGCCACGTGTGGTCGCATCTTCTGTCGCATGTAGTGGCTGCAGCGAGCTAGGTGTCAAAGCCCGGGAAGGCTGTGCAGTGATAGTCGTTGCTCTGCCATATGGTTTTGTTTGAGATGGTTTCGATAAGCCGACCAACCACACAGGTGACAGTAACGACATATGCCGCTAGGCCTGTTTCAGCCTGACAAGAACCACCGCCCTGGGGATTACGACTTGGATCAGCAACACCATTGTGCATACGCAAGCGTATCACCACGCTGGGATTGGACCAACACTATCAGGTCTGGACCCTTATTATGCATACACGGACCAATATTCAGTGCGCCACCAACACTGCTTACGATACGGGACTGCTGAAGGCATTGTAGCTTGGGCAGGCGGGCGCAGGCGATGCGCGGAGACATTTAGGTGTTAACGACGCAGGACAGGGGTCTCTGACCGACATAACGAAGCTGGACACGACAGAACAGCATGTCACACCCGTTCGTGGGGGACGGGGAAAAGTAGGCGCAGCGAGACAAGGCCAGCCGTTCATGATAGCTGTGCCGAGGTAGGGAGCAGCAACCAGTCATCGGATAGCAGTTCTGTATTGGGTCTTGGCGAGAGACGAGCTGGTAGATGATCCGCTATTTGCACCGGGCTCCGATGACATCAACAGCGAGCGCTGGCCTTGCAACAGGGAAGCATCTGGGAGGAGAGCACGCTGAAAGCTCTGCCGGGGAGAGCTGTGGGGTGTCGTCATCGACCGGGCTGGCTCCCACTAGCCAAGCGCTAGTGCCGAGCTCCGGCAGCTGGGAGAGCCACCTGAGAGAGCACCCAAGACGTAATTGCTTGTTCATCACTGGGGCGCATTCTCAGCCAAACCCATCGCCAAAGCTCAATGCGACAGTCGTACGTACTACACCAGTCCGTCATCCATCCTCCCGCCCATTGCGCTCCCCACTGCGCTCCGCCCGTGGAGAGACCCAACCAAGATGCTCCCGTCTCCAATCCTGCCTCGCTTTCGGGAAATCTACGTTGTTTACCAGCCCAGCGATGGGTACATGAGCGGGCGGGCGGGAGCACCGAGAGAGCAGAGCCACTATAGCTGAATTGTAAAGACGCACAAGGCGCGAGATAGCAGCCACTTGAACTCTGTAGCACCTCGATGCGAATGATTCAGGTGCAATGCCATGTCCTGTTCATGGCGTCGTCCCGTTCTGCGCTACCCAGCTGGCCCGTCCGCTCGGCAGGCAGGTAGCAAGTATGCGGAGGTGTGAGGAGCAACTTCTCGAGGCTGTCATGTGTGATGATTGCAAGGCGGGTGCGAATGTGAATGCAATGCGACGATGTCATTGCACGCACCCTTCCGGTCGCCAGCAAATAAGCAAGAAAATAGCACAGCTGTCTGTCCATGTCGATCGAAACCTTGATTCCGCCGCAGTAGCACCTGCCCAATACCGTGCAGGCTTGGCAAGGCCATCATCACACCAAACTGGGGCCAGCTCAGTCACTGTCTCTTGCCGGCGCACTCTCAGGTGATGTGATCCTGGCCGATCCTCCAGTTGCTAGCCTCTGGACGGTGGGTTCAATCGGAAAACTCAGCTCAGATCCTGCTCTGCGCTGCCATCCTGCTTGTCCCCATGCTCGCTGGGCCTGGGCTAAGCTGCTAGCACCTCGTTAAGTCGGGCCAAGGTGGGTGCTGAGATTCGAGGTGACGCACACCACACCACACACTATTAAAGCTAAGGTGCGCTACGCTCCGACTCTTATGAGCCGTGCAATTATACATAACATTGCAGGCATCCACCCTCGTATGCCCGCCGGTCCGTTCTTCCAGCGATACACCCCCATCTCCTGGAACGGCCACTCTCGTCTTTCCTCTGAAGACAGACCTGTTGCTTCCACTTGCTCCCCGTCTTTCTTCCATTCCTCATTCTCCATTAGACGGATTGATTACAAGCGCTCTCGAGACATCCTTCACATCGAACGGCATATTGACTTTTTCTTGCTGTCCCTGGGGAAACCCCCAAGAAATTAAAATTGGCCAAAAAAATTAATAAAAACACTAACGACAGATAATAACGGCCATGGCTGCAAAGAGTATGTATCCAACGTCGCATCCTGCGCACACTTCCCCTCTCAATAGTCTCCCGTCCAATCCCTCAATGCAATGGGCGCGTTTTCTGACTTCAATTCAACCAAACAGACGCCGCCTTGGGCATTGTCGGGCTCGTCCTGCTTGCCGGCTCCCTTCTCCTGCTCTGGTTCGTCATTCTCTCCGGCCTGACCGACCGCGTCCCTCTCAATCTCGTCTACTTCCTGCGCGCCGACACCTCGGGCATCACCGGCGCTCGCGACGTCACCCAATGGACCTACTTTTTCTTCTGCGGCCAGGACAACAATGACTGCGGCATCGCTCGTCCTGCGCCTGCCTTTGGCAAGGCCTGGGATAGCAACGCCGCCAACGTCCCCAGCGCTCTTGAAGGCCCCCACGGCGACAACACCACCTCCAAGACCTACTTCTACCTCTGGCGCTTCGGCTGGGTCTTCTTCCTCATCTCCCTCTTCTTCCAGGTCCTCGCCCTCTTCTCCGGCCTGCTTGCCTGCTGCGGCCGCCTCGGCGCCGCCATCGCCTCTTCTTTGACCTTCTTCGCTCTTGCTGCCCATACCGTCGCTGCGGCTCTCATGACGTGAGTGAATTGTCCCCCTTGCTCTCTTCAACAGGCTCAACAGCAAAACTAACCATACAACTCTTTCAGCGCCACTTTCGTCAAGGCCCGGGATGCGTTTAAAGCCGACAACCGCGATGCCAGCATTGGCAGGTATGCTTTCGGCTTCGTCTGGGCCTCGTGGTTCCTCCTCTTCCTCGCCCTCGTCATCTTCTGCAGCGGCACCCGCAAGACCGACCACGTCTCCTCCGGACGTCGCTGGGGCCGCCAACGCAGCCAGCGCAGCGTGCGTCGCTCCTACGACGGCCACCGTGTCAAGGACGACTACTCTTAGAAAGATGAAAATCGTCCTCCCGCACAGCCGACTGTCACCGGCCACCCCACGACGCAACCCTCTGCCGACCCGGCTGCGACGACTGATGCTGCTGCCGCCGGCGAGACCAGACAACCGCCAGCTAGTACCGAAGCCAACAACGCCGGCGTTTCTAGCAGCAGTCCAGCAGCCATAGTGCCCCACGGGGACTCTCCCGGGACGGATCGAGACAACAAATAAAATGAAACGCCTACAGATGGAAGCGTTGGGAACGGACAACACCGAGGCCGAGGACGGATCAAGGGACACGGTTCTGCTTTCTGTGGAATGTGCGGCCATGTCTATGCCATATACCCACTATCTCTATTGGAGTTTTGCCACAGTTATCAAATGTTTTCCCCTGAACAGGAAGCGAGTTGGTTTTTATTTTTTATTTTTATTTTTTAGTTTTTCTTGCTTTCAATTGGCAGAGCTCAAGTAATATGTAATCAGTTACGAAGTTAATGAAAAAAAATTTTGCTGCATGTGGTTGTTTTGACTATCTATTTACCTCTGGTCTGATGCCGGGGGGTGTGCTCCTTAAACCTAATAGTTGTGAGAATGGCTAATTGGTCTACGTATTGTGCTATACAGCCAAGTATTACACCATTTGTATGCTTTAAAATTACGATTGGTGAGAATAGGGCTCTCTCCTCAAGGAGGCGGGGTGATAGTACGCACAGTAGCCAAGGAACGTGGGGAAAGAAGATTTCTCATTTAGAAGTTGCCTTCTTCGATTGTGTCTTGTGTGTTGATGTACGTACAAGAATCCCAAAATGCCACCATTTCCATCCCTCGCACCCCAATTGTGAACCGGCCAGAGAAATTCCACGTCAAGTGGAGGACTATGCAGTTAACAGGAGAAAAGAAAAAGTCGCAATCCTCTCAAACAGATCTGAATCCGATCAATGCACAGCGCCACCTTCTAGGAACCAAGAACCAAGATTAACAGGAAAAGAAAAGACGAAAGTAAAAGTAGACCACTGATCTGCGTGATCAAAGAGATGGTAGAGGAGTCGCAAAACATCTACAGGCTGGAGGGCTGTTCCTACCAAGTTGTGACTTCCGCAGCTGTTCAGTCAACTGAATGCCAGCTTCAATGACCATCGAATCCGTGATTCGACCACGTTTCAATGCCACATTCCCCAACAAAAGGCCGATATGATTATGCCAAGGGGTTGCGCCCAGAAAGTGGACTTGCTGTAGGGCTGACCGTATCGAGAGGGGCAGCGTGGAGTGCTGGTGCCACGGGGCTGCCTGTCCCTGAGACAGCCTGCTGCTTAAGAACAGCCTTCACCCAGTTTGCTACCTCCTCATCTTCCACGCTTTCATCAAGTTCGATCTGCGCCACCGTCTCAGCTACCTTGTCGGCTTCATCGCCTTCTTCAGCTTCTTCCGTGATCGTTTGAGGCTTAGTCATTGGGCTCAGCCAAGCATGCTTAAGCAGCATGGCATACGTTGGCCGCAGCTTCGGTATTTTGTTCAAACAACTGCGGACAAAGTCCTTAGCAATCGGAGAGTAGCCTTCTTCTGGCAGGCCAGGGGGTTCCCCCTCAACAATAGCCTAATAGCGTCAGTTATACAGCACGAGATTTCCGATAATTGAAACACTTACATTGAGTTGACTGTAGATTGAAGACGAAACTTCAGGCGGATATGGATAACGGCCCATAGCACATTCAATGATTGTCAAGCCCAAACTCCAGATATCACTCTGGACGCTATAAGTTCCATCAGCATTGCCGACCTGCGCCATTCCGCCCCCGGAAATGCGTTCGGGCGCCATGTAACTTTGACAGCCGATGTTGGTCTTCGCAATGCTCGCCACGAGGTTCCCGCTGACTCCAAAATCACAAATCTTTACCTGCCCTCGGGTATTGACCAGGATGTTCGTAGGTTTGACATCGCGATGGATGATGTTGTGGTCATCTTTCAATGATTTAAGGCCCATAACAGTCGAGTAGGTGATTTTTCGCAGAACGCCCTCAGGGATGCCGCCGGGGTAAAGCTTATCAATGGAACCTCCATCCATGTACTCAATACACATGTACACTGCGCCCTCTTGGAAAAATGCGCCGTAAAAGTCGATGATATATGGAGAAACACACTCGTGTAAGATGACCAGCTCCTTGAGAATGGTGGTGAACTTGGCATCATCCAACTCGAGGCGGATTTCCTTCATGGCCATTGTCACACCGGTTGTCGTAGTGCTTTTGCCATGGTCGTCGTGTTTTTGTAAAGGAATTGGGTCAGATACCGAATGGTGTATAGGCGGCTTCACTCCCGATAGGCCCTGGCCGAAACGAGGCACTCGAGGTTTGGAGTGTTTGGCCTTGTAAACGGTTCCGTAGTTGCCTTTGCCCAATTCATCCAAGATTTCCACCTCGTCGAGAGATATGCTAAAGGTTTGGCCATTGTGGAAGTTGACGCCCTCTCGAGTAATTGTGGCAGCACCATCAAATGTGATCCAACCCTTGTCCGTGTCGATGTACTTCTTGTAATCATCCAGCCTAGAACCGACAGCTGTTTCTGATCTACCATTTGCACCTGGCAAGCTCCCTAGTTTAGGAGCTCCGGGGCGGCGCATAGATGGGCTCGGTCCGCCCATATCAGGAAGCTTCATCCCCCCACCCAATTTGTTGGCCCGTCGCTCGCTAAGAGACTGCTTGGGTATGATTGGGGCTGAGTTCGGGTGATTGGGCGGTGGTGGGCGGTGAATCGGCACTCCAGGAAAGCCATTTATAGCTCCAGGAATATTCTGCGAAACAGGCGTGGTGGGAGAACTAGCAGAAGGCGACCCTTTTTGCATTCGTTGTTGGTGAAGGGCCCGTACTTTGGCCATGACACTGTTGTCCATGGCACCAGCGCTGCTGGCAAAAGATGAGGCGGGGGTGGGGGGCTTTCTCGCCATGCCCAGCACTCCGATGGCCGTTGAGCTGGGATGTATGTTTTGGGGGTCGGAGATGGATCGTAGGGAAGGAACTCTTTTTGTCTCGATGGGGTTCCCAGAAATGTGCTCATCAAGCGGCGTTGTCGTCTCAGATTGGTCGTCGGAGTCTGGAGAACCAGGCATGACAAGGTCGTGCTTCTCTCCCGGCGTCACCGGGAGGGCTTCGGAGCCGCTCATTGCGGCGATGAAATTGGATCTTGGGCAAGCGCCGAGAGAGGGGGTTGAGCTGCAACTCAACAGGTGTCGACGGGCAGGGCAGTATTCAGAGCTCCAGCTGGTACCGCTGGAGGTGAATTGATGTGTGAAGCGCGGGAATAATTAGGCCTGGGGCATCGACCGAGTTTTCGCAGGCTGGCGTCAATGAGAAGTCAGTTTTGTGTCTCGATGTGCGTCTGTGTGGGCGTAGGGGTGAAAAAAGAAAGCGCAAGTTTGCAATCGAGGGCATACAGGCAGGATCGATGGACTGAGCCGACGCTCGTGATAATTGGGTTGAGCAAAGGCAGGCTAGTCCGGAGCTAAGGTACCTTAGTAGCCAGTTGGAAAGCACTCGATGTGGCAAATCGGCCGCGATGCAGGAAATCGGTATCGCAGCAAACGGCAGGTTTGGCTGACTGCGCCACTGCACCTGAGTGTGTCAAAAAGGAAAAAGAGAGTCAAGTCTGGAGAGTCAGGTAATTGATCTTCAGAGCGAAAGGCAGGATCAGGAGTGCACAAGTCAAGTCAAGTCAAGTGCTGGATGCAATTCATCGAGCAGCCAGTGACACACCTCGCGGCGTTGCCGTTGCTGGAGATGATATTTAATGGAGGGACGGCATGCAGTGCAGGTCACTGCCGTTCCACAGAACAGGGAAAATCGGGCAGCTAGCACCAGAACGGCCTGATTGGAAGGTGGCGGCTGACCAGGGAAGCGGTACTTGGGTACCTGCCTGGGGGCCTCAGAGTGCAAGAGGTCCAGCTGCAAGTGCTACCTTAGTAAGTACCTCCTACTGACAAGCCGGGCTATCTTAGCAGCTCTCTGTTGCAAACAACATTCCTTGATTGATTTTTAGGCGGTGCGGGGTCGAGAATGTCCCTAGCGAGGGGAAGAGGGTCAGTTAATCAGGGCCAGGCTTGGTGAGGGGCTGAGCACAACGTCATCAGTTCAGGTTCCAAGTACCGACTTACCTAACTGCTTACCCTTGCTACATCAGGTTCTATCCATGTCACCTCCAGGACTTCATCGTGAGTCCTACATACGCGTTCCCCAGCCAGCCCTATGCGCCGACATATCATGAGGCAGTAGCCAAAAGCAATCAGCGCAAGCGGAAAACAGCGCTCAACAGTAAGATACTTGGATAAGGTAACCCCACCTGCATAAGATCAGGCCCGGCATGCCTGGGAATTAGGCAGGTTTGGTACTCTAGTACTTAGGTAGGTACCTAGCACCTCGACAAGTCAGTACTACTGATACCTATCCCTTTGCAAAGAGAGTGATCAACTACTTGGATATATTCAAATACATAAAAGTAAGTGATGGGCTCGAAACTCAAAGTGCCTATCCGTCGACTGAGGACACATTCAGGTACCTTCGTCGAGGCTCCCAAGTGTCCCTCGTAAGGCCGTTAATTCCAGACCTCATACCTAAGTACCTAGGTACCTAAGATCCCTGGGGAGATGATCACATCATGAGCAGATAATCTTGGTGTTGAGAATTCCACGACAGCTTTCCCGCTCGAGCCATCTATAAATAAATCCCCGTCTCTTCATTGGTTTAGGGCCTTGTCTGTCAAAAGGATTCTCCTCTTGATAAGCGATGTCCTTGCAACATTGCTTAGCTGCTCTTCAGGTCTGATATCTCCGTACGGGTTTGGAAGGACCCTGATTTTTTTCTCAGTTATTTTTTTTACACACAAAAGAAGGCCAAGAAATGGTAAGACCCTTATTCATGACTTTGCTATGATCCACTCCATTCGTCTGGTGTACGATAGGCTGTTCGCCCGTTCCTGTCCGTGAAGTGTAGGGTACCTATTTCTTGGCACTGTCCTCAGCACATCAACCTGCATATTTTCCAGTCTCGGTCCTGGTTGTGCAGATATCACCTGATTGCTTTATTATTAGTGACATGTTACATGAATAGAGTGCCAAATAGGTGGCAGCGACTTTTCGTCATATCCATGGTTCTCCAACCCTTGACAAGAGTAACAGAACATGTCATAGGTTTGCCTCTAATATGTAGAGGATGTGAAATTATGTCATTAGCCTGAGAAGAGAGATGTGGGACCGGGTACGATGCATGGTGAGCGAATGACCTCATGGATTGGGATAATTGACCAGTAGTGATTGGAGAGGTGCTGGTCTTGTACGGAATGGATCACGGCGAGTGGGTAAATAGCAGCGCGGCCTGACAGGGGTTTACGATCTGGCTTGCGAGCCAACCCACCGTAGTTTCGTAGCTGAAGAAGAAATTACACATGGAAGAAAGTAGATATCCTGAATTTCTGGTAATTATCCGGATTTGTTGAGCATGGAGTATTCCCCCAGAATATAGGGAAATTCGAAAGAGAGCTGGAGTGAGGCGTAAGATGGCGTAGTAGTTTGCATTGGTGCAAGATGCACTACATAGCGGACTGCCAAAAAAAAAGATGAGAATGAAAAATGCCCTGGCTCTGACTACTGCTATCCTCACCGCCGGCTATTTCTGCAACAACTAAGTGATTGCTTAAGGAGGGCGAGCTGGGTTCAAGGCAATATCTTGATGACATGGGAATTTCGAATACCCTTTTTGGCTAACCAGTCTTCCTTGGCAATCAATTTGGCGAGATCTTTCATGGTATGTTGATAATGGATACTTTATTCATAGCATAAGGCGATGAATCAATAAGCAGCACTAAAATAACAATATATTCCACTCCTTGAACTTCTGATATCGCATTGCACTTCGTGCAAGTAATTGCCATTTTTCGTGAGACGATAGTGCGCAGGGTGTCCGTGACCAAGGTGCTGAGACTCCTCCTTTCGATGGCAGAATCTAGTATGGCAGCTCGTTATAACAGTTTGCATTAGAATACTAATGATACAACTACCTACCGTCGGTATACAACTACGTTTACGGCTACGAACACAGTTAGAACTCTCATTCCACGAGGCCCAGAATCGTAGATTGTTTATCCATCGCTGACAAGCCTGTCTCATTGTGCTATCCGTTGTCTTGTAGGTAGTATGTATGACTCTGCTGGGTTATTATAGCCTGACCTGGCCATCTCAGTGCCGACAAGCAGCTATTTCTAGCAAATCTCAACGCCAAAGTATCTACACCATGTCTTAGTATGTGCATTTCATTGGCGAGTCGCTGCGTTTCTGATCTTTCTAACCACGAACTCACTCCCAATAATCTTCGGGAACCTTGCCGCTCATTTCAACCCTGAAGGGCTTGTTGATCTCTCCATTGTTTCCGTAGCCTTCATTTCACATACTTTCATATCATGGCTGGTCGGTAGAGTAATTGCTAGGATATTCGGGCTCACCCCGCAGGCGTCCAACTCCGTGACAGCAACTGCCATGAGCTCTTTGTTACCTCCAACTGACTCCCGATATCCCTAGTCATTTCGCTCTCAACGACTTTGTGGGGTTTCAATTGGAGGCAAATCCGTATAGATGCTAATGAACCATTTTTCACATAAGGATTCATCTATTTGCTTATTCTCCAGCAGTTCGGCCGCGTTGCGCGTTGAAGTACGCTGAGGACAATGTCGGCATCACCGGAGAGGACTCCACGAGACGCTCAACTGTGGGAATAGTGTCGATTCGCAAGGGTATGGCAGCGAGTATGGAAAGTTCTCCGAAATGGGAAGAATGTTTACGACCAAACTTGGCAATGAAGGTCTCAACGGAGGCTACGATAGTTCGAAGATCCTCGCGTATATACATACTAGCTCTTCAAAGCGAGCCCAGCGGGCGTTTTCCTACTTCAAGGTGGTCGGCAGTAAGACCAACGGCTTTGTTTGGAAGTTTATGAACCCCCCTTTTGGGTAATGTTGCTAGCGGTGCTTGCAAGGTCTTATTTCACAGCTATATCATTTGGTATGTTCGACGTATTGCGAAGGACCTTGGGTTTTGTGCATCTAGTCTGGATTAATCAAGCTTGATATTGGCATTGTTCAATTTTCTATTACCTACAGCAACCTACGTTGAGCCGTTGACGAGACTTTCCTCGGGCACAATAGCCCAGTCTCGGACGGCACCCTTGTAATCACTGATCCTCACATCCTTGATCTCCACCGCGATGACGCTCACCTCTCGGCCAGCGACAAACTGGCCCGTCCGGCTATCCGAGCCTGGGTTGCTTCGCTGGCGGAACAGCTGGTTGTCCTCGTCGTCGTATGTGTGATTCGCCAAGTGCTGATCGCAGAAGTACTTCTCCTCTTCCGAGCCGGTCTGTATTATCCGCGCGGCGCCACCGATCGTGGCACTGATGCTCGAGATTTCCGAGGAGTTGAGGTTGAGGAGGAGCGAGGCCAGGCTGGAGGGTGGCTCGCGCGTGGGGGAGCCGCCTGATGGGCGGCGGGTGTGGCTTGGTGGACGGTGGGAGACCCCTGGAAACCAGATCCAATTAGCTTCAATGGCTTGCTCCCGAGGTAGGAATCGGAAGACCGTGTGCGGACGTACAGTCGTGTACAAGCAGGGACACGTTGGGGTTGGAGAGAATGCTGGTCGTCTTTCGGGAGGCCGGGTTGGTGGTCATGATGATGACGGGAGATGAGTTGTAGGGCGACGAGGGCAGGTATGTGTAGTTCATCAAGGAGACATTGGGCACGTTATCGGAGCATGTCGCAAGATGCAGCTGCGCGGACGCGGGTTAGAGACAGCCACTCGGTCGTGCAACCATCCATGACGCAGGGGTCGGATTCTCGCAAACTCACGAAGCGGGCATTTTCGAGACATTGGACCACCTCTTGAGGCAAACTGGTGGTGAGCTTCTTGTGGGTGTCGCCCTCCGAGGCCTCGTAATTTAACGGAATCTTGTCCATGGAATTCATGATGTGATGTTGTGATGGAACTGAAGTTTGACCCGGAGTCATGGATTACTTCATCACCCAGATCTAGCCCGAGCTTTGGTGGTGGGGCAGGCCTGGACTGACCTGCTGAGTAAGGCGGGGTCCAGTGGGCCTTTAGCGGCCAGCTCTAGCTTATCAGCCTATCTCACTAAGATTTGGGGGGAGGCTGCCGCTGAATCTGGGGAATGTGCGGTTTACGGTTACTCTCGGCCTCGGCTCTCCACGGCGACGGTCACCTGGGCAAACCATAAACCGAAGGGCATGTAGACAAAAGGGAACGCCGAACCTGCATCTCCTTTTTAGACTCTTCTGTTCTCTGCTGCAAGGCTCTTCCGTATCCTACTGCCCAACGCAGAATTTACAAGCGGAATTATTGCAATTGCCCTTGCCCGCTGATCGCGAACCTACACACAGAGATACCCAGCAGCAATGCGTTCTCTCCGCACAAAGCGGCTGCCCTTGCGGCCTCTCCCTCGCTATGTTTCGTCCACCTCAGCCGGCGCGGCGGCACCTAAGCACACACCGATCAATTCAGTCCTCATCGCCAACCGTGGCGAGATCGCCATCCGTATCAATAAGACGGCAGAGCGTATGGGCATCCGGGCCACAACCGTCTACACTGATGTGGATGCTGCGTCATGGCACAGCTCCGTCGGCTTCCAGTCCCTGGCACTGGGCCCCTCCAATGCATACCTCGACGGCGACAAGATCATAGCTCTGGCCAAAAAGAATGGTATTCAGGCCCTGCACCCTGGGTACGGCTTCTTGTCTGAGAACTCCCAATTCGCCGAGAAGTGCGAGCGCGAGGGTATCGTGTTCGTCGGCCCGCCGGCGACGGCGATGGCGGACATGGGGCACAAGGCGAGGAGCAAGGAGATCATGACCGCTGCCAATGTCCCCTGCGTCCCTGGGTACCACGGCGCAGAGCAAGGCGAGGCCGAGCTCCTCGCGAGGGCCAAGGAGGTCACGTTCCCAGTCCTCTTGAAGAGCGTCAGAGGTGGTGGCGGCAAGGGGATGAGGATTGTCATGGCCGAGGACGAATTCTTGACACAGCTGAAGAGCGCCAGAGCCGAGGCTCGGGCTTCATTTGGCGAGGGTGGAGAAGTCATGCTCGTGGAGAAGTACATTGTGCGGCCCAGACATGTCGAGGTCCAGGTCTTCGCCGATAAATGGGGGAACACACTTGCTCTTGGCGAACGAGACTGCAGTGTGCAGAGAAGACACCAAAAGATTCTGGAGGAGTCACCAGCTCCTGACCTCGATGAGGCAACCCGGCAGGATCTCTGGGACAAGGCAAGGAAGGCTGCTTCTGCCGTGGGCTATGTCGGTGCTGGTACTGTTGAGTTTATTCTAGACAAGGACACAGGAAAGTTCTACTTCATGGAGATGAACACTCGCCTTCAGGTGGAGCATCCAGTGACGGAGATGGTTACCGGGCTTGACCTCGTCGAGTGGCAATTCCGCGTCGCTGCGGGGGAGAAGCTTCCCTTGACCCAGGCAGAAGTTGAAGAAAACATGAGGCAGAGAGGAGCCGCCATCGAAGCCCGTATCTATGCAGAGAATCCCGAGAAAGGATTCCTTCCTGATTCGGGAAAGTTGGTACATGCATATCTTCCATCGGCATTCGACTCTGACCCCGACGTTCGTCTGGATTGGGGTTTCCGATCTGGCAGCACCATCTCAGAAGCTTATGATGGTATGATCGCCAAGTTGATTGTGCGTGGGGAGACTCGCGAGCGGGCAATTGCTAAGATGGAGTCCGTCTTGCGAGCGTACGAGATCGTTGGCGTGAGCACAAATGTTGAATTCTTGAAGAGATTATGTCAAACGCCAGCCTTCATCGAAGGAGATGTTGAGACTGGCTTCATCGACAAGTGGAAAGATGCCCTTTTCCATCCCAGACACATCCAGGGCGAGGTGTTTGCTCAAGCTGCACTTGGTGTTTTGAGCCTCCAGTTACAACGGGACTCTCCTCCCCATGGTGAAACATTAGGATTTGGCAACCAGGCTTCAACTAGCGAACGAAAAGTTGCATTCAAGGTGCTGGATGGGTACAGTGATAAGGAAGGAGAGATTGTGGAAGCCAGCGTGGCTCAAGTCGGCCGTCATCTCTACAACATTACTGTCTCTCGCAAGGGTGAAGAGTCTCCTCAAATCTTTTCTAATATCGCTTCTGAGCAAGTCTCCGAAGGTGAAGTCATTAAACTGGAGTCTTTCTTCCCAGGCGAGCGCATCTCTTCATCAGTCGTTCCACAGTCAGTCGATAATGACACTAAGATAACCATCTTCCAGCATGGCATCAAGACCGACCTTTCCCTGCTACCGCCGACATGGTACGAGAAGGAGTTGGGTCTAAAGGAGGTCACTGCCTCGGTTGTTGCGCCAATGCCTTGCAAGGTCCTGAGAAATGAGGTGAAGGAGGGCGAGACGGTGAAGAAGGGAGCACCATTAGTTGTGTAAGTTTGCTACCCCTTGATGACATCCTGATAGGCCAGCGCTGACGTGATGAATGATCTAGAATTGAATCAATGAAGATGGAGACAGTCATTCGATCTCCGCAAGACGGAGTGATCAAGAAGCTGGCACACAAAGAAGGTGTAAGTATACTTTTCAAATCCCATTTGGCCAAGTCCCGTGGTTCTGACATGTATTTCAGGATATCTGCAAAGCTGGGACAGTGCTGGTCGCATTTGAGGAGGAAGAGACCGCTCCGGAATCATGAGATAAGAAATGTAATCCAGTATTGAAGATGAGACCTGTACCGATGCAATGACCAAACGAATGACCAACCAATCTAAAGACAAATAATGATAAAAAATACAAAAGTTAAATGTTAACAGCTTGTCTGTTCTTTGTGGGCAGTGAGCCCCCTGTTCCTTTCGCTCCCAATCGCGCGGAAGCGATCTGTTGTCCTCGAGTCCATGTGAGGCTCTATCCGGGCTATGGTTTGACACAACTCCTATCCAATGCTTCCAGTGATACCAGATAAATGAAGCAACCAAAAACAAAATGCAAGAATATGAAAGGTAGATGAAAACAGAGATTCCAGGCCAGAATATGAATGTGCAATCTGAGGATAATGGATGGCTGGGTCTTCAAGATTCAAGGTCGACAGTCTATTTGGTGGCCATCGCGGTGTACTCGTTGGGGAGATGTCGGCTGAGTCTTGATTTTCGCGCAGCCCTTCGAACGCGCCGCCACCATTCCGTGATGGCTTTCTCGTAAGCGGAATCGGTGGTGGGAACATACATGGAAGAGTTGAATGTATGGAGAAGATCCTGTAAAGCATGCCCGGTTAGTATACGAAGTGGAGTTTCATGGTAAGATGAAGTCTGAGGATACCCTACCTCTTGAACAGCCAGCGTGATAAATCCAAGGACAAAAGCAACCCAGGCTAGGGTTCCCTTGGTGTTGAGAAATTGGTTTCCTCCTCGGAACTCAACAGTTCCAGTGCAACGGCCCGTCTTGGGATGCGGGAAGATGTTCTGGAAGTTCCAGAGAACATATCGATTTCCCTGCATGTAAATATAGAGCGCCGTCTCGTTGGCGCACGCTTTGATCTCGGCAGCCACGCGATATAGAGTGTTCGGGTTTTTGCCCCAGAGGAGGGTCTCATGTAGGCCCGAGTCAATGCTTTGGCTGTTAGCCTGGCAGTACTTGTTTTCTCTCCGCGCCTGGGGCAACATGGTCGCAACAAAGTCTTCGTAAACTACAGTGGCAAACGCAATTTTCTTGAGGGAGCGGAGAGAGAATTTGTTGTTCAGACTCATAGGAGTGACATGCACATGACCGCCACAAGAGATGTCGCGCTGCGGATTGAAGTGCACTCGCATCGCCTCCCAGAAGTCAGAGAGCGTGCTAGTGATATGCATGGTCGTGTTGAGCTTGGGAGAAACGACTTCCATGCAGACTGTTTGACAACTCAGAGTTAGCTTATGCGATTTGGGGGGGGGAGTATGGTGCTGGACAAACCAAAAGGTCGAGGACGCTTCAATGACCCATCTCGGGTCACGAACCATTTGCCACCATAGTACTCTGGGTGCTTGCTGTACTTGGAATTGTCGTCATGGACAGCCTCAATGCCCCGGTTCCGCAGCTTCTGGGCCAACTGTCGGTACCAGTCAACATTTGTGAATGACTCGCCCCCGCCGTATGGCTTGGCCACAGCCTCAATCTCAACACCGAAATTGTAGTGTCTAACCATGGTTGCTGTTGATGAATTAGTCGATCACAACGATGCTCATGTGTGACAAAAGACAACGCCAGAGCTCAAGAAACAAGTAGATATATATGCCGGCCAGGACGGAAGAAAGCACAGGATATTGTTCCTCTCTCTGCCCAAAACCGACTAGGGATGACTTGGAGCGAGTAATGACCCCTTGACTTGGCTGTTGCGATATTTGTCACGGACGATCAGTGCTTCCTGCCTGTCATCTCTCAGATTGCGGACACGTCTTTTGTCTAGCGGAACAGCCAGAGCACATGATCTGGTAATCACGCTTTTGAATTTCTCCCAGGCTCGTCTCAGGTCTTAGGAAATCCTCTTCCAGAGGAAATGTGAGGCGGCCACTGAGGTCCGTGAGCCTAATAACCTAACCCACCCTGCCCTGGCGCCCTGACTGTTGTTATTGCTTGGCCCAGCCATTTCCAACCCAGACAACAAACTCGTCCACAGCCCCAGGCTAAAGGCGGTAGAGGATGCGGGAAGAGGGGAATCGTGACCCAACTACCATGACCAGGCGGAGCCCAACTAGCTGCGTTGGCAAGCAAGCGGCCCGTCGTGGCCTATCCCGCCCGGGGGTTTCGGTTTCACAACGCTGCGGATGTCCACCGCTCCTTGTGATCAATCAGATCTCCTGGCCAGAGCCAGCATGCTGAACGTGGTGCAAGGCCATTGGCGCCGGCCCCGGTGTGATGAGGCTGTTTGCTGCCCAATGGTTCTGGGAAGCCTGGAGGCTGGACGCAGCCATATGCAGGGGACCGACTCCACCCGGGCACTTAGACGCAGCCCCCGACTTCCTCGCATTGCATTCTCACTCCAAGAATTCTTCTGGCTGCACTATTCTCTTCTTTTCAAACCTAGGCAAACAAAAGTAGCAAAGACTCGATTGACCTAGTAGCTGCATCGACCCTCCACCCTCCATCATCGGGCATTTCGGGCTTACTTGCTTCCGGAGCACACTGATCAATTACGATCGCCCCTGCCCCTGGCCCTAGAGGCCTACCCTACAGCAACCCCCTATTCCTCTGCCAATGGCGTCTCCCTCCAGTGGGAACGGCAAGCAGCCGGCTCCCAAGCAGCCAACCACCTTCTACTTCGCCTATGGTAGCAATTTGCACCTCAAGCAGATGAAGCGGAGATGCCCTCATAGCAGATACATTGGAAGAGCCCGGCTGGTCAACTACCGCTGGCAGATCAACGAGCGCGGCTATGCCAACGTTGTCAAGACGGACGGATATTGGGTGGACGGTCTGGTTTATGAGATTGACGCTGCCGATGAGGCCAAGCTGGACATCAATGAGGGCGTGTCCAAGAACGCTTATGCCAAAAAGACCATGAGAGCCCAACTGTTCAGGGCGCCAGGTAATCTGTACCGTCGTCCAACATCATGGATAGTTGATAGAGGAGGCCCAGCCAAGATACTTCGTCAGGCGAAGGAGGGCACACCGAAGCAGCCAGAGCAGCCCCAGCACTGGGTCCAGGAGGTCCTCGTCTACATCAGTCTGAACTTCACCACCGATAGCCCGCCCAAGGAGGAATACATCAACCGCATCAACTTTGGACTCGCCGATGCCAGAGCCCTCGGGATGGAAGATGACTATATCAGCAACTGCATCCGGCCCTTTGTCCCGGCGCCCGCAAGGCCTCAGAGGACCCTCGGAGCCGCAAACGCAGAGAAAGGAAAGCAGCCTGCTCGCGGCTTGAAGCGAAATGCTTCCCCTAGGACTGGTGAGAAATCTCCGGCCCGCCCAGGACGAGCACCCAAAAGACCTGACAATCAGATTCCCCAACAAACGACGACGAGCAGACCCCGGAGCCAGACCGTCCCTAGGAGACCTGGTGCGACCTCACAGCCAAATCCGCCTCAGCAAAATCCGCCTCCCCTACCGCCTCGACCCATTCCACCACTTCCGCCACGACCCATCCCGCGGTATCGCGATGCCCCGATCATTGTCGTTGAAGAGTATCATTTTTCTTGCCGGTCGATTTGAGAAGCGATATAGAGATTGTTTGGTTTGTTTGATTTGTTTGAATGATTGTTTGTATGTTTACAATACCTAGTATTCTTTGGCGAAAATTACATTAGCTACTGGTGAGCAGTGAACAAATTGTTTCCCATATTGGCTCACTTGGCCCTGACAGCGAACGGATGGCTACTACCACGCCCCCTCAACTAGAGTACAAAAGTACTCGACCTCATCGCCTTCTGGATGGCTGATTACTTCCGGTAGATTCTGCGGTGTCAAGTTAGATCAACACGGTGGCACGGAAGGGGGGAACAAACGTACTTCTGGGTGGCGCTGGCGTCGCAGATCTCTGAGTGCCATCCCGACTGGGACCAGGGAGTGAGGCAGCTGACTCCCACAACCAATTCATGACGGTTGGACTCTGCTGCACTCCCCCGCCTCCACTAAAGACCAGAACACTGGGCCGGCATATTGCTTTGAGGGGGGATTTCTTCCCCGACACTACCCTCTCCACAAATAGCCCCGGGGACACATCAAACAGGTACGCGACATTACGTCGTACCGAAGATGAAGGCGCCGTGCCGCTTAGATTAAGCGCCTCGCCTCCATTCGCTAGGTCAAGACATTCGTAGACCTCTAATCTCGACCACGCTCCTCGGGCGGGCCACTTCAGCGAATAGATGCTGGAGGCGATGTGAAGATCATGAGCAAGGTCGGCGGCTGGCTCGACAATAGATCTGCGTATTGAGCTTTGGAGTTCCGCGGTGGGTACTTTCGGGGCGATGGCGGATAGGAGCGTGGCTAGATCTTCTGTTACTAGCACAATAAACCGAACCCTTCGAGTTTTGAAGGATTTCTGGCTTGTCATCGCTGTCAATGTTTCGCTCCTCCATTCTCGACAATGTGCTGGATCTGAAATACGAGCTGTTAGTGACTAAAAAAAGTTATGTACCACCGAAGAGGGAGGCCTCATTACCTCGAGGAAGACGCGACATGGACGCTTCAAGCTCGTCAATGAAGGTGAGCGTGGCATCTCCTTCGTAGTCATCCAGTGGGCAGTAGAATGACTTGGAGAAGAAAACCAAACAGAGATAATTCATAATGATTGCAACGATGTGATACACATCCGACTGATCCAATGCCAAGCCACGTTTCGCAGTCTCCCTCATTAAAGAAACAAAACGAACGGCTTGAGGAGGAGCCGGGCGGGCCCGCAACCGGCCGTCATCCAGCTCGTCCAGTATGCCCTTCATGCGGTTTTCAACCCATCGGTGGACATTGGCGCATAAGGTTCTGTATGCCTCAATTGCATCAGCCTCGTTGACATCCTTGCGCTGCGGCTGGAGGCGGAATATCTGGTCCTTTGCTTCTGAAAGTTGCTTTTCCTTCGATTTGGAACGTCCCTTTGCCTGCGTCACTTGATCATGCGCTTCTGAAAGTTGGGCTCTGAGCTCCTCAAGTTTCGACTCCGCAATTTCGAGTTCGTGCTGCCGCGAGTCCAGGACTTGCTCAGTGTATTGCCGTAATCGTATCTCGTCCTCAAGCTTCTTTCTCAGCGCTTTGATTTCTGTGTGAATGTCCTGGGAGGAATCATTTTCTGCTGGTGGTTTGCTGACGGCCACATGAGCACCGTTATCTTGCGAGTCATTGCCGTCCCCCGCCTCCATGATGTCCGCCGTGGATATGGGTTCTTCTCTATGTATGGACGGGATGCTGTGCCTTTAAATGTTGTGCCCCAAATGTGAAGTTATTCGGAAAGGTCATTTGTGAATCCACTTGCTCGGCTCAATTCGAGGCGTGAATTAAAACACACTTGAGACTCGCCATGCGGTAAGATGACGATGGCGCCTTGCATGGGGAAACAATTCACCCAATTGTCTATCAAAGCAAGGACGGGGCGAACATCCGTCATCATTGGGTTGGAAATGGGCGCTTATGCATATGGTGGCTGGTCGAAGCCTGGCTGGCAATGCCGTATCAGGAGCGACTCCACCAGGTGCAGGCCGCCTGCATATTGTGCATCTGCATGTAGGCCCGACGCGAAATAAGTGGATAAGGGATCCTGGGAAGACGCCCCGTGAGTGATTTCGATGGGCATGAGAGGGCAGATTTCTGCTTCCGGGCTTTATGCTTCTGTCAGCGAGAGAATGTGATATAACCTGTCCAGTTGCGATGGGTCAGATGGAGACTTGACTGGGGCGGTCACATGCGAATCCAGAGTGCTGGTTGTGATCTTGATTCGCTTGATTCAGGGCCCAACGAGGGACTGGCGGGAGCCTGCGTTTGTTTCCAAGGAGGACCAAGTGTCTGCACCATCTCAGCCCAGCGTTGAATGATGTATTTTCGTTACTGTTGAGATACCTACATTACCCATGGCAATCTTTAATCGGGAGGCTTTCACCTCTCCTCGCGGCACCATGAAAGACAGAAGAATCATTGTTTCGATAGATTTTGGCACCACATACTCTGGCGTTGCTTGGGCAGAGACCAGTCGGGTGAGGGACTTGGACATCCTCCTCCTAAAAAAAAAAACGGGTTCATGCTAACAAGACACTGCTACCACTAGCCTGACATCCAGCATGTCGTTTCTAGCTGGCCATCGGCCAACTCGTTCAAGAGCAGTGCCAAGGTGCCTACAGAGCTGAGAAAGGTATCATCAGGCTGGCAATGGGGGTTTGAGATACCCGAATCTGCCAAAAGAATCCGGTTCTTTAAACTGTAAGGGTTTCACACCACCACACCGGAGGCGAGCCGCTTTCTAACAGTGGGCCAGTAAATTAGACGATCCTGAGAATGAGAGAGGAGATGGAGAGACGCCTGAACAATTGACAAAGATATATTTGTCATGTCTTCATGAACATTTTATTAGTATCCTGGAAAAGACCCTATCCTCGGCGGTTGTCCGTTCAACCCCAATGGATTTCGTGGTTACTGTTCCTGCAATCTGGTCGAACGCTGCCAAAGAAGCGACCGAGCGGGCAGCCGCAGTGGCAGGATTCTGCGGGAACAGCAGGATCCAGCTCATCTCTGAACCAGTAAGTGCGAGTACATTCAATTCTGGGCCAATAACGATTGACCTGGAGTAGGAAGCTGCGGCGCTCTATACCTTGAAGAATTTGAGCCCTGGGACCCTGCAACTTGGCAAAAAGTTCGTCGTCTGTGATGCTGGTGGAGGAACCGTTGATCTCATCACATACGAAGTAACGAGAGTGGATAAGCTGGAACTGAAAGAGGTGACTGAAGGCACGGGAGGCCGATGCGGCTCTTCCATGCTCAACAAGCGATTCCGGAGACATCTGAAGCAAACACACAGCGACAAATACTGGAGCGATGAACGGCTCGTCGGTGCATTAAACGAATTTGAGTCGGTGCGTCTGAGGTCCCCCTCATATCCGCTAATTGTGCCTGCTGAACATGAGAGTGTCTAGTTCAAAAAGGACTTCTCTCCACGAGGGGAGCCTATAACTCTTAAAGTGCACTCAAGCCTTGGCTTAAGGCGAAACAGGTATACAATGCCCCAAGATGAGATGAAGACAAAGATATTTGATCCGATTATCAAAGATATCATTTGCTTGGTCAAAGAGCAGATTTCAATGGCAGGAGGCGAAGTTGCCGCAGTGGTGTTAGTGGGAGGGTTTGGACAGAGTCGTTATTTGAAGTCCAAGGTTCGGGACGCAACCAGTTCAGGGACGCAAGTGCTCCAACCTGAGGATGGCTGGGTGGCCGTGGTCAAGGGTGCCGTTATACATGGGCTATCTCGGTATGGACCTATGATGGCGCCTGTTGAGGTCGCATCCAGAGTCGCTAGGCGATCATATGGGACATGCCTCTTAGCCAAATATGACATGATGCGTCATGATCCAAGAGAGGCGTAAGTAGAGGTCAACCGTCTTAACTCATCCACTTTACTAATCGTGTGAGGTAGGTACTGGTCCGAGAAGGAAGAGGAATTGGTAGTGGCCGAAATGCTATGGTTCATTCGAAAGGTAATATTGCCCTTTGTGTCACTGATGATGAAGCAAGCCCAAGGGACTGACGAATCGAGGCTGCAGGGAGAGTCATACCCAGAGGGCAAGCCTTCCACGATCGAATACCAATGCGATATTCCGGTTAGTGGGAATGGCTTTGAACCACAAACAGAGATTGAGATATTCTGCAGCGATGAGGCCACCCCATCCAAACATGTAGACCGCTCTGTCCAAGTGGTTGCCACACTCTCACTGGATCTGAACAAGATTCCCAGTTCCGTCAAGCGAACGGCCCGAATCATTCGGATGGGCTATCATCGGTATTACACCATCGAAGGAGTGATCGAATGTAGTTATGGATCAGCCAAGATTACTTACAGCGTCAAGCTTGGAGGTATGCAATCCCCGCGCCATTTCCCAAGTTTCTTCACATGCTAACCGCTGAAGGTGTCACTCATGATGTGATCAATGTGCGATATGAACCCTGATTGTCCAAAATGGGGTACATAGGAAGGAAAGTAAAGTTGGAGCAACCCTGGATATGATTCTTTTCCTTCTTCATGCGTCTGTACAAGTAGGTAGTTATTAGTAAGGTAGCTCTGGCACATCAGACGGCTCTTCCCTTAAAGTACGTCGCCGCATCCTCTAGAGTGTTCCGCCCAATCACGTGACTTCGCGTTACTCCAATCGCCCCTCTCAAAAAAGTCGCGTCTCCCGTCACCACCGACACCCTCTATCACCAACAAACAGGCGTTTGAGCTACAATGCAGCCTCGACCATGGCGGACAGGTCCTATGGCAAGGTCGGCTTCTCTGCTACTGGTGCATATGGCACCGGAGGTTCCAGTCTTAACGATGGCCCGCCACCATCTACTCTCGCTGCTCAGCTAGTCGAAAACATCTCCCCGTCCGCCAAGTCATCCCGGTCCGACGAGAATAGCGAACTTAAAGGTCTCTTTGCTGAGATCCAGAAAGTCAAAGATGACCCTAGCCTACTCAAAACCGTAGACGAACGGATTGAGCATAATCACATGCTGATATATGTTTATTCTCGCATCATTCTCGAAAATATAAAGCTCGACGACCCCTTCCTCGACCGTGCCCACATGCGGACCGAGGTCTTGAAAGCCATAAACTTCATGAGATTCACCATTAAGGAAACCCCATTGGTACTGAAGCAAGGGACAGGCCGGTCTGCATTCATATATCGTGGCAAAGAGCCTCTATGGATTTGGCTCTTGCCTCAGTTGTTGAAGATGCTTGGCCATTCCCAATGTCTTGAGATAGAGGAGTCTATCGAAGGTTTCCTTCAATATCTGCTTGTAGTGATGGCACGAACTGGAGCATTGTGGGAATTAGCATCTTCAATGAGCTCCTATCTTCGCTCAATCTTAAGCAGTACGTTGGCAACAATTCAATAAATGATGCGACTTGACTAACATTTGCAGCGTTGCTCTCCCGACTCCAGAAGTCTGGTGTACCCTCGCCCCGCGAAGACCCCTCAGTCGATATCCGTCTGCCATCGAATGTGACATTAGAGCAGATGCTGGGCCCCGACTGGTTACGAACGACCCACGGTGTTCAGTATACACTAAGCAAAACCTCCCAAGCCCTACGCCAGACCTCAAGTCTACTCAGGGTCCTAGCATTCCCATTTCTGTCCTATGACCCAACGTTTACATTCATCGCTCCACTTCCGGAAAACGGCCCATGGCTTCTGGATATTCTGCTAGACATGCACACGGTTCAAAAACGATGGGACATTGCCTTTCCTAAAAAGACCATTTCTCTCCTAGAGCTATCGCTCGAGATCATGCATCGTATAGACCACGATGAGCAATCGGCATCATTTCTTCTAAACAAAATCCACGTCTTTCTTGTCCTCATCTGCTCAGAGCTGGTGATGAACCCAAATGACTTGGCCATGGTCGACCAATCTGGTGACGATGCCAGACTAAGCTTCTGTAAGGCTCTCGTGGCTTTGGCACGAGCTTCAATAGATAATAGATCTATCGGCCGGTTTGCAGAGTCAAAGCTGGTCATTGAGTTCACTCGTGAAGCAGTTTTCGAAGTGAACTCTGATAATTGGGTAAGTGTTTTGATATTAGCTGAAAGAGTATAAATGCTAACGATGATCCAGAGAGCCTCTCAACTTTTGACGCAAGCTATTGCACTTAGCCCACCTCAAGGTTTAGATGAGAATGTCTCACCTTCAAACTTTCAGAATCTGCGCCTACAATCGTATATCAAGAGACTGCAATTCCCATATGCATCCTGTCGACAGCCAAACACAGCCAAAAAGCCAAAGCTAAGGCATCAAGCTTCTGAATCCTGGACAAACATCCTTCGAATACTATGTGCGGCTCTTGAGCTGAAGGAGCCTGAGGATGACATATCGGGCTTAGAGGGAGCAATCATGAAGCGATTTCCCGAATCCAGTGAATCCAATCAATGCCAAATTCTCGATGTATTGTCAAAATGCTGTTGCGTTCTTGACGGCGCTGCTTCATTTGTGGCCAAGCCAGGAACTCTCACTGTACAGTGTTCAGTCTGTGAGATCAAGAACTATGAACGTCAACAGGTATCTCCAAATGTGAGAAAGGATGATATCCAGAGAATTTTTAGCAACATTATCCAGTTGGATACTCTCTCGCAGTCCCGGAGGCCAAGAATCATAGCGATGATGGCCCTAAGACGACTCGCGCTTCACTCAAATGATCTTAATTTCCTCAATCTTGAAAAGTCTGGTTCGGGCCAATGGTGCCTTAAGTCCCTTAATAGCTCTCTACGAGAGTTGCGAATCGCTGCAGGAAGAACACTGGTCGCCTTTTTGATAGTCAATAAGCTTCCTACGAAAATTTCATCACTCAACGAGTTGGTTCGAAAAAACAGACAAAACACCATCTCATTATTGAAGTCGCTTTCTGAAAAGCATCAGTCACAGTTGATCGAAACCTGTATTCTTGCCTGGGGCCAACTAGGCAGGGTAGGAGACGAGGAAGAATTGAATCTTGTTCTGATCCAATTACTCGAATATCTGGGCAACAGCAATAATGTTGTATCTGCGTTTGCCTTCAATGAACTCATGATACTTGCAGAAAGCCGCGGAACGACCCCTCGGCGACTTCTTGACCCATATTGGAGAAATCTGGCCTATCTAACAACCAAAGACATGGTTCACCGGCCTCAACGCAGCCGAGCAGTAGCAGAGCTTCTGCAAATGTCTGTTAGTGAACTCTTGCTATTGATTCAAGCCCACGCACTCCCGTGGCTCGTGCTTGAGAAAAGACAAGACGTTATTCAAAAACTGGCTGATGCACGCCAGGAATCAGATCCTGAGCACGTAATAATGAACAATTTAGCCCCGATTATTACTTTGCTTCTTGTGCAAGAAGTTGAGGATGTCACGGCTTTTGCCAACTCTCGAATAGCTGAAATTGCACCCAAGTTGCATCACACTTCCCTAGTGGAACTTATTCGTTCAGATCCTGTATTGCTTGCTATGGAGTTTCTCAAGGCGGCAGGAGACGCTGACCCCTCTCGAAAACCACTGGTTCAAAGAGGTTTTCAAACGATGGCCGCTATCATGCTAGCCGGAAACAAGGAGGCACGAAGCAAGAAAGCAAACGTCATCGGACTTTTTCTACAGGACTACCTTTTGGGCCTCATCGCGCAGTTCGCGAACATGATCAGCGATCCTTTTTCCAATAACGTTCCCATTATAGAGCAACGACGATACATCCGAGCTCTAGATGAAATGATCAAATTTTGCAAGGGCTATGCCCGCATTGCTCGGCCACAGATTTCTGCATGTCTTCTGTCTGCTTTGACCGAGGAAGGTTTACGTGAAGCAGCCTTTACTGCCTGGGCCTCCATGCTTTACAACCTAGACACAGAAGATGTTGAAGCCCTGCTAGAAACAACCTTCTTCATTACTCGTCGGTATTGGCCACTTCTAGGTCAAGCAGCAATCCTTATCGTCAAAGATATGCTTAATTTTTTGCTTGAAAAATACAAGACGGTTATCAAAACGAGCTACATCAACAAGTTACCACCACTCTCAGGGTTACCAGGACTGGAACCTATCGAGACAAAACTTGAGAAACTTCGACCGCTTCTAACCCCCGAGACTGCCCTTGAAGCTTATTCTCAGAGGATTAGCAATGATAACTCGGGGGTCGTCCAACAAGCACTTGTCGAGCTGGCCACATATTTGAAACAAGACGATGTGGCACTTGTGACCTCGACAACTTCCCAGCAACCTGGATCTATAATTCCCAGCTTGCTTCGAGCACTGCTCGATTGTGCGTACAAGTACAACGGACTTCACGTCGAGATATCTCGATTAGTGGTGGAGTGCATTGGCTTGGTTGGCTGTGTGGATTCCAACCAGGTTGAAGCTGCCAGAGAACACCGTTCTATTGTTATTTTGGATAACTTTGAAAAGCCTGAAGAAGTATCTGATTTCGGTTTGTTTATCCTAGAAGAAGTGCTCGTTCCCGCATTTCTCTCAGCAACCGATACTAAGATCCAAGGGTTCTTATCATACGCAATGCAGGAACTCTTGGAAAGGTGTGATATCAAAACCGTATGTAGCATGCAGGATACGGGTGTGCTCTCAGGAAACGAGATCTATCGCAAGTGGATGGCGATCCCTGAGAATGTGCGGGAGGTTCTTGAGCCCTTCCTGCGATCCAAATACATTGTAGCGCCAATGGCCCCAACAGCAACTGCTTATCCAGTCTTCCGTCCAGGTAAGCCCTATGCCACTTGGTTGAGGACATTCGTTTTGGGACTTCTTCAGATGGGACAAAATCCTCATGCAGACATGCTCTTTGAACCGCTCTCTCGAGTTATTCGAGTCAAGGATCTATCAACTGCGGAGTTCCTTCTTCCCTACCTTGTTGCACATGTAATCATCGGACACAACAGTGGCACGTCAGTCAAGAACTCTGTTCTTGAAGAAATGAAGTTGATTCTGGAATGTGAAGCTGAGGACAGTTCGCCCTTGGTAGTAAAGGAAGACATGAAACGGTTTTACTATGTAAGTCGAATCCTTCATTATCAAACGATTATTATTGACGATTTCTTAGTCTGTCTTTAGGGTTCTAGACTACCTCATGCGCTGGGTCCAGAACAAGCGCTCAGTGCCTAAATTGACGACACTGGACAAGGAGAGCCTAGCACGGGTTCAAAGGGCTCTAGATTTGATACCTGCGCAACTCATAGCACAACGTGCGATCCAGTGTAATGAGTATGCGCGTGCCCTCTTCCACCTCGAACAGCATGCTCAGAATGTGGAGCAGAAGAAGTCTGAGCCTGAGGAGAGAGTTCGCCTTCTCGAGCAGCTTCAGGACATATATGCGAACATTGATGAACCTGATGGCCTTGACGGCATCTCGGCCCATCTTCCTGCGCTCGATCTCAATCAGCAAATATTGGGCCACAAGAAGGCTGGGCGCTGGGGCGCTGCTCAGACATGGTACGAGATGCAGCTGGTGGAAGAACCTGACAACAGCGATGTTCAACTAGAGCTCCTCAACTGTCTGAAACAAGCAGGCCAGCATGGTAAGTATCCTTTGCGCGACTCTCGAAGAAGCAACAACTAACAATGGTCAGATAATCTCTTGAATCATGTGGAAGGTATTCGTGCAAACAGCTCCAGCGATAACCGTATTATGCCTTTCGCCGTGGAAGCTGCATGGGTCACTGGCCGTTGGGAAAGCCTAGAGAAGTTCACCAATCGGTTCCAAGGCAGCAAGTTACACGACTTTAATATGTCAATTGCCTATCTCTTTGACTCTCTTCGCGCAGGACGGGGCACAGAGCACTATACTGAAACTTTGCGCGAGATTCGTGAAAGCGTTTCTTCATCCCTGAATGCGTCTGCAACGACATCACTTCGCACAGCGCATGAGCACTTACTTCGGAGTCATGTATTGACAGACATAGAGATGATCATTACCGCAGGATATCACAGTGAAACAGAACATCGCAAGCTCTTGTCACTTCTTGATAACCGTCTAAACATGATAGGCGCTTATTCTAACGACAAGCAATATCTTCTTGGAGTCCGCAGGGCTGCAATGATGCTAACCAAGTAAGTCAAGTGCTGCATCGAATTTGTAGCAGTTTGTTAACTGACTGTCTGAAGGCCCAAATTTGCCACTACAGATATTTCTGGTCTATGGCTCTCTAGCGCCCGCCTCGCTAGGAAAACAAACCTAGTCAACCAGTCGTTTAACGCAGTATTGCATGCCTCGCGCTTGGGGGATAACGGTGCAACCCTTGAAAACGCCAAGCTTCTGTGGAGAGATGGGCATCATCGCAAGGCAATCCAGCTGCTCCAGGGCGCTATTGAGCAGAAAAAGTTCATGACGCAGACAGGACCAACTACCACAACTGGAACTGAAGCAAGTGTCAAAGAAAATGGCCAAGAAAAGCTGCTCACTGCTCGTGCACAGCTCCTACTTGCTAAATGGCTGGATACCGCAGGGCAAACCAATGCCACAACTCTGCGGGAGAGGTATCAGCAGCCAGCAAAGACATGCTCGACTTGGGAGAAGGGGCATTACTATCTTGGAAGACACTACAAAAAAGTTTTGGAATCCGAAAAATCACTGAACCCCGATGACCAAAGTGACTTTGTTGTCACAGGCGAAATTGCAAGGCTGGTCATCGAGAATTACATGAGATCCCTCAACTATGGGACAAAGTTTCTGTATCAGACGCTTCCAAGGATCCTGACCCTGTGGCTAGATATCGGCGCCGATGTGGACAGGCCTCCTGAGGGCAAAGCCTCCGTGTCTCGTGAATTACAAAAGAGGCGGGTTGATCAATTGAACAACGTTCACCAATTCCTCGACAAGTATATCCAGAGACTACCTGCTTATATATTCTACACGGCGCTGCCACAGGTAGTCGCTCGCATCGCACACCCTAACCCAAGCGTTTTTGACCGCTTGACGCACATCATTGTCAAAGTCGTCGAGGCGCATCCACGACAAGCCCTGTGGGGACTCATCGGGATCATGACATCGAAGCAGGTGTCTGAAAGAAAAGCAAGAGCAACACAGATTCTTCAAGCCCTCAGAAACGGTTCTAAGAAAGTCGAAGGGTCGAATTACGATCTCAAATCGCTTCTTCGGATGGGAGAGAGGTTGGCTGAGCAGCTTCTTCTCGCATGTCAAAACGGGGACTTCCACGGGAACAAGACGGTTCGTGCCAGCTTAACGCGTGATCTTCGCTTCAACCCTAAATGCACGCCGTGCCCGCTCGTCGTGCCCGTGGAGAGCTCCCTCACGTGTACCTTGCCAGCAGTATCGGAATTTGTGAAGAGACATTCGGCATTTTCTAGAGATGTCGTTACGATTGACTCATTCCAAGATGATGTTTTGGTTCTCAGTTCGTTGGCCAAGCCGAGACGACTGACTGCCCGTGGCTCTGATGGTAAGAATTATATGCTTCTTATCAAGCCAAAGGACGATCTTCGCACAGACCAACGTCTTATGGAGTTCAACGGGATGATCAACAGGTCACTCAAACGTGACGCTGAGTCCAGTAAAAGGCAGCTCTACATTCGAACGTACGCCGTTGTACCACTGAATGAGGAGTGTGGTATCATTGAATGGGTTCCGGGTCTCAAGACAATGCGCGATATCCTTTTGAATCTGTATTCCATCAGGAAAATCTATCCTGATTATATGTCTTTGAAACAGGTGATGGAAGAAGCGTCGGCGTCTGAGTCTAAGATCCGGAGGTACATCGACGAAGTGGTGGGCCGCTTCCCGCCAGTTCTTCATCTCTGGTTCATTCAACAGTTTCCAAACCCGTCAGCTTGGTTCGACGCGCGGCTGAGATATACTCGCTCATGTGCAGTCATGTCGATGGTTGGGACGATTCTTGGCTTGGGTGATCGACATGGTGAGAATGTCAATCTAGAAGAGGGCAATGGCGGTATCTTTCACGTTGACTTCAACTGCCTGTTCGACAAGGGCCTGACTTTTGCAAAGCCAGAGCGTGTCCCCTTCCGGTTGACACACAACATGGTGACAGCAATGGGCATTTACGGATACGAAGGTCCGTTCAGGAAGTCATCAGAGTTGACGCTCAGCATTCTGCGGCAGCAGGAGGAGACGCTGATGACTGTTCTTGAATCTTTCATTTACGACCCAACTCTAGATCTCCAAAAGGACAAACGGACTGCAAGAAAAGCTGACCAAGGAGGCATCAAGCTACAGCCACAGAGCGTGGTGGATAGCATCAAGAGGAAGGTGAAGGGGTTGCTGCCCAACGAAAGCATCCCTCTCAGCGTCGAAGGCCAAGTGGAGGAGCTTATCAAACAAGCCGTGGACCCCCGAAACTTGACTTCTATGTATATTGGCTGGTGTCCATTCTTATAAAAATTGCATCAAGGGGTCCTGGGTTGCGGCATCTCATCATTATTGCGTGCATACGGGAATGGCGCTTAGGTTGGGTGTGATTGGGTGATCTGGCAAAGCAGAATGTACATTGGATATGGCGAATTTGGCGCAATAAGGCACATTTTGCATCAGATGCAATTGAAACAATAGACTTTAACAAGAATAGCCATTCATTCGCTATTGAGAATGAGAGCCGGGCGAGCGGCAGAGGCTCGTGTTGTGATTGATGTGACAGCATGGTGAGATGGCAGCCTGAGGCGAAGCGATGGAACGCGCTGCAACACACGTGTGCTGGGGGGGTAGAAGGGAAGGTGCGTGTCTCACACCACCATTTGAGTAGCACCCTTTCCCTCAAATTTCTTTTTCTCCCACCACCACACAACACCCTTCGTATCGCGCTCGTGAATTTCACCTGTCTGTAAGCTGCCGCCTTCTTTTCTTCCGCCTGCATTGTTTCTTCTCAGGGATCTGGTGTGACGCGACTGCTTGTTTCTTCCCTCCCCACGCGTCGCTGGGTGTGATTTCCACTGGGGGCAGGCACTAACAGAAAATAAAGGCCTACAGCGCATCTGTCGCAATTCTGAAAATTCCAAAGCGACACGTCGTTCCCTCACAACTCTTGTGAAAACCGGAAATCCGTCAAGATGCCTCAGTACAGAATTGGTAAGATCACTAGTTATACGTCTTTCTTCCTCCATCCCATTTCCTCTCGCGCCCTTTCATCCCATTAATCAGGTGGCTGACATCCCCACAGAGGTGTCGCCCAACAACCGGGCTGTCTGCAAGGACACAGTTTGTAAGAAAGAAGGGGTCAAGATCATGAAGGGCGAGATTCGTGTCGGCACCTGGGTCGAGATCCAGGAGCATGGAAGCTGGTCCTGGAAGCACTGGTGAGAAACATCCTCGAAACCTCCACTCTGAGGATCAGGATCAGGATTTCTAACTTGGTTATGCACTCTCAGGGGCTGCTTGTCTGGATTCCAAGTCGGGGGGTTCCAGGAAGTATGCACCACTGATGACGGGTCCTATGACTTCAGCGCCCTTGATGGCTACGATGAGATCAAGTATGCCCCAAGTTTCCCCATCCCCAATGTGTTTGATACCAGATTGCCTGACATCCTCTGCAGCGACCACCCTGAAGCACAGGCAAAGATAAGGCAAGCCGTGGAACAGGGTCATATTGATCCTAAGGATTTCAACGGGGTATGCCGCTCTTTCACGCTGTGTGCGCTCAACATGCTAAGTAGTTTTCCTTCTAGGATCCTGAGAAAAACAAGCCCGGAGAGAAGGGAATCCATCTCACGGCGAAGCAAAAGGAGAAGAAGCTTGCTAAGGAGAAGAAGGACGAAGAGGTAAGTGCCGTGACGTTGATCATTTCCATCCATTAGCACATCACTGCTTACACATTAGGATAGGACGAGGAGGAGGAGAAGCCCAAGGCCGCGAAGCAGAAGCGTGGTCGCAAGAAGGCTGATGACGACGAGGACGAAGAGCCAGCCCCTAAGAAGTCTAAGAAGTCAGAGCCATCCAAGCTTGACAAGACGGCTAGTGGCAAAGCCGCTCCCAAGAAGTCTCGGGCTTCCAAGTCCGCACCCAAAGCCGAGGATGAAAGTGAGGACGAGGTTGAAGACGAACCTGTCCCCCAGAAGAAGGTTAGGGCCGAGAAGGTCAAAGCTGCTCCAAAGAAGTCTCAGAAGACTGCAGCTAAGGAAGAAGACCCCGAGACTGAGGAAGAGGAGGAAGACGAGCCTACTCCCCAGAAGAAGGGCAAAGCTACCAAGGCCAAGGCCGCAACTAAACCTGCTCCCAAGAAGTCTCAGAAGGCTGCAGCTAAGGAAGAAGACCCCGAGACTGAGGAAGCTAAGGAAGACGAGGAAGACGAGCCTACTCCCCAGAAGAAGGGCAAGGCTGCCAAGGCCAAGGCCGCAACTAAACCTGCTCCCAAGAAGTCTCAGAAGGCTGCAGCCAAAGAAGAATCCCCCGAGGCCGAGGAAGCTGAGGAGGAAGAGGAAGAGAAGCCAGCACCAAAACCTAGGGGCAGAGGCAAGCGCGCGTCCGTGGCTGCTGCTGCTGATCCGGAGCCAACTAAGGGGCGTCGCACTCGGCCCCGTAAGCAGTAAGGCTCGAAGTACTCGACCCTTTTTTGGCTACCTGCCATTGGTCGTATACATGCCGTTGGGCATACGGGTTCCTTAACTTGAGGTCTCAATTCTTGTTGATGAGTTTTGCTCAACGTTGCCGCAAGCAATGCGCCAGGAGAACAACAAACAATGACAGAGACAGATTGTGGTCAAGACGCGGAGCTAAAGATGATTTGGGGGATTTCCTCAATGTATAACAATTTGGAGGTCACGGAATGTTCTCGTTGCGAGCGGTTCGATAATATGTTTTGGCCATCTTGGTCAAGCAGTTTGCAATGTGGTGATTTTTAGTTGATTAGCTGGCGTCTGAAAGCCTATCATTAAAGTACTTGTCATTTCTATCAGCGAGCGAGGCACAATCGTTAAACTTTGATGAGGCACGAGAACTGGAGAGACCACTAGTGAGCCATACTGCCGAGAAAGCTCCAGGAACAGCTACGTAAGTGATAATGGAGACGGCCCATCAATGGAACCGCCTCCGCAAGGTACGAGTTTGTCAATCCTGGAGCAAGCCCCACGTTGATCGATCGCGATGGCATCATGACGTTGAACGAAATTATGACGTCGACGAGTATCAGCCTTTCGAGTTAAATATTTTTAGCAGCCCAATGGATATAAAAACCTAGTGAACTCTCTCTTCCGGACAGACAAAGAGACACCTTTCAATTATCAAAATTCTTTGGCGCGATATAACCCACGAAGCTACTTTTTCACCCTATAGACCCTACCTTCCAACTCAAGCAACCATCTCATTCTAGATACAATGCCTCGCCAAGGAGACGGCTCATCTGACAACGGCCCTATTGAGGGTACCGATCATAACATTGCCCACGGTTCTGGTGTACGTTTCCCAATTTTCGAAACTGGGCTCCCATCTCTCATCAAGTTCATCAAGCTAACTCAACCCTCATCAGAACAAGAACCTTGGTGACAAGGTCGCCCGTGCCGACAAGACAGCTCCCCTTCCTGAGGCTGAGCACGGCCAGGGACTGCAAGACGCCAATGCCAGTGGCGGACAGAGCCAAGGTCTCGCCAAGGGAGACAACGTCGGCCAGGGTGGTCGGGGATCAAGCAACTAAGGACGGAAGAATGTATGTAATTATTATATGAAATTCGACGTGGGAAGTCGAATGCATGTACCAACAAATTATTATATTGCTGCATACCCCAGTAGACTTTGTTCAATTACGCAAAATAAGCAAGAAATGTGCTCGGGCTAGGCCAGCCTGCCGTGATTTCGGGCCAAGCCGTCGTGGAAATTCCAGTCCAGCCCGCCTCAATGTGAGAATCAAGTATTTGTTATGTTGTTAACTTTATGAAAAAAAATTTTAAGTGCATTAAGGAAAAAGATTTGAGTCTAGAAAATATACAAGGTTCGCCAGGTCTCAATTTTGTCTACAAAACAAGGTCTTGGTTCGAAACAAAATTTGACCATCCTATGAGTCATCTCAACCACAAAAATTTCGTAGTAAAGGAGTTAAAATACTAGTCTTGGAGTCTACAGAGATGATATGCATTTTCCAGTAAGATCATTTAGACGTGAGAATTAAAGTCTTCTCGTTGAAAATCTGGTACTAGCCATAGGTTACCCGAGAGGTAGTGGTTGAGTAAAATGCGTCCGTTGTCAAGGTTTTAAGACCATCCATGGAGTAGTCTGAGAGAAGGAGAGTCCATATAAAAGGACTGATTAAGCGACTCCTTTGGTTCCGTTCATACAGTTCTCTCCACCTCAATCATTACGCTGTTTCCACAGAAGTAGACTTAGAAGGCAAGTAGTGGTGTTCAGTCATTGTGTTGAGATGTCGGGCTCTGGCATCTTCCATTGCTGTTTAACTTTATTCTCAATTTCTCTTACGTACATAAATCTCATGCCGAATTTGCAGCATGCACTGAAGACCTATTGAAATCAAACCCTCTGCATGCAAATAGGGGGATGTTTTCATTTGGGCGAGAGTTCGCGCCAATGATGTCCTCCACATGAGCTACACATATGACGATGAGGTGTATAATTTTGATTACGAAGAAGAAAGGAAGGTGGCGGAGTCTCGCAAGAAGCACAAGAAGGGACAAATAGCATGCTGGTAAGGGATACCGTAGGTCAGTCGCTACCAGGCCCCCAATCATCGTGTTATGTGCTTGTCAATACAACCATCACCCGAATTCGAAGAGATTCTATTACAAAATCAATCTGCCCGCCATCGTAGAGCCCCTGTTTATCTTCCCCATCCCATCCACTTAGATAGCCAGGCGAGCACCAAGATGCCGTGAGGTCGCGAGGCTTACCCATCAGCACTTCATCCATTAGAGGTTCCGAGACTCCGCTCTAGGCCTCAGGGCGGTCTAAAATCCGTCGACGCATGTTTAATTCTAGGTTGAGAAAACCCCCGCCTGATACTGGATATCCAACCTCTGCAAAGGGTGGCCTGAACATAACTCTTCAAACTCTCCCGGTTGATTAATGTGTGGACCACCCCCCCCTCTCTTCTCCCTCACCATCTAGTTCTGTAGGTAGATACACAAGTAGGCGAGCCTAAAATCTTGTATGCTGATAGTGTAGGAAGGTTGTGGACTGTGGCATGATGGTGTCCTGGTAGGATTTGGGAGTAGGGCTTAAGGCAAGCTCAGGCGTCCGGTTGCTAGGAGCTTATGATTCCTGGCTCACACATACCTTGCAGTTTTATTCATCCAATCTGCTTCTATACATTCTTTGCTTGGCTGGCGGGGCTTGAAGATGATAATATAACAGGAGGTGCGGTTGAGTTTCAATGTATTGACTGCCACCGCCAGAATATATGCGTAAAATGCTGGTTGAGATAACCTGACCAAAGGGAATACGCCTCGTCAAGAGTTTTTCACGTTCCGTGTGTTAATAAAAGGAGTAATCAATGCGAGTATGAAGCTCACTTATCGCGTCAAGTTCGTTTGATTTCCCTACACAACTGCTTGGTGTAGTAAGTCGCAATCGTAATTACCCTTTTTACTTGTAGTGCTCTTAATATAATAAATCCTCCTTCTTGCACCTTCATATTTCTAGCTACAGGTGATATACCTTTAGTAACAATATAATACAATAGATGAAGAGGTGGGGAGGAGAGATAGCAATGAAGGATACAGGGTACTTGCCGTACAATGGGACCACAGCCCTGGAAGCAGCCTATGCGCAAGCTGTCCCGAGACACTCCTCTGTAGAGTAAGGTGATTGAAGGGGCGATAGATATCACGCTTAGAAGTAGTTTTTAGAAATTGTCAAGATCAAGAGAACGGTGCTGGGTGGGCAACTGACTGAAGAAATTGCAAGGCTTATCATAGTTAGGGGTATATATAATAAAATAAGTGTCCGTCTCCCAAGCAAGTGGTCCTCGGATCACGAGCTAGCTACAGCGCACGGTCTGGTGGTCTAGTGGTATGATTCGCGCTTAGGGTTACCTAAGCATTAATGCGCGAGGTCCCGGGTTCAATCCCCGGCCAGACCCTTCTTTTTTCATTTTGTTTTTGCTTGTCTTGCTTGTGGTCCAATTACCAAGATCTGACTGAGATTGGAGATTTGGTAGAATAATTTTTTAGGCTTGTTATGCAAGGTATGTATGTATGTGTGATCAATATGTTACTGTTGTTGGTGATAAAGCTAGAACAGCCACATGTATCGTTCCAAGGGCCTTGATATGTGTGCAGGCCGTTTGTTATTTGGAGAGGAATTGCGTTTTAGAATAAAAAGCATCTTAATCAAAGACTTCAAATGTTTGGGTCAATGGACATCTCTGGAACATGTGCAGGAAGTTATATGTCGGAATTAAGATCACGTCGAATTGAATCGAGCTCCTGATCCCCCTATCTCTATGTAATGCCAAATCATCTGAACGACACCCCGATAATCATTACCAATAACACATGTACAATCCCATCCATCCGCTATGCACTCATACTCATGGTATCTCGTACAAACACCACACACAAACGCCGCCCTATCCTATGCCAACTACCTAAGTAAGGTGATCCATAAACCCGTTACAGAAATCCCTTCTGACTTGGCGCTCTGCTAACGCTGCTCTTCCTCGTTGGGATGTCGACTTGTGATGCATCGTTACCTTCACTCATTCGCCAGGCACCCATGCGATTTCGTACACTCCCAACAGCCCCGGTTGATGTCCTCTCAACCCGGAGACCCTTCCACCCCTCAAGCTCCCTCTCAAGCCGCAAAGTCTTCTCCTTCTCCTGTGAAAGTTCGCGCTCAGCACGGCGAGCGGAGAGCTGGTTGGTTGACTCCGAGGACTGGAGCTCATCAATCGTCTTCAGCAGCTTCTCCACCTTGTCACGCATTCGGGATACGTCTTCCGACAGCTGGGTATTTTGCTTGTCTTTCCGCTCGATCTGTGTCTGGAGATCCTTGACCGTACGGTCAACGTTGCGCACCGACCGTTGCGACTTGTTTCTCTCGCTTTCATGCTCTTCCAATTGAGTTTCGAGCTGTGCGTCGTTTGTTAGTTTATCTTCTTTCATTTACTGTCTGTCCATCATGTACTTACTTCTTGTATACGTTTGTAGAGGAACTTGATATCTTGACTAGCACTTGAGTAGCCCTTGGTCTCTAGGTCGACAAGCTTTAGCTGCGCTTCATTGAGGCTCTTCTCCAGCGCTGCCTTTTGGCTTTGCAACGAAGCCGAAGATTCACGCTCAGTGGCTATTTCCTTTTGAATTTCGGCCACTAGAGACTCGGCTCGACGCATCTTTTCGACCGCAGCAGCGGCAATATCTTCATGCTGAGCGAGGTTAGATTTGAGTTCGAGGATCTCCCTGTCGGTGTTTGCAGCATCTCTCAGAGCTGGGCTGCCACCGTTGGCGAGATCGTCTAGTCCAGCCTTGGCCTCTTCGAGGCGAGCCTCGACGCTGCGCTTCTCTCTCAACAACGAATCACGCTCTGCTGCAATTTCATCAACGGAGGAGCGCAGAGTACGAACTTGCGACAGGAGTGAGACAACCTTGCCCTGTGCCTCGTTGTGCGCGTTGATAGCTTCGTCTCGAGAGGAGACGATATCTGCGAGCGTCGACTCCAAGCGAGATTTTTCTTTGGACCACGTCGAGCTATTGAGAACCTCGTCGTCCCACTTGGACCGGAGATCATCCAACTCTTCACGCAGACGAGTGATTTCCGCTTGCTTGTAAAGCTTCTCCTCGCGAGCGAGATCCAGCTCCTTGGTGAGGGTAGTAAATTCAGCCTGATACTTCTTACGAGTTTGCTCCATGCTGGATTCTTTGTCCTCAATGTCCATGGCCCGCTGGTTTCGGTAATCCTCCAGTTCGTGTTGCAGTCGTTTCTTGGCTTGGACAACACCGTCCAGGTCCGTAGACATGTCTTCGAGTCTCTCTTCTAGGCGTTGGTTCTGCCGTTGTAGGTCTTCAATCATGGAGTCCATCTTTTGGCGTTCTGACATGACTTCGGCATATGTCTCTTCAGCCTCCTTTGATTGAGATTTGGCGAATTGTTCGGCGCGACTAGCCTTGAGCACGGAGATCTCCGCTTGCTCAAGCTTGCTAAAGTATTCGTCTGCGCGGCGCTTGTACATCTCGAGATCCGCTGTAACATCTGCAAGCCTGGAGGTTTCGGCATCAAGTCTTATTTGAATGTCCGAGTACTCCTGGAGCAGCTGACTGCGGTTTTGGGCCTCTTGCTCACGAGCCATGCTCATCTCCACTAGCTCTGACTTTGTGTCTCGGAGCTCGACCTGGAGGCTGGTACGGTCATGGCGCAACTTATCAAAGTTGGACTTCGTCTCGGTCAGCTCTGCTAAAGTCTCCTTATGGCTTTGTAGAAGCGACCGACGAGAGTCCTCTTGACTGTTGAAGACGTCCAACAATTCCTCATGAGATCGTGTTTGAATGTCCCTCACTGAAAGTTCGCCGCTTTGAATGTTCTTTTCCAAAACTGAAAGCTTCTTGGCTGAATCATCGAGCATGTCGTGCAGGCGGTTGTTTGCTTTCTCGAGCTTCTGAATTCTCCTCGCAGAGGAAGGGCTCTCCTCATCGAACCTCTCAGAAACGGGTGTGGCACGATCAAGCTGGCTCTGAAGGTGGCGGTTTTGCATACGGGACAGTTGCAACTGGTTTTGGAGCTCCTCCACCTCGGCCTTCAAATCTTGTCGATTGTTGAAACTGAGAACATCTGCCGTCTTATCGGAGCGAATCGAGTCTTGAGCATCTGGGTCTGGGAGTCGTCGAGTAGGCGTGGACGTATTGGAATAAGGCTTGGGCAAAGGCCTGGTTGACCTTCGCTGAGTCGGCGATCCGTTGAAAGGAGCTTCGTTAAAGTGTATCTCTTCCAGTTTGGGTCGGCCGGGGGTATCTTGACGTGAAGCTCTCCTATCTGAGAGCTGGGTCTCGGCGTTGATTCTTGCTGCATTTTCTACCCGGAGTCGTTGTTGCAATTCTTCGACCTTGCGTACGAGATCAAACTTTTCCAACAGATCCTTGTCATTCTTGATCTCTCTTTGGGTTGGAATGTTGACTTCAGGGTCCGCGGTTCTCAAGGCATCTAGCATTTGGGTTCGCAACTCTGCAAGCTCCTTGTCCCTTGATTCGAGGGAAGCCTGGAGAGTCCGGACAGCTGACTGCGCTTGAGTCCGAAGGACGCGTTCCGATTCAGTCGATCGATTGGCCTCTGCGAGTTGTGCAGTGATGTTGGAGTTGGTCTTTTCTGCATTCCTGCTCGTCTTGACTTCGCGGGCGATCTCGTGGTTGAGATCTTCCACGTTTAGTTGCAGCTTCTCATTCTTCTTTTCAAGAGAGGCGATGGAAAGCTGCGCATCCCCAAGTTGTTTGTTCAGCTTGTTACTTTGCTCCTCGAGTCTGGTCTTCTCCCGCTGCAGTGACAAGATCTGACCACGAGATGCCTCGCTGGCGCGCGAACTAGATCGTGCAATCTCAAGACCCTTCTGTTGTAATTTGTTGAGAAGAGCCTTGTTGTCATTTTCAGATGCTGCCAGTCGACTTTTGACAGCACTGAGCTCTCGTTCCATGCGCTCTTTGGCCTGGTCGTTCTTGAGACCAAATTCGCCAGATGACAAAATTAGCTTGTTGAGGTCTTCAACTTGATGATTCAGGTTTGCACATTCCTCTTCAAACCACTCCAGGCGTTGGTTCGCAGCCTCGAGATCCCGGCGCAGACTTTCTTCCCGCTCCAAGGCAGCCCTGGAGGCTTTCCGTTCGCCAGCCTCCTCGGCACGAATCCTGGCTTCTTCAGCCTCAGTCTTGGCTTGACGAAGTCGGCGAATTTCAGCGCGTGCCTCATCTCGTTCCTTCTCTGCTGTCGTTCTGGCCTCTTTGGTCCTCCTAAGGGTATCTTGCTGTGCATAAAGCTCTTTCTCAATGATGATTTTGGAATCATTCAGATGGTCGTATTCCTCTTTCAGAGTATTGTACCTGTGCTCCCCAAGGAGTTGCACATCGTCACGAGACTGTTGCTCCCTGCTGAGCTCAGCTTGAGTCTTGTAAAGTTCATCTTTGAGATCCTTGATCTGAGATTCCAGAAGTTGACGATTCTTGTCGGCTTGTTCATCCTCAGAAAGACGTGCTTGCAGAAGGCTGTTGGCATCCTCGACCTCTCGTTCTAACTGAGTCTGTTTCGAGACCATAACTTCCAACTCTGCTTGCACCTGGTGAAGTCTTGATGTTGCCTTCTCCTTTTCCACAGACAAGCTCTTCTTGGATTCTTCCAAACCTCGCCGCTCTGATTCGAATCTCTTGTTCTCACTGCGAAGGAGAGAAAGCTCGCTTTCCTTCTCTCGGACGAGATCTTCGTAGTCAGTTGATGTCTTGGAAAGCTGAGCGAGCTGTTCTTGAATCGCCTTGTTCTCACGGGTGAGGCGTGCTTCTCGTGACTTGACCATATCGAGTTCTTTCTGAGCTGCGTGAAGCTTGACTTCGGCGTCTTGGTCAATCTTGAGCAGTTTACTCTCTAGGTCATGGGCTTTTCGCTCTTTCAAGGACAGCTGACTTTGAAGCATCCTGATTTCGCCTTCGAGAGCTGCTTCCTGCTCACTCCTCTGGGACTGCTTCTCAGAAATTTCCTCAATGGACGCCTCTAGACTAGCAATCTTGCGAGTAAGGCTCCCCTTCTCTTCCTCGAGTTTTGTAATAAGGGAAACTGCTTGCTCCAGTTGGGTGCGGTACTTTTCAACCTCTCTTTCTGCTCGGTTCTTCGCTTCCATCAGCTCATCAAGTTGATCTTCGAGCCGCTCTTGGTCATCAATAGCACCCGCAAGCTTTTCCTCGAGCTCTGTCTCCCGATCCTGGAGACGCTTGAAGATCTCCTCCTTGTCCAAGGCAAGAGCACGCTCACTTTCTAATGTTTGTTGGATACGTGCCATTTCCGTGAAGCAATTTCGTCGCTCTTCCTCCAGTTTATGTCGTTGCTCAGCTTCAACACGCATCTTCTCATTCAGCTCTTTAATCATAGCGTCACGTCTCTTGACCTCGGTCGCAGAGCGAGTAGTACCAAGAAGAGGCTTCATCTTCATGACAAGCTGCCACCATGGATTATCGACAAGATCATGATAGACGTGTATGTTTCGTTGAATGATTCTAGTGGCCTCAGTCCGGAAAAGGCGCTTATGGACGGAGCGTCTGGTAGAAAAACCTCTCGCAACCGATTGGAAACGAGACATGATTTGCGTGATGAGGGCATCACGCTGCTCTTCCAGCTCTGCCAGCACACCTGCCCTGAAGAAGACCTTGCTCAGGCCGACTCGGTACAGAGACCTGTCGAGGTCTAGCCTTTCTAGCATCATTGATGCCGCAACCTGACCTTCTAGGTAACCGCTTGGCATATCAGGGCATAGAACTTCATAACGTTGTCGGAACTCGGAGAAGGGAAGTCTGTTGGGGAAGCCAGTTCTGGCGATACGGATGCCTTCCAAAACACCATTGCATCGTAGCTGGTCCAAGACTAGCAAGTTATTGAACTGCTTGGGTCGTTTCTTGTGATTTGGTAGAATACATCGCACGAAGTGTGGCTGTGTCGAATGAAGTTGAGACATCAAGTTGTGAAGCTGTTCTTTGTGTCTCTGGGCGACTGTTCGGAATAACCCTTTCTTTACCCTGTTCCTTGTGCCACTAACATCGTCATCAGTATCAAGGCAGTCAGAAAACAAGCCGGCGACGTGTTTGTCGGAAGAAGTAGCAAGGAGCCGGGTGATATTATCGTTCAATGGGTCCTTGTTTTTCTCAAGCCAGCCCTCGGTCGAGTACTCCACATCGGCTGCGTAATGAGTGAGGACGAATCCTTGAGTGAGCCTCGAAGAGTGGTACTTTGTCGACTTCTTGTCCCATAAAGAGTTGAGTTTTTCAGTGAAAGACTTGTCTGTTGCTTTTGGCATGACGGAATCCTCGTCGAGGCAAGAGAAGATACCGATCGGATTTGGCAGCTCGATGAGGTCAATCGTGGGCTGAAGATCACGGCCAAAGTCGATGAACTGCCACTCAATTTGCTCTCGAGCATATTCTTCTTGCTCCAAAACAAACATGTGATGATTGAAGAATTGCTGCAGTTTCTCGTTGGTGTAGTTGATGCAAAGCTGCTCGAAGCTGTTCTGCTCGAAAATTTCGAATCCAGCAATATCAAGCACACCAATGAAGTGAGTATCATCCATGCCCATTGAATTTTGGTCCAGTTGTTGGTTGATACGGCTCACAAGATTTCCGAAACCTCGCTCGTAAATGCCCTTTGAGAGAGCGTCAAGACTGAGACGGACTTGCTCTGGAGTCTGGACCTTCTCGACCCATTCTCTTCCGGCCTTGACCCGGGGATGCAGCAATCCTTTCAGGAACGGCTCAAGCGGAACACCAAGCAACTGACAAACCTTGGCTGCTTGCTTCTCCGAGCCGGCTTCCAGGCGAGCCTGATCGGCAGCGCGACTCTCTTTGACAACGCCGATATTACCCAAATGCAAGACAGCAGCCACTGTACGGAGGATGGACATTTGGTCCTTTTCCGCAAATCCCATGACGCCGAATGCTTCCATGAGAGTATTCCACTCGTCTCTGTCTGACACACCAACGATCGTGTCGTGGCCGTCGCGAGTGTAGTTGAAATCCTCAACGCCGAGTCCATCTAACAAGAAATCTCTCCTCATCTGCGAGCTTGCTCCTTTGAGCAGCTGGTAGAAGACGTGATAGTTTCTTTCGTGGGGATTTATCCTCACGACTCGGGATTTTTCCAACAGATACCAATCGATAAATGCTCCTGTAATCGTACCGTTTCGACTGAATTCAATGCGAATGAATTTTCCGAATCGTGAAGAATTGTTGTTGCGTACGGTTTGAGCATTTCCGAAAGCTTCCAATATGGGATTGGCGCGAAGAATTTGTTGCGACAGGTTTGACTGCTGCGGCCGGCTTCTTGATAACGAATCAGTGTGTGCGACTGCCGCAAGGTATTGGATAACCTTTTTCGTGTTCTCAGTCTTTCCTGCTCCTGATTCTCCCGTGACCAAAATACTTTGATTTTGCCCTTCATCAACCAGCTTCCTAAAGGCCTCGTCGGCCATGGCGAAGATATGTGGCTTTGTATCCTCACGACTTCGACCTCTGTACATGTTGATGTAATCGTTGGTATATATGGGCAGAGGACAATAGGGGTTCACTGTTACGAGAAACAGACCCGAGTAAGTATAGATCAGGTCTGCTTGGTACCTCATGTGTAGATTGTGTACCACGGAGGCCTCGTTCAGATGAGTCAACTCGGCCATATCGTTTGCTTTGTCGAACTTGGCCGGGTTTACTTTATCGACGGTCTCTGAATCGACATCTCGTTGCTAGGATGTTTCGTTAGTACATAGATACAAGCTCGCAGCGAAGGCATCTATCCTTACCGTTCCATCGTCGCATTGCACCCGGATCCGATTATCTGGGAGATCTTCGACAACCCATCCTTTCACAAAAGCTTGTTGGGGATCCTTAAGCCACACATAGCGCTTTCCTGAAAAGTCATTCTCCCCTTCGATCCCCTTCACAGCATCATGGCTTCTCCTCATGTCCTCTGTCTTGATGAAGGACGGCGCAAACGTTCCTGACGATGTGGACCCATTCTTGGAACCTTGGCGGGAATGCCGCCTTTGGAGCCCTACCGAGGCAGAAACGGCTGTGGATGTGTTCGACTGTGTTCGTGTGTGCGCCAGAGGTGTTGGTGAACTAGGCGCTGGAGAAGAGGGCGTAAAGAGGGCTGATTTCGGTCGATTTGTGCTGGTAGCGGCAGCTTGTGGTGACTGGCCTGGTCGCGTAAAGGGATTACTCCGCCGCGAAAACGAGCCATTGGCGTTGAAAGACATTTTTGTTGTCGACCATCAACGCAACATAGGAGGTAAAGTCGTTGAGAGCGGCCTGGCTGACTTCGAGTGTATGTGGGAGATGGATCCACTATAGCTAGAAATAAACAAATAATTCACGCGTCGATCTGATGCTGACGCTGCGCTTTAAGAATGAATGGCAGCTCTTTTGGTGACGATATACAGCCTGCGCTCTGCTCAAGATCGCAGCCACACGACGAGAGGCATTGGGCAAGCGTATTCAACGGTTGGAGCGATATCGTCAATGTCAATATAGCGCGGTTGCTGGGGAGGGTCCGCAAACGAAGTAAACAAAGGCCAACACGTGACATCATGTAGTGCATTAGGTAAGATTCGTGGTGGAGCCTGGTGGCGATCTTGGACTTTACACACATATTTTGTCCCACGTTGAACCTCCACGCGCGCACCGTAAAAAAATACACGCGCTTTGCTGCCTGCGTCGCTTCACGATCTGGTTCGATCTGCCCGGGCGCGACTGCGACAGTCTGTCATTCGTTCTGCCGGCGATCTGTTCTGAAATGCTTGCTTTGAATACCATCCTGGGTCTGTCAAAGATGGTTATACGTTGATCGCACTCATCACGGTAGGCGCATCTAGAATCGGACACGATTTAATCCACCACGGGCGTTCGATTCGCGAAGATGAATCCATACGGCTATGCGTATGGCCAGAGCGAGCCCTATTTCCCGCAACAATATGATACGCAGCCTCACCATGCATATTCGTTTCCAGGAAGTTCAGGACCCAGCAACGTCGGCATTGGACTGCAGCATACCCAGAAAGATTATACACAAAATGGTTTTAGTGGTGGCCACAACCTCATACCAGGTCTTGGGATGAGTCTATCAAATGGCGCCTCTGAAATACATGGTGGACCTCTGCCCACCTCCTATGTCCAGCCCACGGGGCCAGGCTCGATGACTGCGAGCGTGCAACTCTCTAACAAACAGGACGCTTCTCTTGAAGCCAGGGAAGTTGGGCAATCTACAGCTCCGAATGAGCCAACAAATGAGGCAATGGAGGAGGGTGAGGTAAGCGAAGGGGAGCTTGAAGATATATACGACCCGGAGGCGCTCGAGGAGAATACGCATGAAGCCCCAAAGTCTTCCAACCTGACACCCCATACCGTAGAGACGAGACAGCAAGGTTTACCCCAGGACGGTGAAGGTGTGCTCTCCAGCCGTTTACGCCCTGACATACAAGTGTTGGTGACTGAGTTTGATACAGCATTAGAGCGCTCTGGCTCATACTCTCCTTACCTGTCCCCGCGAGAAATTACTTCCACACGACCGGCTAGTCCCCAGGGTCAGCAGGGTAAGTGTGATTGCGTGGTGGGTGGAATATCAACTACTAAGTATTGCCTTGCAGCAAACCAAGCCGATCTCAAAACTCCCACCGCATCATTCTCCTCCGACTCTGAAGCTGCCTCCATCCAGGCTGAAACTACCTGGGACGAGGCGCGAAAACACGCTCAGGAGATTATCTTGCGTCTTTGGCCGCTTAAAATCCGATATCAAGATTATCTTAACGAAGGGCTGGACGAAGCAACGCTGCGCAGCTTATTCACCGACCTTGGCCTTGATATGAAACTCTCGCCGGAAAGAGACTCACATATTGCGAATACTCAAGCCATGGATTCCGGTCTTCCTACGACCATTAACGTTGAGGATTCAAGCCGAATGCAACTTGAGAGTCATGAGACACCAAAAGCTCCAATGGCCAACTCTCCCAAGGAACCGAAACGGAGCCGTGGCGAAGAGCGCAAGGACAGGATCGCACGGCTTCTGGCCGCAAAGCAGGCCAGTGTCCCGCAGCCTTCTGAAAAGCCCGGTGTCACGCCCACTGCAAAACCGGCCGAGAAGCCTCCACCTGTAGCGCCGGCTAAAACTCAGGCTCAAATAGCTGAGAAGTCCAAACTGGTGCAGCAAAAGATGGAAGCCTTGCGAAAGGCTCGAGAGGCACAAGCCCAGGCCCAAGCTGCTAGCCGCCAGCAGGCTGCGGAGGTCACTCAGCCGATTCTCACACAGAATTCATCTGCCACGCAAGCACCTGCGGTAGAAATCGTCACGTCGAATCATCACCAAGTACAGGACGGCAACACTAACACGCCCTCTCCAATACCCGGCCTCTTCCTCCCCGCCGGTCAGACCGCTCCCTCCAGCTCGCAGCAGAAACGTCCAATGGCCTCAGAGCTAAATGACCTCTCTGACCCCACGACCAAACGGCCGTTTGGTCAACCCCGACAATCACAGCGATTTCTGATAGATATCAGCGACGACGAGGATGACGCCGCTATGGAAATCGACTCACCCGAACTCGACCCAGCATCCGTTCATCGCTCTAACTCACCTTTCAAGGTTCCCTCATTTCCAATGCTTCCAGGCAGTTCCACACCTCTGGAAAATTTAAGTCCAGGTTTGGCACAGACCCCCCCTAGAACTACGCGATCAGCTACGGGCGGTGGTAACTTGGAGTCGATGAACAAGGAAATTGAGCTCATGAAGCGACGAATTGCCGAAGCTGAAGCACGGAGGCGGGCAAAACTTTCAAGGACAGAATCGGCGCATGGTCAGAACGGCCATGCTGACATGAATACCGAATCTAGTGAATCTGCCTCTAAATCAGGCCCTGTTTCGTCTGTAGATGGAAGTGACCTCGCAAGGGAAGAGTCTCCTCCAGCTGGGCCATTGGAATTTGTTTCTCAGAGGTTGCCGAAAGCCTCAGATTCAAACCAAAATGAACGTCGCATCGCCCTCCGCCAGCGATCTCGTGTGGCTAGCGAGCGGTTGCCTCTTGTTGAAGCTCATCGCCAGGAACAGCTTAGAAAGCTCGAGACTCTACGTTCCCAGATGGAAGATATCCAAAAAGATATTGAGGCAAGCTTAGAAGAGGAAAAACAACTGCGCGATGAGGTGACATTCTGCAACACAGAGGTCCAGAATGATAACCACAAAGACACACCGGTTCTTGTGTCAGCAGGTTAGTGATATCCTCACATAAATTGGTGTACTACTGATACTCGTTGGCCAGTTCTAATTTGCTTATAGTGAAAGAACCGGTTGTTGTTGAGGCGTTGGATACACCTTCTCGTGATTCAGCGCAAGGGCCTCAGCCTGAAGGCCAAGTAGTGGCTGTGGAAACGGAACAGCACAGCCTTGCCGACGCTACGCAAGGTGGCACTCCTGACGATTTTGGTGATCACGCATCTATTGACGATGAGAATAATACTGAAATGCCTGACATTGAGAGTCACGAAGATACAGACGATAACTCTGATGATCGAATGGACGAAGCGACCACTTCTAGTGAAGCTGAGTACCAGCCTGAAGTACAAGGACAAGGATTGGAGGCAGAGACCTCAACAGAGCAGGAAGCTCAGGTCAATGGACAACCCCACAGTCCAGACGCTCGTGAACATGAGGACTTGGAACTGCAAACCTTGATGCAAGAGTCTGATAAATCACCTTCTTTCAGCCCTGAGCCTGCTGAAAACTCCTCCCATGAGACGAGTGATAACGATCAACAGGCCGTTTTGCCTACCCCTCTCACGAAGTCGATCTCGACAGGGCAGGTAGAATCAACTGCGGCATCTCCAAGAGAAGTAGACATGCCATTGTAATGAAACGCGGTTCGTATCTAACACTTGCAAATAGGAAAACCACCAAGAAAAACTTGAATCAAGACCCGGTTCTAGCTTTGTCCCCTACGATTCGTCGCTGAGGCCTTTCCGTGCGTATCGGTTTCATCCTCAATTCAGCAACTCAGTCCCAGGCGGTTTCCGTTCCTTGACATATAGCAATAAAATTGATGCCAATCTGGAAGTATGCCCAGACCAGCTGGCTGGTCAAGCTTGTTCCAGAGGCGACATGTGTCCATATCAACACTTCGAAGCTATGCAGCTTGCTGGTAAGTCCTTGCAGGCTTTTGGAAAGAATCCAACAAATGAACCCCGTAGAAACCCCCCCATGTTAGGTGAATACTGACCTGACACATTCTTACAGATGATCAAATTCTCCTACAGCTGGGATCTCACAGTAGTTTTGAAGGGGAGCAAAAGGCCCAGTTCATTAATGGACTTCGTCGACTGCTCACTGACTACCGCGAACGCAAGATTAAGGATTTCCAGACGATCAGCAATGGCATTGTCGAATATAGGGCCAACTTTTCTGGCGACAAGAGCAAAATTCTCCCCTTAGGAAACGTCAGCCTCTAACCGAACCGACCCATCGTCGTTACCCCCCTTTCTATTACTGTGTGTTTCCGTAAGCATCCACTCACCCTACCTCGTAAGACCTGAGATGGCTATTCCCATTGTACTTTTGGGCGTTCTCGGAGCTTCAATGGAGTTCGTTGTTCCCTTTTATTACCCCTCGGTTTCGTAACGGTTGCATCTTCCATGAAGCTTGCTATTTTTCATAAGTGGCCTTTGATATGCCGCTATACCGATACCCACCTTATTTACATTTTCCTTTTCTGTCCCATTCAGAACCAGATTAGACAAATGTTACGCATGTGCCGATGGCGAAGAGCCCTCTCCCACGGGCTGGCTTATTGACGAGAAAGAACGAGGCGATTGTTCGCCCATCTTGTACGATGAGGCCGAAAAGTATAACCTACCTGATGGTGGAACAAAATGGAGAGAATTGGCCTTTCGCAAAGATAGTAACAGTTTGCTATGGTCCTGCTGGATTCCGAAAGCTCGTTGGTAAACTAGGCTATTCAAACATAATGATACTCATGTTATCAGCGTACATGGCTGTGGCAGGCAATGTTCCAAATACACATTCCTTTCCGTTTTAATGTGAAAAATTATCAAGCACGAAGGCCGGAATGAACACGTTTAATCTGTCAATGTAATCCAGTGTGTAATCTATCGCTTCATATTCTACGCGTGCTGATCATGCTGATGAGCCTTGAATTCATCGATTACCTGCGAGATTCCGAGAAAATCCAACAATATATCACTGGGCGGTAATGTTTGGGGGATAAAAATACTAATCCAATTTCTTTGCAAGTCGACGCAAGTAAATAAATCTATTATAAACACCACCTTGTGTCAAGCAACCCTTCTACTTCCGCTTCTTTACTGATACTTTGGAATCATCGCCTGAGGATATTGGCGTGCCCGCGCTCCCAGAGACTGTTCGAGTCACAACACCATCAGCGGTCTTACTTGCGCCGAGGCTGATGCCCTTGCCACCGCGCATACCATCTACACTGATAGTACTCCCGTCACTGCCTCTTCGTGCTCCTGAAAACTTGACCTTTGAGACTCGTGGTGAAGATGGAGAGGTTCCGACAGAATCGTCCTGCCACTGTACTTCGTGCCGGGTAGTTTTCGCGACCGTTTCAGGCGTTTGCTGGGATGTGATGAAAGATGTCTGGATAGGCGTAACCAACAAGGCGGGATCATCGGAGGGCTCGTTTTCTCGCGCGCGGTGTGTGTAGCTCGATGGAGAATTTGCGTCCTCGGATGCAACCGCGATTGTCGACGACTCGCTTTCACTTTCTCTCGGACCACCGTCGTGAAGATGTGCAGATCCAATCAAACTCTCTTGTCTTGCAAAGAAATATCTATCATATTCCTCCTTTGTATGTTCTGCATTGGTGAAGCTCTCGAGAGCATCAAACACATGCTGGAAAACTTGTGTGTTGACATCCCTCGCCCATAGGAAATCTAAATGCTCGTAGTGGGGGATCTCAGTCGCAACTGTCTGTGGGGGCAGTTCTTTTAGCATGGCTTTGATGTCGACCAGCGAGTCGCTTCCCCCATAGACCAGGACAACTGGCGTTCTGATGTTTCGAGTGGGATATTTGGCAACTTTAGAGTACTTGCTGGAAGTGCTGAGGCTCATAGGCTGGTGCACATCGTCATCATACATTTGGAAAGATCTATGCCGAATGATCTGAAACCAGTGGACCACACTCTTCGTGCTGGTAAAAGAATACAAGTGTGGGTATGCCGCTAACTTTTGACTTGCGGATATATTCTTTGTCTGCCAGTTGAAAAGAAAAGACAAACCCATGTCGATGACTCGACTGAACAATGGCGGGTACAAGAGACTCTCCCACATCGTTGCCGAGCTGAGAATAGATCTTCTGCCAAAGAGAAGAAACAGTACCTGAGGAGAGGCCTTGACGAGCGAGTCCACAACTCCATTAGAGAGGCCCGCCGGGGCCATGGCCGGTGCCAGAGCGATGAAGACATTTACTTGACGATTGAGCTTGGGATGAATGGCGAGAGTTGCAAATGCCTGTGCCGTGCCCTGGGAGAAGCCGATGTATGAAAGACTCTTTTGCTGTGTTGTATCCAGGATGTATGATATACTATCTGGGATATCATGAAAGGCAAACTCGTCAATGGAAAAATCCCAGAAGTTCAACGAGGTGGGAGAACAGTGGATGGACTTTTTGGAGTATTTGTTGCCTCGGTTATTTCCAAACTATGGGCGTGTTAGCGGATCTGAGTCCCGAGACATCTCAAATAAGCCTCCTACTTACCCAGACATCGAATCCCCGTTCCACCAACTCAAAAGGCAAACATCGCTGCTCGTCTGTGAGACAAACCCAGACTTCCGAGTTCATCAAAAGACCGTGATGTAAATATGCCACTCGCTTCCTGATACTTGATGGTCCGTTGTTGACTTTTCTACCCTCCTCGCCTCGTCTCCATTGCAGGCGGTGGAGGCCTAGGAGAAAGCCATCTTTTGTCTGCACAATATGCTCCTCGGCTTCATATCCCCATAATCGGCAAAGTTCGACGAAGTCGGCAGCATCTCTCACAGATGTCGATATGGCTAGAGATGCGATTAGGGTGGGCCTGTAATAGACACTGTCTCGGGAAGACCTTACTCTTCTTTTTATCTTCAGCTCTTTGCTGTGCTGGACTGGAAAATCGATTGAATATACGTCGCGACGCTCGATAGAAGAGTTGTACAAGGAACGGTGCTGAGGGATACAGGTCAGTAGATTGTTCAGATAGGCTACGTTATGCCTAAGCTTTGGGCGGGTGTTTGCTCACGTAGGGCTAATGTCAATATGCGGATGATGGCCTCGAGTCCAACAAGTAAGAAAGACCCCACTAGAGCGAAGTACTCGGTGCTGTGCCACCGGATGTCAGTTTGTTTATGCGTGGTGGTTTCAATGGCTTGGTTTGAGCATTGTTGGTCAAACAAGGGGGAACTTACGGGTGCAGCCGGCCAAGAAACGGAACAGGCATTGCAACGATATAGGATTATACAGGTTAATCAAAAAGGGTCTTCGTGAACAGAATATGCGCCATAGTTTAGGATCTGAGGGGTTGCAAGAGCTAGGTTGAGTGGCAAAGCAAGAAATCCTTCATGATGGATGCAGTTGAAGATTACCTATGTAGGATTGTGATGTCACATGTAAATACTGCGTGAGAGTTTTGGGACGAACTGGTACGTGCCTGACGGTTTGAGTATAGGCCACTGCAGGGTACTAGTACTTCTTGGGCTTGGTGTGTCATAGATTCAAGCCAGAAACTATAATATATTAGCTGTGGCTGGTGCTGTGGCTGGACTTTTTATCGCTAATACCTAGCCACATCTTCCCTATTTCCACTTGTGTCCACGCTCAACCAATCAGCTTGGCTTGGAAATGAATTGAGTGATCTGCCCATTTTCTGGATATCTTCGATCCAGGCTTGCCGAAAGTACAAGACCAGCCACAGAATCACCATGCCTAGCTCGTGTAAAGAACTACGTAAGTTGAAGCTATATTTCACCCCAATCGCAACCCCTTTCGACTAACAGATTCATACAGGTGCTGCCCTCGCAGCTTGTCTGCAGGAGTCTGACTGCATCATGGTCCAGCGCAACTCGGCTCACGATTGTCTCCGCGAACCTCTCGTCGAAACACTCCCACTACAATGTAAACAACTTAAGAAAGGCCTCGGGGAGTGCAAGCGTGGGATGGTCGATATGCGAAAGCGATTCCGTGGCAACATGCCAGTTGCCTACAAATCACTCGAAACTGCCGAGAGCGGGAAAGGATACCAATTGTATGCGGGCAAGCCAGCTTTTGCCGGTAGTGTGAAGGAGACGAGTGGAAACGAACCGATACCCAGGGACTGGAGAGAAATCGAGAACGAGCAATATCGATTGCAGCAGCAACAGCAACAGCAACAGCAACAGCAACAAGAGAAGTCGAAATAATGAACCTTCGCTACATCAATCGCTGGTGCTGTGAAGTCTTGTTATCAACCACCTTCACGAACGGGGCAAACGATGCCAAATTTCGCAAACAATGCTTCAAGGACGTCTGATCTAAAATAAAAGTCGTACGCACTTGCAATGGCAGGCAATTTCCCGCGAGGCCGCTCGTCCGGATTGGATGCGCCAGCCTACTCCCACTTCTCTCGACCATGTAACATCTCACGCAACTGTAATGATAGAAATCACTCTGAGCATTGACTGCTTTTACTGTATTCATAGCCCAGGCATTAGGTTAGTCTTTAATGAATCAATTGAAAGAATGGCTGTCGTAATCGAATGATATGGGATGGGAAACTCAGCCATTGGACCTACGTCTTAGAATTGGTGGCGCAGGAGTGCATCAGTGCCTCGATCCAACCCTACTCAGTCATTCCCAGGCTGCATACCGGGGCCCCGACTTATCTATGGCTGGTTTGGTAAAGCTGTGCTCTCGCCAACGCCTTCACTTTACTCCTCGTCCGGCTGAACTGCAAGATTTTTGATACAAGGAAGGGCGGTGCCCCTAAAATGATGTTCTGCAAATTGCAATAGGGCGGGTTGCAAATTTGTCGACGTGATCATGCACGGTAATGCCATCTGCAATATCTGCCATCCACCAACAGGCCACAGACCTAACCAGTCTCCAACTGTTGATAGCTGCTGCCGCCCGGGTGATCCAGAGGACCTTAGATAGTCATCTCTGGGGCTGGTTAGCTCGTAGCAAGTCCCTGCTTGAGCTTGCGATTTCAGCAAGTGCTGGGTCTTCGGTGACGCGCGGCTCGTCCAAGTACGTATGCATTACTCTCCGCTGCGCCATCTGTATGGGGCCTCTAGTGCTCCATCTCAGGATAGCAGATGGCTAGAATTCCCCGTTGTGTTTGCAATTCTGCTGGTCTTCCCGAAGTATATTAACCTCAGCACATTCCTTGCCAAGACAACAACGTTCTTTTTTATCTGATCTGCCTCCCCACCGCAACTGGCAACCCGCCGACGCACAAGCGCCAGGGGCCTTTGCCAAGTTGCAGCCCCCGTGACCGATTTCCAAAACTGGATCTTGGCACTTTCTGCCCCAGCGCATTCGTCATCCTTTTCTTATCCCCGGTCCATAAACCATATGTTACACAGTATTATTCTTATATCTTCTCTTTCAGACGGTGTCACTGGGGACTTGTGTCGTTCTGTTCTTTTTCTTCCTCGTATCACTTTGGCTGGCCGCATCGCACCTCCGTCTCCAGCCTCGTCTTCATCACTAGTCCATCTCCCCCTTCCCAATCCCCCCACCAACTACATGCCTGGGAATTGACGACATCGACACTACGCCGACGCCACCACCTCTCCTTCCCCGGCGGCAAGGCAATTGAACCCACCTCCGCTCCTTCCCTCGCCGCCGCCCTCCCGCCGCCATCATGGTCCCTCTCAAGATCACACCGGCCTACCACCGGGCGCTCGTCCTCGCCGCATCCATCTTCTTTCTGTCAAGCATCTACCTCTGCAGCACCCGCCTGCTGAACAACAAGGCCATGACCCCCGACCACATCACCACCACCACCCCCGCCAAGCCCATCTCCACGAAAGCCGTCTCCCTCAACGACGCCGACCTCCCAATGTCCTACGGCGGCTATATGCGGCCGCCCCTCACCGACCTAACCCTCATCGGGGCCATCCCCCCCGCCTTCGTCCCGACCCCCAAGAACAAGCGCCGCCTCGTCGTCGTCGGCGACATCCACGGCATGGACTCGGCCCTCGATGCCCTCCTCAAGGAGGCCAGCTTCAACGAGGAGACGGACCACCTCGTCTCCGTCGGCGACATGGTCAGCAAGGGGCCCGACTCCCCCGCCGTCGTGGCCCGCCTCATGCAGCTCAACGCCAGCGCCGTCCGCGGCAACCACGAGGACCGCCTCCTCCTCGCCCGCTCCACCCTCGACGCCATGCACGGCGTCACCGCCGACCAGGAGAACCCCAACATGCAGCACCGCAAGGGCAAGTCCGAGGAAGTCGCATTGGCCCGCACCCTCGACAAGGAGCAGCTCGACTGGCTCGCCGCCCTCCCCGTCATCCTCACCGCCGAGCCTTTACCTCTCCTCATCGTCCACGCGGGCCTCGTCCCGGGCGTCGAGCTGGGGAGCCAGGACCCCTGGGCCGTCATGAACATGCGCACACTCGCCTACCCGAGGGAGGAACTCAGGAAGAAGGCCATGGAGTCCCCGCGGCGCCGCGACACCTCCGACGTCGACGGTCTGGGCGACATGGTCTCCGGCGAGGACAAGCTGCAGGGTGAATACGAGGCCGTGCGTGAGAACGCGGACCCGTCAAGAGCGACCTTTGACAGGGCCGTCGTCGTCCCTCTAGAAAGCAGAACCGGTGAGAAGTGGACAATTGGCTGGGACAGACACCAGGAGGGACTCAAGGAGGATCAGCGACGCACAATCATTTACGGCCACGACGCCAGAGAGGGCTTCAAGGAGGGGAAGTATACCCTGGGCCTCGACTCTGGCTGTGTAAAGGGCAATTCTCTTACGGCTGCAATAATCGAGGCTACATCGAACACTGCGTTCAAATACACAACTGTCCAGGTTGCATGCACCCCGCCATAGGGTCAATGGCTGGCCTCTTCGCTTTCTCTATAAATACAAGTCACCTGTACCTATTATACATAACCTGCATACATATTTTTTATATATCCGGCGTTGGAAAGTCGGCGTTTGGGCTGGATTGCGGAATCCTACTATTAGCATCGCTTAGAAATACTGGCAATGATTCTAAGCTTGTTTCTTTTCTCTATCTTGCTCTTCATTTCATCCTTGATTGATAGGTGACGTTGGCATGTAAGATGGCCGGCATCGTATAGCCAGAAAGGCGTTGGATCTATTGACATCTCAAATCCCTAAATAACCTTCACAGCCAGACAAACGATACAAATGAAAAAAAATTGGACGGATCCTGACAAATTCTTGTGTCAATAGTTCCTCCAAAGGCCACAGTTTGAGCCAATTACTTCATGTCTTTTTTTTTTTTTTCCTTCTTCCATTCTTCTTCTTTTTTTTTCGAGCTCATCAATTCTTGGTCATCATGATTTTCACTTATTAATGAGACGCTTAGGCGAGCTTCTCCTTGAGGATGTTCTTGAGGGTCACAGCATCGGCGGCGAACTTGCTGATACCTTCACGGAGCTTCTCGACGGCCATCTGGTCCTCGTTGAAGTCGAAGCGGAAGTTGGCCTCGTTGTTGATGTAGGTCTTCTTCTCGAGGTCAAGGGCAGAGGCGGTGCTAGCATCCAGCTTCTTGGGGACAGCCTCGCTGGAGTTGAGGAGGTCCTCGAGCAGGTTGGGCTGCAGTCATGCGTCAGTTTTGCTCACGATTACGATTCGTCTTCTCTTGGGCGGAGGAGCTTACAGAAATGGTCAGGTAGTCGCAGCCAGCGAGCTCGGTGATCTCACCAGTGCTGCGGAAAGAGGCACCCATGACGATGGTGTTGTATCCGAACTTCTTGTAGTAGTTGAAGATGGCCTTGACGGAGGCGACACCGGGGTCCTCCTCCTTGGAGTACTCCTTCTTGTTGTGGGCCTTGAACCAATCAAGGATACGGCCGACGAAGGGAGAGATCAGGTAGGCACCGGCCTCGGCGGCACCGATGGCCTGGACCAGAGAGAACATGAGGGTGAGGTTGGTGTTGATTCCGTGGTCGCGCTGGAGGATCTCGGCGGCCTTGATACCTTCCCAGGTAGAGGCGATCTTGATCAGGACGCGGTCCTTGGAGATGCCCTCCTGCTTGTACAGCTGTTCATAGCTAGTTAATTACTGCAATGGAGCGAACAACAACCTCAAGACCAAGACACTTACGTCAATGATGTGCAGAGCCTTATTAACGGAGGCCTTGGTGTCGAAGGAGAAGGCGGCGTCGACCTCAGTGGAGACCTTGCCGGGGATGATCTCAAGAATCTTCTTGCCGAACTCAACCAGGAGGCGGTCGAGGGCGTGGTCGACCTGGCTGTTGATGTCGCCACCCTGCTTCTTGCCGTACTCAATGGCGCCATCAATGAGGGCGGCGTACTCGGGCTTCTTGGAGGCAGCGAGAATCAGGGAGGGGTTGGTGGTGGCATCCTGAGGCTTGTACTTGCCAATGGCTATAGCTTTCGGTCAGTCTCTTACTTCTTCGAAGTCGAAATGCGTGCGGGAGTCCGGGATCGAATATGTGGCTTGTAGCCGTTCAATTCCGGCATCGGAGAGTACGGGGATGGCTGGGGAAAGGGGTATACTGACTGGCAAAGTCACCTATTGAGCGATTCTGTTAGCAGGTAGTTCTAAGCTGTTGGACGTGGCATGAGGTAATTACCAGAGTCAGAGACGACAACCTATTGGAAGAAAAAGAAACAAAACGTCAGCAAGTTGATCCTTCTACCCAGGTGAACAATACCAATGCGCTGCGGAAAGCATCAATTGGGCCTGGTTGGCCATGTCGACGCCCCGAGCCCAACAGAGTAGCCCCTCCAAGCTCTTTCAATGAGGGGCAGCCGCTGGGAAGCATGGAAGCTTATGGTGGGGTGCGAGGACTTGCTACTTACGGTGCCGGTGGCCTTGAGCTGTTCGAGAGCAGAGGACATGATTGCGATTAGGTATAGATTGGTGAATCAGAAAAAATGATCTGGTATGGACAGATTGGAGATGGAGAGAAAAAGAAGAAGAGAAAAGTGGCAGAAATGACGATCGAGGGTGGTTTTGAGCTCGGCCGGTGGTTCCAGGTAGGGGGGCCAATTCCCACAGTGACCCGCTCCCCGGCGCATGCGTACAATGGAGGTACACGGTACGTTAGCAGGCGAAGGGCCCCCCACCACACCGATGCGGGGCGCTGGTTAGGTCATACCTGACAACACCAACAGGCGTCTTGTCCCGCTGAGGGTGACCCTCAGAGGGTGACGACCGTCCACCCGCCAATCTCTGGGCCATCCCCACCGCCTGGTGCAACGCCCATTGCCTGGGTTAGTAATTGCAGCCGCATAGTTCCGATTCTGACGATTTGAGTGTTTGACAAGTTTCTGACTGAAGCTTAGCTAACTCGGGGGCCGGCCGGGGCTCGAAGGCTGCTGTGCTAGATTGAGCTCCCAGCTCCTAGCTCTGGTAGCCGGCCGGTGAGCATTTCCGTCCTCCCGGATCGCTTCTATGCTCAGGCCAGATAGGTACGCAAAGATGCAAGTAGAATAATTGTACCTGTTCTTGAAGTCACATGGCCACGGATAAGGTGGCGATTGTAGGGATATTGACGAATGTATGTGCACACATAGACGTAAGTCAGAATCGCGGCCACCAATCCCGTTCGTCGACTTTTTGCTGTCAATTCCAAACTGCTGCTACCTCGACTCCGTAGCCCGCAAGGTGGGATCTTGATGCCAGATCAGGTACCCTCTACGCGAGATCCCCCCTGAAGATACAAAACCCATACGGATGAAAGGCATGGAGATATCGAATTAGCAATTTAACATTTAGAATGCCCCCAGACCTGCATGTACAAGCCTGCCAATGGCAGGCGGCATGGCTGGGTTGTGCTCAGGGTGACAGGCAGCCAAGTCTCAGCCCGTCGACGAGACGGCTGTGGCATCGTGACAGGAAAAAAAGCTTGGAGCCGGCCTAGGGATGGGACACAAAAAAAACTGGGGTTGCCGATTTGTCGGGGGAAGATGAGCGAAGCTCGATGAAAGCAAGACCGCAACGGGACTTGACTCGGAGCCCACGAATGGGAGCCTCTGGTCGGGCCACAGTCACCCTCCCCGCCACTTTGGACGTTCGCCATGTCGACATCCGCCATAGTAATTCCGAAAATCGCACTGTTCGGGATTGCATTTTGCGTTATCCGTCACTTTACTCATGAAGATTTCCGCATGTCTTTCAAATCCTATTATTGAGTACATACGTACATTGCACATCTATTTTCCTCAACTTTTTTCTGGTCATATGATTTAATCCTCAGTGATATCTCCGTACTCCCACATGCCCAGGCGATCCTGCTTCGCCAGGCTTTCCACCTCGGTCAAGTGCTTCAAGTAGGACTCAAAGGCCTTGCTGCGTTCCCACGCCTTGAGCTTCTTGGGGACCATACCGTAGCCATTAGCCACAATCTCCTTGTTTAGAGAATCGTTTAGACCCGGCAGCTCATTGTTGGTCTTAGGATCGTAGAGGGTGATGTAGTTGAGATTCTCCTTGGTGTCCACAAAGTCGAAGCTTCCGACGAGACGCTTGCCCTCGGTCACTTCAGCAATGAAGCCAACAGCGTCCTGGAAATAGTCGGCGCCGGTAGGCAGCTGCACAAAGGAGAGGGATGCGTCTACGGCCTGGGCCTTGAGCTTCTGTACGCTGAACTGGGGCTGGTCCAGAGGGCGTAGGTTCGCCCAGGGGATCATCTCGCTGTTACCGTAATCGATATATAAAACTTCCGCCTTCTTTGCGGTTCGGTCGTTGGCTCGGACACGGGCACGGTACCATTCCCCATCAGCAGAGAACTTGGCCGAGACGTACTCGCCAGTCTTGGGGGCGTCCTTCAAAGGCTGCTTGTTCTTAGGATCGAGGTTGAATTTTCTGAATTCGCTCATCAGAGTCTCAAGGGCGGCTGTGCCTTTGCCGATCTCCTGAATCTTGAGCTTTCCGTTGCCGTCAACGTTGGTGACAATAACGTCGCGGTAATCGGTGGGCTTCTTCTCCAGGCTTACGGAGCTATCGGCGGTTGTCTCCTCCTCGACGGCCTCAGCCTCCTCCTCCTCCTCATCTTGAGAGGGATCCCAGCTGTGCCACAAACCGCTACGCGCCTCCTTTGCCTTCTTCTCAGCTGAAAACAGTTCGGCCGAATTTCCAGACTTCTCGGCCGAGTAAGCATGTACAGATGCAAGACCCTCCTCAACGAGAACCTTGGCAAAGTTCTCGCGGTTGATGTACAAAGAGCCGATGAAGCCGCCAACCTTATCCATGTCGTGGATATCAACCTCGACATCTCTCTGGTTGCAGCGGCGGTTGGCAAGCTCAAGAGCCTCCTTGCCAAAGGGCTCGCCACCCTCACCATCAGCTCGCGGGGCTCGTGGGGCACGGATGCCACCAAGGACAAGAGTGAGCTTTGCATTCTCACGGGGAATCAGTAGAGTAAATCGGGATCCGGCCTTGCAAAAGTCTACAATGGCGGGCACTCTCTTCTGGCGTTGTAGCGTTGCAAGCATGATCTTGGCTTTTTGTGTGTTCTCTGATAGGTCCAGGTATTGCTTAGCCTTCTGGGGCTTGCCGGACCACATACCCTTGCCTTCCTCCTTGGCCTTCTCCTGAGCAGCCAGCAGCTCATCGTAGTTGGGGGCACGGTCAGTGTCATCCTTTCGGTGACGGATGACAGATGCCCAGCCAGCCTCGACAAGTGCAAGACCAATGTTGGTACCTTTCTCGGTGACGGTGGCGACCTCCTTAGCCTCGAAGCCTTCGCTCGCGGGCTTGGTTCCGTCGATGCTGATCTTGACGTGCTTTCCAATGACCTTCTTTCTTAAGAATTCCTTGGACTCTTCTCTGAAGGGGGCTTCCGAAGCCTCGTTGGTACGGGGGCCACGAATACTGCTGAAGCTAATGCGCTTCTCGTTGGTGCCTGCCTTATTCCTGACCAAGATAGTGTCTCCTCCAATAATCTTGTACACAATCATGTCCTGGTTGCCGGTCTCAGCTTTGGCTACGTGGTGCCTGTGAAGACGAAGCTTCTTAGTTTGAGCCTGCTTCTCAGCAGCTCTCAATGCCGCCATCTTTTCGCCAAGCATTGTGGAGTGGAAGTCATTGCATCTAGCAAGACCTTCCTGGAGAAGGAACTCGGCAATGTTTCCACGGGGGTGGATGATGCTCGCCACGAGCTGACCCTGGGGGCTTGCTCCAACAATCTCGACCTTGATTTTACGCTGGAGCAATCTTGACTCGACAAACGCCTTGGCTTCATTTCCGTATTCTTCGGCAGGCTGGGTGGCGCCAGTGGATGGCAGAACCCTCTCCGTTGCAGGTGTGCGAATACCTGCCAAGAGTGTGAGGGGCTGTACGTGCTTCTTATCGGAGAGCAGGAGTCGGACAAGCAGTCTGTCACCACTCAGAACGCGCTCAACAACACCATCAACCGTCTTGCCCTTCCACTGAGTCAAGAACTCGGGGCCTCCAAGATCATTCTGGACCTCGATGATACCGCCAGCGCCGGACCAGACACCCTTCCCCTCGCTCTTGGCCTGGGACTCGAGACCGCGGAGCTTCTCGAGCTTATCAAGAACCTCCTCGGACTCTTCCTTCCGCCCAGCATCCTCCCGCACCTTGAGCCAGCCAGCCTTCACCTGCTCGTCGGGGAACTCGGTGCCATCTTGGAGCTTTGCAGTTCCGAATTCTCGGCCAGAGTTGGGGATCGTGTACGCGACCGTGCATTGGACAGGTTTACCAACAACCAGGTTTCGGAGGTGTTCTCGGGACTGGAAAGCGAAGGGCTCATCGCCCTCACGCTTCAGGTGGGGAGCATTGACATAGGCAAGGGCGAAGGTTCGCTCGGCCGACGGGTTGTTGGGACTCGTGAGGATCAAAGTATCTCCGCTCAAGACACTCTTGACATTGCCGATAAAAGTCTTCGACATGGTGAATCCGAACAGGAACCGATCAGAGAGGCCTGCATTAAGTTGGAGCGGTCAGCAAGCTATTCATTGCATACCAGTACATGCCAGCTAAGAGGTGGCCAATGCATTTGCTAGTAAGAATTCTTCGGGAAAGGAACCCTATATAAATACTTCCGAGTAGACAAAAGCACCATTCACAGTCCCCATCCGCACAAAGTAGACACCACCTAGAGCTCTATTCCAGATACTGGAGTCTCGACCCCGGGGATTTTGGAGCTTCTGGGAAGTACCGAAAAGGGACATAAGAATTGACATACCGGGCTTAGACAGAAGAAGGTAAGTGAAGGCTGAATTGGGTAGGAAACAAGCCCTCTATCGCCTTAGGAAGAGCAATTGATTCGAGAATTAAAGAAACTGTTGAAAAGGGAGTAGTGTCTTGTGATCAGGGTTCATAGAGTTATGGAAAGGTGTCCCGATTCTCGTTCGACTATGGAACATTGTGGGGACTAAGCTCTGGTTTCAGGGGCCACAACCCGCCTGAGGGCGCTGCTAAGCGAAGACGCGGGGCAGCTGTTGGGGCTGGTGGCGAAAGCGGTGAGAGGGCACCTGTAGGTGGGTTGGCGGGGCAGGTTGAAGCTCGTCTTACAGGCTTACATGATGCTATTAAGCCGGCAGGAAGCCAATTGGTTGATGTAAAAGGGTTTGGCCTTCGTATTTCGCATTATTCTTCATTATATTCGGATACCGCGTACTGCTCTTGCATTTTCTCTTACCTCAAGCACTTCAAACTTCATTGTAAGTAGCAGAATCAAGGTGCCTGATGACGCAGCTACAGTGCCAACTTATCGTTTGATGAGGAGCTGTACCCCTCAATTGCGTCACAGTACGGGACAGCTCCCTGGTAGCTCCTAGGCATGGAAAACAGCCATATCAATCAAGACACAGAAACATAGATGAACGAGCTTTACGGACGATGATTTCCCATGAATTTGATATTGTCGGTACGCAGAGAACTACTTCAGCATAAATTGTTTTCAACTGTAGTCCAGGATCCTATGTATATACCATCCTCGGCACCACCACACCCCGCTTCCTAGGGTTGCTGAAGAATTTCTTACTTTCCATTCTCTTAGTTGGAGATACCAATAACACCTGTAAACAAAGTATCAGCACATCAAGTCGAACATCGTGTAATTGGTAGGAATAGCTTACCGCAGGCGGGACGAGGACCAGCGTTGCCAGTCTTGAGGGACTCTTCGTTGCCACCCTTGCCGAGATCGTCAGTGCCGCCGTGGACGACGACGGTTCGCTATGGCTGAATTAGCTATCGATTTTATAGCTACAGGTTCAGATCAGCCGTAACTTACGCCAATGATGCTGTGAGGGCCGATCAGCTTGACGAGGCTGTCAGTGACGGAGCCCTTGGCATTGCCCTGGCCGTCGGTCTCGATGTTGCCCAGATCACCGACGTGACGGGCCTCATCGGACGGAGCACCGTGGGTCTTGCCGTGGGGGTTGACTATCCGAGATCCTGTTAGCACGCTGAACGGCGGAAGAGGAGGGCCGGTTCATCGGCCGGGAACTCTCTCACAGTGAGGGCCAGCGGAGGTGCAGCCGTTGGTGTTGTCACCGAATGTGTGGATGTGGAAGCCGCGCTTGGCGTTGGGGTCGTTGCCGGTGATGTCCCAGGTGATGGTGGTGGGAGCGGACTCGGACTCTTGCTCGAAGATGACGGTTCCGGAGACCTTTGCGTCGCCGCGGAGGACACTGACTGTAGTGACGGAGACGAATTAGCCAATGCGCTTCATGAATCGCGTAGACGAATGCCAAACTAGGCAACCGAGCAGCTGCAGCCATGTGCTGCTGGGCTGTCCATCAAGGTTCGGTTGGACCATCAAGGCAGCACACGGAAATTCTCTCAAACTTGCGCGTATTCCCTCAGTGTGGGTGTGCCGGGAGTGACGGGCTATGCCGCGCGGGAGCTGCCCATGCTAGTTATTTAAACTTACCAGCCTTGACCATTTTGGCGGTTTCTTTTTTTATGTTCTTGGGTCTTTCTTGGGTGGATTGGTATGAAAGTGCGGGAGAGTGAAGAATGAAGCTCAAGAGGATGTGGAACAATGAGGAGTTGCTCGAGAGTGGAGAGGGACCGAGTTTTGATCGCTACTGCCTCCTTCTGTCCCTCCACCTCCACCTCGGAGCTCGCTCTCGGGGCCAGGCACGGCTATCTGCGAACGTGCAGCGATGCTTCTTCCGTCATTGAGGGTGCCCCGCCCGTCATCATTGCTTCGTCATTACCAAATCGTGGCCAAGCAGAATCGCTACCCAATTCCGAGAGCTCTGTTACTCCGATCTCGGTCTAGCTTACCAAGCACAGCTCCTAGCAGCCAAGATCGGAACTATTTTTATTTCCTAGGAAGTTTACATCCAGACAAGCTTAAAGTGAAGAACAACGCTGGTTTATATGGAAGACGATAAAATTATGTACACATATATCTCATGCAGAGAGATTGTCTAAAATCTCTTTGCATCCGAAGGGCGCAAACTCCTCAACCGTCTCCTTCCACACCACCTCCATGAGTTCCTCTCCCTCTTTGCCATAGGTTTTAGCGGCAAGCCTAAAAGCGAGGTTAGTGTGAATTGCGCCATGCCAAACGGCTCGGAATTCTTCTACTTACGGGGCGATTTCTCCATTCACCATCAAGCAACCGTGTGATTCCTCTCCCTTGACGACGGCGGCATCCATATATGTCAGGGCACCCACTTCCACAGTGCGGGCTGTCAGTGTAAACATCGCTTTAAAGGCGACTGCGACGATACCGCCAGCATTCCGAAACAACCCTGTCCCTTTGACCGAGCCCGGCTCAACCATGTTGATGAGGACGTCCTTGGCAGATACTTGTTCACAGAGCTTCGCAACAAACATCTGCCCAACCAGCTTAGAGATGTTGTACCTGTCAAGCTTATCCCAGGGCACAATCTTTGTGTCATCGAGCGACGCCAGAAGAGGTCGCTTGTCGCTGTGGGCGAACTTGGCAAACTGAGACATTATCGAGCTGATGGCCACGATTCGAGGAACCAATCTTCCGGAAGCCTTGGCCTTGAGGATTGGTAAAAGCAGAATCAAGAGGAGGAAAGTGCTGTAGTAGTTGACCTGCATCGTTATTTCGTGACCAGTGGCAACTGTGCTGAATTCCAGTACCGATATGCCCGCATTCAGAATGACGATATCGACCCTCTCCAGCTCCCGCTCACACCGTTGGCTGAATTGCTGAACTGAGTCATAAGACTCCATCTCCAGCTCCCAGACCTCAATTTTAGCTTTCGAGTTGACTGCTTTCAAGCTGGGCAGCACAGCCGTGCCCCGTTGGACAGACCGGACAGCAATGATCAGATGCGAGAGTCCTAGGGACAACAGTTGCTTGGCGCTCTCAAGCCCGAGCCCACTACTCGCGCCAGTGATGATGGCAAGTTTTCCGCTTAGATCGATATTGTCTGGCACTGGTGGTGGGCTGTTCTTGAGTTGGTGGGTAACGATCATGGAGCCAAAGCCCGCCGTGTACGGAGGTAGGTCTCGTGAATGTTTCATCTTGGTAGTTTAAAGTGATTCAAACTTGCTGGTTGACTGGCTTCTCTGCCTTCTTCACCTCCTGAGGGCAGAGTGCCCAGCCATTTATACTCGGCGCCATGGCTGCTGTCTAACCTCTTCCACGATATCAGACAAATGCATGTAATTACCATCGAGGTGAGGTATAGATGCCAAGACCACCTCAAATTCCATATTGAGACAAACCCGACGCGAAACTCTCACTAGCTCAAGGTAAGTGCACGGTAGGCAAACACCTGTAGGTATCACCATGCGAGATATCAGATTGATGCCAAGCCATGCCAATTGCCGAATCGAGGAATGCTTGATGGGGAATCTTTAGGTCACACCTGAGCATGCGGGTACCCATAGGGCTACAGAGTTTAGAACGAAATTAGGGCATGCATTCGTCGGAAACGGGCCGCTTGGGTTTGAGATATAGATTGCTATGAATAGCATGCAAGAGAAGAGAGGAGGGTAGGCAAGTAGGAAAAGGGAGGACTAGAGCTCGATTGGTGGGAGAGCGATCCATCGATCTAGACTTGTCCCAAAAGGGAAAATTACAGTGTCTTGGCACTGTTCCACTTAAACGGCAATTCTCCATAAAAACCGGCATTTCCCAATTCGCGTGGCTGAGCTCTCCTGGGGTTGGCACTTGGTCTTGTTCCCTATCTTTTGGAATACCCACTGGATCATCAATCTGCCATTTTATGTGAGCATCCATAGGCCGGATTTACGTCTCCCAATGCAGGTTTGCCAAGATTTTCCAATTACCGATTATAGACGTGCCGAGGCCGACTGGCAAATCCAGAATGAGCGCTGGCGGAGGCTTTCAGTTCGTCGTGACGACCGCATCTAATCCCAGGGTCAAAGAAAATCAAAGACTGGTACGGAGCCATATTTCTCGTAGCCGCTCGAGCCGTAAGGGTCCAAGAGCCTTGACATCTTGGATCAATAATGATGTAGGGCTCGGCGAGCAAGCTCAGAAGGGCGATAGCCACGCCGAGAAGGCTTGCCTCCTCCGTCCTCTTGGTAACAGCCTCTCATTCATTCGCTTTCCGGACAAAATACACCCGCGGATTATCCAGAGCGCAGCAAGTTGTAAGTTACACTCCCCTTTCCCTTCATATCGTCGTTGGGCCCCACCACTCACACAGAGTTCCAGTATTACCTATTCTTGGAAACGCCATGTATCCGAAGGAACTATGCATCGATGAACCAACCATCGATGCTGCGTGGGTCGGCTTGTTGCTAAGTGACGCCGCATACATCCACGCGATGGCGTACTCGGCCGAAGCCTACCACGATAAGAAAATGTGCAGACAGCCCAGTGCCCAAACACAAAAACATCTCTTAGAAGCGCTACGTCTTCTGCAGAGCAGGCTCTCCAAACCTAACAGCTCCTCTGCCACTTCCGACCCGACCATAATGACGATCGTAATGCTGGCTTTAGCAGCAGACGTCCTCGAAGACTGGGGCACCCTCGAGAGCCACTTGGAAGGTCTCAAGGTAATGGTCAATTTAAGGGGTGGGCTCCCAAGCTTGAAAACTACAGCCAATGAAATAGCCTTCAAGATATGCAGGTATGTGTTCTTGGTGTGAACAAGGGGAAGGAACACTCGGGAGCTGACCATGCGTCCAGAGGCGATCTTTCACACGCCCTACGAAACAATGGTCGGCCCATATATTTCAGAGACGACATCTCATGGGAACCTTATATAACTGGTTCTGGTCACACTAGCCTAGCGAGGTTCGAGGATGATAAAGAGCTGTCGAGAATGATTCAGTCGCTGGATACGCGGCTTTACAACGTGTGGACCGACCTTCGCGAGTTCTGCCAAATGACCAACCTGGGCTGTCAAACGGGGCTGAAACTCCCCCACGGCACCTTCAACGAGATTCTTCTGTCCGTCTCGTACCGTCTCTCGCACCTTTCTTTTGACCGGTCACCAGCCTCGGAAGCATTCCGAGTTGGAATGCTCGCGTTCGCCACGTCAATATTTTTCAGTTGGCCGGAACTCCGCGCGATCAATGTTTCGGTCAATCGAGCTTTCCAAGATGCGTTGTGGAAGCTCCGATCCTCTGGCGATCAGCTGAACCCACTCCTGGCCTTTTGGGTCCTCATGGTCTGGAAGGTCCAAATTCACAAGGAGGCGCCTGAGAAATTATTCGCCGACTGGTTTGGTGAAGTAAAACTGTCGATCCCCATAGTGGCATGGGCCGAGGCGCGGGCCGTCATGAAACGTGTGCTCTGGATCGATATTCTGTATGACCAGCAAGGCAAGGCGGAGTTCGACAAGAGTGTCTAGTTGGGCGGGCTTTTTTTGAATAACACCTCGAGTAGTATTCTCTGGGTTGGCCCACCTGCCTGCCGTAGACGAATACGTCGTCTATGGCAATCAGGAGCAGGTGAGAAATGCGGTGTCGCGCCCTTGAAACATGTCACCGTGACTCCATCCTGTCTCCGTGTTAAGCCGGGGCCCGACAGGATTTGTCGTTTCTGAAAGTCCCTTTCGTAGCCATGGCTAGGAAGAGAAAGTCAGGTGAAGGGAATGCCACTATCCACCGTCTGGTCTATAGCGAAGCAGTCAATTGCATCCTCGTGGCCGCAAATCCCCAGCCACATGGCGTTTGTCCCTGTGGCCATGAGGGAGGTTGGGTGGATAGCCGTTGACAGACTAGAGATCTAGAGGACCTTTTGCGATCCCGGTCAGCCCAACCTGTATCAGAAAACGGTAGGCAGCGCGCCGATTTGGCATAGGGAGAAAGGCAGCACTTGGACTGGGCGACAATATAATTGCACAATGTATCACGCATTATCTATCACACGGGCAAGCAGTGGCACAGCCTTCCTCCCAATGGTCTGTCAATGGTGGGGGATTTGCGAAAGCGGAATTCATGCGTACGCCAATGGTATGAGAATACTGCGCTAGACAAAAGACAAAGAACGTCTAAGCGACAGAAAACTAAAGGGACTTTTTAAGTATCCAGTGGAGAGGCGACTATCCCACTAAATGGTAGTGATTGAAATAAAGTCTGGTTGGTTGATGGCGGCCGACGGCGGCTCTAGGCGTGTGACGGGTATCTCTGATGGCGAGAAGTTCGTGTAATTGGTCCTGGTGGATTATTTGGAGGTTAGTCGGACCACTTTGCCAACGCTGCCGTGGTGACTGGTTCCAGCAGACCTCAGCTGCTCGGCTAGTGGTGTATTAGAAGCAAATCCATTCGCCAATTCTCAGAAGCCCTATATCACGATCCGCAGTTTGGGAATGAGCCAGATGCGTAGACAAGCAAATGACAGCGCTGCTACGGGAGGTTGGCTGACAGCCCTCCGCATTTGAACCCGAGGCAAGAGGTGGCATTGGTCACGTCACTTTTCCATGCCATGTCTGTCTGAGACGCCGCGCGCATAAGGGGTAAAAGGAGGGAGGGGTGGGCTCCAATGGCTGGTGGCAGGCAGGATCTCGTCACTGGGGATGCGGTCATGTCTCACCAAGTTTCTCCCATGTACCTATATCTCGTTGGATTCCATCTCACGCATCTCACCCGCAGCTCTTCCCGCTGCCATTTGTTACTGTGGCAAGCGCGAGGATTGGGGAGAAGCAATAAATAAATGCCATAGCACAGCGCACTGCCCTGCCGCTTCCCACAGGAGGGGTCGTGGAGCGCTTTAAGGCCTGAGCATGGATAATAATAGACACTTGGGGAACTCGGCTCCTCTCACCTAAATGTACGGTGAATTAAGGCTGATGCGCTGATGCCTCCTCCCCCTCTGCCGGGACTCAGCTGCCCAGCCTTGCCCTGCCCTTATGCCTGCTCTGAGGAGCGAGCCCGCAGACCCAACCAGGCGAGAGGAGCAAGTCCTCCCCCGGCAGCTGCTGGCCTGCCTGATGTGACCTTCACCCGGCGCATAAGAACGTCGTGTCAAATTAGCGTGGGCTAGGAGCAACTGACGGCCTGGTCGTGGCACCGCTTTCCAGTTCCCTAGGCCGCTCGCTGGGCGCTTTCTCTTAGCGGCTAGCTCCCCGCCTGCCTGGACAAACCTCCCACGCTATTTATTCGAGAAAAACAGGGCCCCGCCAATGTCCAGCTGGGAGTACGGCCGGGATACTTCCAGTGTACCAGGGCTGGCCACAACCCGCCTGCGCAAATGCCTGGAGCGAATCGCCCTTCTAGGTACTCGCTTGAAGCAGGTACCTTGCCTTGGATGGCGCCGTACCAACTTTCCCACTTGCTCTGCATCTACCAATCAACCCCTGTACTGCTTTATCTAACCTACCTGCTGAGCTTCACCTTACCTCCTCTCCTCTGCTTGATCCAGCCTTCACTGAAAGCCAGGTTCGACACTGAGTGCCAGAGTTCCTTAGACTTAGACCCTGACCGTCGCAAACAGCCCTCCCGCCTCCCTCCTCCGTGATCCGTCGATTGCATCGCCCGCTTCTTATCCACGGTCCCGCTTTCCCACGCGCATTAAATCGCCATCCTAAGAACTCCGTCCACAGTCGCTGTGACGCGCGGAATAATACTCCCCACCCGCCCCAAACACTTTGCTGTCAATCATCCGTCCCAGCTGCTTCCTTATAACAACCGTCCTCATTTCCTGCACCCATATTAAAGCTTCCACTTGGCAATAATAAGTTGCACAAATCTATAGCGAAATGGCCCAGCCAGGTGTTCAATCTTTGAAGGTAAGTCGGCCTTAGCGCACGTTGCACCACCACGACAAGGTATTGTTTTTGCTGACCGCCGTTGCAGTGTGTAGTGACCGGTGACGGTGCAGTTGGCAAGGTGCGCAGCCCACGATAACCAATTCCAAGCCGACACGCGGTACTGACTCCAGCAAGACATGTTTGCTCATTTCCTATACCACGAATGCCTTCCCAGGCGAATACATCCCCACAGTGTTGGTCGCATCCTCCTCCGACTGGTGAACGAACGCCAACCATTTTTGCTGACACCTGCCATCAAAGTTTCGATAATTACTCGGCCAGTGTGATGGTTGATGGCAAGCCCATCAGCCTTGGACTCTGGGATACTGCCGGTCAGGAAGATTACGATCGGCTACGGCCTCTGTCCTACCCTCAGACCGACGTCTTCCTCATCTGCTTCTCCATCGTGAGCCCGCCATCGTTTGACAACGTCAAGGCCAAGGTACGGAACGAACGCCTCGCGCCGATTTGTTGCAGAGATTAATTTGGTCGTCTAGTGGCACCCTGAGATCGGCCACCATGCCCCCAACACCCCCATTATTCTTGTCGGTACCAAGCTCGATCTGCGAGAAGATCCTGCCACCCTCGAGTCTCTCCGCCAGAAGCGAATGGAGCCTGTCACGTACGAACAAGCCCTGAACTGCGCAAAGGAGATCAGGGCGTACAAGTATCTTGAATGCTCAGCCCTCACTCAGCGAAATCTGAAGAGCGTTTTTGACGAGGCCATCCGGTATGACCACTTAGCAGAACACCGCTGCCCTGGGAAGTACTGTCTTGCTAATTAGCGACACCACAGCGCCGTTCTCAACCCCAAACCCACTGTTTCCAGCAAGAAGCGATCCAAGTGCTCCATCTTGTAAATCATGGCTGGCACCTAGATTTAAGACATAGAACAGCCGTCGTCCGAAACCACCAAAATGAGATGAGAGAGTCGAATTATCAGCGATTTACGCATCAGCTTTCTGCCACGCTCCTGCAGCCATATATCGCACGAAATTTTTCAAGTTCGGCCTCCACCGAATATTCCCAATTATTAGACCACTGGCGGGTAATGGCGACACAGCTTTTAATTTTTGCAAGCACGAAACGACCGGCATGTTTGACGCTCGCCCCGCCCATAATGTTAACTCTGCCGCATATTCGACGACTTATATCCCTGTTGCCATTGTTGTCAACAACAACAACTCCGAGAACACCTTATGAAGATTATTTGATCAGGATGGATGGTGATTTTGCTTCAATGGTCCTAGATGGATTGGCTCGTCCTTCCCACTCGCTTATTTATCCCCCCCATTTTACCCCTCAAGATTTCTGGCAGTGCCTGAGATGGACTTGCTGGTTGGCGTCTGGCAAATGGTTTTCTATTTTGCATCTTCATTCTCACCTTTTTCTCCTGAATCACGCTATCCCGAGGATATCCCCAGTTTTTGGCTGTAAATAGATCATGGATACTAGCTATCTTAAATTTCGCTCCTGTCCCGAGTCAAACTGCATTAATTACGTGAAAAGGGTGTTTTTTTTTTTTTGTTCTGGAAGGTTGGGATTGGTACGGTCATTGTTGTGAATCTTTTGGAGAAATAGTCAATTTCAAATGTTCGTGCCAAATGATGAACGCCCTTGTCCTCTATTGCAATAACAGTCTATTCCAAAATAGCAGCCGGGAAAACTTCAGTAGCGGTTTGTAGATTGTAGTACAGCGTATTATGTGGTGCCCGGTGGCAGGGCTGGATTACCATCTGTTGTCAGGAACTCTAGCCCGGCGACTTGGGTGGATTGCATCCTCCATATTATGGTCTCCTGACTGTCGGTTCTCCTCCTTGGCGACCTTCTCCTTCTCAATGCGCTTGCTCCGGTTCTCGTCGAGCTTCAGGTTCTTCTCGCGGATCTTGTCGTGTCGGTTCTTGTTCTTCCCGCCGCCGCCAGCGCTGTAAATCTGTTAGCCGAGATTGTTCATCCTTCCATATGATGGAGATAGTGACGGGGAAAACGGGGGAGTCGATGTGAAGAAGAATAAGAGAGAGAGAGAGAGAGAGAAAGAAAGCTTACGTCAGTTCAACGTTGATCCTCCTGGCGGGGGAAACGCCGTCCTCGAACATGGAGTGGTGGAACTTGTCGAGGCACGTCCGCATGTGCCAGACCTTGCCGAATTCGACAAAGGCGATGCCGCGGCACGGCTTGTCGTCGCCCTTGTTCTTCAGGCAGCGCACGGAGATGGGCGACAGCGACGCGAAGTGCGCCGTGATGGTCGCGACGGTGGCGCTGAAGGGCAGGTTGCCCACGAAGACGATGTGCCGGTCCGCCTTCTTGTTCGCGTCGACCTCGATGTTGTTGGGGTTCTCGCCGTCGGCAGCGGCTTCCGCTGTCTCGTCGGCGGGCTCGCCCTTCTCCTTCGTCTTCTTATCCTTCTTGTCTTTCTTGTCTTTCTTATCTTTCTTCTCCTTCTTCTTCTTGTCCTTCTTGTCCTTCTTTTCTTTCACCTCCTTGGCCTCCTCAGCCTGTCCGCCCGCCGTCGCCTCAGGCTTGGCATCGGCCTCCGCCGGGAGCGCATCGTCCCCCTCTTCTTCGGGCTCCTCCTCGGGCAGGTCAATCAGGTCCTTGCGCTTGTCCTTGCGCTCCTTTCTGCTCTCCTGCTTGTGCTTCTTGTCCTTTTTGCTCTTCTTCCCCGTCGATGCGTCTTCGCCATCTCTCTTGCGCTTCTTGGTAGGGCCCTCGGGTAACTCTTCTCGAGCCGGAGCTTCGCCCTCGGTGGCCTCCCGCGCACGTTTGCTCTTCATCTTGTACGAGAATCTGAGGATGTGAGGTATGCAATATCGGGGGGACTAATCTTGGAAGAAAGGAATGACACTTGATCGAAATATTCTTCGTCGAGGATCTTGCGGCCTGCTTCTTTTTTGGGGGGGAAGCAATTCGTGCGCGTCTGAAAACTCGAATGCTGTGTCAAAACTTGCAAGAAAAAAAGTTGAGTGATCCCAGACAGAAAAAAAAACAGGGTCCGTTGTTGCATCCACCTTCATGCGGGGGTGGGGCTTCCCTCAGTCCTCATCTTCTATCAAGGGCTTGCTCTCACCTTTTGCCTATACCAACTTTTACTCAGAAGAACACCCATATTTAAATGGGGTCTCTATAACTGTTTTGTAAACGAATTGCTTCGGATACACTTGAAGTTTTAATCTTTGGCTTGGCTCTCTATGCTATCATTTACAAGTTGAGGCCGAGGAACATTAGTATGTATAAGTGCATTCCATTGGTGGTCTTTTTAAGTTATTGAAGTAAGTGCCCTATCAAATAGATAATCCATCATAATGTAGTGATGCCATGCCTATACTCTCTTCCTTGCAACATTGTTAATCCCACTGATATAACATATATTTACTTCTCTCATTCCCACCCTGGAATACCCAGCTGTAGCCGTCAAATTAATTCAAGTCTCATAACAGAAACCCAAATGCAAACACCCCATAGCATGCACATATGAAGGTGCTTGAAGCTAGCGGTCTTCCTGCAGCACCGGTATATGTTGCCAAGGTCGTTGACGCCGTGTGGTTCTCTGATCGGAAGAAGCTTTGGGAAGGATTTGGGATACCTTCGTTTGTTTCTCTTGCTACCAGGCCCCTTTTATTCCTAATTACATAGCTCGGCGCACTAACAATTTCTGGGGCAACCGAGCTGCCTGAGGAGAGATCCTTCGTCATGGTCGGATCTAGTGTCTTGAGCCCAGTTGGGCTATCACCTTGAACGATATGACCAGGCAATGGAATGTGTAAGACAATGGTTTCTTGGTTGTCATTTGTGTTTGCAGGCGCGGCTGGGGGTGCATTTACTGTCGGGCGGGGCCAAAGAGTGATCTCTGGCGCATTTGCAGGGGAGCCTGAGACGGTCAAACTCGCTGGGCCCGACTTTTTGAACGTGATATCTGTCTGAGGTGGGATATTGGGTCCAGAGTTCACGGCCGAGCCAGGAACGGTTGGCGGGGCAGTGGGAAGTGGCCAAAGGGTAAAATCAGAAGCAGGTGGTCCAGCACCGCCATTGTTTGCTCCACTTCCAGGCCCGGAAGGACCAGAAGCAGCACTGTCATCATCACAAGGAAACTCTCCATTGTCCGGGGAATTGGGGGGGTTTGGATCGGCTCCGTTCGTGCTTCCTGGACTTGAAGATGGTCCAGAGCTTGGTGAAGGAAGCGGCTGGCTGCCTTTACTGGGAGATGTGGCAGCCCCGCCCGGACCAACGCCTCCATTACTCGGAGAGTTTCTGGGCGGGCCAGCCTCTGGGTTTCCTGAAGGCGCAGGGATTTGAACAGTCACGATAATTTCTGGTGAGTCTCCGGCACCAGGTCCAGCCATTTGATCAGATCCAGGTCCAGGGAAGTTGCCACTGTTAGGACCTTTACCATTGTTGGGGCAAGGAACACCTCCACCATTCGGGTCGGGAACAGGGCTAGATGCGGAGGGTTGCCCAGGGGAGTCATTACCTGAAGGTCCTGGTGAGCCGGCATCGTGGCAACCCTCCGGCCCCGGATTGGTAGGCCGATTGGGCGATCCAGCAGGAGAGTTGGGACCAGAATTGCCCTGATTACCAGCGCAGCCGTTATTGTTTCCAGGATTTGAAGGAGATCCAGCAGGCGACTGTCCACCTGTTGTTCCGTATCCAGGGTTGGGCTTTGAGGGTCCTGGTGGAAAATTGGGAGATTGGCTATTTGGACTTGACGGTGCTTGGTTTGACGGGCTATTAGGGGCTCCATTGTTTGTGTTTGTGTTGGCAGAAGGTGATGAATCTTGTCCTGGACCTGGGTTGCTTTGGGCCTGGGGACATGGGATTTCACCAGTTCCGTCAGTGTTTTGTGACGAAGGCGGGGAGCCTTGTGGGTTTCGGCTCGGCTGAGCGCCCAATTGCCCGTCTGAAAATGGTGGTTGAGCAGACTGGTTTGAGTTCGAGGCGTCAGACGCGCTGGGTGACGGTGAATGGGCATCATTACCCTGGCCGTTCTGAGGCTGTTGAGCATTTTGGTCTTCCGAAGAAGTGTTGGGCCCTTTATTTGGTGATGGCGAGGAACTTCCACCAGGCTGAGAAGTATCGGGGTAATTCCCTGATCCATTGGATGGGGGTCGATTGCCAGCAGCATTGCAATCATTCAGGTTGCCCGTACAGGTGGGATTTGAAGCATCACCCTTACCAACAGGTGAAGGACCCTGTGGTTGGCCGCTCTGAGAACTTTGGTTGGGATTCTGAGTTTGGGGTCGGCTAATAGCACCGGAGCTTGACTGCGACGGATTCGAAGTAGGTCCGGGGAGTGAGAGTGTCAAGATTCTATCCGAGCCAGCTTCACAATTGAGAGGAACTGAAGGGCTCTTTGGAGAGCCAGGTTGATCTTTTCCGCCGCCTCCAACTTCAGGTCCATACGAACCGGGGCCCTGCACAACAGTGGTGGTAAATTGGCGAGCATATAGAGCTGGGTTCACGAATTGGACAGGATGTAGTGGCGCGATAGCTGCACCGCTGTCGAGACAAGATGTAACCACTGAGGTCAAGGCATTGCTGTAGGAATCAGAAGTGCAGGAGAGTACCAGACACTGAAATAGAGACTAAAACAGGATTGGTTGCATTAGTACGCGTTCATTCTGGATACGTAAAGAGCAGGAAACTGACATGTTGTTTGAGCTGGTCTGAGCAGAGAGCTCTCCAGTCGACCGTATCGGAAGTGTTGGCGAGACGGTGGGAGCAGTCCAAAGCACAAGCTTGTCGTCTTAGCCAAGAACGAGATGCGGGTAACTGGAAAACTTACCAGCATCAACCTGGGTACCATGAGTGTGCCCGCCTGGGGCTAAGAGAAATGGTAACAACGTCTTGAAGATATTTACCCTCATTGCTTCTTCTGTGAAGTTCAATGATTTGGTACAAAGTAGGTTGGGATGATGTTTATCAAGGGATTGAACGACAATTGCAACTAGGCAGATGAGTGTAATGGAATGTGATCCAAAAATGGTCTTGACAATGAAGTCCCAAAAAAAGAGCCTATGGCTGAGTTAAGGGTAGTGTGTTGATGCAATGGTGATTATGGGAAGATGGAAGAAGAGGAAAAACAAAAGAATCTCGATGGGAGGAGATTTGGAATGGCTACTCGCGAAGCAGGCCAGGGTCAATGGGAAGGAGGCATGTGTGTGTATTACTTGCCCTCTGCGGGTATCTAATAAAATAGTAAAGAAAGTGGCTTCTCCTCGGCTGCGTACTTCTCCTTGAACTCCTTCCTCGCTAAGAAGCGAGCAAGTGGCATCATAGTGTCCTTCATGTCCATAACGCCTCTCTTCTTTTGGTCAATATGCGACGCATCAACGACCAGGCGTTCCAAATTCTCCAATGAGAGCGCACCTTACATACATGTTAGTAGGCAGATTTTAAGAAACAAAGTTGTCAGTTAATTTAATGCATACCATTGTCAATCAAGTCTGCCAGTCTCGCTGGGGTGCCAACAGCAATGCCCGTCTTCTTGCTCTTGAGGTAGGTAATTTGCTCCTCGATCTTCATATGCTTCGCAAACTGAGACGGTGAAGGGCGACCAGGTCAGCACGATTGCAAAGAAAGAGGGAGTGGCTCGGAAAACTTACCAGCTTGGCGACTGCACAGTTCTTGGTTTGGAACTTACGCACAGCACTTGCCTTCTTGTCAGCAACGATCTTATCCGGCAGGTTGGGTCCTCTGATGTGGAGGGCGGAAGGCAGTAGGCGAGAATCCCTCGCCCACAAGACCGCACTTACCGCACAATGTCAGCAGCCCTCAGACCGGCTCCTGCAACAATCAGAGTGTGAGGCGATCCAGGCTTTTTAGACGAGCGACTTAGAGCTTCCTTGTCCTCTGAAAATTGCTCCAAAAAGTCTGGAAGGTTCGTCAGAACCCGCTGCTCCTGCCATGAACTGGTATCTGTAATGGATCCAGCTGGAGGCTTTGTCAGCGATGCTCCAGCAATGAGATCTTTCTTGAAAGTACCTGTGATTGAGATGTCTGATAGTTCAACGGGACTCAATTCCGTCCCGAACCGGGTGGTTTTCTGAGCGATGTGATCTGCCAGGAGTTGGCTGTCCATGCGCGAGAAGAGAGTATTGATTCCCAACTCAGAATCTAACGACTCATTATTTTCGAAATTTCCCTTTCTCTTCTTTGCCTTCTTGGTCGGAGGGTTAGCATCCGCCGCGCGTTTTTTGGTGTTCGACATTTTGAAATACAGGCTGCAGAGATGTCAAACAAATCTCTAAGATGATGAAAGTAAAGTGAAATCGGCCTGTAAAGAAAAAAAATGTTTGTCCCTTCCGGTTAGCGCATTGCCTAATTTAGAAACCCGACGGCGCTGTTATTATTTCTAATCCCTGCAAAGGGTCTCCCTCGTGGCTCACACCGTACTAATGCTTCAAGAGGAACGTTGAATGTTGAAAAGTAGATCAATTGATATTATAGAGTAAGATTTCTGTCTTTTGGATGTAAGTGCCTGCTATATGGCCTTGCGATTCCCATTGCTACAAGAACCAGCTCGTCTCAACATGGAGCCACTAAGATACATAGCAAATCGCCTCTTAAGTAGACTCACATGAAATATCTTGATTGCCGGCACGCTGTGCCCAGCACATTGGATATCATAATAGAGAAGATCCAAAATCAATAGGTTGGCAAACCTTCAAGTAATGAAATATTAGGTTCCTAAGCAAAAGAGCGAGATGAACTCGGCAGGATAACAATATTCTCCGAAGCCATAATGTTCTCGTATGATGCAACTCCCAAAACGCCGCTTGAAAATCAGACAAAGCCTTCAATCTAGCCAAACCGGACAACTCTAAAAGATACCATTCACAATCTTTCCACCAATCGTGGCACCAGCACCGAAGATAGCGGCGTTACCCAGCTTCTTGCCAAACTTCTTGCCGTACTCCTGATACTTCTCCGACTTCTCGTCCTTTTCCTGGTCATTGCCATGGTTCCCATCGGCAACAGCCATGGGCGGCACGTTGGCGTTGTATGGGTTCTGCTGCGAGGGAGGGCCACCCTTCTGCTGGGGATATCCGTAGGCGGGCTGCTGGGGGGCGGGAGCCTTCTCCTCGTGCTCCACCAGGACGTAGTTGCGGGGGAAGATGCCCTCGAGGCCGGTGCGCTTGTTCTGGCCCATCCACCAGTCGTCGTTCATGTATTCGTGCACGAGGATCTTGTCGTCCCGCTCAAAGGCGAGATCGCGGTCGTCGGGGCCGACGTAGCGGTACAGAGCCCGGGCATGCGCAACGACGGGCTTTGCGTTGCGGACAGGAAGGCTGGGGGGAGGAGTATCCTCGTATGAGGGGGGCAGAGGCGTATGGTTGTTCTGCGGAGTAGCGCGTGCGGAACTTGCGGTGTTGACGCTGTTCGAAGAAGTCGTGCGGAGAGGTCCGGAGAGAGGCGACTCCTGGGGAAGGGCGGAGTGGATGGTATCGTAAACGGATTCGTCAATGACTCCCTTCTCCAGAAGGTTTTCGAGTTCCTGTAATGGTGAGCTGCTGGGTCATGAGATAGGGGCGAGTAGAGTGTTCGTACGTTCTTGATGTTGCGGAGGGACTTGTTAGCCTCCATGATGGTCTGGCGGTCGGAAGCCATCTTGGCGGATATTGTCGATATGAGATGCAGACACTGGTAGGGCTCGTTGGATGTGAACAGTCGTAGATCAGAGGCAAGGAGGATGCGCTGAACGAGGACGTGGATTTGAAATTCGCCGTTATATGGAAACCGATTGTGAGGAGGCGATGCCAGGGTGCAAGTCTGATGGCGGGGCGCAGCAAGTGTCGTCCCACTCTTGTGCATGACCCGCGACAAACTGTGGAGCAGTGTGGCACTGCCGACGATGTGGCATTTAGGGAGGTTCCGTGTTCATCAAGTCGGGAGCCTGGAACCCAATGACCATTCAATCATCCTCTACCAATACCTATCGTATCTTGAAAGCTCTGGTTGGCTGTGCTATGTGATTTACAACTTCTCGTCCCTGAGTAAAGATACGAATTCGAGGACCGTATTCTTGGTATGTAATTGTAATTGTACTACTTGGCAGGGTGGAGCGCCTTACGCGGCCTGACTAAGGTCATTCATTTTCTTGAAAGGCATATGACTTGGCTCTCAATATATCATGGCGCATTGGTGAACGGTGTCAATCTATCAACATGATGCATTTTAATGGGAAGAAATCTCTCAGTTGTATGCCAGATACCAAGGAAATGCCACAGATCCATTATGCCAAAAGAGACCCCTCCCCTCAGTAAGCCAGGCCAGGAGACAAATAATAGGCGAGGCCAATCCTCATGTAGATCTTTCTGTGTCCTTCCCCTTAGACCAATGATCAACCAGCCTTGGGATCATATCCAAGGCCACATACTCTTTCACCATCAGGCATAAAACGTCAATCGAGTGTACCTTGGAAGCCAGTTACCAGGATTATATCGTACCTCGACCGACTGGGCCTGTTGTTCCCGGGCCGCTGTCGGCCGCCTCTCACCACCAACGGAGCGGTGACTCGCTACGCAACCACCTTCACCATCCACAGCAAGGAGAGCCTTTAGCATGCCAAAGCCAAATCTATTGTTATGTTTCGACGCTTTCGGCACGTTATTCAAGCCCAAGGGCTCTGTTGCCCAACAGTACGCTGAAATTGCGCGGCAATGCGGCATGGCCAACATCACAGAGAAAGAGCTACAGCCGCATCTAGGGGCAGCTCTCAAGGCTGAGATGAAGCAAAATCCCAACTATGGAAAAGCCACCGGTCTAGGTGCAACCAGGTGGTGGACAAATGTATACCTCCCCCCCAATTCTAACCCACAAGAACTTGGGTTAATGTACTTCGGTCCCCCAGGTAATTGAAAACGCATTCACGCCAATGATACCAAAAGGCCAGAACCTCCCCCGGGATCTTGCGCCGAAACTACTCCATCGATTCTCCTCAAATGAAGGATACGAAGCTCAAGCGCACCTCACTTCCATGTTCAAAACTCTCCGCAACGACGACACCCGCCGACTGTTCGAAAAGATCGTCATTGGCGTCATCACCAATTCAGATGACCGCGTGCCCGGCATCCTCTCGTCGTTCAATGTCAAGGTCAGCCCCCTGCGTTACGGCGCGGACATTGATTCAGCCGGGCCTTCAAAGATGGACCCGGAGCCTCCCAATGACATTGATTTCCACTGCACCTCCTATGACGTTGGTGTTGAGAAGCCCGATGGTCTCATCTTCAAAGCGGCCGAGCTCATGCTTGCACAAATTATCACCACTCGAGAAAATGCAAGTCCCAGTAATTTCCAAGCCCAGGCTGATACCTGGAGGAAGATTTATGTCGGTGACGAGTATGTCAAGGACGTAGAGGGGGCTCAAAATGCCGAATGGAATCCAGTGCTTCTCGATGTCGAATATGAATCAGATGAAAGGATTCCCAGGCTGGAAGACAACGTGGCGGCGGGGATAGATGACCTTTTCAAGAAGCATCCAGTTGTCCGGGTGCATTCTCTGGAGAAATTAGCCGACTGGCTTGGAGGCGTAGCCAGATAGATGTACCAGCATCACAATTGTTTGTTTGGCCACGATAGATTAAGCATGGTTTGAGGGCCTCTACATGAAAGATGAATGCTGTTGCCAAGGGTTTAGTCATATCTTTTCAATTTATTTTATTTTTCCAAAAATTGGATCTAAGTTCTAGGTATTCTGCGGTATCTTTGTTTTTGACATTTTTACTGGACAAATTTGCTCTCCTTGACAGTGTAGAGATCAACATATTCGTCAACGGAGATGCTCTCGAGCTTCTTGCCGTCCAATCCAAGCTCAACGAGCTCCTTCACTCTGGCCTCAGGCAGATGGGGGGCCAAGTGACGCTTGTACTTCTCCAGGATGACAGGCTTGGCCTCCTCGCGGCGCAGGCGGTGGCCCAGAGGAGCCTCAACAGCAACCTCATCCAGGATTGTACCGTCATTGAGCTCAACAGTGAGAGCGTTGGAGATTGTACGCAGGGCGGGGTCATGGTAGTCCTTGGTGTACTGGGGGTCCTCGACGCACTTAATCTTCTGGCGCAGAGACTCGACGAGCTCTGATGTGGCAGCCTCGCCACCATCGGTGTAGTCGGTAGCTTCCAGGCGGCCGAAGACCAGCATGGTGGCGCACATGTACTGGATGCAGTGGTCACGGTCGGCAAAGTTGTCCATGGGCTTGAACTGCTTGTCGATGATGCGGATGCAAGCCTCGTGTGTTCGACAGGTAATAGCCTTGATATCGGCGGCAGATTTACCCTGGCTCTTGAGCAAGTGGTGGATCTTCTCGGAGGCTTCAACGGCGGTTTGGGAGTGGAACTCGGCTGGGAAATGGTCAGTATGGAAAGAGTATATGTAGTGTAGTGTAGTGTAGGGGCTGGCTTACCAGGGTAGGACACCTTGAAGAGAACGTTCTCCATAACGTAGCTGCCGTAGGGGCGCTGGAACTCAAACTTCTTTCCCTTGAACAGGACATCGTAGAAACCCCAGGTAGGGGCAGACAGGACAGTTGGGACACCTTGCTCGCCCTTCAGGACCTTGAGGGCCAGGTTGACAGCACGCTGGCAAGCATCACCTGCGGCCCATGACTTTCGCGACATGGTGTTGGGAGAGTGACGGTATGTCCGCAAGCTCTGGCCGTCAACCCAGGCCTGGGTGACAGCATCGGCAATCTGCTTCTCGCCGAGGCCAAGCATCTTGGAGACAACAGCAGTGCTGGCAACCTTGACGAGGACGACGTGATCGAGACCAACACGGTTGTAGGAGTTGAGGAGGGCCAGGCAACCCTGAATCTCGTGGGCCTTGATCATGGCCTCAAGCACATCCTTGATGTTGAAGACCTTGCCACCAGCGAGGTTACCACCGGCCTTGTTGGTTCGGTTGACCCAGTCGGCGACGGCCAAGATAGCACCCAGGTTGTCTGAGGGGTGGCCCCACTCGGCGGCAAGCCAGCAGTCATTGAAGTCAAGCCATCGGATCATGGCGCCAATGTTGAAAGCTGCGTTGACTGGGTCGAGCTGGAAAGGAGTTCCTGGGACCTTGGGTCCATTGGGAACGATGGTGCCGGGGACAATGGGCCCAAGAAGCTTAGAGCACTCCTTGAAGCGCAGTCCCTCGAGACCACAGCCCAGGGTATCCAAAAGAATCCATCGAGCGGTGTCGAACTAAACCATGGCAATTAGAAGGCAGTTCCAATGAATTGACGCAATGGGACGCAAGAATGACTTGGGATAGAAGTAAAAAAATTCATAGCGAAATCATAGCTGTCCCGAGGTTGGGTGAGCCAGCGCGGGGTAGCCCCGGCTCACCAAAAAAAAAATTGTGGAGGAGGGCCTAAACATACAGCAAGCTCAGAGTCGATGGTTTTGTTGGCGACGTAGTCAGCAATGTCCTTGATCTCAGGATCGTACTCGCGGGGAGCGGAAGCCATGGCGGGTGCTGCAGAGGCTCTGAGGGCTGACGTGGAAAAGTTAGTTCGTGATGATGGAGTCGTGGAGATGCTGATGGAGGCGGCGGCGCGAGCGACTACGGAGGGGGTGCAGGCTGGTCGCAGCAAGCTCCTGGGCTGGACACGCAGCTGCTTGGAAGCTGTGCGCAAGCTGCGATTGACGGCAGACATGGCTCAATGGGCCGCAGGACGAGGACGGGCAATTGAGGTAGGAGATGGCAATTGCAGAGAAGACAGCTCCAACGTACAGAAGAAGTGAAGGGAGACCGAGGGATGCTTGTGATAATAATTCGATGGGCATTTGACTTTATCTGGGGTTGAAGGTCTGGGGGCACACCAATTGCCAGGGATATGCTTTGCCGCCGCATGCCGCACCCCAAACCCACTATCCTCGGTTAAGCCGAGCTCCAACCTCAGACACCCAGCAATAGCCACCACAAGCTCGGTCGCAGCTCAACCCTTCGACCGTCTCCGTCTCTACCGTCTCTACCGTTTCTACCGAGGAGAGAGCTTGTGAGAGGAGAATTGGCATATATGGGCCACGCATCGGCCGACACGCTCGCTCTCCGAACGGCATATCGGTAGATGAGAGCTTGGTCTTACATCCAGCTCAGACCTCACCAGCCTAGTACTTAGCACCTATCTTATTATCGTGGATGTTCCTCTTTGCAACCTATTTACGGCTGCCCATTTCCTACCTACTCTCTAAAACTTCACTTGTAGCTCCAACCTTGCCAAGTGCGTTATCGGCTTATCCGTTTGTGGTTCTATGCCCCTCGCACTAGGTAGTAAGCTGTACTGGCACAGCATCCGCTTCCCACATCCGCACCCAGCATCCACCCACTGGATGCGTAACGATTACAGACCGCCATATAGGCTGTGCCTATTCTCAAGCCACCAATGCAGTCACGCAGGTCAGGTAATACAAACACACCAACATTGAGGGATTCCCATGGCTCGAACGTATTTCCCTCGGCAGCTTCCCCCCTCAACCCCTTCCAAGTTGTATCACAGTGATATTGTACCAAAGTGTTCCTGGATCCTGCTCCCTCTCTACGGACCACCAGATATCCACTAATACCTGCAACTTACGTTGCGGCTCAAAACAAGATAATTTATACTCATTGACCCAATGCAGCATTACATATTCTCCGACCCATGGCACATCAGGTCGACTATGGGCAATCCAGACGGGGCACAGCTAAGCAAAGATACAAGCTCTGAGATGAGACTAAAAGCACAGTGCGGGGGAAGATGGGAGGGTAAGATTTCGAGGGACCCCAGTTGTGGCCTGTAGCTCAGAGACAACTCCGCTAGCGGACAGTGGCTGACACACGAAGGCAACACAGCCTCTCCATTCAGTGCCGATGCATCAATAGTAGACCGCCACCATACATATGCAAGTGCTAGGCGACGCCCACTTCCACCTACATGTCTTGGATTGCATATCCAGGTGTGCACATTTCAGCTCATGCTGCTATTCTTTGACCGAATTCTTCTTTCGTTTTCTAGCCCAGTCCGGATCGCTCATGATGACGCAGGGTGAACAGGATAATATCGCCACATACTCAAGGGTTACACAGTGCCTGGGTACCAAACCTTCCGCTCAAGGAGAATTGCTTAGCTTCCCGCTTTTCTTCTGTAGGCGGCCAGATAAAGATGAGGCGCCTCGCCTGGCAGCACACGCCGGATGGTCGCTACGTAATAGGATAAGTTCGCAGCTGAGAAAACAAGACCAGGCAGGGAGGGGTACGCAACATCGCAGCGAAAATGCAAGCCTTGTAGCCCACCGCAGAATCGCCTGCAGTGCCTCTGGAAGCCTCCATATGACAATAGATGCCAAGCAGCGTAGCCATCCTGGGAACGTAAAGCCAAGCAGATAGCGCCGATGCATCAATTTGGCACATCTCCTCTCCGATCGACTGCTTACGGCTGATGTACCTATGGACGAGCCGCCCACAAGTCGGAGCCGGAGACGGAGCAAAACCTTCAGGTACCACTTTCAGGCTGCCAGATGCACTAGAGTAGTGCATCCATTGCAATGGAATGTCCCTGGACTGGACAGGACAGGCCCAGCACTCGGCCGGTCGGTAGTCGCCCATCCGCCCTGTCCCCGTGCAGAAGCGAGGTACCTAATCACCGTAATTCCATCCTCATACAGCATCATCCAGGATATTAGTCGACGGGAACGAGTGGGTTAGTGTGAGATTGCTCTGGCAGCCATCATGCAGGGCCCTATGCAGCTGCCCCACTCCGATTGCTTTAAGCCTATCTGGATGGTCCGATCTCCATGACCCATGTCAGGGTCCTCACCATCGGCCTTATATTCACCACTCACCCTCAACACCATCCAGACATGGAACGCACCTCCCCCCGAACATTCTCTGCCTGCCTACCTCCCAACCCAGGTAGTTTTCTCCCCGTTCCAAGTGGATCACGCCTGTCGGGTTCAAGATACTTCGCTTACCGGGATTGTGTCGCGAATTGACCGTTGCAACGTCGTAGCCATGGATCCGTCTACCCCCCAGGGGAAGACAGCTCAAAAGATCGAGCCGCGACAATTCTACCATGGCTTATTTTACTCAAACCACGCTTCGAACCACTCTCCAGCTGGGCCTCACCGTGCAGGTACCAGGTCTTCTCTACATGCCGCGAGTGAAGTCACATGATGTAAGGACGTAGGCAAGTGGTTTGCCCCCGTGTTAGTGCTCGTCGATTCCCAGCCAGTCTTTTTAAGGCTCGAGATCGAAGCAACCCCGACATCATAATTAGGTACGCCATCCTTTTTGGCTGCCCGATCTCGCCCTCCAAACTCCAAACTTGATTGAACGCATACTCACTCGAGGCACCCTGGCCGTTGGACGATCAGTCTGTTCGCCTCACCTTCTATCCATAAGGGCCCCTGGCTGCTGGCGCATTTGCCCCCAGTCGCTAGGCGAAACAGTTTTCTCTTTACTTCAAGCATTCTTTGCCAAAAAGAAAAGACTAACTGCCAACCGGAAATTTCTCTTGAGGAGTGGAAATTCTACTTCTATCCCTCTGTGCCGCTCTAATTTGTGCCTCCGGATACTACAGAGATAGTCCAAACTTAATCTTTCTAGACTATCCGCAACACTCAAGAATAAATCCTCGACATCCCTGCGGCATTCCACTCAAGAAGCACATAAGTGCCCTCGACGATTTTAGCGTTAAGAGCTTGCTTCATTCCAATTGTTCTGCCGGCTACCTTTGACAATGGCTCGAAACAATCTCCTCATCTACCTCATGAGACGAGACCTCAGAGTCTCTGACAATCCGATTCTTCATCGACTTGCAACATCCAAGGAGCACAATTTCACCCATCTCCTCCCTATTTTCGTCTTCCCCTCTAAGCAGATCGAGGTGTCGGGCTTCCTGCCCGAAGGTATCAAATCTCCCTATCCAGAGGCTCGCAGTCAAGTAGGCAATTTCTGGAGGTGCGGCCCACATCGAGCTCGCTTCCTCGCTCAGTCGGTCTGGGATGTGAAGCAATCGCTCGAAAGTCTCGATAGCGGTCTCCTTATACGGGTTGGAAGCTTCCAAGATGTCTTGGACTCCACTATCAAATCCCTTACGAAGTGCGGTGTTCACGTCTCCGCCGTTTGGATGACTGAAGAGCATTCCTTTGAAGAGATTGAAGAGCAAGAAACCGTCTCTTCGGTTTGTTCTGATCATGGCGTTGACTTCCGTCTTTGGCCTGATGAGAAATACTTCGTTGATGAGTAGGTTCTATCCTCACAGAACTTTGCACTCCACAACGGGAAAGCTAATGATGTTTTTCAAAGTCGTGACACGGGCCTAGCGCATCCTCGAGATCTTCCAGATGTATTCACCACTTACCGAAAGTCTCAAGAGCCGCTACGTGATCAGCCTCGCTCCACGTTGCCCAAGCCCAGAATGTCGACACTCCCCCCGTTCCTGGACGCCCACGCAGTTCCGTCTCAATTTCCCCCCTTTGTGGCCGCTAAATCTTTGGCCGAACTCGAGTCAAGATTGGTCTCTCCCATCGCTACAATGTTTCACGACCAGCCCCCATTTCCAGAGGGAGCACAGTCTGCTCATCCTTTCACCGGTGGTGAGACGGAGGCATGGCGACGTCTTGAGTATCTCATCAAGACTGGTGCCATGACAGCATATAAATCCACCCGCAATGGATTGATTGGACCCGACTTTAGTACCAAATTGTCAGCGTACTTGTCAAATGGAAGTTTGACAGCAAGACAAATCCATCACGAGCTTGTGAGGTTCGAAAATGGCACATATTCCAAATACGTGATGGCCACTGGATACGGCGAAGGAGAGAATGATGGCACGCGAGCTGTGCGATTCGAGCTTCTGTGGCGAGACTACATGAGGCTCTGTACTCAAAAGTTCGGGCGCAGGCTCTTCCGACTCTCAGGACTTCGAGAAACTGCATACAAGAGGACATGGAAGTCTGGCAACGCAGAGCATGCTGCTGCCGACCAAGACCCATCGCCGGAGAGAGTCTCTCACATCATAGAGAGATTTCTGCAGGGTACAACTGGAATGGGTCTTATCGATGCCTCTCAACGTGAGCTTTTTCACACAGGTTACACCTCCAACCGCGCTCGCCAGAATGTTGCAAGCTTTCTGGCCAAGCATCTTGAAATCGATTGGCGATACGGGGCAGAGTGGTATGAAATGATGCTCGTGGATTACGACGTGTCTTCCAATTGGTCAAATTGGATGTATGTTGCCGGCGTAGGCAATGACCCTCGCGGCGAAGCCCGGATCTTCAATCCTGTGAAGCAGGCGTATGACTATGACCGCGAGGGCGAGTATGTGCGTATGTGGGTCCCCGAAGTGAGGACCATGGAGAAAATTGAAAATGTTTTCCAAATCTGTACGGCCAGTCCAGACGATCTTGAGAGATTTGGCCTGACAAGTCACATCATGGTTACGGACCCCATCAAAAAGATCGATTTTTCCGTTGATAAGAAGCCCCGCACTTCTCGAAAGCCGACCCCCAAATGGAGACTCCGTGACAGTCAAGCTCGTAAAGATAAAGACAATGACAACGAAAAGGACGGAGACGGCAACTGGAGATCATCAGACACTACAGTAGTGATCAGAAAGCAATCCAACAACAACCAAGCCGGAGCCAACGATCCAGGCAAAGCCAATGATGATAGTAGGGCCACCATTGCACATGGTGCCGCAGGTGGAAACATGAACCGGGCTTCTGGTACAAATAGAAGCCTAGGCACAAACGGGGTCACTGTTGCGAATAGTGCCAGCAGCTTGACTAGAGTGAGGCGCCCAAGTGAAGCCAATGGCTCCAACGGGTTTCATGGAACTCATGGCTTGCATACCACCAGCCAGACAACCATTATGGGTCAGTACCAGCACTACCCCTTCCACGATCAGCTCAATGGCATATCGCTCTCGCCTCCCGGCTTCGTCATGCCTATGTATTACCCTTCGTCTACCCCGTTTGACCATTCGCCGTTTGGAAACAGCCAGTGGTTCCAAGCCACCAACACATATAGACAAAGCCGAGGACGAGGTTCTGGTCAAGGCTACCGTGGAAGAGGTGGCCGGCGCGGTGGTCAGAGATATAATGGCCGGAACAACAGCTTTCGTCGGGATAATAACAACGGCCCTCGTCATGGCGGCCATTTCGATGGCGCCACCTTGACTTCAGCTAATAACCAGTTCTATGAGTCTTCCACCTAAGGCATAGGAGATTCTATCGCAGAACCAAGGTTTGGGCGCTTACTTCCAATGCCAATTCAATGGCAGCTGTATACTTATCTTTGTCACCTATCTTTTATCTCTTATGTGTGTTCCTATGTCTTCTAGTCATTTTTTTACTCGCCCTCCTTTACTGTTTTGAATTTCTATTATTTGCTTCTTTTCGCAATCGTCACTCTTTTGCTCCTACTCGTACAGCCCTGACTAGCCGTTGGGCTTGCCATGGGTCGCAACTTAGGGAGGGTATTTGACAGCTGGAATTTGCAAAATGGGATAATATTTCGGGCTTTACTGGACAAGGCATGGCAAGGATATGGGAGTTGGCTTAGCTAACTATAGGGAACCTATCAGATTGTAGATGTAATTAAGTCTGGTTTGATTGATCTATCTTGTTGACATCTATTTACGGGCTACATCGGGCTTTCGTCAAGCTTCGTCGAATGCATTATTCATGCAACGTGCTCTCAATGGTGAGGATAATTCATGCCAACGTGTGCCTACGCTGCATCCCCATACCTCCATAGGGACATGAGACCTTGACCAATGACAACCTCTCGGAGATATTCACATTGTAGGTACCGCACCATCTCAACTCTGAGCTCAAATAAAATAACTTAAAAAAAAAAGATAAATTAATGAATTAATATAGCGCGTCATAGACTTTGGACCCTGGTCGCTCCCACGGATGGACCCGGTCAAACATTACACACACGCCCTTAAAGCGGGCTCTAGAAGGCCACTAAGACCTCTTCCGAAGTAAAGGGGGTCCTCGGCAGGTACGGAGCCACGAGCTACAGAACCTACTAAGCGATCGGACGGAGGAACCAGCATTGGCATCCATCCTTGGCGGCAAGACAGCCCCTCGGTTAGTCTCAGTCCATTGTCAAACTTCATCCAGAAAGGGCTTGGGATGCTATCGAGTGATGATTCACCAGAGTCCTGTTTCCAGGCATGAGCCCCCCTCTCCCCAGCCGTCTGCTGTCCACCTGTTATCGACCTGCGTCGTCGTGCCAGGTCAGTATTCCGAGACTCGTTATCGATCGGGTTCATCGATAGGTACGATATGCAGACGACTAGTCGATCTAGACGCTGTCTGCCAACCTACATACAAATCAATTTAGACTTTAATATCGCAAGCCAGCGCCGCCCCCCCTCCTTGATTATCCATCTCAGTCGCCTTCATCAAGCGCAGCCCAAGTGAACAACCCAAGGAGCCTCAACTGCGGAAGTTGGCAGGCATCATGTTCTTCGACTACGCCCTTGTGTAAGTGTCATGACGGCTGTCGATTGTGTAGCGTACCATTGCCCATCACTAACCACAACGACAGTCATGTCAAATTCACCATCCCGCTCGCGGGACTGCTCACGGTCATAGCCAAGCCCTTTCTCACATATCTTGATGCTACAAGAATCCTGTTCCTTGTGACTGTAGCTGTCACGGCTACTATCCCTTGGGATTCTTATCTCATCCGCACCGGCGTTTGGACATACCCAGAAGACGGAGTGCTGGGGCAATCCCTCTTCAGCATTCCAGTTGAGGAACTCTTCTTCTTCGTTATTCAGACATATATCACGTCTTTGGTGTACATACTCTGCAACAAGCCAGTTCTTCTCGCGCAATATCTCACCACCAGAGAAGCTCGCCCAGAGTGGATCCGGCAAGGAAAGGCCTTTGGTCAATTTCTTTTCGTCGCACTTGCAGCATTCGGCGGCTTCCTTGTCATTCAGAATGACCAGAGAACATATCTCGGGCTCATACTCGCTTGGGCATGTCCCGTACTGTGGATGACCTGGAGTCTCTCCGGCGACATGATCCTCGCGCTCCCATGGACGAGCACAGTCCTGCCAGTCATGGCACCAACCATCTATCTATGGTTTGTGGATGAACTGTCGCTGAGACAAGGGATCTGGACGATAGAAGACGACACCAAGCTTGGAAGCCAATTGTTTGGCAAACTTGATCTCGAGGAGGCCATCTTCTTCTTGATTTCAAACATGCTGGTCGTCTTCGGCCTCCTTGCATTCGACAAGGCCACCGCTGTCCACGACGCTTTTCCAGAGCTGTTCCCCCAGCCATCCAGCTCGGTCCCTATGATGTCTCTGCTTCGTGCTCGTGCGGTTCCTTCGGCACACTACGACATGCAGCGCATCGTCGGGATACAAGAGTCCGTCGTAAGACTACAGAAAAAGAGCCGCAGCTTCCACATCGCCAGCTCTGTGTTCCCTGGGAGGGTACGCATCGACTTGACCTTACTGTAGGTGTACATTGCCCTTCTGCCTTCTCCAGCAATGTTCTTATGAGCCGGTTGCTAATCTGAATATACAGCTACTCGTATTGCCGCCTGGCGGACGATCTGATTGACAATGCAGAGACCCCGGAGGAGGCGCTGGACTGGATTTCCAAGCTCAAAGGCCACCTTGACTCAGTCTACTGTGCTCCCAAGGCCGCAAACGTGGGCCACTTCATCCGCGCCAACTTCCCGCCATCGGCGCATTCGGCATTGAATCTGCTCCCCACGCACGTCATCTCATCCGAGCCGCTCTACGAGCTCCTCGAGGGCTTCAGGACCGACGTCGAGTTCAGCATGTCGGACCGGCCCCCGATCCAGGAGGAGGAGCACCTGGAGCTGTACGCTTCCCGCGTGGCCAGCACGATCGGGGAGCTCTGCCTAGACGTCATCTTCCACCACACGCTGCAGAAGGTCGAGAACAAGCGGGCGCTGTACTCGGCCGCCAAGGAGATGGGCATCGCGCTGCAGTACGTCAACATCGCGCGGGACGTGGTGGTGGACGCCAAGATTGGGCGCGTGTACCTCCCCGTGTCCTGGCTGGAGGAGGAGGGCATGACCACGGAGATGGTCCTGGAGAAGCCGTCGGGTCCGCAGATTGACGTTATGCGCAGACGGCTCCTTGGCAAGGCGTTCCAGAGGTACAGGAACTCGAGGCCGGCTATGGACATGATCCCGAAGGAGGGTCGGGGGCCCATGATTGTGGCCGTTGAGAGCTACATGGAGATTGGGAGGGTTCTCGCAGAAGGGGGGCTGCGGGTGGAGGGGAAGGCCACTGTTCCGGCCTGGCGACGCATTGGGGTTGTGTGGAAAACAGCGCTGCGAAATTCTTGAAGGCGTTGCATTAGCTGGGTTGATATTCTTTGTGGTTTTCGCTTCTAGTCACTTCTAGTTCTCGGCTATGTTCTGGCATCTCAAGGTCACATACATCCTTAATTTCACTTTTTTTAGAATATCATACTTATGTTAGAAGAAAACCCTGGAATTAATATTTTTTTTTGAGAATACTATACTGATGTTAGAAGAAACCGATAATGTCGCAAACTGGGCAAACAGAAACCTGCACTGTGACTTCAGCACATGCAACAAACCGGGGTCTGTGTTCAATGCGCGAAAATGCAGCATTGGTGTGTTGGTTTACATTCCAACGATGCGTAGAGGAAGTCATGGTTGTTGAGATCGAGGGACCTAGGAGGGATCCAATAAAGCAACCACGGAGCAATACCACGTATCCGTCCGATCCAGATGGTAAATGTCACCATCACGGATCGAATTCCATAAAGCACGATCAGACATGCATGCCAAGATCAGAAATCCGATGTCCAGGTCCCTGCAACCAAATGTCAGGGGGGGGTGGCCTCAAGATGGTGGCCCGCTCCCATGATCTACACCACGGATCCACGACATATCCAACTTTCCAGAAGCTAATATGATCTGGGCAAGACTTTGCTACCGGAACGAGTTTAGACCTAAGGGTCGGCCGCCCATCTCCACCGGGCCATCCAGATCCCCTACAGCGGGAAACGTTTGTGGATGGAACGGGATGAAGAAGTCATGGTGTCATACATATAGACCCTTACACCAACCGAAGGGCACCTCGCACTCGCAAACGCACCGAAGCCCGGCTTCATGTGCCAATTGCGCTGCGGGCGTAGAGGTCACTAGCGAAGTTCTCGCTTGGGCTCCGCGGTAGCCTTGCTGGCGCAGCAGCCGAACTGTCCTCGAGCAAACATGTGGCCGTCAACGGCCAGGTATTGGCTTTGGCCGGGATCACACCATGGCCGGTCCATATAAACCCTGTGGTCCCATATAGAGAGGAAGTCATAGTCACTCATTATACTGTTATCATCCTGTAAGAAGGCCTAAAATGGAGAAGCCCAAGTCAGTAATAATTGTCGGTAAGTTGATCACTTCAGCTCATCTCAATTTGCAAGAATCACCCTCTAACCAACCATCATCACAGGTGCCGGAGCCGGAGGCGTCGCTCTTGCGGCTCGCCTGGCCAAGGCTGGCTTGAAAGTGACGGTCGTGGAGAAGAACGACTTCACCGGCGGCCGCTGTTCGCTCATCCACCACGATGGCTACCGCTTCGACCAGGGACCTTCCCTGTTCCTTCTCCCGCAGCTCTTCCGCGAGACCTTTGCGGATCTGGGGACTACGATGCCTGACAGCGGCGTGGATCTGCTGCGCTGTGAGACGAACTACAACGTCTACTTCCATGACGGCGCTCGCTTCCAGCACAGCTCGGATCTGGCCGCAATGCGCGCCGAGATTGAGCGGTGGGAAGGCCCCGAGGGCTTTGAACGCTGGGTGGCCTGGCTCCAGGAGGGCCACAGGCACTACGAGATCTCCGTGAGGGAGGTGCTAAAGAAGAACTTTATGAATTTCTGGGACATGGCGCGCCCGAGTTTCCTCTCCAAGATTCTCGACATGCACCCCTTTGAGAGCATCTGGGCTCGGGCCGGCAGATATTTCTACACCGAAAGGTTAAGGAGAGTCTTCACTTTTGCTACCATGTACATGGGCATGAGCCCGTTTGACGCCCCGGCCACTTACTCTCTTCTTCAATACACGGAGTTCGCCGAGGGTATCTGGTACCCTAAGGGTGGCTTTCACACGGTCGTTGATGCCCTGGTCAAGATTGGGGAGAGGTTTGGAGTCGAGTATAGGCTTTCTTCCCCAGTCTCAAAAGTCCTGACTTCCCCCGACGGGAAGAAGGCATCTGGTGTTCTGCTTGAGGGCGGAGAGACGCTGTCGGCCGACGTCGTTGTGCTCAATGCCGATCTGGTCTACTCCTATAGCAACCTTCTGCCCCGCTCCCCTCAGATTGAATATCGCAGCAAAAGTCTTCAGAAGAAAGACGCATCCTGCAGCTCGATTTCGTTCTACTGGAGCTTGGATCGCAAAGTCCCGGAGCTTTCCACCCACAACATCTTCCTCGCCGAGCAGTATCACGAGTCCTTCGAATCCATCTTTACCAAGCACACTCTTCCCGATGAGCCCAGCTTCTACGTCCACGTTCCCAGCAGGGTGGACCCAACCGCCGCTCCCGAGGGGCGCGACAGCGTGATATGCCTGGTTCCTGTTGGACACCTCTCACGCTCAAAGGGCGTCAACGCCGCAGATGGGGGTCTCCCCGAAGACGAGCAGCAATGGGACCAGATCGTGCAGCGCGCCCGCTCGTCCATCCTAGAGACGATGAACAAGCGTCTCGGGCTGAAACAGCCGCTCGAGGACTCCATCTCGCACGAGATTGTCAATACTCCCCTGATCTGGGAGAACAAGTTCAACCTGGACAAGGGGGCCATCCTCGGCCTTGGGCACAACTTCTTCAACGTGCTCTGGTTCCGCCCCAAGACCAAGGCGCCCGAGCTGGAGTCGACCTACTTCGTCGGCGCCAGCACGCACCCCGGGACTGGTGTGCCCATCGTCCTGGCGGGTGCCAAGATTACGGCAGAGCAGATTCTCGGTGACCTGAGGATGGAAGCTCCCTGGCCCCACGAGCATCGCAAGGGCCAGGGGTTGTCCAAGTTTATGGATGGGCAGAGTTACACGTGGTTGAAGTTTGGCACGGAGGAATTCACAGTGGCGGTACTTGTAGGGGCTTTGGCAATCTTGATACTGCTCATCGTGCCGTACTTCTTTGGATTTGCGCTCAGGGCAATCTAGGCTAGCGAGGATAGGCGTTGGGGAGACAATTATCATGTTCATCAAGAGACACAAAGGACGAAATCAATTAATTTAATTAACTGTGTTACTGCGATACCCGCTCATGCTCCATACTTCTTGTCCTTGTCTGCGATTGGGAAATCGCTGCCCGTCGTGCCCTTGTACTGATCCCGGATGAAGTCAGTAATGGCCTCGTCCTTAGCCTGCTCTGCAGCGCTCTCGTTGCTTTGGTCGCCCTGGCCCATGAATTTCTCCTGGACGAAGTCCACGGCTAGTACAGGAAGCAATATGTCAGCCAAGTTTGCGCAACAATGAGAAACAAGTGACAGCTCATGGGAGTTTATTCTCACCCTTGTCGAGGGCATCCTCGTTCTGTTCACCCTTTTTGCCGCCGCCGCCAAATTCGTTGACCTTATCCATGAAGCCGCCCCCACTGCTGCTGGACTCCTCCTTTCGGCTGTCCGTAGACTGCTGGTTGTCGCTTTCGCCGCTGGTGAATTTCTTGACAAAGTCCATGGTGTTCAGGACAGATGCAGTAGGTAATTATTATGTGTCTTGATTTTAGAATTCGGTTACACGTAGATTCAATGACGGATTATATCCAGCAAGGAAGAGTTGAAGGAGAAAGTGCTTTTCGGAATCTGGGGAGAAGGTGTGATATATTTATAGGCGGTTACCTCATTTGTTGGTTTGCGCTTCGTCTCACTAAAAATCAAGGATCCAGCGGGAATGACGACAGTGCCAATCATAAACCCAGATCTGCAGCCGTACCTTGGACCTTCAGCTGGACGAGGGGTCGGAGGGGGAGTATCTTCTATCTCGTGCCTATCAGCATTCGAGGCCAGGCCGGAAGGTGGGGGTTTGCGGTGACGCTATGTGGCGGGGGCAGTCATGCTCCATCCGCCGATCTCTCCCTACTGATCGCTAGGACGGGACACGAATGGGAGGAGTCCATGGGCCAGATGCAGCCAATTTTATAACCTTAAGTTCATGTTTATGTATCAGCAGAGAATCTGGGAACAAATTGCGGGAATATATATAGGCGTTTTTATTTGGGGAGAGCCAAGTGGGTGACGCTGGAAATGGCACACTCAAGTATTTACCCTTTCAACAATCACTTCAACCATTGAATTCAGAGAAATACAATAAATTGAAAAGGCGCAACTAATCTTTGAAATCTGTACTTTATTTTTTTTATGCATCAATTATTTTCTTTATAAGCTCTGGTGGCTATTTATATAGAATACAAGTAGGCTTCTGCTAAGCGGTGACCTGAGAGAGTTTCTAGGTGTGCCATTTCCAGTGTCATCCAATTTTGGGGGGTTTGAAGTTGGCGGGTGCCAACGGTGTTGCTTGAGTCCATAATTCAAAATGGAGCAGTAAAAAAAGAGGAGATAGAACGAGTGAGTCAACAAAGAGTTTCAATGGATTTCTTGAGATCTAGAAATTTGAAAAGAATAGGGAAGATGGCTGCGTAGAGCGCTCCAAACTGCGCTGCTACAGCAGTATAGGGTAGCCAAATACTCGGATGCGATGACTCCTCGCTAAGAAAAGATTGTGGCTGTGGTGGGGGCGGGGCGCTGGCCGATTGACTCAGCTTGACGCCAACGTCATTCGGGAAGTTCTTTCGTCCGTCCACATACGAAGCAGCAGCTTCTCTCCTTATAAAAGTCTTCTTCCATTGTTTCTTTGCCTGTTACCTAGAAAGCGATTTCCAATTGAATTATCAAACCAGTTCTCCGTCCCCGTGCTAATAGACCCCCTCTTTCACTATGTCGAAGGCTCAGGAGGACCTCTTGCGCAGGCCGCTCTACGGTTGGCGCTTCCGTTTCCAACCCCAGCTGATATCTTGTGCTAATGCTGTCGTACAGTTTACGACCTACCCCCTCAGGTTCTAGACACCCTTACCCTGAAAGCAGACGCCTCGATAGTCGCCAGCGAAGAGTTGTCGCGTATTCCGCGAGACGTGAGCCCGAGCGCATCGTCAGAGAATCTAGTTGGATCGCAAAGCTGCTCTCTTTGCAGCCTGACATTCCCAACAGTCCAAGAACAGCGGAGCCACTTGAAATCCGACTTCCACAACTACAACCTGAAGCAGAAGCTGCGCGGCCAAAACCCCGTCTCCGAGACCGAGTTTGAGAAGCTGGTTGGCGACCTAGACGAATCTCTCTCAGGGTCGGACTCTGAAGACACTGAGGAAGATGAGGATGATGGTCGATCAGAGTCGACTTTAACAGCTCTTCTCAAGAGACAAGCCAAGATCGCCGACAAAAACAATCCGGGGGGAGATGAGGAAAACGGGGACGAGGAAGATGCAAAGAGAAGCAATCGGGGGAAGCCTCCTTTGATATGGTTCAGCTCTCCAGTACTGCCGGAAAACAACTACTTTGGTCTTTACCGGGCAATTCTCACTGGCGAGGACCAGAGAGACAGTGATCTTGTCCAGGTGTTAAGAAAGAAGCAGCTGGAGCCAGTCCCTGTGCCAAAGCTAAACAAGGATGGGACACCGACCGTGACAGCCCCGTATAAGGGCCCTCACATATTCCTGTGTATGATTGGAGGCGGCCATTTCGCTGCCATGGTCGTTTCATTGGCTCCTCGCGCGACAAAGGGAAGCGTAACCATGAACCGGGAAGCAACTGTGCTTGCACACAAGACATTCCATCGCTACACGACAAGACGCAAACAAGGTGGTTCTCAATCAGCGAATGATAACGCCAAGGGGACTGCTCACTCGGCCGGTTCTGGACTAAGACGTTACAATGAACAAGCCCTGGTACAAGATGTCCGGGCTTTGCTCGAGGATTGGAAGGGGCTCCTAGATACAGCCGATTTGCTATTCGTCCGGGCTACAGGTGCAACCAACAGGCGGACGCTATTTGGGCCGTATGATGGGCAAGTTCTGAGACACAACGATACAAGGTTGCGAGGTTTCCCGTTCAGCACGAGGAGGGCCACACAGAATGAGCTTATGAGATCATTTATCGAGCTCACGCGTCTAAAAGTACGCGAGATTGACCCGTCACGGGAGCTCACCGTGGAACCTCAGCAGACGGCAACTCCCACAAAGCAGTCTGCTCAAAAGGCTGCGAAACCAAAGCTCTCGGAGGAGCAGGAGACGGCTCTATTACACACATCGCAACTTCAGGCCTTTGTACGACGGTCAAAACTCCCCGCTCTTCTATCCTACCTCAAGAACAACCAGATCGGATCCGACTTCGAGTTTCAGCCTCCGGATCAGAACTACCACGCTCCGCGACTCCTCCACTTGGCGGCAGCACAGAATGCCGCACCTATGATTCTCGGTATTTTGTCTCGTGGTGGTGCTGACCCCACCTTGAAGAATCGGGAAGGCAAGACAGCTTTTGAACTTTCTGGAGATCGGTCGAGTCGGGATGCGTTCCGGGTCGCGCGCTCGGAGTTGGGCGAGGACAAGTGGGATTGGGAAGCAGCAAAGGTGCCAGCAGCGATGACAAAGGCCGAAGCCGGATCTCGAGACGAACGGGAGAAACAAGAGGCGGATAAGAAGGAGGCGGATCGAAGGAAGGCGGAGGAGGAGAGGCTGAGGGTCGAGGGTCCAAAGGTCGCCGAGAGCAAAAAGGCGAAAGCCAATGCTCTTGCCGCAGGTCTAGTGAAAACGCCGCAGGAGCGGAGAGAGGAAGAAGCTCGCGGGTTAACACCAGAGATGCGGATGAAGCTGGAGCGCGAACGTAGAGCACGTGCGGCTGAGGAGAGGCTCCGAAAGATGCAGGGCAAATAAGACTGTTTCTCGCTAAAAATATACAATCAGTCAACCAATCGAGATCTGATGCTGTTTCACAGGAATCTTCCCGTTCGAGGTGTGACTTGAAGACTGTATCAACAAATCTAGTCCCATTATCGTCGTCGGACTGTACAGAAGAATCTATGTGAGCTTGATGGAGTTTACTTCGTCTGGTTTTTTTCTTCCATCTCGCTGAGCTCGTTCTGATCTCTTAGGAGTCCAAATTTACTACCGCGTCTCATGATAGCCGGCCAGCCCCCTTTTCCAATCGCGGCCAGCTTTACCAACTACGTGATATCTTGGCGATTCCATCGAGTTACCGATGATTCTCTCAACCATCATGTTTTATAGGATGACCTCACTGCCGGTGGACAAACCGCACGCTATGAAAGTCAGCCGCAGAATGCAAATCATCATGTGCGCACAATCGTTGCGCCTGTGAACGGCGAGTCCCCTCACCGACTATCCGCCTTTCCGGATCAGGGTTTGGTGATATCGTCGCGATGTTTTGGCTCTCAATCATAGTAGGACATTGTTTGGAGACAATGTTATATATATACAATTGAAGCTGTTGATCATATTCTACTAAATAGTCACGGCAATGGCCCTTTCATCGTCGAGTCATACTGATTCCACTAACGTCACAGAAGAACTCTGCGGAGCTTCTATATGCCCATCAACCCCAAGGCAATGCCGTCTCGAACAAACCTATCAAAGATGACTGGCTGCAAAGCCTGCGGCCTGAACTACACGGGGGCTGCCAAGGTGTGCCAGTGCGTGAAGAGGGACAGCCAGAACTTTCACCAGGCCGGCGGCCATCAGTACGGCACCTCGCTAGGACAGTCTGCTCCCAAGAGGCTCAAGGTCGCCCCTGACAAGCATGGAAAAGCTCCGGGGGAGCAGGGCATTCCGTAACAGGCAGTCGGTTCATGCCATGCCTGACAAAGGAGGAGTCCATGGCCGGGCTAGAGATTGAGGATACGACGGGAGGTAGGAAGAAAGGGAACGTGGCGCAGCGCAGTTCCCATGCCGGGCTGGTCTTTCAAATGACGGTTAATGCGGCTTGACTCACTCATGGGAGCCATCCGCAAGAACGGCATAGATTAGAGCTCCAAAAATGGAATTTCGGTCCCGACGACAAAAAAAATTCAGAGTGTGGCACATGCTGCTGGGGAAGAGGTCAGCGCTCCCCCCCCATGCGCATGGCGCATATTGTTCCCATCCTCATGCCGGATACCGCGGGAAATTTATTATTATTCAACGACATTGTTCCCGTGATGTGTGTGCGATATTCATAGAAACGCATCCCGCGCGTGTATTACTGCATCCTAGACTACCACGAGATGCCGGGGATATAATCCAGCCGCGTGGGAGGATTTGGGTGTGCCACCATGTGGCTAAAGGAGGGAAGGTACAACTCTGAATCCTGGAGATAGATGGATTCATAACTGGGGAGATGTGCGTTTTTGTGCTTTTCATAGTGTTTTTGATCATGAATAGACTCGGAATTAAGACTCCTGGGTCGCGGATACTCACGACCCCTGCAGGTCTTTTCGTCCGGGAAGGAAACAAGGTAGCATCGGGACCCATGTTCCTGCATATCGGCTCAACAACATGACACAAATGCCGGCTCTCGGATTCATTTGTCTCCTTGTAGCGGTTACCCAGGATCGGTCGCCAAAGGGGTCGCCTGAATCTAGCAGGTGAACCGTATTCCATCTCCGTCCGCCGGAAGTAGCTTGGGAGCTTTTATGAGGACGGAAATACAGTATCAATAGCTGGCCTGGGACGTTGTAGTATCTATGGGGTATGAATTTCCTGGCCGTTATTAATATTGGCCGGTAGAGCAATGCCGGTTGACCCAAAAGCTCCAGTTCAACGGTAGAGACTCTCTGGTGGAGGATGGGCTTGGCTTCCTATCTGGGACATGGCTGGGACGGCACTCCCATGATGTGCTCTAGTAATACTGGCCCCTACTCCAAAAAGAAAGCTCCCACCACATTGGTCCTAAGGCCAAACCAGGATGTGACCTCGTATTGCCAGATTCAGGTGGCCGGGGTCTTGGATTGGGCCACCTGAATGATCATATCCACAACGGCCAGAGCATAGAGCATGGCCAGCACAGACGAGGGGGCATGATCTACAGGTCCATGTCGCATGTCGCACTTACAGTGCTGTTGAATGCGACGGCCGAACTGACACGCCCTGAATCGGACATGATGCCTTGTCTCAGCAGGAGAATTCGCCTAAGGAGTTCGAAAAATACTCCCCGGTCCCAGCTCGCAATGGAACGTGGGAGATGTCTCGCAGCAGTATGGGGAAGGATTCCCAGGACACAGGTAGCAAGCCACAGCAGGTGGGATGCGCCCAAGGCACTGCTCTAGAGAGTAAGTCGAGTGAATCAGCAAGTTCTGGGTGCCAAGGGAGGATTCCCACTTGCCGAATACCGGCGTGTTTCATCCCCTGTCGTCAACGAACACATCACGATGATATGATAATTCGAGCCTAATAATAACTCGCCCGGCCTCTGATATGCACATGGTTCTCATTCAGTAGCTAGGCTTCTAACTTTGCGATGTGCCAATGGGAGCTCTCGGGTATTAGTGATGACCACATGGCTGACGGCGATCAGTCTGATAGGAAGATTAGGTAGCAGAGCAGGATTGAACATCCCGCGAACGGATGGGGTAAGTGAGAGAAGAAAAGAAATTAACAACGTGAAAGAAGTGTTAATGGATAAAGTGATACACCAAGAGATTTTCAAGGCATAGGCTAGAGGGTAGATAGTCGTAAGGTCTTGAGAGCAGCTCTATCGTTGGGCTCTGGATGCAAGCTGAGTGGACTTCAGGGTAGGTGGACATGCACCTGTTGTGGCATCATGCTGGCAAACTCCAGACCAATGGATCCGTGTGATGGCTGTGCAGTCTAGCGCCTCACCTCACCTCACGCGGTTCGATTAGACTGGCGGGTGGGTGTGGCGTGTTTCTGATTCCGGTGATGTGGTAGTCAAACGAGTGGCCGAATTGGTGACGGCCAGCCAGGGATTGTGCCGTACGTGGGCACGGGCAGCCCAAACGCTATGCCTCTTCCTGGCCTCTTCCTCCCTCCTCCATCCCCACGAACAACCACTCACGAACCGGCCCCTTGCAGGACTGAGCAGGGCCCCTCCCACCCGTCATGGTGCCTGGTGGTGCCAACGGTGAGTGCGCAACGTCCGGCGCCCCCATTGGCTGGATGCTCCCGGTCCCGCCGTACCTGCAGATGTCTCGCCCTCAAAGCGACGTTGAAGCATCACATCCAGCGCTTTACCCCGTCTGATCTAGCATGCTTTGAGCCCGGAGCCATGTTTCAACCCAGGCGAACGTCCTTTTGTGGCAAGGTTAAACGGCTCTTCGTGTTCGAACTGGAACTCGCTGGCCCGTTTGGAACACCACGCTAGAACTGTCAGCTTGATTCTGAGTGCGACGCACTGACCAGAGGAGATTTAGGCCCCTGCGACTTCCCCAGTCCTATATTTTTTCTCCGTAAGACCTGTCGCCCAGGCCTGGTCTTGCCAAGATGCAGCACCGGATATGCGGCGCTTGGACGCAAAATCGAACGCTGCTCTCGCGCGAGCCATCAGCCGATACATCGAGAGCAAAAGGCTGCTTTCAAGCAGAGATGGGCAAGATGAGACGGTACTCTGCGGACGGCTGTGCGGCCTGCGCCAGAGGAGCAGGAATAGGATCGGGCGCTCTTCGCAGTCGCCTACTAAGGCAAAGCTTCCTGGGCCTGGCTAGCCAACCGCCGATACGACCTCCCACCTACAACCACAACAGGTAGGCAAAAAAGGATCCATCCACAATCCACGGAGTATCCATCTACTACGTAGCACCAGAGAGCATGTCCGAAGAGTGGGCCCGGGCTCTGAACCCCCGGCATTGTCACTTAGTCTGCCGCGCGACAACCAAGACAAGCCAAGACCAAGACAAGACACACCCCGGACTTCTATCGTATCTGCTCTTAGCTTGAGCTGTTGCGTTCGGCCATTCGGCAGCGGTCTCTATCCGCCCAGCTCAGGCCACCACCATACCACTCCATACCACTCAACTGAAACATGGTTAGCCTGGACGATAGAGCCGTTGACATCCTCCTTCCAAGCAGGAAGCCCCCCTGCCCTCCGGCTTCTCCTTTCTCCTGTTGCCCCCATGAGCAACTCCATGCGTCTTGGGCTAGGGTTCCAGTTTGTGCAAGGGGCCTTGGGGGTTTCCTGCAGTTTTTCTTTTGTCCGCACCATGTATGCTGATATAGCCTACTGGGGCGTGACTAAGGATCAACCCACCTACATGACATCGTGCCTAACAAGGCCGCAGGGCTTTGCTATCGGAGCCAACCTAATCAAAACTCTCTTTGGGTTGAGAAAGCCGAAAGGGGCTGAAGGGCTAGCCACCGCACCATCCGGGACCCATGGCATGGCATGGCCCAGATGCATCGGCAAGCGCTCGCTGGCACATCACCGGCCACTTTCTGGTGCTGGCTGACTGCCTATATAGACCTCATCCCATCTCTCCCCTCCTTCTGCTTCCCTTCTCGACAAGCCTTTCTCAGCTCATCTTCTTTCTCTTGTTTGCAATACATCTCTTTGACAGGGTTTCAAAGTCATTCGCTCATCTTTGGCCCAATTTCACTCTTGATATAATCTTATACTGTAAATTCTACAACCACTTTCGCTCAACAACGAAATACCCTCGCTCAGAATACCAACCCGAACCATCTTCAACATGAAGAACTCAATGGCCCTCCTGGCGATGGCCGCCAGCTTCGGCCCTGCCACTGCCACTGTAAGCTTGCACCCACTCCTATGCATGAAAGGGGGAGATCATTCACTAACCCTGCCTGCTCCAGTTCAACTTCGGTTCCAACTGGCAGAACGCTGGTTCCTTCACCTGCCCTGGCAACTCCAACAACGAGTGCAAGGACGAGTACAAGGGAGGATTTGACTGGAGCGACTTGACCACCGGTTCCTTCAGCTCCTACAATGGGTTCAACTTCAACGGCTGGTCCTGCGGAGAGAGCGCATCCTGGGGCAAGAGAACCGGCGGTAGCAAGGTGATCAAGGCTAGCTGTGGCAAGGAGTCTACCCCCTCATTCGGCTGTGGCTCCAACTCTGGTGTCGACAAGTTCACTGTCAGCCACTTCGACATTGATGTCGAGTTTGACTGCCGTCTTGAGTTCCACTACAAGATGCCCGGCGGCTCCACTTGCAAGCAGTCCTCCAGCTGCAAGAAGGGTGGGAACAAGATCTCCAACTCCCAGTGCGGTGGTGCTACCGATGTTGAGATTCACTGGCCTGTCCAGGACTCTCCCAAGCCTAGCTGTGAGATCCAGATCCCCTCCATCGGCTTCGACTGTGGCGACCACACTCCCTCCAAGACTACCTCTGTTCCTGTCGTGAGCAAGACCAAGACTCACCCCGGTGGTGGTCATGGCACTACCAGCACTGCTGTTGTTCCCTCCAAGTCTCACCCTGGCGGTCCCGAGAGCAGCTCAGTCATTCCCTCCAAGTCGCACCCCGGTGGCCCTGAGAGCAGCTCTGTTGTTCCTTCCAAGTCGCACCCTGGCAGCTCTGTTCCCACCAAGTCTCACCCCGAGACCACCCCCATCCCCTCCAACACCGGCTCCTCTGTGATCCCCAGCCAGTCCTCCCCCGCCACCACCCCTGGCGGCCCTGAGACCACATCCGCTCCCGTGCCATCAACCTCTGAGGGTAACAGCCCATCTTCTTCCGAGGAGAGCAGCTCGTCCACCACCGAGGAGAACGGTCCCTCCACCACTGGCGAGAACAGCCCTTCCACCACTGGAAACAACAGCCCCTCTTCTCCTTCCGAGACCCAGAGCGTTCCCGAGACAACCATCACTACCACCTGGGACAGCACCTCAACCATCTTTACCACTACCATCAAGACCATCACTTCTTGCGGTCCTGAGATCCCTGACTGCCCTGCCAGTGGTACTCCCAGCACTCCCATCATTGTGACCGAGACTGTCCCAGTGACCACCACTGTCTGCCCTGTCACCGAGACCATTGTTCCCTCGCACACTTCTGGCAACTCCCCAGTCCAGTCGTCCAAGCCCCCCTCTTCCGGCTCTCCCTCTTCCGGCTCTGTTCCCTCTGCTTCTCACACTTCTGGCAACTCCCCCGTCCAGACCGAGACTCCTGACTCTCCTCTTCCTTGCCCCGATGTCGTTCCCAAGTGTCTCAACTCTTGGCTCCACCTTGTTGAGCAGTGCTCCAACAACCTGGATGTTGCTTGCTTCTGCCCCAACTCCGACTTCGTTGAGAAGACCTTCCAGTGTATCTACTCTTACGGTGGAAGCGACGACATCGTTGCCGAGGCTGCTGCTTTCTTCCAGGGCATGTGCGCCGGCTACGTTGGCGAGAACCCTGCTATCGTCACTGGCATTGATACCATCACCAACATCCTCACCGTCACTGGAACTCCCGTTGTCTCTGTTCCCTACACCACTGTCGTGATCGAGACCACCCTCACTGAGCCTTGTGTCACCGGTGGCACCACCATCCCTGGCAGCAGCACCACCAAGACCATCTCCACTGAGGTCACCATCCCCAACATCTCGGTGCCTTCCGCCACTGCCACCGCCACTGCTGGTCCTTCCACCACTGGAGCCAACAGCCCTGCCAACCCCACTGCTTCCACCCTCACCACCAAGCCTCCTGTTGGCACCATCAGCCAGGTCGTTCCTACCACCAACCCCACCGGCGTCCCCATCGCTGCTGGTAACAACGTCAAGGCAAGCCTGGGTCTTGGCCTGGCCGCCATGCTCTTCGCCGCCGCTCTGTAAAGCAGCCGCCTCTCCTTGGAGATCAATCACTTCATTATACTGTTGTATAATTTCAGACACAAAATTAGTTCTGTAAAAAGTTAAAAGCACACATGGACAACAACCTCTTAGCGAGGCTAATTCCTTTCTTACGATCCTTACGAAAATATCATTTATTAGAGAAGAGAGTGGAGGACCCTGTTCAATAGGCCCAGATTGGTCTATGAGTCCTCCGGGAGCGCACAACACGGGCATACTACCGGCTGTGCTGGTTTTGTAATAATAATACGTGGCTTTTTGACATAGTTTAAATAAATGAGACCGTGTCCATAATATCTTGAGCAATGCCTGGTGATGTGTCCTTTGTTTTAGTTCTCTGATTAATACTAGCAGTAATGAGTAGTTGTGGTATACTTTGTGGTGTTGTGATGTGCTAGCTTGATACTATTCATAAGCTGACGGCAATGATGGTATCCCCCAGTTTCATGTTATGGGCTTGTTTGAGAGCGAATGCCGAGTGTTATACTAAAGTCATCATCACTTGGCCTCATGGTTTCCCAGCAGCCTCTACGTCGATTAGGAGGCAACTCACAGGGCGAGAGAGATACATTCACATACGAAGCAGATTTTGATGGGAACTGCCATTCCGAGTCATATACCGTATATCATTAAGTACAAATAAATCCTTCGCTAGCGGTCATTCACGATGTCGCCCATACACGCACAACAGAGCCAATTGCTTGTTTTGAAGACTCGGCCCCAGCACTCTTCAGACCCAGGCGGATGAGGTTGAGTGCCTGGCTTCCCAGAAACAGGGGCAGCTTCAGGCTCTGAGCCTCATTTACCGCCGCCTCCAGCTCGGAGGCTATCGATTGGAGCGTGGCCTCTCCTGAACTAGACTCAGCGGCCCACCCGCCCTGCGCCTTGCCCTCCACGAATGCCTTGAGGAAAGACGGGCCGACCGTCGAGAGGATCCGGCTGCCCCCGGCCGCGTTGATGCACAGCTCAAACACTTGGTCCAGGTCCAGGCCGACGTGCTGGCCAAATGCGATGGTCTCGGCTGCGGAGCACAGGTGAATGCCGCGGAGCAGGTCGATGACGAGCTTTAGCTTCTCCTCGTCGGTCGAGGCGGTGCCCTGGACGGGGCCGACCTTGCCCTTGCCTTCGGTGTAGAGGCGGACCAGGCTGGCGTCATCGTCGGGGCCGTACCCCCTCCCGAGACCGGAGAAGTAGACCTGCTCGGCTGTGGACGTCATCGGGGTGGCGAAGCCGGCCCGTCGAGCCTCGGACGTGATGATGCTGGTGTCCTTGAGGATGATGGTGAGGGCGCTGGCTATGGGCTTGAACTCCGGGTGGAGGAGTCGCGGGAGCCTGTTCTCGAGCATCCAGCTCCAGCCGTCGGACTTGACGAGGGCCTCGCCGGCGGAGCGCAGGTCCAGCCCCAGGTGGTCAGCGAAGCCCAGGGCCTCGCTGGCCGAGAGGATCTGGTTGGCGGCGAGGACCTGGTGGCACATCTTCATGTTGCTCCCGGCCCCGACGCCGCCCTTTACGATGTACAGCTTGGCCGGGTCGGACATGGCCTGCAGGACAGCGCGGCCCTTGTCGATGGCGGCGTCCGAGGCTCCCGCCATGATGGACAGGGTGCCGTCTGCGGCGCGGATGGCTCCCCCGGACACGGGGCAGTCGACCAGGTGGACGTCGGCGCGGCCTCGCTCGGCCAGCTGGCGCTCGAGGCTCTGGACGTAGGCGCAGGGGACGGTGGAGCACAGGAGGAGGACGGCACCCTGGGGGAGGCTGGGCAGGGCGGCGTGCTCGCTGTCGAGCAGGACGGACTGGGCCTGCTGGGCCGTGGCGACCATGCAGACGCAGACGGCCTTGCCCTCGACGGCGCTGGCGGGCGTCGTCGCTGCCAGGCCGCCGGCCGCGGTGAAGCGGTCGAGGGTCGGGCCGTAGACGTCGAAGCCGGTGACGGGGTAGCCCTCCTTGACGAGGTTGGTGGCCATGCCGAAGCCCATGGCTCCGAGGCCGATGAACGAGATGGCCGGCTTTGTGTCTGTCATGATCAAGTCTGTGGATCTGTCACTGGGGTAGAGGTGCGAGAGTCAGAAGTCGGCCTCTTTGGCGATGAGTGAGCACGTAGCTGGTTCCTCAGTTGATGGAGCAAATGCTTTTCATTAAATGCCTTCCGATCCACCCAGTCTTAAGCTTCTTATGACAAGCCCCTCAAGCACAGCCCGTCCGCTCGTCTCGGCAATTGAGCGCAGCAGGGTGAGGAGAAGCGAGCTCCATGGTTGGGTCGCATCAGTCGAGACTGTGCAAGAATGCTGGAGCAGCGGCCAAAGAGCCTGTTAGTCGGGCCCGTTTTGGCTCCACCTCGTCGCATCGGTCCCCTCTGAAGGTCTGAAAGTCGTGGCTTTCCTCCGACTCGGCGATGATGCGATGATGGAGTCGCGTCGGAGGTTTCGCCGCCGAGTCGCAGGTTTTCTTGTAGGTTCTCGGTAGCTGGACTGATGCCAATGCTCAACGCCAGAAAACCGCGGGCTTGGCATCTCATAAACTGAAGCTGAAGAACATGTCTTATCTGACTGGTGCATTTCATTTCGCTCAATGCTACCTTGCCTAACCGCCGTCACTTCACCCTCCGCATTCTGCCTGATTTAGAGCCTCCCATCAATCCTCATCATCCGCCATTTAATAACATCTCCCACTTACATACTCTAAAACCTTCACAAGACTCTGTATTTCTGATCATATTCATTCCGTGCCTACGAGATAAAATTCTTTGTTTTTGTTTCTATCCGGTTCGGTTCGGTTCACATACACACAGCCATCATGCCCCGCCCGCCTTTAGAGCAGAATCGCACCCTCAAGATCCTCAATGCCGCTCGAGATGGCGGATATGCAGTAGCAGCCATGTGCTGCTATAACATCGAGTCCGTCGTGGCCACTGTCCGCGCGGCCGAGGCCACCAAGTCGCCGGCCATCGTCCAGCTCTTCCCCTGGGCCATTGAGTACGCCGGCGATGCCCTCGTCTTGGCTGCCGCAAACTTGTGCCACTCGGCCTCGGTCCCCATGTCGCTGCACCTGGACCACTGCCAGACCCCCGAGCTGGTCCGCAGGGCTGCCAACATCCCGGATGGGTTTGACAGCATCATGTGCGATATGAGCCACTACGAGAAGGAGGAGAACCTGGCGCTGACCAAGGAGCTTGTGGCATACTGCCACGAGCGTGGGATCGCCACAGAGGCTGAGCCCGGCCGGATCGAGGGAGGGGAGGACGGCGTCGCTGAGACGGTCGACCTGGAGGGTGTACTGACGACGCCCGAGCAAGCCGAGGAGTTTGTGGCGACGGGCATCGAGATGCTGGCGCCTGCGTTCGGAAACGTACACGGCGAGTATGGGCCCCGCGGCATCATCCTCGAGTATGACCGCCTAGAGTCTGTACATAAAGCCGTGGGAGACAGGGTGCGGTTGGTCCTGCACGGTGCGGACCCCTTCACCCCCGAGATCTACGACCGGTGTATCAAGGCCGGCGTGGCCAAGATCAACATCAACAAGGGCATGAACAACCACTACGCCGCATCGCAGGAGGAAACGCGGGGGAAGCCCATCACGGCGGTTATGGAGGCTGGCACCAAGAAAATGCAGGCAGCGATTGAGCAGTACACGATATGGTTTGGTTCAGCGCAGAAAGCGTAGAGGAAAAATGAGATGAATTTGAATTGCATTTGAAAGGAGTGAGAAGGGTTCTACTATTAACCCGTAAAATTACATTGAAGAAATTCCACATTATCAGCTTCGTTCAAGATCCTCTACTGTTCGACTCAGGTATGTAAGTACCAATAATCTATCTCCATCTGAGAATAGTGTTTATAGATCTGCAGTTGACCCTGTTACATGTGAGATGAATAAAGAATGCTAAATGCTTTAAAATTTCATCGTTAACCTGAGTGTTTATCATTTTGTTCAACCCACACACTGCTCATCGATCTGGGGTGTAGGTGAGCCGGCTAAGAACAACGACCTTGGTATGCAGTGTCGCTTTTATAGCAGAGAATCAAACGAACAGGTATTGGATGGGCAGTACCACTTGTAATGAATAAATCATCTCGATAGTGAAATGATTCTGTGTATTGCATTAAGTGTTTGAAATATCGCCTCGATCTTCAGGGTTGAGGGTGAGCCACCTCAACCTCGGCTTATCCCCGATGAAGGGACCCATAACGGCTTTTTATAGGCAATATTACTGTTGAGAAGCACTGAACAACCGCTGAGACTTCCCCGCATTCTTCAGTCAGGAGACCGGGGGCGTTGATTGGCTGCATCTCCAACCAGAGGAAGCCCCCCGGACACCATTCCCGTTTGTGAAGAAACTCCGGGGCTAGTGCCCAGCCTTTTGTTATGAAATCAGTGTAGTATTGGTATTATGCGAGGTAGGCATATATTGAGTAGTGTGTGACGTGCTTAATTGACCGTTCTGACTCGCCAGTCTGTCCCAAGGAGCACCCCTGAGACCCCTTCGGATCTCATCTCACTTCATCTTGTTAGCCCGGCATTTTCATCCAAGCTTTCATCATCTTGTCTTTCATTTATCCAGGTTCACACCGTCTCACCTAGACTCCATTAGCTCACGCTTCCCTCTTTTTCCGCCATGGTGTTTTATCCACCCAGTTGGGTGCCAGATCTACCTGGTAGGCAGCTCCCCATGCAATGACGTCTTTCAGACCATTCTATCCTGCTGTACCTGCGGCTCTTCTAACTGCCCGGTTACTCAGATATTCCCGACTCCATCTCACTTGAAAACTTCCTGAACAATGAAAAGCATGGTCGCCATGCCATTAGCGCATCCAGAAACCCTTTTACATGCGGCCTGACCGGCAGAACATACTCGGCAAAAGAGGCCAGCCAACGGACAGAGTATCTTGCGCGCGCGATCCGGACTCGCTTTTCTTTCAATCCGGATGAGGGTACCGAGTGGGACCGAGTCCTTGCTATCTTTTCCCTGAACACGGTATACATCACCTGCATTTCCCACCGTGACTCAACCTGAGCTAAATGAAACCATGGGGGAGCTAGATTGAATACATCCCATTCGCTTTGGCAGTTCATCGATGTAATGGCATAGTCACACCAGCCAGTGCTGCCTACTCGGCGCCCGAACTGGAGCATCAACTCCGCTCATCAGGTGCCAAGGGCATCTTCACCTGTGTTCCTCTTCTCGAGACGGCCCTCAAGGCTGCCAAGGCTGCCGGCATCGGCGAAGACGCCGTATTTCTCTTACCGGTTCCTGGCTTCAATTCCGAGAAGCTCCCCTTCAAAACCGTCGACGACCTGATTATCGAAGGGGAGCGTCTTCCGGCGGTTGAGCCGCCCCGATGGGTTAAGGGCCAAGGGGCGAGGCAAACGGCCTTCCTGAGTTACTCTAGCGGAACTTCAGGACTACCTGTAAGCACTCTTTGACTCAATCTTTTACTTTCAAAATGCCGTTCCTCTCAGGATCTGCCACTGGTCTAGCGGAAAGCTCACCATACCCGACGTGTGATAGAAAGCTGTCAAAGTGTCACACCGCAATGTCATAGCGAATGTAATCCAAATGGAACTGTTCGAGAGAGTCGCCAGAGATAAGCTGGGGGTCAAGACGCAAGTCGTCCTTGGCGTCCTCCCTCTCAGCCACATCTACGGCCTGGTCCTCGTCGGCCTGGTCTCCTGCTACAGAGGCGACGAGGTCGTCGTCCTCCCGCGCTTCGACCTGGATGCTTTCCTCGCGGCTGTCCAGCGATTCAGGATCGAGCAGCTTGACGTGGTGCCACCGATCCTCATCCAGATCATCACCAACCAGGCCAAGTGCGACAAGTTCGACCTGGGCAGCGTGAGGATGGTCTTTAGCGGCGCGGCCCCGCTGGGTAGCGAGCTGACGTATGACATTCTGCGCAAGTACCCCAAGTGGCACGTCGTGCAGGGCTACGGCATGACGGAGTCGTCGCCGCTCATCACCAGCACCAGCGAGCTGGATGTCTTGGTGGGCTCGTCGGGCTCTCTCATCCCGGGCTTCAAGGCCAAGGTTATAGATGCAGACGGTAACGAAGTGCTCGGATATGACAAGCGCGGCGAGCTTCTCGTCCAGTCTCCTGCCGTCGTGATCGGCTACCTAAACAATGAAAAGGCCAACGCCGAGACTTTCGTATGGCACGAGGATGGGAGATGGCTCAAGACGGGCGATGAGGTTTTGGTCCGTCGGTCGGAGCAAGGGCACGACCACTTCTTCATTGTCGACCGCATCAAGGAACTTATCAAGGTCAACGTATGTGAACCCCTATCCCCACACGCAACAGTCTGTGTAGAGGAGAACCCTGCCATGCTCGCACCACGCATTGTCTAACCGTCTATATTAGGGTCATCAAGTGGCACCAGCAGAGCTGGAGGCTCATCTTCTAATTCACCCCTTCGTGGTCGACTGTGCGGTTATTCAGGTTCAAGATCCCCGTGCAGGCGAAGTCCCCAAAGCTTTTGTTGTCAGATCTGAAGAAGGGAAGAAAGAACCTGATGAGAAGGCCATCGCAAGCATCAGCAAGCATGTGGAAGACCACAAAGCCAGGCATAAGTGGCTCAAAGGAGGCGTGGAATTCATCGAGACGATTCCAAAGAGTGCCAGCGGCAAAATACTGAGAAGGATGCTCCGCGACCTTGAGAAGGATACACAAAGATCCAAGGGGCCAAAGCTGTAAATGCATCAAGAGTAGTATCGTTTAGAAGGCTTAGGTTGCACATATGTTTTCTAGCCACTTATATGTCGTGTAGCGAAAATTCGTTTAAATTAAATATAGGGTTAACAATTTTCTTATGTCGATTCGAACTGCTTGGCGGTATTGTAAGTATCTCTTTAACTACGTTTCATTCATCTCCAACTTGCCATATTGGCTCTCTCGAGGCCATCACAATCATATTAAAGCGACATTCAAAAATAGATAGCTGTGATTACGAACCAATGGTTCCATATCAAAATAAGTCCCTGGAAACTCCATCGTAACTCTATGTATCGGTGCTGTCCTCCTTGGCACCTATGCAAATCCAGTGACCAGCAAAGGGACAGGGTGACGGTCAAAAGAGGAGAAATGTCCCTCCTGTTCGTCTTTTCTTCAATTACCATCACAGGATTGTCATATCTGCCAAATTGATAACTCACAGCAAACAATAGGAAATATTCATTATTCATGTTTGTCCCTAATTAACGAGCAACAACGATTATTCGGGGAGATGTCGCAAAGCTTCGCCGACGCTTGCCTCAATGGGATAGCTTCCCATCTACATGAGTCAGCAGCAATAATTTTAGCGACCCCGAAAGCACAGATTTGGAGTAAGTCTCCGGAATCAACGAATAGGGAAATCAATTGAGAAGAACAGGCTGATCTCATTCAAGGCTCCCAAACCGCATTCGAGGAGCCGAAACAGCTGCAGGCAGGACCTGAGAGCCAAGCAGCTTTCCTTAGGCAAGCCGCTCTCCATGAGATCAGAGGGAATCGATCCAATTCTCCGAATCGGATCTTTCACGTGCTTCTCCGATTCGGATCTTGGGCTTTTTTCTCCGGCGGCCACCGCCTGGTCGGATCAAAAGGGAAATCGCCCCCGATAGAGCCTTGCCCCAATCGCCGGACGAGACATCAAGCAATTGCCGATTTCGGGATATCGTGGGCTTTCCCCATGGCACAGATCCTCCAAGAACCGTTAATCTATTTGTCGTTGGCGTGAGATGGGGACGATGTTCCACCAATTGAATGAATGCTTAGTCCAGCAGCGATCTCTGTGAAATGACGAAGTTGTAGTTTTTTTTTCTTATTCCCTTTCTCTCCCTCTCTTCTCCAGGTTTCCTTGGCCCAATTCCTCTCGTAACAGCTCCTAGACCGAATCGTCCTTCACAAATCAGCCAGGATGGCATTGCGCCTGTCTTCCTCGAGCTTCAAAACGGCTCTGCCCCTCCTCCGGAACTCCAGAGGCGCACCAGTTTCACAGTCGCGAGCCTTGCCATCTCGTTATTTCACCACCACACAACCTAGATTCACGCGCCCAGCTGCTCCTGAGAGCCGAGCTGGACCCAATCAGTCCCACAGAAGCTTCACATCCGCCTGGGCCGCGTTCGCAGTTCTTGTTCGTCGCCTTTGCCAATGGCGAACACGGTTCTCTTGCTAACCTTGACTGATCCCTCCAGGCCATTGCGACATCCTCACAGCTTCTACAACCCCCCACATTTCATTTTCTAGATAGCTCTGCCAGCGACGCTGCCGCTGGCTCAGCATTGATTTCATACGATGAAGTACAGAAACATACCTCGGCCGAAGACTGCTGGGTAATCATAAACGTTAGTGACGCCGGAACCCGCTCTAGACGGCCGTAGAACGTACTAAGACGATCGTACTTGCAGGGTTTTGTATATGATGTGACTGATTTCCTTCAATTGCACCCGGGAGGCGTCCAGGCCATCGTGGCGCAAGCCGGAAAGGACGCGAGCAAGCTGTTCACGATGCTTCACCCACCCGACGCCCTTGGGACCCTCCCGACAGAGTACTGCCTAGGACCCGTGGACCCGGAGACTTTACCGGCGCAGGAGGAGGAGGAGCTCTCGGAGGCTGAGCAGCTCCGGCAGGAGGCCCGGGAGAACATGCCCCCCGCGGAGAACATGGTCATGGTGCAGGACTTTGAGGACTGGGCGCAGAAGGTGTTGAGCGAGACCGCCTGGGCGTACTATCGGAGCGCGGCTGATGAGGAGATGAGTGAGTTTCTTGCTGCGCTCAGTGGATTGCGCAAGACGTTTTGTGCTGACAATGGCGCTTGTAGCTTTTACTGAGAACCGCGATGCCCTGCGCCGATACTTCTTCCGCCCGCGCATTCTGCAAAAGAACTCCACCGAGGGCATCACCGAGACGACTTTCATGGGAATCCCTACCAGTGTACCGATTTTCATCTCACCCGCCGCAATGGCGAAGCTCGGACACCCTCTTGGAGAAGTCAACTTGACCAAGGCTGCTGGAGAGTGTGGAATTGTTCAGATGGTGGGTGCAGCAATTCTTCGGGGAAATTATTGTGGTGCTCATGAAACTGATTGACGTGTGGGATAACAGATTTCTGCCAACGCCAGTTGTGGACTTGAGGAAATGTTCGAGGCCAAGCGGGAGGACCAGTCTCTCATCTACCAGGTTTGTTCCTCCAAGGCCAAGTCCTTTCCCACCTCTGCTTTGTTGCTAACGAGAAGCTATCTCAGCTGTACCTCAACAAGGACCGGGCTGCCTCCGAGACTCTCATCCAAAAGGTAGAGAAGCTGGGTGCCAAGGCCATCGTCTTCACGGTAGACGTCATGTGGCAGTCCAAGCGGACCATGGATGTCCGCGCCAAGTTGCCTTCTCCGGCTGAAGCTGCCGCAGCCGCGGCCGCTCCGGCGCCCGCCTCTGTTTCGCATGCCATCTCAGGATATCAGGACTACAACCTTACGTGGAGCGATTTGGCCTTTATCCGGGTACGTCTTCTTTCCCCTTTCCTACTGAATATCTTTGCAAAGAGATGAAATAGAAGTCTGTCCTTGTTTGTGTGTGCTAACCTGAAGTTGTTGAAGAAAAACACTAAGCTCCCCATCATCGTCAAGGGGGTCCAGTCGGTCGAGGATGTCCAGCTTTGCGCTGACCACGGTGTACAAGGCGTTATCCTCGTAAGCGAATCTCCAATGGTGCAAAACGAGCCCTCGTCGACAACAACAAGACTGACAAATCATGTTCCTTTCTTCTAGTCAAACCACGGAGGCCGCCAAGCTGACTACTCTCCCGCCCCAATCGATATTCTGTACGAAGTTCGATCATTGAGACCTGAGTTATTCGACAAGGTGGAAATTATGATCGATGGCGGCATCCGCACTGGAGCTGATGCCGTCAAGGCTCTTGCCCTCGGTGCCAAAGCCGTCGGAATTGGACGTCCGGCCCTGTATGCGAATGGTACACATGGAGAGGAGGGCGTTAAGCGCGTCATCAACAGTAAGTGTCCCCCCTTCCTTCCGTAGATGAGGAAGCCGAGCCTCCACGCATGATGGAACCATCTCTGACTAGGCGATGTTACCTTTGAGCAGTTTTCCAAGAAGAAATCGCAAGCACCATGCGGAACATCGGTGTCAGCAAAATCCAAGATCTCAAGCCAGAGATGGTCGGGCCAGCAGGGCCGTGGGTGGGACGCAACAGGCCGCCATACGTGCCTTGAAAGGGGAAGAAGGAGTAATCAGACAACGACTAACATATACCTGTGGTTTCTTGGGAGCATGGACTGTTTTAAGTTTTGGGTATAAATCATTTCACAATAGACAAACTATAAAGGAATTGGGATATTGGGATCTAGACTTTGATTTTTTTTAGATCAATGATGGGTGGATAGAAAGATGGCGAGATAGTTGATTCCCCTAACTCTGTAGATTGCTTTGCCTCCTATCAACGGCGACTTCTCTTTTGCCGAGGTCGTCTGAGCACGTGAGCAAAAATCTAGAGAACACGATGCCCGGACACACTTTATCGATTCAATCCTTCACACTTCAGAGAATAGGCAGATTTCTTGACCCAAGTATGATGCTTATATGAAGAGCAAGAAGTAAAAAAATATCCCAGGATCATCGCAGATGGAAAACAAACGCCATTATATATGCAATCTATATGTTCCTCTATGAGTCTACTTGTACAGTGAGAAGCATGCATCCCGTGATATGCTCTCTAAGCAAGCAGGTTCATGAAAAATCCAGCACCGGCCGCTGCCATTAGTGTCCAAGCCACAACCTGGACGTGCGCTCCAGCACCTTGGTCATTGCTAGACCCATTCCCACTGTTCTCCTGTGAGCCACCTGATTGGGTGGTCTGTGAGCTTCCACTACTTGTTTGTGTTGCTGAAGCCTGGCTGGACGTTGAGACCGGACCACCAGTGAAAAGGGCATCCTTTTCTTGGCAGTTACCGGTCACGCTGGGCACGGGGTCGTCTCCCTTGCTGACGGCCACAATGTCATTATCTCCGCAGTTGGCGGCCTGTGCCACGTGGACAGACTCGCTTTCCCAGTCAAACGTGAAATATCCAGCTCTCAGGACGGTATCTCCAAGAATTTGTTGATCAGTGGTCAGGACGATACCAACTACACATAGTCCAGCAGCCGCTTGGAAATCCATGATCAGGTCGCTGAAGGGAACAGCGATCGTCTTGTTTCCAAATCCGAAGCTGACGCTGCCGGCTTCCTCTCGCCTTTTACAATCAACGAGGTAGTACCCATTAGTGTCTTGTATAGCCCCCAAGGATTTGAGGATTGGCTTGGCTGCTGTTTCGCGTAGACGGGTGATGGTAGTTCCCGAGTCTAACATTACTTTCTTGTCGTCTCCCAGAAGCTGGTAGGTGGAGTTCTGCCCCTTGATTGTGATCCCCATGGTGTTGATCGACACGCCGAGACGATACTCTCCGCTCGAACCGCGAATGGTGGGCAGCTTCTCCAGGGTGCCTATGAACTTGCTCTTGTCGATGCCGCCGTAGATAACAGCGCCAGTTGTGGACTCCGAATGGCGCAGGTCAAGGGAGAAGACGCGAGCCGCAATAATCCCCTGGTCAAGCATGGAATTGAGGACCAAGCTATAGGGCTCCTTGCCGTCGAACCCACTCTTCATGTCAGGAGCGAGCCCGAAAATGCCGGCAAACTGCCCCGAGCTCGCGACAACAGCGCCAAATGTCTGGTTCTTGATGACCGCGTCGCCCAGTGTAATATCGTCGGCATAGTATGTCAGATTGACGCTGGTGTGCGTCGAGCTATCTGAGGCATCGCCATATTTGATTGACTCGTTTCCAAAGGGTCCAATCGCCGGCGTCTTGGAATTTTTCGGAGTATAGCGTCCGAAGGTTTTGCACTGTTGTACTTGAGTATCGCTTGGTGCATTTGCACAGTCCGGATTAACCCAGAGCTCGCTGGATCCAGTATCGACGAGAAGTGTCAATTTCTGAGGAGGGCTTCCGATCTCAACTGCAACCGAAAACAAGGTCAGACATGTGTCTCCCAGTCTGTGCGGGAGGGAGGGAGGATGGAAAGGTCACGATAGCCCGGCAATCCCATCCCCATCACATTGTGACTCACCATCAGTCGTGTAGAAAAACTCCCTGTTGTCCAGCTCAGACACGATGGCCTTGGTATCCCGCTTAGCGGAATGGGGCCTGTCAACAGTCCCAATAGGCACAGAGAGGAATCCCTCCCCTCGCTTCGCCTTTGGAAAGCCAACGTTGGCGTCGACTACCTGTCCAGCAAGCAGCGAGAACACGACACCCAGTACAAGCGACCGCATATTGAAGACGTTTGTTGTGGCGGGAGATCCAACAAGGGAAACGCAACGGTTCAAATAGGCATCCTGGCAGGACGGTTGGATCGCGGAGAGTCCGGGGTCAGAGCCATCTTGATAAAGCTTTCCTGTCCCCACCACATGTTGACGCCAAGAGACCGTACATCACTTCCCGAGGACCTGCGACTTGTCTCTCCCTTGCCCTGTTCTGTGACTGGACGGCCGAGGGGGCTGACATGGGTCGATGGAGCCAGAAGATGGGGCGAGCTGCAAGGGGGAGGGAGGCTTAGTGTTTAAGTTTTGCGGGCTCAGCGGCTGACTTGTTGGCTTGTCAGCTTGCGTGGACGGCGCCGATCATTAAAACACCTTCTCTGATTCGATGGTTCCGAGATTGGGCCAGACTCGAGCCCGCCCATTCTTCCGTAAGCCAGCCACGGACTCAGATCTTTCTGTTGTGCGCCCGGCAGACGCCATTGGAGGCTCGGGCCTCCAGCACCTGCAGGTGTCTCGTCTCCCGACAATTGGACGGACATGATTGCTCAGTCGTCGTCAATTGCTCCACCCGTGCGTGTAAACAACCAAGTCGGATTCCGCGCGCGCCTCCGCCTCAATGCTGCAATGCATGACTTGGGCCCCTGCAAGTGGTACAAGAATAGCCCATTAGAGTTAGGCACCTTGCCAATCGGGTCCTTCATCTGATGATCCGCTGCTGCTAATCGGTCCTCCTGAGTCCTGACAAGCGCCAACAAGAAGCTCTCGCCTGTCTGCCGCAAAACAAGACCTCAAGAAGCAGCTTCTCGAAGGGCACCCCAATTGTAACCAGTCATTGGTCTCAGTATACTTGTTGTAGGACCCAGAATCCAAGCCCGAAAGATGTGTCTTCTCAGTGGAGCCCAGCTTGCCGCCTCCTTTGAGCGTGCGTAAAGGAGTAGGTGTGTAGGATTATGTTCCAATCGCCTCTTGGCATGTATGAACTAAAGTATATCGAGCTTTGCTATCCATCTCATTCCCCTTTTGTGAGACTATGTTGGGAATCAGCAAGTAAAAATGACAACCAGGCCCATGCAAATTTTGTTGATTCTATGCTACTGTACATATTTGGACAAGCGTCAATCTAGACACTTTGTATACAAGCCAACTCAATACTTTCCGTCGCCAGAGACGAGCAGAACAGCGCTGCCGAGTTGCCTTCTGACATCCTCATTGTTGACGTCGTGTGTATCCTCTACTTCACCCCACTGGCCAGCCTGCCAGTCAACCTCAAGATTGGTAGCTTTAGCAGCCTCGTCGGCTCCGAAAGTACCAACCGTGGCAAGGTCGCGAGCTCGAGCTGCACCCTCACTCCATTCTACCACAAGCCGAGCGGCGGCGAGAAAGCTCTTTCCTGCAAGAACAGCCCGTTCAAGCGCAGTAATCTCCCAAGCGTCGAGACCCATGACCCAGCCATGGACCACCTCTCGGACACCTTCGCTCTGCTGCTGTGGAACAATCGAGTGGCCATCCGAGACGGGTTCGATCTTGACCCCCGGCCACGTATTCGTTGTTAAGAAAGACACGATTGAATCGGCAGTCTTCTTTTGTACATCGCGTAGTGATTCTCCAGCGTCATTCTTCAGATCGAAGGGCCCAGCGGGTGGTGCCCAACAGAGAAGCGAATCTGTGTCTAGGTACTTCATAACGGTCGTAGCGATAGCAGTGCGAATTTTTGAGGCTTCGGGTGTGTCGGAAGCATCGTCGGTCTGAATGTCGATAGCTCGGCAAACAAGACTCGTTAAGGGTATCAGATGCTGCTTGGTGGCTTCTTGAACTGATGTAAGGTTGTCCCATTCGACGGCGAGGGCAGCAGCGAGATATCCCTTTGACAGGGGAAGACGGACGATTTCTTTGGTGAGAGGGTGTCTAAGGGGACGCTCATCAAGGTGAACTTGCAAAGCACCTTTCTGACAGTCAGCCAATGCCAGTTGAGGTACTTAGACCCAGGTCTGCGTTGTATTCAGACTTACCATCCACCTCCTTCACATGTACGTCATCCCAAAACCTCTTCTTCAGAGCCGTACTTTTACTCTTCCCATTGCGGATGTCTCGAGCGGCCTTGAGAAGCTCGGCTTGTCTCCTGCGCCGCTCTACACGTTGATAGCCGCTGGTGGTTGGTGCCTCCGGCGGTGGCCCCGTGCCGACAAGCGGATCGACATTGGCTGTCCTCGTGGTCGTCGAGTGTATTAATCGGACGGGTGCCGGAATTTGAAATAGCCGCGGGGCGAACCTAAGGGGTATCCGAGTCGGTGGCTTCATCATTGTGCGGGGGATGTGTTAAATGCCGTGTGGACAGATGATGGGAAAAGAAATTTTGGGCCGAACTACGCAGGATGTCAATTGCGCGAACCACTAAGGATGGTCAAGGGTTCAATTCAGGTTGGCCAAGCTCTCAGCTGTGGAGCCGCAGTAGATACCTCACCTACGGGAGCAGCATCCAGCAGCCTGAGTTTCAATTTCTTTTCATTATTGTGTTTCGAGTGGTTCTGTAATGAATATGATCTTATGAAAATAATTGAACGCTTGTAGGCCATCCGGGCGAAAGGTCAAAGATAAATGTTCGATAATGCTCGTTCATTCAAAGTACCCAAGTCGTCTCATACCCCCACCACTAGGCACATTAGTGGACCAAAGATTCAGGCAGCTTCCCAGAGCTCATTCAGAAGAACATGTCAACACGTATAGCCAAATGGGACATCTCGCGAGACAACAACTGGATAAATATCGATGTTTTGAAGACGTGTTGAGCCGAGGAGGAGCGGCCAAAAGCGAAAACAAGCCACCACAGATGAGCATGAACTCCTATTTCTGTTATAAGTCTGGGATACCCCACTACTCTTGATGGACGCAACAGGCTCTGGCCATCTAGAGATTCAAATAAAAACGTGTCCCGGACGATTTCTTGCCAAAATTAAATATGTTGATGAAAGAAACAACGCCATATTCGTCCAAAACCAGAGGAATAGGAGTATCTAGATCTTGGAATCTCAGATCAATGGTGGGGCGAGATGACAGGTGTCCTATCACGTGATTGAAACACCATCCCTGAGTTAGAGGCGACTATGGCCAACGTGGTGGTTAACAGGTGCTTCCTGACTATCGACACCACGAGCAACACCGACAACACACCGTCTCGCCTCGACCCAGCCGCCCAAAATGAGCTACGGCAAGAAGGATGAGGATGCCGACCTGGGCCTGGTCAAGGTAGATCGCACTCAAGTCTTCCAAGAAGGTGAGTCTCTTCAGCCCATCCAGCCCAGTTCCCCCACAGCTAAAGCGTTCAACCAGCCCGACTTTTCAACAGCTCCCCCATTCAACCACGAAGATGCCGAATACTTCTTACCAAGATTGCTCTCCTCCTCTACACTGGGGAGAAGTTCCCGACCAATGAAGCCACCACCCTTTTCTTTGGTATCTCGAAATTGTTCCAGAACAGGGATGCGAGCCTCCGCCAGATGGTCCATCTTGTAATTAAGGAGTTGGCCAATTCAGCCGAGGATATTATTATGGTCACCAGCACGATTATGAAGGATACTGGAGGAAGCACCGACGTTATTTACCGACCCAATGCGATCCGAGCCCTGTGCCGCATCATCGACGTACGGGTTCCCAGGCTGCCGCCCCAGACCGCAATTGCTAACCTTGAATTCGAATAGGCCACCACCGTCCAGTCGATTGAACGAGTGATGAAGACAGCCATTGTCGACAAGAACCCTTCCGTCTCTTCTGCCGCCCTTGTATCGTCATACCACCTCCTCCCCATCGCCCGAGATGTTGTCCGTCGATGGCAGAGCGAAACTCAGGAGGCCGCAGCATCCTCCAAGTCCTCCAGCGGCTTCTCGCTTGGCTTCTCCTCCTCGAACGGACAGCTCCCCTTAAACAACTCAACAATGACACAATATCATGCGATTGGCCTGTTGTACCAGATGCGCATGCATGATCGTATGGCATTGGTCAAAATGGTGCAGCAGTTTGGTGCTGCCGGCGCTGTCAAGAGCCCTGCCGCTCTTGTGATGCTGGTCCGCCTAGCAGCTCAGCTTGCCGAGGAAGATGCTTCTCTCAGGAAGCCTATGATGCAATTGTTGGATGGCTGGTTAAGGCATAAGAGTGAAATGGTCAACTTCGAGGCCGCCAAGGCCATTTGCGACATGCGAGATGTTACCGATGCCGAAGTCAACCAGGCTGTGCACGTTCTTCAGCTCTTCCTAACTTCCCCACGAGCAGTCACCAAATTTGCCGCACTTCGCATTCTGCATAACTTCGCCTCCTTCAAGCCCAACGCTGTCAATGTTTGCAACCCCGATATTGAGCTTCTCATCTCCAATAGCAACCGATCCATCGCTACTTTCGCCATTACTACATTGTTGAAGACTGGTAACGAAGCCAGTGTCGACCGGTTGATGAAGCAAGTCTCTGGATTTATGTCTGAGATCACTGATGAGTTCAAGATCACTATTGTTGAGGCCATCCGAACGCTCTGCCTCAAGTTCCCCAGCAAGCAGGCCGGTATGTTGACCTTCCTCAGTGGTATCCTACGCGACGAGGGTGGCTATGACTTCAAGAGGGCCGTAGTGGAGAGCATGTTCGATTTGATCAAATTCGTTCCCGACTCAAAGGAGGACGCTCTGGCACATCTCTGCGAATTTATTGAGGACTGCGAATTCACCAAACTTGCCGTGCGTATTCTGCACCTGATTGGTTTGGAGGGTCCCAAGACTGCACAGCCCACCAAGTACATTCGTTACATCTACAACCGAGTAGTCCTCGAGAACGCCATCGTTCGCGCTGCTGCCGTCACTGCTCTCGCCAAGTTCGGTGTTGGCCAGAAGGACCCAGATGTCAAGAGCAGTGTCAAGGTGCTCCTCACCCGTTGCCTGGACGATGTGGACGATGAAGTCCGAGACCGTGCAGCACTCAACTTGAAGTTGATGGCCGAGGAAGATGACGAGATGGCCCGCAACTTTGTCAAGAATGGTAAGTTGCCTCACACATTCCAGTTAAGTGTCCTGGCTAACCCAACAATCAGAAAATATGTTTTCTCTTCCCACGTTTGAACACCAGCTGGTTCTGTATGTCACTTCAGATGACAAGTCCGCTTTCGAAATTCCTTTCGACATCTCCAAGATTCCCGTTGTCACCAGGGAGCAGGCCGATGCCGAGGACAGAACGAAGAAGCTTACCGCCACAGCTCCTACGCTCAAAGCCCCCAAGGTTGGCCCTACAAAGTCCGCCAGTGTGGCGGAAGCCGCAGCGTCCGCTTCGGCTCAGGCTCAACGCTATGCTCAGGAGCTGGCAGCGATCCCCGAAATCCAGGAGTTTGGTGCCGCTCCTCTCAAATCATCACCTGTTGTTGAACTTACCGAGGCAGAGACTGAGTATGTTGTCACCGTGGTCAAGCACATCTACAAGGAGCATATTGTTCTGCAATACGAGGTCAAGAATACTCTACCAGAGACAGTTCTAGAGAATGTCTCGGTTGTCGCTACACCTTCAGAAGAAGACGAGCTCGAAGAAAGTTTCATTCTCCAGGCCGAGAGGCTCGCTACTGATGAGCCCGGCAAGGTTTATGTTGCCTTCAGAAAGGTTAACGGAGACGGCTCTCTCCCCGTCAGCACTTTCTCCAACATCCTCAAGTTCACCAGCAAGGAAATCGACCCGTCCACAAACGAGCCTGAGGAGCAAGGTTACGATGATGAGTACGAAATCTCTGAGTTTGATCTCACTGGAAGCGACTACGTCATCCCTACTTTCGGAAGCAACTTTAACCACCTGTGGGAGCAGGTTGGTGCTGCAGGAGAGGAGGCCGACGAGACTCTGCTCCTTAGCGGCATGAAGAGCATTGCCGGTAAGTTTCACCATTGATCCTCTCAGATCTAGGATCCCGCTAATACCCTTTATAGAAGCAACAGAGCAGCTCGCAAAGACGCTCTCTTTACAACCCGTCGACGGAACAGATGTCCCCGTAAACCAGACTACCCATACCCTCAAACTGCTCGGAAAGACTGTCGGGGGCGGGCGTGTGGTGGCCAGCATACGGATGGCATACTCATCAAAATCTGGCGTTACGACAAAGATTACAGTAAGGAGCGAGGAAGAGGGTGTTGCGGCGTTGGTGATTGCAGCTGTAGCGTGAGAGGTTCTGGAAATCGTGGTAATCATACTTTCAAATATGCTCTTAAAGTTCTACTGGTCAACGTACGTGTGGATGCATAGCAGCAGCGGCGCGGAAACATGGCGAATAGACCGGAGCGGGGAGAGCAAGCATTTCGGAGGTGCAAATGGGGTTGGAAACTGCTGGCTGGGGCCGGTTTTGCCTGCAATCAGCAGCGGGGGTCATGACTGATGGCACATTATTTAAACACTGTTATTTGTGGTTCCCTGTCATAACGCGATTATTTAGACAAGGCGGTTTGAAAATAAGATGACTGGTTACTATGTGCACTTGGCAAGTTTGCAACGTGATGTGCCAGAGACATCGGAGTCGCCTCGCTAGTAAAGTACCTATATAGGTTAAAATGAGAGACACTAGTTGATGGACTTATGGTTTGCTTCTTAACACAGAAAGGGACTTGGCTAAGCTAAGCTTGATAATTCAGGATCGTCTACATTCACGGTTCTTCAAGTTACGAAGCAATCTTCCAATGACGCCCATCCATCATACTAGGATAGCTCGGTATAGGGTAGCACGCAACGGAGCAGGGGATGAGACGAGAGGCAACTGTAGGATGAAATGAGAAGAGGAGACCATTAAACGTGGTGAGCTCGTCTAATATGGAAATTAAATTCTACTTCTTCTTCAAGCTGATTATAATAGCAACGCTGGGGAGGTCCTTGGAAGAGGGGAAGAGGAGAATAGGAAAATTGGTGTGGTGGTTCAGTGAGAGGTAGTTGTGGTGGTGTGAGGGTACATGAGGCTTGATTCTCTTTTTCGAAGGTATTGTAAGAGAATCACGGAAGGTTAAAAAATGCGGCTTTATGGCCTGAGATTTCTATTGCCAGGGAAATGTATTTACTGTTCTGACATTTGCAGAAATAACACACTGACTTGAATCGATGGGGGTATGGAGTATATGTTGGGCATGATCTAACCTCTCCTCCTCCTCCAAGAAATGCTTGAAATCACCGCTGCTAGGTGTATACTTACGAAGAGAAAAACTTGCCCGGCAACAATGATTTTTTTTTCTGTTGGGATAGGCTACACGTGGTGAAAATGGACTCGGCTCGGAGATGGGTTTATTTTCTTGTTGGGGATATATTCGTGGATAAATGGGTGAGGCGATCTTCCGTGTGATGAACTGGTTGCGTCATGGGACCATCCACAGAACCTGATGTTGGTGGCGTGTGTGCAACTTATTGGGGTAAGGGAAGCATCCTATGCCGTCCAGACCAGCTCCAGCATGCAGACTCTAGATGACGCGAGGTCGTAGGATATCTCCATCACCGCCCTCAGGACGGACCTAGCAGGATTGGCGTTGTAGCTCGACCCGAGACCGAGGCTACATGGGGCTTGCATAGGTTTACTGGGACACTGCGCATCACCCTTCGCGAATCACAGCCGTCCTTAGATGGCCCCAGGGAACGGAATAGGCATCGAATAATATGGGGTGTAAGACAGGGATGTGGCACAGGGACGAACATCCGATGCTTGATGATTGGAGGAGAGGCAGAAATGGGCAAGGAGGGACCTTGGGGAAATCAGTCCCGTAAAGAGCTCTTACAACGGTAGTATGAAAGCAATGCCATTGCAGTCGGCCTTTGGATGGAATACGTACATAATTTGGGACATGGGCGAGATTCATGTCGCCATGGCACACCACCTGTCAACTCGTGAGGATGCTTCACAATGCCATGAGACAAAGTTTTTTTTGGGGAAACTAATAAAGCCCCGCCGCGACTGCATGTCATATCACAAAAGCATGTCATAATTAACAGGCAAGAGAGCATGTTTGGTGCCACAAGGGGGTGGGTGTCGTGTATCAAGTGACAGGCCAACGTGGCAGATAGTGAGCAGGTCTGCAGGCTTTGTCCGAAATATTCACTGACCGCAAGACAGCCAGGAGGGTCTTCGCTGTTCATGCTGGCGCTCATTGTGGAAGGCCGCCAGAGCACGGCGTCCTGGTCGAGGACGAGGTGTGTATGTCGCGAATAGGTAGATAATCAGTCCCCGCGATCCGAGGGATCAGCAATATGACATAGCATCCGAGGCAGAGTAGATCCTCTCTGACATCAATAGAAATCCTGCCGACGATGACGAATGGTGGCCGCCAAAGACCAATGGATTTAGATTGGCCGTGCACTAAAATAAGGGACTCCATCCATGGCACCGGCCTGAGGTGTCTGGTACCTGCCCGGGGCCAGGTGGTAGGTGCGCTGCCGCATGTCCCCACCAGGGCCACGCCTTAAGGGGGCTATAGGGGTTGATCGCTGATGTGGCTGGGTGTCTTCCCCCTATGGCTTAGCAGGCAATAGGAGTTTTGGGCCCATCCCGTTGCAGGTCAGCATTAAGCGGTGGCGCCAACCATCTCTCTAAGCTGTTCTACCCAGCCGTTCCGGGCCACTTTTTTCAAGTCCAGGTCCCCATTCATTTCCGTGGGCTCCCTTTCTGCCGCTCACTCCCAATCTCCCGTCTATCCGCAGTCCTCAACACCCTTTGCGACTCCAGTACCCTACTTGCGAAATCTTGGCCGGCCTGTTCTGCCGAGAGACAAGCCTCCGTCGCAAGAGAAAACGCCTCACAGATTGCGCAATGAACGCAATTCAGCAAAAATGTCGGCCCAAGCACCAGGTTCTCGTGCTCAAGTGCTATCCTCGGACCTCCAAGGGAGCTGTTGACGTCAAGCCCAACAGCAGCGAGCTCAGCTACCTCCTTTTCTACGCCACGAGCCGCCGTTCTAAGATTCAGAAGATTGGTGAATTTCTCGAGAAAAAGACCGCCAGCGATGTGTGGAGGTTGCGAATTGGGTGCGCTGGCTTCCATCTCTCCCTGACGTTGATGACTTTTGCTTACCAAGTGTCTGTAACTATAGAAATGTCCAAGTTACCCTTGGGATCCTCACTGCGCTCATCGAGAAGTCGCCAAAAGATATCGCTCTCATTGCCCCCTGTGTGCTCAACATCCTCGAACTCATCCTTCGCTCCAACGACATCTCCATGATCGAGTCATCCCTACCTACCTTTGACGCCTTCTGCGAGCACCATGATGTCTCCTCGCTCTTCGCCGACCAGTCCTACCTTCACCAGTACGAGTCTGTTGTCCGCTCCTATGCCAGTCTCGCCTCCATCAGCTTCAATCCGACAAAGCAACCGCTGAGCAGTCCAGTTAAAGCTCGGTGGAGAACCGCAGGACTGAAAGCCATCAGAAGCATTGCGGCCTCGGATGCGCTGTCGACTCTTACAGGCCGCCAAATAGACGTTATCGTTCCCCTCATCCTCGAAAACCTTTGGACAACAGATGAGAATATGCTGGAGACCTTTTTGGATCGAGTCCAGGCGGAAGAGAAGGCCGATACTGAGAAGATTCTAAGGCGGCGCACCAGTGTCGCAACAGTCGAGACGGTCGATACCGCCGGCGAGCCTCGCCCTATCGCATTTTCCGGAACAGCAAATGACGCGGATCGACTGGCCGAGGAGGACATTGGGGTTCTCGCCATGCAATGCCTCAAGAGCATATTCGTCGTCCCCAACCGGTCTCAGATAAATGCGGCCACCTCGGTTTTGTTACGGTTTATCCTGGATAGGTCAGATGCAGGATATTCGGTCGCGACGCTCGGAAGTAAGGGCAAAAATGACAATGGCTGGGCCCTCACTCTTTACAACGTCATTGCTCGATGGGCCCCGGTTCAGGACCGTTACATCATCTTGGTTGTCGCAATCGATACCCTGATCCGAACACCTGTCACGGATGCTCGAATGGAGCAGCAGCTTGTCCTTGTGTCTATTATCGGATCACTTTTGCGATCTGATGTAAACCTGATTGGCCTTAGCATTATGGATGTCTTGCTCGGACTGGTCAAGCAGATCAGGAAGCTTTTCCGGCCTTCTGGTAGTGTGAACCCGACGGACAGCGCTGCGGACGAGAAAACAGAATCGGACACAGAGCCAAGTACACCATTACCACGAAAGCAACTGTTAGAGCGACTCGAGGGCTGTATTGGAGATCTGGCAACGCATGTTTATTATGCCGACCAAATCACTGACATGATCGCCGCGATCATTGCGCGGCTCAAACCTAGCCGTTCATCCAGCACAGGTTCCACACCTCATGGTGAGAAGACGGACGGGAACGAGCCACTGCCTGCTTCGTCTGCTCAAGACCTGACTGAGAGCCAGTCGACAATTGATGCATACTTTTCTTACAGCAAGGGTCGTCTTTCCGGCCTTAGCATTATCAAGGCTATTCTACTGGTTGCTAACCCGTCGCTGAAAATTAGCGGCAATGTAAATCTTTCGAGGAATAGGGTCCCTCTCGATGTCTGGGAAGGCACGCACTGGCTTCTTCGGGATCCGGATGGCGAGGTTCGCAAGGCATATGTGGAAGCATTCGTGACGTGGCTTGACCGAGAGACGACTGCTGCTGACCTGAGAGCGAGTGATGAGGCTCTGGTCCAACACCGACCACAACACAAGTCAAGCCAGGACTCGCCTACCGCTACTGCCTCTCAGCGGGCAGTTTCAAACGCCTCAAACCGGGAACGTTTGCCCAGATGGCGCCGTTCCCAGTTCCTACCTCTCCTTCACCTATCCATCTACGATAACGCTCTTCAGTATGTGGACTGTGAGACGGACTTGGTGCTTCTCCATGTTCTACTCACTAAGCTGACATTCCAACTTGGTGTCAACGCTGTACGCTATGGGCTCCCGATGATATATCACCTGCAGGAAGAGATACAAGAGATAGAGCTCCCCGTCCATAAAGTCCGCATTGCTGCCCTGTGTCATGGGTACTTTTGGGCTTTGATTGAAAAGTTTGACATCGAAACGTCGGCCCTCGGTAGAGCCATCCACAACGAAGTGGCTCGTCGCCGCACCAAGGGCTTCTGGGTCTCGGGCATCAACGTTCCTGCTCCACTGCCCAGATCAGTAGGTGTGCCCGGCCAAACCGGTCCGCCGCCTTCGTGGGATGCTGCAGCACTTGAACAGGAAGCTCTTCTTCCATTCGATGACCGTGGCGCTTTGATCAACTCCATCGCCGCAAGCTATGAAGAGAGTGCGAGGTCTCCTCCCACTAGTCCGATGGCATCACCCAGTCGTGCCGGCACGGGCCCCGTTCTGGGATCAACACTGACTTCACCGCACGAGCACGCCTTGGAATTTCCTGACGCATTCAGAGAGTACATGCTGGCAGACTGGACAAGAGAGGGAGTTGCCTCGGCTTTGGCTTTGGAAGGCAAAGCCGAATCCCTCAATGGCTCAAGAACAGGCACTACAACAACCCGCAACCGTCTCACTATCAACACGGCAAACTTTGGTACCAATGGGATCCCGACTCACGGAGGCCCGCATAACCTACGCCCTCAGTCCGCTCGACTCCCTGGCGATGGTGAACGCTTTGGATCAAGTGCAAGATTTAGTAAAACGAGCGTGCGAAGCGGGCTTTCTCCATCTCCCTCTACTACGGCTAAGGGGGCCGTCGCTTCCGTGGACCAGCTCAAGATGGTGCTTTCTGGAAGCCTTGCGACACAAAACGTGAATGGCGCGGGTGAAGACGATGAAGAAAGTGGCGATAGTATGGTCAGTTACGAATACAGTGCCTCCGAACTGAGCCATAATCAGGGCACGCAGGTGTCGGATCGTGGCAGTGTTGTGGTTGACGGCGTGAAGCGATCAGCTTCCGGTGCCCACCGGGGGCCGCTCAACTCGAATCCCCCGACTCACAACCTACCGAACTTTGGGGACGATGTTGGGTCAGGGGATGACGTCCCGCCGGTCCCACCATTGCCCAAGTCGCACACCGCTTTGACTGGCAAGAGCATGGGCGTAACCGATGACATTGCCGTCCAAGATTATGCCGTAAAGGGCGCGAGGCGCAACCTGAGCAACCGAAGCCGCAGGGGCAGCGTGAAGTCTCGACACGGCAAAGATGACAGTGGGAAGGCTATAGATTTGCAGGAACTTTTGAGGGGCATCGACAGCCGGGTTGGTGAAGCGGGTCTGGGAAATATCACCAAGCCGCCGTACTAGATCATTGTACAAGAAGGACGTGGGTGGTTAGTTTCCAACAATCTTAATTTCATTCAGTGTTGGTTTTATATTCAGCTTGTTTGCTATATAGAGTGCGAGGAGTTTCTGCATCAAAACTGGGGCCGAACTGGGCATTGGGGAAAATAAGCGAGCAGTGATGGGACGGTTTGGGTTGTTCGAATATACATATGCGTATACATACTTTGTATTGTTTACAAAACACGAAACCTATGATTAATTCTCCTCCTATATATCTTTCTCCCCAGATCTCATGTGTTTGTTCGTATATTAGCAGAGGTATTAAGCACATCAAGAGCGAGCCTGAGCCGTCCCATCCAGGGGCTATCCTAGTGGCACGAACGGAAGAAGATCTCCATTTCCGTACCAAGGGAGACCTTGTTGATGCGGAAGCTTGATGCCGAGCCTTGCAGCTGTGTGGGCTCCCGGCCCTGGTCACCACTTGCAGGCAGAAGGGATAAATGGATAAGGTAGTTACAATATACTTGCATATGTATAATTTTGATACGTGCATTGGAAAAAATCTCCGGACGGACTAATGTTCTACAAAGGGCTGAGTTCCCGATAAACTCTCGCAGGCGTGTCTAGTGAGTCTGCTGCTATGGATGCAAGTATTTGAAGCTTCCTACCAACCTTGATTGGCGACTCCTGCCTCTATGTGTATTATGAGGCAAGGTAGTTAGATAGACAGGTAAATGTAATATTATACCTCCGTTTTTTTGGGGAGGAATAGAGTTGCTCCTCATTCATCAAGACAGATCACAAGGCATCGTGATTCGGAGCTTGGAGACAAGACAGCGATGTTTCTTTGATGTAAAGCACTTACCTAACGAGCAGAAATAAAACAACATTCATAGTAGATTTGTGAAATCACCGGTCTGGAAGGCTCATATCCTTAGCTACCTACTGGTAATTCTCGTAGTTGCCTGCACACTCACTGAAAGCACTCCCATGGTAGCTTCCCTGTCTACCAACACGGTGATGCCCCTTCTCTTCTCCATCATCTTCACGGCCGATGAAATACTGTTTCTGGTTCGCTTTTTCTTCTGCGTTTGACTCTCGCTCTGGTTATTCTTTTGCTCCCATCAGCATCCATCTCTCGCTCTGTTTGGACTTTGTTGACTTAGTTTGATACGATTTTATCATCACCTTCGTTCAGTCTCCCGCTACGATAGACATCCATTAACACCGACGGTACCTCATTTTGTTTCGTTTTCTTCTTGGAAACAGGGATAGCCTACTAGTCCCCTTTCTCGAGATTCCGAGTGCAGTACGAAAGCATACGGTATTGAAGTTTGCATCCTGACTTGCTCCTCGAGCCGGACTGAGAAGGTCGAACGAAACTCGTTGCAGCAACGCCTATATTGGTCCTAGTTGTCTAAAACTCAAGCGACAAAGCCGACCATCATCACACAATGGAGCATATCGAAGAGTTGGGTCATCCGTCGCGAAGCATCCCGAACGAGGCGTACCCCGATGACATACCGCGACCAAAGGCATCCCCTGATGATCTGCCACCACCAGACGAGGCAAACCCTGATGATCTTCCACTGCGAGATGAGGAATGGCCTGATGATATGCTAGATGCCGGAATTGAGAGGCCAGCCCAAGTCGCAACACCCAGTCAAGTCCCGTTGTCGCTGCATTCATTCATCCGCGGGCGCAGATCCCCGGCCAACGTAGGGCTTTCGTCATTTGGGAACGTCTACGACCAAGGGAATCGCCTTCCACTGCCACATGAGCGGTCACCCCAGCGGTCGCCTGAGCGGTCACCTCAGAGGACACCACCGCCGCCATACTTGGAACCAGAACCAGATATCGAAATGATGCCGCTGCAACCCGTAGCACAAGCTGGGCCAGTGCAGCCGGGGCAGTCGCGGCAACAACGGAACGAGCCACCCTTTTTGGCTAATGCAGCTCATCCTCAGGGCTTTGTTGGGCCGGAGGGTGAAGTGGTTGGTGCACCAAGACGAAGAAGAAAGAAAGACTGGAAGGCTATAGCTTTCGTTGGAGGCTTCATATTCATGATTGGATCAGTGATAATTATTATGGCGACGGTCAACACAGAAAAGACAGAAAAATGATACGGCACCCTCTGCATTGGCCTGGGTTGGACCGTCTGGGAATTCAGGTTGGAGTTTGGCAGTTGTTCTGGGGCTGCTTGAACTTGTTCTATTGGCATCCCTAGGAAGCCATGAGCTGGACACCGTTGAAAGGTGCCGTCTCAGTTATTACTATGTACTATTGCTACATGTGTATAGCGTTAGCCAGCGAAGAATTTGTTTCTTTTTGATCTCTCACAACGTATATGTGATAGGATAGCTTTTAGGATGAGCTTATCCGTGATGTGGCACTATTCCATGTCATTCATCACAACAGATATCTGTATCCTCAAGTACTGAGCTATTGGTAGGATTGGGCGATGGATCCATCTACATGAGCGCTTAATTCTTGTCACCCGAAAGGGTCGGCGATAGACAGTAATAATGTGCATGGGTACCGGGAATATCCCTCCTTGATGGGAAGTTGATTTGTGAAAGAGATGCATGCGCATATTTGGCTGTCGTCTGACTGCATGCATGCATGCACGGTCGTTTCGCCACCATCATAAAGCGCTTATTGGGTTGCAGAGAGAGAGCAGAAGGGAGGATCGCAGGAAATAGAGCGACGAGGCTGACAGGATGTGCAACCAGAGCATAACATCTCTGCGATGGAAACGCGATTCACGGTTGTTGGCCCATGGATTGAAACACATCTCGCCAACTGGCATCTAACCCAGCGCTGAGGTTGGTCCCTATCCATGCCGCATGCTTGAGATGGGACGGATCGTGGATGAGCACGAACATGCCACGTGCCATGACGTAAGACACGTTTTTGGCCTGATCGGGCTATATATCAGATATGTATCCCATCGGTACGATTTGCCTGGGCAACCAATGGCTGGCAGATGGCGTCAGGGAGAGGTTTCAGGATTCAGCGCAGGAGGTGAGAATCTTGCGCGCAAAAGGGGAAGAGTTGCGACTCATGGGGGTGGAAGCTGCCCAATCCTCCCTGGGCGATATCCAATTTAGATGCTTATTACAGCGCGCACCGAAAAATAATAATCGATGGCAGGATTTTGGTGATAAGTTACTCGTAGCCTGTACGCAGAGGGCGCGGTGTGCGCGGTGTGTGTTCCCCCCTGGCTTAGCATCCATGGAATCACGGTCCGACCACCTTGGAAGAGCTTTGATGCTGTAGCATGTAGGCAACGTGGAATTGGACTGGGGTCAGCCGTTCCACGGGGACCAGACCATGGGCATCAGGATGCATGGAAGCTGTGGGCGTTGGGGCCCCCAAGGCGCGTGAAACGAAGTGTGAGTCGGCGAGTCAGCCAGGCCATCCATCTCGATTTGGGAGCTCTCCCAGAGCCAAGGTTGTTTCATGCTCTGGGTTGATGATGGTGCCTGGCGGATGATCGACGCCCGGTGCTGCAGGAGGCACCCATCCATTGGTCTGCCGCACTGTCAGTCAGAGTCTGGGCAGGTCGATATGTTGGGGCAACTGGAGCTCTGGAGATGCTGCTGTTGCGGCCGTCATGACCCTGTTTGTTTATTTCTCAATTATTCTTCCCTGGCCCCGGGAAGTTTTTTTTTACCTCCTTGTTGGGAGGAGACCAGGGGCCCAGGGACGAGTTACAAAAGCTCGGGCGCGGAAAACCCGGTTTCATTGATTGTCTGATGAAGGAATTAGAAAGAAAACAAGCCGTTGCGAGATATCTTCGTTAGCTACCTAGGTAGGTATCATGCTCAATTGAATCACCAGATTCATCGCACCGCCGTTGCCAATACTGGCAATTGGCTTCGGATTTCGGAGTGCCCGTCAGCCCTAAGAAGATGGAGGGTGGGCCGGACATGCAGCCGCTTGATAGATTCAAGAATCGGTGAGTTTAAGTGCCGCATCGTAGAATTGACGGCAATGACACTGGAGCTGCTATATTGCGTCCCGGGAGGAGTAAACGGGGCGAGGATAGGAATTTGTAGGCCCGAAATGAGGACGAGATTGACGACGTGATGGAACACCCGGGCAAATAGACGGCCTCCTATGGACATGGGCAGGGTGCTTTGGGCCGGAACATGTACATCCATACTTGGACGGCAGGGCAAACAACAGCTCCTCTTGACTCGGTCTGGTCTGGTAGTAACCCGGCCTGGTGGTGCCACCCTCCTCTACGGCAACAGTCCGTCTATCCATACTCGAACCCGGGCTTCTTAGAATGCCGACGCCAACGTACGTACGTATGTGAATGTGGTTACGACATGGCCCGTCCAGTTGCATGCCTAGCATCATCACATCGCATTAGCACCCTGGTCAGTATTTAAGATGGTGTCTGTCTGCTGCTTCAAAGCTACGCTGGGCCTTGCCTTAGCTCGTCTGGATGTGTGCCGTCGTATTGTGGCCTGGCCTGGCCTGGCCGGGATCAGGACCTGGCGCAATCCCATTTCTTCGCTTCTTGCGAGGGCCTCTTTGCTCTTTGCCCTTTCCTCGCTCGCCTAGGCAGGCCAGCAGCGCAGGTCGGACTAAGGCATGGCCGGTATCAACTAAAGCAACTTCGCGACGTGAGTGAAGCCCGCCGAGGTGACAGATCATCCTTCATGCCAGAGCTGTCTAGCCCCTAAACCGAGCCCCGACCCCCTGCACTCTCCCCTGTCGACGTGGTAGCTGTTTCCCCACAGAAGGAAAGCCTTGACCCTACCTTGGTGCAGACCTCGAGCCCGACCGGGTGGTGGCCCAGTCTCAATTTTTCCCATCCATCCATCCCTCTGGTTGCTATCATCCACATGGCATGGTGAGGTGAGGTACTAAGGCGTGCAGGCAGACCACCGACCTGCTCATTTGCTGCCAACCCGCGTCTGACTCCCAGCATATACGCCGGAGGCACCGAGTTGGCTTCTGCATTGATCCCCCCACAAGACAACCTCTTGCGTCTGAACTTCTGCTGCTGCCCTCCCCACCGCCAGCGAGCGAGTGGTCCAGCTGAACTGGAACCGCCTGCCGTTGACTATTCATGCCGTGCTGGACTTGGCTCGAGGCCGCCACCTGCTCACCCAAAAGGGGGCTGCAGAGCCCCGCGCCAGACCCTCTTTCTCCTTGAGGATCTGGAAACCATTATTAAAAGCTCGATGGGATCCTCTTTAGCTTAGGTAGGCAGACCCTCACCTCACGTTGCCAAACGAGCCAGGGAGCAGAAGAGGTCTGTGCTGCACATACATACATATCTTCTTCCGTCTGCATCCAGCCAGCGCCAGCCAATCATCCCGCCATCGCATCACACCCTTCGATCGCTCTATCATCCAATTCCGCCTGCCACCAGCCAACAACGCTCTCCTGTACCTGACGCGGCCTCATCCCTCTGCATTTTGTTGTTTTTCCCACGAGTAGCACTGGCCGACGCCTGCCGCCAGCACCCACCACCCGTCCCGGCGCCAATTGCTCCAGACTCCATGTATTCTTGCTCTGCCCGTGCACACTGCTCTCCAAGACCTCACTGCGGCAAGGAATAGGCGTGGACCGAGTGTCAAGCACAAACCCGTCGCGTACCCACCACCCGAGTCGGTTTCTGCAATTGGTGTGTCCAGCGACCGCTAGCATTGCACCACTACTCCTCCTTGGACCTGGTCCAGCCCAGAGCTACCAGCAGCCGCACCACTTCACCTCACCTCACCTCCAGGGCTATCTGCTCCACTGGCCGGCCCCCTGTAATCCTTCCATGCACGCGCCTTAGGTATTAAGTAGCACCACCACCGACCGCTGGGGAAGCTTCTCACCCCCATGACGCAGCCGCCAAATCCATCTGGACCGCCCTCGCCTTGCTTGTCCTTGGACTGGGACATCATCTAGACTCCAGCATCCCCTTTCTCGCCGCCAACACACAACGTTGCGGCTCCTCAGCCTCACGTACGCCTGTGTCAGCAGTTTCAGTTCATTCCTGGCGTTGCATCCGCCGCCAATCTTGACTTTTTTCCTCCGCTTAGAGTATTAATCTTATTGTCAGACATAACTGAGAAAGGGGAGAGGAAAAAAAAAAAAACAAGCCTCGGCCAGCCAGCCATATATCGTAGGCCTCGCCGCCGCGGCCGACTCTTTTTTTTTTTTTTTTATACTTTGCAAGCTGCACCTCTTTCCAAAATAATTTTATAAGCAATGATGTCAAATCAGCGGAATTATCGGTTTCAGCCCAGGTTCGTTCATATCCGTTCTGCCGGCTGTGTTGTGTCTGACTAACCATCGTCTTCATTAGTCGCGAATTCCACGTCGTGGTGCTTGGAGCAGGTATGCTGGAAATTACATCCACCACAACAAACATTGATAGCAATATCAAGACTAACTTTTTCATGTTCCCTGTCTAGGTGGCGTTGGCAAAAGTTGTTTGACTGGTAAGCACTCACTTTCAACCTCTGGTTGAATGTCATTTCTGGGCCTCACCAGAATGCTCATATACATGCAGCACAATTTGTCCATAACGAGTGGATCGAAAGTTATGACCCGACTATCGAGGATTCGTACCGGACACAGATCTCAGTTGATGTATGTGCAAAATTCAGTTCGTCACGTTGAAGATTCATTATGCTGACTCAGATATGCAGGGTCGTCAGGTGGTGCTTGAGATGTGAGTTGAATGACCGGAGATGCTCTTTGAGACATGCTCCACCCTGGATCATTGGCTAACCTTACCACGTCAGCCTCGATACCGCCGGCACGGAGCAGTTTGGTATGTTAAAAGATCTTTTGCAATTGCCGCCCTCCAATCAGTGGCAGCTTGGCTAACTCCAAGGGTCAGTTGCGATGAGAGACTTGTACATGAAGACAGGGCAGGGGTTTTTGCTTGTTTTTAGCATCACCTCTGCTTCCTCTCTCGATGAAATGTGCTCTCTACGAGATGAAATTATCCGTATCAAAGATGACGCCAATGTGCCAATCGTCATTGTCGGAAACAAGGCTGACCTGGAGGAGTCTCGCGCTGTTCCGCGTGCCAAAGGCTTTTCCATCTCACAACGCTGGGAAGCCCCCTATTATGAGGCTAGTGCGCGAACAAAGAGTATGTTTTTATTATTTGTTTATGACGGCCACGCATGAGCATTGCTGACATATGTCCACCGAAAGCCAATGTGGAGGAGGTTTTCATTGACCTCTGCCGCCAGATGCTCCGCAAGGATGACGATGCTGGAATCACAGATGACCATCATCATGATGACAGTTACGATAACAGAGGAGGTTCATCAAGACGCCGCCGTAGAAGGCGTTTCAGAGACCACACCCACCCACGATGCTCCATCCTCTGAAAGCAACGTAACCGCAGTATGAAACCCAAAAGAAAAAAAAAGGAAGCAAGGAAAAAGAGAAAGAAAAAAAAACCACATCTTCAATACATTGGAGGAAATGTATGATTTGCCATACTCAGAATACAGCAGAGGAAGAAGTCGAATTTGGATTCTTCAAGCAGCCAGCGCTTAGCTCGATTATAGCAGAGGACCTCACGGCCCGCACGATATGATATTGTTTGGCATTTTTGTCTCGCTTTTTGCTTGTACCCTCTTCTCTCCCCTTCTTTTCCCTTCTACATATTATTGTTTCTCCACGATTGCTACCCCTATAACGATAAGGTTTTGGCATACTTGCAGATAAAACAGCGGGCAAATTGGGAGACGCGTGGTGTCTGATGCAACACAACACAACAAAATGGCGTTTGAGGCGTGTCAACTCCCAACCAATACCTTTTTTCTTTTTCTTTCATTTTGATTCTAGCCTAAAAGCCCTGGATACGAGATAGCCCAAGAATTTAGCCTTTTCCCCCCTTTGCTCTTGTCCCGGGCTTACATGTATGGACGGGGCAAGAGAGGGAGAGTTCTGAGATCGACACGATGTGTAACACAAATCGAAGAACTGTTTGAGAATAGGTGTTGTTCGATTGGAAAGAAGATACTCGTGACTCATCGAAACATACATGTTTTTGATCTGCAAGATTCCATCTCATTCTGAACTCTCATGTCCGTGGGGGGGGTTTCCAGTTTGAGTTTCAGCACAGCCCGCCAGCCCCCCCTCCCCCCCCCACGAACAATCGCGTATTGCCATCCAAGGAGACGCCAAAATAACCTTTTTTGTTTTTCTTAACTTGCAGTAACCTAGCAACCTAGGCATGACACGAACTTTTCCCCCCCAAATGCTTGCCTGAACCTTTTGAAACTTTTGTGTGGGACACGAGGTGGGGAGCCCACGCCCTGGTAAACTTACATACAGTGTTACTTTCTCCAGTAGATGCCGATGATGTCCTTGAGCCAGGCGAGGTAGCCCCTCGAGGCCTCGATCGCGTTGAGGATCTGGATGTACCGCCACCTGAACGACTCCACCTGGTCGTAGTCGTACGTGTAGCACTCCCAGACGGCCCGGCCCTCCCCGTCCCCCTCGTGCGCCTCGATGGGGGCGAGCCCCTCCGGGGCGGTCTTGATCCTGGGCCCGACGGCGAGGGACCTGCCGCTGACGGAGGTGTCGGCGACGAGGCGGGTAGCAGCGTCGATAACGTCCTCGACCTTTGCGGCGCCGGCGGTGCCGCTCATGAGGACGGCCTCGAGGGCGGGCCGGAGCATGTTGGTCTGGGCGACGTAGTAGGGGGCCACCATGTTGACGCGGACGCCGTGCGGGAAGGCGGTGGCGCGGAGGGAGCGGAAGAGGCCCATGACGGCGTGCTTGGACATGGCGTAGAAGGCCTGCCCCGGGAGGGGCATGAAGGAGGCGACGGAGCCGATCAGGAGGATGGCGCGGTCGCTCCCCCGTGCCGTGTTGCGGGGCAGGTGGTGGAGGGCCAGGTGGGTGGTGTAGACGACGCCCGTGATGTTGACGTCGAGGATGCGCGTGTTGGGCGGGTTGAGGCGCCCGCTCTTCTCGTCGAGCGTAGGGTGCTCGAACCCCCAGGCGTCGGCGGCGATGAGGACGCCGGCGTTGGGGACGACGATGTCCATGGCCCCGGTGGGGCTGAGCCTGACGGCGGCGTCGAAGAGGCCGACCTGGTCCTCCCACTCGACCACGTTGCACCTGAGGTAGTGGAACGTCTGGCCCTCGTGCTCGGCGCGGAGCTGGGCGACCAAGGCCTCGCCCGCGGCGTCGTCGATGTCGCCGATGAAGATGTGAGCGCCGTGCGACGCCCACTTGCGGACCATGTGCGCCCCGAGGCCGTTGGCGCCGCCCGTGATGACGATGACCTTGCCCTTGAGGTTGTCCGCATCGTAGGGCTTAGTCACGTCCACGGGTGGGGACTGGCTGATAATCGACTGTACATCATGCATTGTGTGTTTCGAGAGTCGGTATTAGGTCTCTGGTGCAGATCTGAACTCGGCATGTACCATACGTCTGCTGCTGGGAAGGCTGATATAGGCGGCGAGAGTAAGCATTTTTGGGAGGGTCCTCAGCTACTAGGTACGGGTATATCTACGGGTATCATGGGAACCATCAAGGGGGACCCCTGCCGAGGCCAACGCAAGATCTGGGCCCTGCGACCGGCGCTCTGGGACCTGATTAGGTACTGGGGATTGGGTAGGCTGAGCTGGTCGTTAATAGTCGTCGGTCGCTTAGCAGTAAGCACACGTTAGGAGTATCCATAGTGTTAATAGCCCGTCGACTATCTGCCTAGCCCTATTGTTCGAGGACGAAAGGGCCAAAAAAGTGAACCGTCCCACTGTGGTTGCTTTTTTCTTCGAGCTGAAAATGCTAGGTTTAGGAACTCGTCGGTTTCCATTTAATTACCAAGTTAGGTTGGTGTAAGAGAGGGGCGTGGGGGAGAGTGAGGCTGTTGAGTGGTGAACATTTCTTTGCTTTTGCCTTCTTTTCTCTTTCCTTAGAACGTTCCTTTTTCCCACCCTCTTGCTGACCACTCACGCCGCTTCGTGCTATCCCGCATCGGCGGCGGTGTCTCAGTGTATAACGTACTACCTACGTAGCCATGCAGCTTATCTGCACCAGCATGGGCGGCAAAGAAAAAGGAAAGAAAAATGCGGAAAGAAGATTGGTCCCCTCCTCTCACCGGCGCAAATCTCAGTCTCCAGATCAGGGACGAGAGGGGAAACGGCTGCGAAAATTTGGCTGCATTCGGGCTTTGATGTTCTTGTCGGCTCACCCGGTCAAGGGCGAGGCTCAAGTCGCCGACCCCGATCGCCGTTTTATTTTACGTAGGTGCCGACACTGAGCCAGCCGAATCCATCGTCGTGCAGAGCCGGGGAAGCTAGGAAGACGGTTCGGATGGTGGGTAGGCAGGTATTGCTTCTTACACTCGGTCAGGCATTAGACATTGATCGATCAAGGATAACCTGCTTGGGGGGGGTGGGCCAATAAGCGAAATCCGTGGCCTTTGCAGTGTTGCTATTAATCATCTGCCTGCCTCGACCCTTTTCTAAAGAGGAAGCAGGGTTGCCTGCCAGCTGCTGGAAGCGGACCATGCACACACGTAGCGAGGCGGGCTTCCCAAGATGTGACTCGACACGCCCGAGGTGCAGCGCGCGCGGCGGGCAGGGGGAACAGCAGGGCCAAGACGCGAGAAGATCGTTCCATCCCTTGGCGCCACATGCTGACAACTTTGACAAGCCAGAAGCAGCTGGGGATTCGTAGGACGGTGGATGTGACCGAGGCGAGGTGTTATGCGGCCCTAGTACTGATAGGTTTGGTGCCGATGCACGCAACGCCAAATGCGCTCTGCCTGCCCTCTCAGCCAAGGATGACATTCATTCCGCGGTCGCTAGTCACCGGCCAGGGCCGAGTGGGTTGAGTTTTTCGCAAAGAATCAGCGGTTGTGCCTTGTTCGGTCTGGCCTTTCGCAACGATCCAGCTTCGAGGGTGCGCCGTATGTCTCATGGCATGTCATGGTGACAGTATGAGCCAGTGCCCTTGCTTCAATTTCGACAGGAAACGCCAGGTAAGCCCTGGTTTGCTCTTTTGCTAATTTTTGGTTTGTCTCTGGTAAGCCGGGGAGACAAAGTGCGTGCTAAACGCCATTGCGACTACAACGCTACGTGTAGCATCTATAATGTGACAGCTCTGCGGGCGGGGAGTTATCTGCACGATCCACCCTCGAGGCCATGACGGCGTGGTTGTTTTCTTAATCTTTCGGGCCTAGTATACATGGTGATTGACATGACAATTGATAGGTAAAGAAAAAACTTGCGGCTTTGTGTGGCCAGGGGCGCTGGTACAGGCCTGGTTACACAGCAGCCCACGAGACGTTTTGTTTGATGATCGGGCACGACGTTGGAAAAGCTTAGCTTGGCCGATGGCGTGTCCTTATCAGCTGGCCGTGGGCAATGATTTGCTGCTAGCTTAGCTGGGGAGGACCTGTGCTGGGGCCTGGGAGCAGGGAGCCGTCGTGGCAGTGCCTCCTGGTCGGAAACTGTAATGGCAAGGGGCTGCCTGCACGGCACCTCCAGAGCTGCTCGTCTTGATGCTTCCATTCTGATCAGCCCTCTCTGAGGCATGCCGCAGAGCTAGCCAAGCACATTCCGGATGCAGGCACGGGGAAGGGAAAGCAATACATACCCCCGCCTCCACCGCCTCTCCAGTCGCCCACCAGAGAGATGCTCTCGAGTCGACGGATCGATCGGTATTTGCGCCTTGGCTTGGGCAGCAGGCGAGGCATTGCTCCAGTGCCCCTGCATCAAACAAATGCGTGCGGCACGGCAGATGCCACCTTCTGGTGAGCGAGTATCCATCTACTTACTGCCCCTTCACATCCCTCAACACAACCCTCCGTTCTCGCCCGAGTGCTCGTTCGAATCTGGAATGCTCAGGTGTGTGCCGCTTAGTACTCTCCCGCCCGCTTGGAACCCCAACTAACGGCGTGCTAGGATGGTGGATGGGATTGGATGTTTTCACCATTCTCAAATCCCATTTAAAGCCCCTCCCCAAGTACCCATCGCTGGAAGATACCGCTAGTGACTCGCCGTCCTGCTGATCGAAACAGGTACTTCTCCACGGCGAACTACATGCTCTCCTCCCGGAGCCTACGGGTGCCGCACAGGCAAAGCTGAGTGGCCAGATCACAGTGGGGCGGACATGAGTTAGCTGCAAGTGCCACTTTAGATGGAAATGTCTAGACGCGTCATTGGCCAATATAATGTCGAGTCGAGCCATCTGACTGGGTCTAGCTCACTTGCTGCGGCTTTGATCCCACTGGTCAACGGGGTCATGGGGATCTTGCAGGGCGGCCCCAGCAGCCTACCCCACGGCCATGGCAATCTTTGTAGGCCCTCGGGGAATATCTCGTAATCTGCAACATGTATGACATGAGCGTCGTCGCCAGCGAGCGAAACTGCTTGCTGGATGGTGTGAGTCAAAGTTTCCTTGGAGTCTGCATAGGGCTTGTGGAAATGGAAGCACCCTCAGAAGAGTTTCGTGTTTTTCTTTTCTTTGAGTCCTTCGCCTGCGCCTCCCCAACATAGTGTAGCCATCTTGTTGCCTGGACGATATGCATGCGGGCAACTCGGTGAGGGATAGTAAAAGTTTCGGGCGTGCATGAGGTGGCGGTAGAGCAAGATTACTCTGTTGACCGAATCTTATTCAAGAGGATTCTCAGGAAATGAACAATAGCCTCTCGTTTAGGTAGTGGCGATTGACAACCACCATCGTGATAGCTGGTCGCAGAGAGAAAAAGTGTTGTGCTGCAGTTGGCCGCTTCGTGTTGTCAAATCGAAACCTTGATGGCCATTCTTGTGAGTGATACGAGCGTGTATTCCTCTCTTTTAAAGTTTCTTTTAGAATTGTAGCACATCGACACAGGCTGGTGATGCACCACAGGCCACGAGCCATCACCACCCTTGTCGCAAGGAAGCATCATCAAAAAATAAATGTCTGCTCCGTGCACAAGTACCTTTTCCCCACCCACACTCTTAATCTAGGCCAATGGCGTAATAGCATTGGCGCGCAAGGGAGGTACCGGGTAGGGGAAGCAGCATGGGTCCTATCGAGATGTACGTACCTTTCCAATCTCGCCAGGCCGCACGCAAGTATCCAGCAGGTACCGATCACGCCCGCCCCTCAGACCAGATCACAGGATCACTTTGCACTTGTTAGCATTCCTCCATCATCAGACGGCCCAGGCTAGCCCCAAGCGTTCTGAATTTGAGTTCAGCCGAGTGTGCCAACTCTGTCGAGATGAGCAGGCTCGCTGATCCGATTGGTGCAGCCGCCAAGATAGAGCAGATTTCAAATCAGAACTCAGGTTGCACCATCTATTCCTGCTCCCGTATCTCGTCTCATCAGCCAACCAACCAGTCTCACCGTCGCTGCAGTGCCAGCAAGTCGCAGCCCTCGCTAGGAGATTGAGGAGGCGAGGGAGGGAAAGAGAGGGCAAGATTGAGCAGCTTAGGCACGCGGACCGAGAGATCTGCACCGACCTGTATTTTCTCAAATTTGATCTTGCTTTTTAATTAAGAGCACCCTGAGGCCTCCTAGATATCCTAGCCACGGGAGCCGAAACCAAAACGCTTCGTATGTGACCATGAAAAGCCACCGCCCGTACTTTCTTTTTCCTTCTCATTCGACTTTCCGGGCGCTAGAGTCTCGAGTACGTGGTGATGGATGATGGGTGGCAAGCGGGCTACGGGCTAGCTGGACACGCCGCCGACACTGGCCAGCTGCGATACCTGCTGGGTTCTGCATAGGAAGTTCCATCTCAGTACGAAAAGTGTGAGGTGGTTATCGAATCGGCGCCAGTTTAGAACCAACCTACCTTGCGCCTGGTGGGAGATGTCTGGGCTGGGTACACGAAAGATACTTCCTTGTCGCAGCCCGCTCCAAGGGGACAGGGAAGCTTGTTCAGCGTTGGCTCCCACCTGGGACCCCGTTAGCTCCAGGGATGACACAGCGGCACCCATGTGCCAACCTGAGAGTTGGACCTTGGCGGGCCAAAGAGCACCGCACGCACTTTAGCTGCGCGCACCCAAGTACGAACCCGGTGCAAAGGCGCAACCTTGGCCGCAGGACCCTACGTTAGCCTTCGGGCTCGCGGTCACATCCCGTATACCAACAAGAATTAAGCAGTGGCTTTGCACTGCCATTCATTCTGTTGGCAAGAAGGGCCTCCGCGCGGCATGCGCATGCCTCCCAACGTGCAGGTACATAGGTTATCTGCGTTGAGGTCCGCTAGATCTAAAGAAGGATAAATGCTCGAGCCTGGCTTCAAGAAAACGAGGTTAGCTGGCTGGATGACTCCCACTGCCGGACCTGTCACTCGACTAGTACCTGATGCGATTGCTGATGCCCGTTCCACTCCTCATTCTTTCCCCCGTACATTAACATCATCTCAATCCACCCACCCATCCCATCCCACCCATCCATCCATCCACCACATCGGCTGGCTCCTGCTCTCAGCGCTGCTCTGGTCTTCTTACCTTGCCCAAATCTACCTTAACTTATCCCAACTTCCTCCGCTGCTCATCATCATCTCCTTCGCTCATCTCCTCTTCACCCCCCTCCCTCCCTTCCCCATCCTCTCGCTCCTCCTCGATTTCATCCATAGCTGCTTCCTGTTTCACTTTGATTCCCATTCGCCGGCCTGTGTCTGCTCTCGCTCCACCAGCTGCTGCTGCTGCCATTCGCCTCCACGACAAGGGAGGCGCTAGCCATCAGTTCCACAAGTGCCATTAGTCCTACGACGACACGCGCCGTCTAAGCGGCTCAGCCAGCTAAAGGTAGACACAGACAGGCCTGGTGTCCCTGCCCTGCCCTGTGCTGTGTTCCCGTCTTCATAGCACTCACTCGCCTTGGCTGAGGAAGCCAGCCAAATCAGACCCCCCCCTTGTCGATGCGCTACACACCATCTCTGTCTCAGTGAACTGGGGGCCTGCTGCACACCAAACCATTTCCCTCCGTCCTTCTTCCACACACCACCCCTTCGACAAATATCAGCAAGACATTTCAACCATCGTCTCATCCCCCCCCTAACGGAATTCTTCGTCGCTCTTCGATCCTTGAGCAGCCACCACGCATTTCGGCCATTATCTACCCACCCCACTCGCGCGACATCATATCACTACACCACTGCGACTGTGAGTGCCTCCCTCTGCTACTATCGTCGCGGTCCCTCCCACATGCTGACATTGCGGTTTGCTCTTACCCAGATCGCGTCGCATCGCGTCTTCCGCCTTTCTTTCAAACTGCAGCCGAATATTTTTGTCGTTGTCCTTGTTGCGCATCTTATATTCTCTTCATACCCGACTCCATTAATGCGACCATCAGCTCTCATCGCGCGACACTCCCGACCACTTTCCAATCCGATCCTTCCATTGCCGATCACATCGCAATTTTGACCCGGGATAGGTCGCGAAATTTAAGACGAGGGACCGTATCTTTGTGGAATATATGAAATCGGTTCACATTGTTGAACGCTCAACGACACGCGCGCCGAAGTCTCTGAAACGAACACCCGGCTCCGCACTCCGACGAGACGATCGTCGGCCCTTTCCAGGCGCTCCATTCCAGTAGCGCCACATCTATTCAAGCAGCATTGTCACTATCTCGCAGGGAGAGATGGCTGCGCCTGGTTTTCTCCCTTCTTCACACGCCTTTCGATCTGCAGTTTCGACTCAATCGCCGTTTTCTTCAGCCATGGCATCCGCGCAATCCGCTAGCCTTGCGCCTATAATGCCCATAGGAACACCGTACTCGACCTCTCCTAAACCCCTGATTAATGTCCTGATCCGTCGCCTGCCTCTGAACACATCGGACGAGTCGCTGAGGCTAATGGTTGTGTGGTCCAAAGAGTTGGCTGATGTACAGCTTCTCCCCCTTGAGCAATCAGAAGACGATGGCTTCCGCTGCGCGATTCTCAAATTCAAGACGATGAGTGGCGCACAAGAGGCGAGAAACATGCTTGATGGCCGTTCTAACATCTCCAACGACGCCGAGATGATTGTTGAAGTTCTCGATTCTAGCCCGATAGGAAGTGGAAAGTTTTCGACCGGATCTGGAACTACGAGTCCCAGTGCGACCACATCCACGAACTCATCGAACATGGGCGCCCGACAGCAACCTCGTTTCTCCACTTCTGCTTTCCACTCTCTGGAAAAGCTATCGACACAGTCAAATAACCTGTCCAGCACCGAGTTGCCGACCCCCGACGCCAACAGCCATTACCATAATCTGTTCTCTCCACAGTCCCCAATTGGCATGCAGTTTTCCGACCGAACCAGGGTTTCCGGCAAGAGTCTCATTGAAAACAACTTTGCAGATGACGACGAGACGACCGATCTTTTGAAGGACCCGGTTGCATACGCCGAGACCAACGGTACAACTGGACGAAGAGCAACAGCACCTCAGATCCCCATTGGAAGGCTGCAAACTCTTTCCCTGAATGGAAATAGTGGACCTGTCTCTGCATCTGTTCCTTCTCCCTATGGAAACGGCATCCCCTCACACGCGAATCCCATGAACTCGCTCAATGGGTCTGCTCAAGGCTTAGGCTATTCAATGGGAGGCAACCCTCATTACCAGCGACATAATTTCCCCCCTGTGAACCCAGCAGATCAAAACCCTCCCTGCAATACGCTTTACGTTGGGAATTTGCCGATTGACACCTCGGAGGAAGAACTCAAGGCGCTGTTTTCCAAACAGAGAGGATATAAGCGACTCTGCTTCCGTACAAAGCAGAATGGTCCCATGTGTTTTGTTGAGTTTGAAGATGTCTCATTTGCGACAAAGGCACTTCATGAACTCTATGGTCAACTCCTTCATAACAGCGTGAAGGGAGGCATAAGACTCAGTTTCTCGAAGAATCCTCTCGGTGTCCGATCCGGCCACAATAGCGCCCCAGCCAACTCGGCAACATCAGGAGCAATGACCAGTCCCATGGCCAATGGTGTCAATGGATTCACTACTGCAAACGGACCTCCTCCAGGCTTGTCTGCTCCTCCAGGTCTAGGAGCCTCTCGCCCGAGCTTCAACTCGCCTAGCCCTAACCCGAGCCACAATTTCAACCATGGGGGCTTTGCCGGCAACTCGAATTATCCGTGGAATGGGGCACCGTATCCCGGGCAAACGATGACCACCGGGACAAATGGAATTCTGAGATCCAACAATCCGAATCAGCTTCCGCCACATATGATGGGCCGATAGCGTCGTGAATGAGTTGGCTGGATTGCCAGATACTATTTTCTATTGCTTTCTTCATTCCTTCATCCTTTTTCTCTTTTTCGTTGAATTTTTTTTTTTTTTTTGGGGCTGGGGACTCGAGATCATGTACGACTTGTTTTGCTTGGCATTTTATTCTCCTTGGGGATATCCTGGACGACAATGGGCGAATCGATTACCGTTTCTCCTTCATCGGTCCATTTTCGGCACGATCACCAAGGAGATCCAGCGTTCGGACAATGGTGTCCATCGAAATACAAATACACGAGGAGTCAACTTATCATCACCGGTTTGGAGGACTTCAGAGGACGATTTTTTTCTTGGGAGTTCAAAGGTTTGCTAGCGGACAAGCATACATGAACAACGGTTGGATTATGTAATGACGGTGCATTGTGCTATTGGGCAAAAGACAAGTTGGGCAAACCACATCGGAGCGACTACGATCATATCCTCACAAGGCGGGGACTATTATCCCGTGCTACGAACACCTGCATTTGCATTTGGGGTATTTGGAGGAGTATACGAGGCGTCTTATGCAACGATTTCGTTTTTATTTGGGCCGGAAACTTACATGATACGTCTGAACACGGAACAGGCGAAAGAAAAATAAAATCCGGAAAAAAAAGCCACACGAAATTCATTCCCCGGCCCTATTTAAATAACGAGATGCTTGGAGGGCTCAGCCCGAGGAATCGAAAGTTGATAAATACTCAGAACGGATGGGAAGAGCAGCTGCTCAGGACAGGACACTGATGTTATTTGCACTGGAGACAGCATGTTAGACAATGGGGTTGGGCGCATTGCATTGCATCATGTCGCATGGCAATTTCGTATTGCATGGCGGACAGATGGAGTACGGAAGTCAGAAAAGGGGTAAGCATCGACCATTCATGTCTATACGAAACCTCTTCCACGGTATAGGTCCTGGTCCGGGCCTCACAGGCTCCATCCTCTACGACTAGGACATCTATGACTGAGGGTGCATTACTGTCGTATGGCGAAAGATGTTTTTGCAGTTCGGGGTCTTTCTTTCTTGAGGTAAATGGTTGGAGATGATGGTCTTTCAAAAAGGGGGTATCAAACATTACTCATGGCCAGGAGTCAGGGGTTTTTGTTATTATTCTGCCCCATGTCTGTTATCGGAGACTGGGCCAAGCGAATATGGGCTAAATGGAGCGCGGCGTTGCTTCTTTTTCCCTGTTTTGTCTGGCAACTATAGCGTTGATTCCCCCTTCGGTCTGCAGGTTTACGTTGTTGTTTATGATATTTTTTTCTTTTCTTTATGTCAACATTTTTTTTAAATGGGCTTTCGTACATTCCCCCCTGCTTTGATTGATTTGTTTCCTGGCTCAACTTGGTTCGGCCTGATTTCCTAAGCCGTTTATCGGTTTATTTTTTTCCTTGTTGAAATTTTTGGGTCGCATGTTTGGTCTGCTTGGGTTTGATTTTGTTTGATGAAGGCACATGGGACTTCAAGTAAGGCACTGGATGGACGGATTTTGTTTTATCAAGTGAAGGGAACTAACTCTGCGACGCTGTTCCGTGCGCGCGGCGTGTTCCCTTTGACTCATACTTCTTCTCTTCTCTTCAACTCGGGATAGAATTATTCGGTATGCTATTTATCTTTGACTTTATGACGAAACGTGTCGTTCGCAGTAGGGTTCACAATTGCAGACTTTTTTGCATGACATGATACGCTGAAACCACACCCAACCACATTTGATTACCCTCCTTCACTAGGATCTAGGCCCATCTACAGTCTCCCTCCCCTCATTCTAAGCTTTTCTGATGACAATGACTAACGGGCTGCCACACCTCTGGCTTGACCCCCAGACATGACAAGCCTCTCACCGGTTTCTGGGTTATCCTTGTCGTGCTATAGGCCCATCCATGCCCAACCGACTAGACTTGCCTTTCCTCTCCCACCTCCCCCAACAACCAGGAGAAAAGGGAAGGGAGGCATCGAACAAAGTTGAGGGCTGCATTGCGGGCAAGGAAATTCCATTCTCGCCTCCCATACATGTGTGATGTGTGATATGATGTGCGCATATGTATGTGTAATGTGGCAGGGGGCGTTTTATATTATGCAACCCTCAGACGGACCGCACCTAGACCGGGGAGGGGCGGGCAAGCCGCTGAGAGGCCCCGCGACCAGTGGTATTGGAGGGAAGGGAGGGGGGGGGGGGGGGGGGGGGGGGGCCGGGGGGGGAGGGGGGGCCAAAAGTGCGTTTTGAGTGGGGCGGGGGGGGGCGGGGGCGCGGGGGGGGGGGCAGAGGGGGGGGGGGGGGGGGGGGGGGGGGGGGGGGGGGGGGGGGGGGGGGGGGGGGGGGGGGGGGGGGGGGCGGTGGGGGGGGGGGGGGGGGGGGGGGGGGGGGGGGGGGGGGGGGGGGGGGGGGGGGGGGGGGGGGGGGGGGGGGGGGGGGGGGGGGGGGGGGGGGGGGG